>JAPMIB010000013.1:230361-1430361 GCA_034770305.1 Trichogramma dendrolimi
GGAAATAGTGCCCGAGCGATCAGGTCTCTTACAGCGGGTGGAGACGTGGGTGGAGCTCCAGCAGTGGTAGCAGTGTGGAGCATCTTCGCGACCACGGTTACGGCAGTTGACCCAGCCAATCCTTACGTGGCCGATTTTCAGCCCGTTAGCAACCAGATCACCCGGGAGCGTGGCGACAGCCACCTGCATTCCCGCTTACGCTTTCCGCAGAGTTGTAATGCCGGAACTGGCATTATCTGTTGGCCGCCCTGACGAACCATCGTCGACTTGCCGAGTAGATTATTAGCTAAGAATCGTTATTAATCAATGTATTTTGAATATGATTTCATGTGAGCGCCAAGTGTGAAAATATAGAACGTAAACACGCGTATACGTTGAGATACGAGAGCGTACATATGAACAGAAGAGGGAGTCGAAGATGTGCTTTGAGATCGAACGGAGCTCGAGCGTGTGAGTTGAGCGCGACATCCTCGGGGATGTCTACGTCGGATTGACGAGTACCGCGCGGGTAGTAAGATCCTACGTCGCCCCAGTGAAGAGTGCGAGGGCCGGTACGAGTCGACCCGAGTGCGCGAGAGAGAACCAGTGGATCCAACGGCTGAGCGGACCTCAAGGACAACCAAGGGCGGATCTGGACCAGGAGTAGATCTCGACATCGTGTGGTGAGTCGGGTGGCCCAGCCTTCGGTCGTTGTGTTTGTGAGTCGTAAGCGCCGATGCGCCCACCAGGGCTACGATCGTCGCGTCTGCCGTCGACCGGGTATGCGGGTACTCTCTGAGGCCGTGTAGAATGTTTATTGAATGAGAATAAACCTGGTAGTTGTTATTGTTAAGAGTGAGTAATTATTTGTGAATGTGTGTGTGAGAATATCTCCCCTTCCCTTATTGCATGCATTCCACAGGTAGACCCTGGCCGTACAGGAACGGACCTGCAGCCAAAAGGATATACGTAACCGAACGGGTACGTCAGGGTAAGGATCGAGAATATAGGTTACAGAGTTCTGACGACATCCTTGTGGGATGTGCACCGCAGTTGGTTGTTCCATATATACAGTTTCATCGAGAGTTCCATACAGAAAAGCAGTTTTGATATCAAATTGAGTCATGTGCAGATTATCAGCTGCTGCTATAGACAGAATAGTTCACACCGTGCTGTATTTAACTACGGGGGCATAGACTTCATAATAGTCTAATCCTTGCACTTGAGAAAATCCTCTGACAACAAGTCGAGCTTTATATCGATCGATTGTTCCGTCGGATTTGAACTTTTTCTTGAAAACCTATCGATTTGAAATGACATTTCTATTTTCAGACCTTTCTACTAAGATCCATGTTTCATTTTCTCTCAGAAAATCCAACTCTTCATTGATTGCATCAATCCATTGAGAAGAGTCCTCGCTATTTAAAGCCTCCTGCAGTGTCTCTGGTTCACATATGGATATGAGAGCTTCGGCAACTTCTTTTTCAGCTGCTGCATTACATCTAGACCTTAATGGATAGGGATCTCGTTCTATGGGCAATCTGGGGTTTCTTCGAACTTGAGTCTCCTCATGACTTTCTGCATTTGTATTTTAAGAGAGATTAATGTTTTCTTGTTGATTTTCATCAATTACTATAATATCGTTCATGTTGTAATTTCTTTTTTCGAAAATTACATCTCTTCTTATGTAGTTTCTTTTAGTTGTTTGATTATATATCTTGTAGGTCTTATTTCCATCACTATAGCCAATCATAATCATCTTTGTCGAATTTTTCTCCCACTTACTTCTTTGTTCTTTAGGAATGTGTACATAACATGTACTACCAAAAACTTGAAGATGACCAATTAATGGCTTGGTACCAAACCACAGCTCATATGGCGTTTTACCATTCAGAGAGTTTGATGCCGTTCTATTTTTAACGTATACCGCCGTTGCAGTAGCTTCAGCCCATAGATATAGTGGTAATTTCTTTGAATGCAACATACTTCATGTGTGAGAGTTCATGTTTTATTCCCTTAGTAAATAAAAAGTCATCAAATTCTTCGTTTATAAATTCCTTTCGACAATCAGATCTTATTTTCATAATTTTAATTTTATGATTATCAGCGTGTACATCAGCATAGAATTTTCGAAATTGTTTCATGACTTCAGATTTTTCTTTAAGAAAGTAAACATAGCTGTACTTCGAAAAATCATCCTTTAATAGCAGAAGATAATTTGCTCCTCCTATTTAACTAATGCTCATTTTTCCACAGAGATCAACATGAAATAATTCTCCAGGCGTCTTTGATCGAGTTGCCTCATTTTTTGGAAATGAGTTTTTGTGTTGTTTGCCTAAGACACATCCTTCACAAAATGGATCTTTCTTTTCAAGCTTATTGACAACTAAGTCATTTACAGTTTTATTATGGATCATTTTATGTAAGGTTTGAAAATTTACATGACCTAATTTTTCATGCCATTCCATAAGTGATCCATTAACTACGTAAGTTTCACCATTACAATAGTTGAGTCGCAAGTTTAGCTTATACAAACTTCCGTTACTTCTGCTACCTGCAGCAATGAGCTCTCCATCATATACAAAAATAACCTTTTGTAATTTGTAATATCTGGAACGTACTAAACATTACAAATGCTATAGTTTACATACGGGTTTTGTAGCTCGTACGCTAACATTGCCTACGCCTTTGACTGCAAACTTATTACCGTCTCCGACCTTGACTTTGTGTGTCTTATTTTAAATGATATCTATACTTGTGAAACTCTCACGCTTCATGCACAGATGCTCTGTTGCACCAGAGTCAGCGTACCATATATCAGAGTCGCTCGAATCGTTTGAACATTTAGCATTAAATAGTTCATCTTCTTCATCATTACCCCACACATTTTCAGATATCATAGAATAATGATTGCTTTTATTTTTATTTTCGAGAAATTCTTTTTTCTTCCTGCATTCACGAGCCCAATGACCTGGCTTCTTACAGAAATGACAATTTCCGGATTTAACGAAGTTTTGATTCGAATGTACATTACGCAAGTTATCATTGTTTACGTGATACTTACTACCACGAGCCATATATACCTCTTCATCTGGGCTATTGTTTACATTTTGACTACGTAAATTCCACAGCGCCTTTTCATTTACGAGATGATCGGTTAATTTTTCGAGCGTTTGCTTATCTCGTGGTACTGCGTACCATGCCGTTCTTACATTATCGTACTTTTCTGGTATGCTAGATAGAATTTTTGCAATAATGACCGACTCCTTTTGTTCCATATCCATGTCTTTTAGACGTTGTGCTAAGGATACAATTTTCGCTACATGATCAGCTATAGAGGCCGAAGAATCGATCTCAGCATTTATAAATTGACTCAGCAGTACCTGCACAGATTGATCACTTTTCTCTGCATGAATAGTACGAAGTCTGGACCACATTTCCGCAGCAGTTGAGCAGTCTGTTAAATACCGAAGTTGATCCAGCTCCAAACCCCGCATCAGAAAAGCCTGAGCTTCAGCGTCCTTTTGCTCCCAATCGTCGACATCAGCCGCAGCCGTCGGCCTCGTAGTCGTTCCATCGATATATTTTTCAACTTATTTTCACGCATGTAGATTTCCATCTGACGCTTCCACAATTGGTAATCCTGTCCATTGAAGCGATGGATATGATAAACTTTTGTTTCAGACATATTTGTCTCACGAGAATTTGTCACAGTGCGAACACTATCAAAACTTTCAGTATCACAACTTTCTTCGTCGCTACACTTTTCTTGTTTCTCTCATTCAAAATCAAAAGCGGGGCCCATAACCTGTTGTTATGTTACGGTTAAATAAACAATAACCACTAGAATTAAGAAAGGAAGAATACTTTATTTAAAGAAAATGTATTAAGAAATTAAGTGTACAGCAAGGTTGCCAGACCGAGCGGATTTCTCGGGCGTGCGCAGTAGCGCCGACGCGTCATTGGCCGAGCGAGGTTTGAACGCTTGGGCCGCGCGGCGTAGCGGGAGTGAGTGGGAGAAGCGGTGACTGTAACCCAAAGCGGGGGGGCCGGGCACTGCTTTTATATAACTTCGATGCATGAAGCAAAAATATCAGAGTTGGATGTCGCCGCACGTGATCTCGGTTTGCGAACTCGGCCGGCGAACACATTTCGCGGAAAATAGGCAGCGAGCTCAAAACGTAAAAAACACGCGTGTGGCGACATCCAACTCTGATATTTGTTAGTTACTAACGCGCTTCATGTATTCATCATTTTAGAACATTTTTTAAACTAACGTTAATATAGTTAACGCGCCTACAACAGAACCTCGTGGGTGGTGTGGAAGACTGCCGCTAATCAAATATTTTTTTAGCTTAGTAATTTGTCAAAAAAACAAAAAAAAAAAAGATATTTTGCCGGGAATCGATCCCGGGAGCATAAGATTACGAGGCGCTCGCCTTACCGACTGCGCCGTGCTTACAATTGGAAGACTAGCCATCGAGTTATAAAAGCAGTGCCCGGCCCCCCCGCTTTGGGTTACAGTCACCGCTTCTCCCACTCACTCCCGCTACGCCGCGCGGCCCAAGCGTTCAAACCTCGCTCGGCCAATGACGCGTCGGCGCTACTGCGCACGCCCGAGAAATCCGCTCGGTCTGGCAACCTTGGTGTACAGTATACAGCTCTTATTCGTTACACAGCACGGAGCGATCTGACCTCTGTCTTGCCTGAGCTGCTAACACAAGCTATAAGTTTCGCTCCTTGCTGTTGTCGTGCGTTTATGTATTATTATTATTACAATAATGAGTCACATATTTTTAAAGTTGAAGTTGGATTTTGGTCCAAGTTAGTACGATGTCCAGTCGCGATGACGGCGGCTATCTCGAAAGCGGTATATTGGAAATTTTTTCGATATCATCACACACAAAATAATAAATTTCTTTCATTTTTCCAGAAATAGGCCATCATTATCAACGATGCTCGATGATCTTATTAGACAATTAGCAACAATCACTATAGAGAGATAGTAATGTGTAGAAAGAATAATATATTTTGTATTGTATACTACATGTACGGCCTGCGTACGAAACACGACTGAGTGTATGCAGTCGAAGTCAAAGAAAGAGGCAGTATCTATAACGTACATAATATGAAAGCACATATAAAGCTACAGCTTCAACAGATCTTAACATTTATTTCAGCATATACGGCTGCTTGTATAACCTACGTCTGTCCCGAACAGCAAGACACGTGTTGTCGTTATTTGTTCATTTACATTACCTACCGCGTGTAGTAGTTGCGCGTCTTCATGATCCCCATGATAACCAGGATTACAATAGTCCTATTGAAGCAATAAAAGCATTTAATAATTTTTTTTCTCGCTTAATATTGCTCATGGAATTTTTCTGAAAACATTCCCTGGTCCCATAATTCACCGACTACACGCCTGTTCGACCGTAATTGGAAAATAGTTTAACGCCCGAAACAGGCGTGTAGCCTGTGAATTATGGGACCAGGGAAAATTTTCAGAAAAATTCTAAGGCCGATATTAAGCGAGAAAAAAAATAATTAAAAATGCGGATTAATTGCTTCAACAGAACTATTGTAATCCTGGTTGTCATGGAGGCATGAAGACGCTGGCTGCCACATGCGATCGATCGATAAATAAACAAACATCTAAACACGTGTCTCGCTTGACAGGCGTAGGTTAAACCACATTGGATATTTGCAGAGATTATGTTTTAATGAAATTCAAACAAACGAGAATGCATGCTGTTTTCAAAAAAAATGTGTGAAGTGATTGTGAGCGAAAGCAACGATCCAGACGATGCTGCTCTTGTCAGCTGGTCCGGTCGAGCCAATAGTGAAAGCTGCTGCGAGCCATAAGCACTCCTCATGTTGGCTGGCGACATCGAGCTGATGTTAAAAGCTGCCGTTCACTAGACGAGGATCCTCGTGTCGGCTCGTCCGGCCGAGCCGACGGTATAAGGGGCGGCAAGCCAGAAGACGCTCCTCGGGTCGGCTCGTCCGGTCGAGCCGACGGTATAAGATGCCGCGCACCAGACGACGCTCTTCGTATCGGCTCGTCCGGTCGAGCCTGCGGTATTAGCGGCGGCAAGCCAGGGGACGTTCCTCGTGTCGGGTCGTCCGGTCATTCATACACACTCACATTTACACCCATGCATACACACAATCACGCATCGCCTAAATACATTTACTCACAGAGATGCACGCGACGAATATTCTCGTGTCAGGTAGACCGGTCTATGCGACGGAGAGATCTTCATCAGTTTCTTCTCAGTTACTCGTGTCGGCTGAGCAAGCCTAAATTCGAGCATGTCGATTTTCAAATAAAGCTCCTTTTATGTTTGGATTCTTTCGTATTCATCACTATGGAAACCTATCTTTTTCTCGTCGGTATATACGCATTTGTTTATCGACGAATTGACGATAATTTTGTCACCGAGTGCGAGTATATTTTTCACGACCACGTAAAATCGACATACAGGTAAATTTTCTCTCTGTACGGCAATGGCTAATAGACAAAGAGATGGTGATCGCATTGAAAGGGGCCCATATTCGCGTAGAGAATGTATGAATATGGTTCTTATTTATGGGCGATGTAATTTGAACGCATCGGAAGCTGCTAGAATGTACGCTATCGAGTTTGGAAGAGCTGGAGTTCTACTACCCAGCAGAAATGATATACTGGAGGTCGTCTATCGAGGGATTGAAGATTACCCAGAGGGTCACGAGATCCCTAGGAAACCAGGGCAAGACGAACGCCGAATTTTGTGTAAGTAAATTAATTTTATGAATTAATCGTCAACGTCTCGTTATCACTGTCATCAGATATGTACGCACACCCACGCATCATCAGAGTTTATTTGTACACGCATACTTACACCCGAGACACAGACCCAAGCATCACCCAAGTTCATTTACTTAATAATATTTATACGGATACGTATTTTATAGATGCTGTCGGAATTGATTTCGCAAGAAATAACCGACCGGAACTTGTGCGACGAGATTATCCGCAGCGAATGCAATTCTGTCAAAGAATGTTGCATTGTATTCAAGAAGATGCAATGTTTCTTCAGCGCATACTTTGCACCGATGAATCGGCTTTTGGTCATCGACTTGTTATTTCCAACAAATGGGCTGGGATCATTGGTGATACTGTCGTAAGTATTCAATGTTATTCAATCAAGTCTTTTTGTAATGCTTTTTAATTCATTTTTGAAATTATTCAGATCGGACCGATAGATTTCCCTCGAAGAATGACTGCACAATTTTATTGTGATTTTCTGGAAAATGATCTCCCGGGTGAACTCTAAAGACATCATATTGAAATTGATGAAGTGATATTCCAGCAAAATGGCACTCCTGCTCACACTTCAAATACAACTGTGAGTCTTCTTGAACGTCATTTTCCGCAACGATGGATTAGTGCCCCACTCGGCGATGCCACGCCGTTCGTTGGTTGGCCAGCTAGATCGGACGATTTGAACCCAGTCAGTTTCTTTTACTGGAAAAATATACAAGACAGGATTTATAATTCGTAGATTATAAGTCGTTATGATCTAGAAGATAGAATACGCCGAGCAGTTGCATCTGTAACAAGCGAAATGCTTGCTATAGTCAGGCAAAATTTTATCCGAAGACTGCCAATGTGCGTGGAGCAAAAAGGAGGGCCATTCGAGCATTTGATGTAATAGAGAAACTATTAATGTTAAATTGTTTGTATTTCTTGTAATCATTAAAAAAGTTATGTAAATGATACAATAACAAAAATTAAAATATTTATAAAACACCATTACACATTATAACACAAACGCACACATAAACGCATTGACAGACACACCCACGCATCGCCCAAGATCACTTACTCACAGAAGTACACGCTTCATTTAGTGTATTGTTAAACAACAACATTGTATAATTTGACATGGACCTCATTTTCTCCTAATCAGAAACTGGGCTCAATTTGGAAATTACAGGCGTAGTAAAACAGTTGTAGACGGTAAAACAAAAAAGTTAATTATTTGTAAAAAAAATTTTTTTTCATGTTTAACCGACTAGAACTGTTTTACTACGCATCCAATTTTAAATCTGAACCCAGATTATGCAAAAGAAGAAATTGCGTTGAATAGCGAAGCGAAATCCCGCGATTCTTATGAGTTAGTATAGGCTCGTCCGGTCGAGCCGACGGTAAAAGCTGCCGCGCATTGACGAGGATCCTCTTGTCAGCTCGTCCGGACGAGCCGACGGTATAAGCAGCGGCGAGCCAGGCGACGCTCCTTCGTGTCGGCCGGCCAGGTCGAGCTGTCGACGAAAGCTGCAACTGTTCTGACGATGATTCTTCTGACAGCAAAGCCAGGTTTGCTGTTGAAAATTTTCTTCAGAACTGGCTCCGTTCTCGATCTCAGCTTTCCTGATCTAGCTGACTGTAATTTTTCATTTGATCTGCACATGGCTGGTTACAAGATTTGTTTTTGTGTCCGTTTACTCATTGATGTGTTAAAAATTTGGAAATTCCAGAGCTGTCAATTTTCGTCTTTCTCGTGCTGGCGAGTACCGCAAAGATAATCAAGATTAATTTCGATCATATCGATTTTTAAATAAAGCTCTGTTTGAGTTCGAATTTTTTTTCCTGGGATACGAATTTCTTTTTCATCCGTAGATGCCCGTTTGTTGTCGTCGCACAAACGATAAGTTCTTACTCAAACGAGACTTAAATGATTAATACAGCATCAGTTTTGTTCATTCGGAAAAGCTCAGGAAATTTTTTTGCTCGATAAAACTTTTTCCTTTTTTGAACGGAATGGCGGATAGGAGAGGTGGTGGTGAGCTCGTTCGGAGGGGCCCATATTCGTGCAGAGATACATGCATATGGTGCTTTTATACGGACAGTGTAATTTAAATGCGCAGAAGCGGCAAGACAATATGTTCTGCAAATGGAAGACCTCGAGTACGTCTTCCAAGCCGTAATGTGATCCTTGCGGCCGTGAATCAGGATTTGAAAATGGAAATTTGATATCGTTACTTCACTAGAGGTCAAGGCGTAGCTCGACGACCGAACATAATTGACTTGGGGAAAATGAAAAACGAGTTATAAATAGGTATTTGAATTGAATTGATTATTTTTAATGTCTCGCAATCATTGCCGTCGTCGCAATACGGATACAAACACTGCATTTTTTCGCGAAACATTATTTCACGCACGTTCTCACAAAAGGTACATATTAAAGTCTATGTAAGCCTTTGAAAGTCTACAGCTCTAATCTAGCAGTAGATTTAAATAACGAAATTGAATGTATAAAGTCGGAAAAATTTACGATCAAGCGCAAGTATTTAGAGTTTCAAAGCTAACTTTGTATTTTTCGCAATATTTTCCTGCCCAATTTTCTTGTAGGTTAAAATTAATTTGCTAGTTAGAAGCCAAAGCTGTCATAGAACCATTTGACTCTGCTGCAAAATGCAGGAGGGAGAGCTGATGCCTAGACAAGTACTAAAAGTTTTTATGCGAATAATGGAATCGACCCCGCAAATATCCAATACCTTTGTGGATTCTGGGCAATGAAAATAAAACTTTATCCGTAAAAATATTTTGATTTTCTGAAAAATCAAAAGAACTGCTGCAATTCTTAAAATTTCGCCAATTAGGACATATTTTTAATTTAAGTTGCGAATTTTCATGACTTGATGCCATATCCATTAGGGTGGTTCCCTTTTGCAAAAATGTTCAAAATCGCGTTTACGTCATGGTGATTCTTAAAGTTCAAGTCTTTAAGAAAAGAAAGCCGGGTTCAGAATCTCTGAAAAGTGTCGGGAACCGGTGTCGATCGATTTTTGAAGTTTAAAAACGTGCTCCAAAATAGGAGCAAAATCGTTAACCATTCAATTTATTTAAACTCTGTTCAGAAGTAAAAATCATCTTAACAATACATTTTCTTATGTATTTTTATCTGCAGAATCGAATGCCGTAGTCATTTTGCTCTACGACTTTGTTTTCATCGATGAAAATGTACTTTTTTGATTTTTTTTTTTGCGTAAAAATCCAAAAATCGTCTTTGCATCGTTTAAAAATGAACAGAAAAAATCTTAAAAATTTTTGAATTTTGAAGATAAATAAATTTTAATAAAGTAGATTTA
Source organism: Trichogramma dendrolimi (assembly GCA_034770305.1). NCBI lineage: Eukaryota > Metazoa > Arthropoda > Insecta > Hymenoptera > Trichogrammatidae > Trichogramma > Trichogramma dendrolimi. The sequence continues at coordinate 240,478 of JAPMIB010000013.1, forward strand.
GTCAACATGTGAGCTAATTCGTGCCATGTTACGATGGTTTCGCGTGACTCAGCTGACTAGATGGATCAAATCGCCGTCGATTAAGATTATTAATAAATCCACAACATTTCTAATTTATTAGCCCTCGAATAAAGGAGATAAACCAAAATTCATGTCCCTAGCGAGTCGATGAGGAAGTGCGTATGGTATTTCAAGCCTGCAATGACGATTCCGCACGATACGGCCTTCTTTATAAATCAAATCGCTGTTGAATTAGTTATTGAGTTAATTCACCGAAAAGCAAAATTAATACAGTAAAACATTATGGAGAAAGATCAATAATCATGGTCTTGACAGTCGATATTAGCAGGCGCTTGCCATTTCGTGCCCATCACGAAGGTATCGCGCGATACAAGCCTTTTGACCAATCAAATCGCCGCGTATAACGAGGGATGCCTGTACCTTTAATTTGGTACATTGAAAAACTTTTCAAGTTCTCTAGAACTGGAGATACAGCTGTTTGAAGTTTTACTGAAAATTAAAGTACTAAATCTATGATGATCATACCCGATCTGGTCTATGATAAATTCATAGATTGAGTACCTTAATTTTCAGTAAAATTTCAAACAGCTGTTTCTCCAATTCACTTTAAAATAAGCTTACACGATGTGTTTTTCACTTCTTGTGTTAGTATTGGCTCCAAGTGTTAGCGCAGCCTGGCGCTTTCTCATATTAATTCTCTTATAAAAAAATTTAGTTCGAGCGTCCGTTGCTGGTTTTTTCCGGACGCATCCTGTTTTTGCATACGTTTACGTGTAAATGGTGACAATAATGGCCACTCCAAGTTCCGCCACGACGCTCAGAGCGAATAGATATATAGAACTTAGAGTGGCGCTCCAGTCAAATGCAATGAAAATTTTTTTACTTATAGATTTTGACCTCCTGAACAATAATCAACATATAAGTAACCCTTGAAAATGAGCCGTTTACGAGAAAAAAATTATTAAAGTTGCGTATTTTCAGATCCGCTGAACGTAACTTCTCTCTGCTCGCTATAGACGTAAAAAAGGGTATCACGAGAAAGTGAATTACATAAGTCTTTGCCGAACGCTTTTTCGTAGCCGAAACTAAACTACTTACATGTTTAACGTTATAAAAAGCCTAGTCTTAGTCATGATTAGGTAAATAATGCAAATAATTGACACGATTCGAATTGCCACTATGGTAAGTCTAAAGGAGTGTACGACTTACGAAAATCATAAACAATTTTGCATTTTTAAGATTTAAACAGAGACTGCTTTTATGTTTTGCAATATTATAATACTATTCTATGAGCTGATAAGTCGAAGTAATCGAAGTGATAACTTGGATCAATAATATGACGTTTGGAAGAAACGATCGATACCATAAGAAAGTCATTGAAAGTTGTGCATTCTAACGACTTGAAAATGATCTGCTTTCATATTTTTCTTAATAAAAAGTTTTGTGTAAGTAATGCAAAAAAACATAATCTAATACTAGACTCGCGCCGATTTTCTATATACAACCATTGATAAGTTAAGCATTTAACAAAAAATATATGCTAAGCTTCAATGTTTTATTTTAAACATAGGCTAGCGTTCGTGATGAAAAGCAGGAAAGGCCAAAACATACTAGCGTAGGCTTACGACTTAAGAGATTGAACCTCTCTGGCCTCCTTTGATCCTCAAGATGTTCTGCTTTTATGTTTTATAGAAAAACGAGCCTAGTCTTAGTGATAAAAAGCCAAAGTAAGATCAAACATTCTAGCGTAGGTTTACTATGTAGGATATCGGACTTCTGTGCTCTTCTAAAGTCCTCAAAATATTCTGTTTAATGTTTCTAAAACAAGCCTAGTCTTAGTAATGAAAATCCAAAGTAGGCCAAAACATACTAGCGTAAGTTTACTATGTAGGATATCGGACCTCTCTTGCCTCCTCAGATCCTCAAGATGTCCTGCTTTAATGTTTTTGAGAAAATCGAGCCTAGTCTTACAAGGAGACCTTCTCACCTTCGGGTCATGGATTTGGACCAAACTTTTTCTGGTGATTTAGAACAGTTAGAAAACATGCCCTGTTATGTTAGGTTGTGTGAATATGCCCTAGAAGCCTTAGATAAAAAATAAACGTTTAAATAATAAAAATAAGCATATAAAGCACAATAAATATTCATTTCCTATCCTTAAACTATTTTGGTTACTTATTTTAGACACCTGGTTCTTGAAAAAATTACATTTCATTGTTAAGAAGTTGTTGGTTCTCACTCATGACCCAAAACATTGCAATATTGTTCAATTATGACATTATAAAGCGTTTAATTTCGAATTTACGCTTCAAATAATTATATTTTAATACAAGCACTGGAGATCTGACAAGTTCTTCACTGTCTTTATTTATTATTAAGTATTTTTCACTGACTAATTTGACACTTCAAGTACCTAAGCAGAGTTGAATTTTATCAATGATGTGATGAGGTGAATAATATTTGCATATAAGGCCACTATTTGCCATGATCTTGATGCCATGCCTTTGTGCAATATTGCAATGTTTTGGGTCATGAATGAGATCCAACAACTTCTTAACAATGAAATGTAATGTTTTCAAGAACTAGGTGTCTAAAATACGTAAACAAAATAGTTTGAGGGTAGGAAATGAATATTTATTGCGCTTTATATGCTTATTTTTATTGTTTTAAAGTTTATTTATTATCTAAGGCTTCTAGGGCATATTCACACAACCTAACATAACAGGGCATGTTTTCTAACTGTTCTAAATCACCAGAAAAAGTTTGGTCCAAATCCATGACCCGAAGGTGAGAAGGTCTCCTCGTTAGTTATGAAAAGCCAAAGTAGGCCAAAAAATACTAACGTAGGTTTACTTTGTTGGATATCGAACCTCTCTGGCCTCTTAAGATCCTCGAAATGTTCTGCTTTCATGTTTTTTTAGAAAAACAAGCCTAGTGTTAGTGATTAAATGCCAAAGTCAGCCAAAACATACTAGCGTAGGCTTACTATGTAGGTTATCCAATCTCTAAGGCCTTCTAAGATCCTCAAAATATTCTGCTTTAATGTTTCTGTTGAGTCTGGCATGACTGCCACCTTCCATGACTGTCCGTTGCTGCAATGCGAGACGCGAATAACTGAGAGAGGGGGGAGCGGCGTGCGGCCTGGCCGCGCGCGCTCCCTCCGCTAATCGCAACACACGAGATTCGCAACTCGCCTCAGTAGCGTTCTAGACTCTTGCTTCTCTCTTAATGAGATTTTTCTAACCTTTCTTTAATAATAAACGTTTGTTTCATTTTGATAAATAAAATTCGTGAAGTGTATTATTATTAGGCCCACCCTGTCCACTCATCAAACGAAGAAGCTAAAACCGACTTGAATAATAGGAACGACAGGTTATGGGCCCAGCAAGCTTCCACTGCGCCATAGAGCAATTAAATCTGCGAGTCGGACTTTTCTTCTTCTAGAGTGATTGTGTGAGTGGAGGCTAGTGTGGTGGCGAAAGGAATAACGAAGAACATTTGGAATTGTCTACATTTTCCTTGTATTGATTAATTCGAAGTACAGCTAGAAGGATGGATGCGTTTAATAAATCGAAGCTAATATTACAGCTCGACATCGAAAGGTAATATTACACATTTCATAAGTGTGGAAAAAAAAAAGGAGAAAAAGAAAGAAGTGTGCATCAATAAGATCGTGAGTGAAAAACGAGCGCAAAACGCAAGTTCGAGCGTGTCGGAACAAGAGAGTCGCTCCTTCGTCTCTCTCTCCCACTACGATTCGTGGAATCGACGTGTGCGCGTGAACAACGGACATGAGCCAAGATGTCTGTGCGGCTGTACGGTGCGATACAAGTCAGCACGTGCATGGATGGCGAAGCTAGAAGGGCGCGTGTGTGCGAGCATGTGTGCGCTGTACATCCTAATTAAAAAAAAAAAAAATTTTTTTTGAATGATTGAGTCACGATTGAAGTTACAATGATACAGATATCCGTGAAACTTGAACTCGCAGAGAGTGAATGTTGAGAGAGCAGACGTGTATGCTCATGTGTGCTGAGTTACGCGAACAAAACAGTAGATAATGTTTTTTTTCTTCTCTCTCGGCTGATGGATACAATGCTCTAATGAGTGATTCAACCGTGACAATAATTATTTTTTTTACTAATTGATGTGTTTATATTGACAGATGAGAGGAAAATGCAGGCTTTTCTGCTAGCCAATTTAAATGAGCTCGACGTTGAAGATGGATCAGTGCAGCTGGGAGTGGAGAGAGAAAAAGTGACTCTGATTACCGAATCCGGATTTAAATATGAATTTGGTATACGATAAAATTTTTTTTTTTTAATACGCGGTGCATGTGTTCTGCACTGCGATTACTAATTTAAAATGAATGATTAACTATTGAATTTCTCTCTTTCGTTATTGTACCAAGGAGGGACAGTCTTAAATTACCTTCTTTTTCAAGATTGATTAATGCTAGTTCGAATAAAATTTTTTTAGATGATGTTTCCGAGGACACCAGGAGAGCCATCACTGTATCTCTCGACAAAACCCAAAGCGAGACATCCAAGCCCACCGATAATACGCCTGACGACACGAGGAAACACCGCTAGAAGAGACAACCATTGAGAAAGAAAGCGAAGGAGAAAATTCAACAAGAAACCTTGTGTTGCCATAACAAGTTGGAAAAGATTGAAAAAAAACCACTAACGCCAATAAATCGGTTAAGTACGCTGAGTTCAATGCTAGAATCGGAGGTAAATCCACGCCAAAAATTTTAGAGTCTGTAACTACCCATGTAAATCCGGATTTTTTGAGAAAATTTAAATTGCCACAAATCTTCTGATACAGAACTGGAGCTACAAGTCGAAGAGCTACATAACAACTTGAGAAAAGAAATCGAGTACTCGAGCAATATGGAAGGAGTAGCACATACCATGTGTGAACGAATGAAGGCGCTCGAATCAATGATAACCACGAAGATCGACAGGCTGGAAAAGAAGTACGAGGAGATGAGTTCAACCGCTAGATATGATAATGAAAACGAGATCACAAAGGTAAGGGAAGCTTTTGATTTCTGACGTACACAGAGACCAGATCTCTCAAACGGTTCGATATGAGTTGAATAAAATTCAATCAAACGCTGCTTCGTTGAATGCATCTGACAAAATTCAGATTGAGCTATCTGGGGGAGGAAACATGGGCAGAAGAGATACAAGCTCAATCAGGAGGTAACATTCGATCTCTTCATGGATTTTCTGACCTCCGAGCTCACTCTGCGCGACTTAATTCACGTCATAGATCCTTCTAAAAGCACGGGAAAAGACTTGACTCCAGAAAAGCTAGAAAAGAGTAAATTTTTAGTCAGAGACATAATTATCAACAGAATTGATACGTCTTACTACTCAAAAACATCACATTTGAGAGAGCCGGTGGAAATGCTAGAAAAGATAAAAGAAATTAAATTGAATGAGACGATCATTACCCCCTCAGTGCTCAGGAAAAGGTTGTACAACATCAAGTATCAACCGAAACGAGAAAAAGCAGGAGCGTTTTGGGATCGTTTCGATGAAATAGTCAGAATGTATGATCGAAGCCCAGGAGTCCAAAAATTGTCTGAATCCGAAGTTAGAGATGCTTTGTTTGATGCCGTTGTCTATGCCCTACCGGATATCACTCAGACACAATGTCTGCATAAATACTCAACTGGAAATCTACTTAACATTGCTCAAATTAAAGACTATATTGTTCAACAGGAGTCAGCACTCGAGGAAAGAAGAGAGATAGACAAGTCGACTTTCAAGACTAACCCAAGCGCTCATCTGACCCTCGTGCGTAACAACTCGGACAAGGTGTGTTACACCTGTGGCAACAAGGGACACATCGCAAAGGATTGCAACAAGACTGGCCCCATGTGTTATAGGTGCCGCAGGTACGAGAATCACATGTCGACGAACTGTCCCTACAGCGATACGGAGCTAGAAAGAATGAAAGGTAATGACTCTAACAATAGTTCGAATAATAGGGGTGGATTGGTTAGAAAGCGTAAATTTTTCGATGATAACAACAGAAATAATAAAAAGGCTAGAATGGGAAATAACAATGCTAAGACTGGGAGCTTTCGAGGAAGAGGAAAACCGTCTAAAGAAAACGGTATTACAAAACCGAATCCCAACACAGGATCAAAAGCATCAACTCCTGTTACCGGAAATGCGTCAAGTAGGTTGATTAAATGTCTTAATGAAAACCTAACAACTAGTCAAAATAAAGATAATTTTATAAGATTCATTGCCGACTCTGGAGCCACAGAGCATATGACAAATTCAAGATTGATCTTCAGATCGTTTGAGAGTGATAGTGATATTGTCATTGATTGTGCTAATAGTAATGAAAATTCAAAAATAAAATCAGTTGGTATTGGATCTGTTCTTGCTAGTCAAGATGACAGAAAATACATGTTAGACAGAGTACTGTGTGCTGAAACATTATCCGATAATCTACTATCTCTCAGACGATTTGTGGATCAAGGTTTGAATGTATATTTAGATAGTAAGCATATAGACGTGTATGACCCCCGCTCGAATGAAATCCTTTTGACAGGCATTTATGAAAAACCCTTCTGGGTGATTGAATTTCAAACTGATACTAGAGCGATCAGTAAAGGTTTGAAGCCTCATGAGAAGTCGACGGCTCTATTGACAACGCGTAGGCGAATATACGAAACGAGTCAATGCACAAAAAGAGCTGAAGCTAGAAAAGAAGTTGGAGTCAATAGTGACGATATTCAAAATAAAATAACTCAGTATGAACCGGAGACTGTCGGTGATGAGCCGTGCTCAACACTTCCCGATTTTCAGACCACAGTGAGAGATCGAAAGATAGCTAGAATCGAGAAATCATCAAGTCAAGAAGATAAAACCGATCAAGTGGTATCATCTGGAAGCTTCAATATTCTTTCAGAAAACAAGGCCTTGATGTGGCACGTTAGACTGGGACACTCATCGGTAAAGTATCTCAAAGAATTCCAGAGGCAACATCCTGATCTTGATGATTTATCGAAGATAGAATTTGACGAATCAAAGCTAGAATGTGAAGTATGTCAAATCTCAAAGTTCAATAAACTCCCCTTTAAATTGGTTAGAAAAAGAGCATCGCGACCCCTGGAAGTAGTACATGCTGATCTGATGGGTCCAATAAGCCCCACGAGTCATCCGAAGAAATATCGATTCATATCGGTATTTGTTGACGATTTTTCGAGAGTAGCTATAGCATACCCGATGAAAAATAAAACTGATACTGGAGAATGCTTGAGTGCCTTTATAGTTAGTACGAGAAATTTGTTAGGAAGAGATGAAAAATTTTGTTATTTGAGGTGCGATCAAGGCACTGAGTTTACAGGCTCGAAGACCGTCAAGGTATTGGAAAAATTTGGAGCTGAGCTACAACTGGCTAGTCCTGATACAGCTCAGCATAATGGGACAGCTGAGCGATTCAACCAAACTATTCAAAGGAAAGTAAGAGCTCTGATGTTCGACTCTTGTTTACCCGCGAATATGTGGGATCTCGCTCTGAATGCGGCGGTGTTCGTGTACAACAGAACTCCACATAGGTCCAATGAAATGAAAGCTCCGTTAGAAAAGTTGAACCCAGAGGTCAAACTCAATGTGCATCAAATCAAAAGGTTTGGATGTTTAGCTTACATGAAGGTGCAGAGAAATATAGGCACAAAATTTTCCCAAATCGGAAACCGGGTGATCTTGGTAGGATATACCAACTCCGGGTACATTCTGTTTAAACCCGAAGAAGGAAAATTATACGAAAGTCGTGACGTTAGACTGAATGAAAAGCTAGTGTTGGCGACAAATATGATAGAAAAGATGTGTTAGACTGGAGAAACCCCATGCTCGAAATTAACCGGGAAACTTGGTTTGTAAAATTTGACAGGTTGAATAACGAGTCATTAGAAACGGAGGGAGCGAAAATACAGTTAGAAGAAAAAGAGCTCGAAGATCATGTCTCAGAAACAGAGGCAGATGTCGATCAGTGTGAATTCGTGCGTGTTTTGATGGCAGCTGCTCAAAACGAACCGAAGACATTCAGAGAAGCCATGATGTCGGCGGACAAAGAGAACTGGCGAGAAGCAATCAAGACTTGAATGCTATGCACGAGAATCAGGTTTGGACGCTTGTCGATAGACCGAGGAGCAGTGGAGCTACGAAACCGAACATAATCGATTCGCGATGGGTCCTGAAGAAGAAAATCGGAGAAAATCAGGAAATTAAATACAGGGCTAGATTGGTTTGCAGAGGATTTAAAGATAGAAATGAATATGAATTGGACGAGATATATGCTCCAGTCTCGCGAATGCAAATTATAAGAGCCGCGTTAGCAGTAGTAAACAAGCTAGAATTAGACATGTGTCAGCTCGACGTTAAAACTGCCTTTCTCAATGGCACGATTGAGAACGAGGTATACATTGAAATACCCGAAGGGTTGCAATGTTCAGATCAGGTTCGAAAAAGCAAGGTTTGCAAGCTCCATCGAGCTTTATATGGGTTGAAGATTAGCCCGAAGCGTTGGAACGAGAAGTTTACAGAGACCGCAAAAAGGCTAGGATTAACGACCCATGTAACCGAACCATGCCTTTTTACTTGGCGAAAAGGAGAAAAGTTTCTTCTCCTACTCCTATGTGGATGATATGCTTATAGCAAGCAACGACACCAAAAAGCTCGATGAGACGAAGGCGGCGCTCATGCGCGAGTTCAAGATGACAGATCTTGGAGAACCGAAGAGCTTTCTCGGTATAGAAATCAGCCGAGATAGACATAAAAAGACATTGTCACTCACGCTAGAAAAGTATATTGAGAAGCTCTTGAAAACCCTTGGATACAGTGAAATGCATCCACAGAAAACACCCATGGTGACAAACCAAGTCGCCAATCGCGAAAGAAAAGCTCGAGAGGAATTAGACAGTGAGATGATAGAACTGAATAATGAGAACTGCTCTTATCGAATGATGGTTGGATCGTTGTTATATCTTGCCGGCACAGTGACCTGATATAGCGTATGCGGTAAATGTGCTTAGTCGCCATCAGAATCACCCAACCGAAGCAGATTGGACAGCTGCGAAAAGAGTGTGTAGATATTTAAAGTACACCAAACACGTTGGTCTAAAATTTGCTGGAAAGATGGATGGCTAGAGGGATATTCCGATGCGAGTCATTCGGATTGTAATGGCTCACTTACCACAGTGGGACATGTGATTAAGTTATTTGGCGATTCTATAGCTTGGAAGACAAAGAAATTGAAGTTCGTTTCTTTATCCACTTGTGAATCCGAATATGTCACTATGAGCTTGGCGAGCCAGGAAATGATCTCGTTGCTTCAATCGATAACACTTATGCTAGATAAGAATTTCACGCCAATGACCCTATATTGCGACAATAAGGCAGCTGAGGCTAGTGCGTTAGTTGGATGTAGTGATAAGTTAAGGCACGTGATTGAAACGAGATATCACTATGTTAGACAATGTGTTTCAAGAAATTTAGTTAAAATTAAATGGATTCGTTCGAAAGATCAGCTAGCTGACATCTTTACGAAACCGCTCGCATTAGAGCTTCATAAGAAATTAAGCGAACTAATATTGAATTTTATGTTGGAATGATTTATTAATTTTTTTTGTTCGTTCTGTTTTAGGTAAACGCTAGATTGGAGGTGTTGTCATGGGAGGGAGTGTTGAGTCTGGCATGACTGCCACCTTCCATGACTGTCCGTTGCTGCAATGCGAGACGCGAATAACTGAGAGAGAAGGGGGGAGCGGCGTGCGGCCTGGCCGCCGCGTCGCTCTCCGCTAATCGCCACACACGAGATTCGCAACTCGCCTCAGTAGCACGTTCTAGACTCTTGTTTCTCTCTTAATGAGATTTTTCTAACCTTTCTTTAATAATAAACGTTTGTTTCATTTTGATAAATAAAATTCGTGAAGTGTATTATTATTTCTCCACCCTGTCCACTCATCAAACGAAGAAGCTAAAACCGACTTGAATAATAGGAACGACAGTTTCTTAGAAAAACAAGCCTAGCCTTAGTTATAAAAAGCCAAAGAAGGCCAAAAAATGCTAGCGTAGATTCATTATGTTGTATATTGGACCTCTGTGCCCTTCTCAGATCCTCAAGATGTTCTGCTTTCATGTTTTTTAGAAAAACAAGCCTAGTCTTAGTGATAAAAAGCCAAAGTAGGCCAAAACATACTAGCGTAGGTTTACTATGTAGGATATCGAACCTCTCTGGCCTCGCAAGATCCTCAAGATGTTCTGCTTTCATGTTTTTTAGAAAAACAAGCCTAGCCTTTGTTATAAAAAGCCAAAGTAGCCCAAAACATACTAGCGTAGGTTTACTATGTAGGATATTCGGACCTCTGTCGCCTTGTAAGATCGTCAAGATATTCTGCTTTCATGTTTTTGAGAAAATTGGGGGCAACAGTCAGCAATTTACGAGAAGAGTCAGTATTCGTTACGACGCCACAGTGGAAGCGGTGAAAGACAGAAAATAATTTCTCGTAGCTTCACTTACGTGCTCTTCACTCTCCATTTCGACGTTAGTGAAAGAACACAGTGCAATACAAGTCACGACGCACGTAGCAGCGTAAGCAGCTAGGAAAATCACATTGACGGCAGCCACGTGTTTAAATTTTAAGCTAGTGTGTATTGTGTGCATGTGCCTACGGCTCAAATCCACGTACATTGGCTTGCTTAAATCCACGTGCTTTGGCAGGCTAAACCCACGTACTTTGAACGGCAAAATCCACGTGCTTTAGTGGGCTTAAATTCACATACTTTGATGAGCTTATGTACACGTACAGTTTTGAGCTTTATCTCAGGTCTTTTATTTACGTACTCTTGACAGACACTTCCACTCCTTTGAGACACATCTCCAACGAGCTTATATTGGCAAATTTGAATAGCTTGGCGGCTTCGTATAACGCCCTTTAAACAAACCCAATATCAATAGTTAATTATTTGTAAACGTATAAAAATGAAGGAAATTTTATGTTGAAAAAGGGCAAGAAGGTATTTGATCCGACCTGAGGCAAGAAGGGTCGATCCAATAACTGTGTGAAAATTTATATTTTTTTATATACGGAAAAACGGGGTGGAATTTTCTCTTGGGTTATTTTTCAAATGCGAATGACTCGAATATCTGTAGGTTTGGCTGCGATGATCCAATGAGTTTGACATTTGGGGTGGTTGTCGTTTTTGGACTATTAAACAAATACCTTTAGCGTCGTAGGTAGACATGCTATACAAACCAAGCATGGCGTAGTCGTGCACGAGTAACGACAATTTGAACTTTTCGTAGTAAAAATGGTGACATACTAAAGCGGCTAAGTTATTAAATTTGCCCGTATACATTTTTTGAGCAGCTCCGACGGCCTCCTTGCTTCGTATTCTAGTTTGCAGCTCCGTTAGAATTATATATTTACGTACTAAGAATAATAAGAAATTAATAAATCATCGTTAGGTAAGTAAATTTTTTTAATATTGTAAAATGAACAAACAAATAATTATTTTTTTAATTATTGAAATAAAAATCACATACATAATTAATAGTTAAATCTACTTTTTCTGGTTCGATTTTTATGCGCCCAAAGAAGACAACAATCGCACTGTATACAGTTATTTTTAATTATTCTTTTACATTTTCTACAATGGTAGACGTGTCTTTTCCTTTTTTTTCAATATTTTGTTCTAATTCAGCACAGCTGTCTTGGTCAAAATAATTTTTTTAAATATTCAAATCGATGTCATTGGACAATAGAGCATCTCCAATATTTATTAAATATTTTATCAAGAATTCGAGCGTCACTTTGAATTTTCTTTGCAGAATCAGCTGCGTATATGGAGGCGAAATTTTTAGCCGATTCAAAATTTTTTCTATTTTTTTCTCCTCGGGCATGTCATTGAATGCAACACCTTCACATGATTGGCACTAAAAATAAAAGTAATATCATTCGATTGCGCTTCAAAATTAGGCTGCTTAATTATATTATGCTTGTCTCATATCTTTTTTAACGCCTGAATTGATCATTTTCAGACAACTTTTATATTGATGTATTACATCAACTTTAAATCGTTCAAAAAGTTGTTGAACAATCATGACTTACATGAAATTTAAAGTACTTTCAGATTCCAGCATTGGAATTGTCAAAAAATTGCTAATAAAAATTTATGAACAATTTTAATGATGTCTCAACAACTTTTTGAACGATTTGAAGTTGATTTAATACATCAATATAAAATGATCAATTCAGGCGTTAAAGGGTTAATTTATCAAAATGAAATAAGTGAGTGGCTTGTAAACCTGGACAGCAGCACTCTCTTCACATCCACCGCTACTCTTCTCTGCCTCTCTTTCTCTCCATTTTTTTGCAATTTTCTCCGACTTTCTCTCTTTTTCTTCGTTTGGAACTCTCTTTCTCTCTGCCTCTCTTCTCTCTCTTCGTCCGCAGCTCTTTTCCTCTCCTCTCTTTCTCTCTCTTCGTCCGCCGCTCTCTTCCTCTCTGCCTCTCTTTCTCTCTTCGTCTTCGGCTCGCTTCCCCTCTACCACTCTCTCTGCATCTCTGCCTTGATCGATTTCACTTTCGTCATTGACAGAACTTACTTCATCGCCCTCTTTCTCTTCATTATCTGCATCTTCTTCATTTGAACTCAAATTTTTATATTGTACCTAATTTAGAAAAAAAATTTCAATAAATACGTGCTTCAAAAGTTAAAACGAGTTATGATTTAAAAAAAAAATTTTTTAAATTAAGTATTTTACCTCGTACATATGATTATGTGTAGAACATAACTCTCGAATAACCAAAGAATTTGATCGAATGGACGCGATCACTCTGATGAGGAACGGACAATTTGTTTTCACAGATCTTGAAACGAAAAAAATTGTTTTCGGATAAATTTTCACTTGAAAAATATCATAAAACGATAACCAATTAATCAGTACTTTTTATTGCGGATGCCTTTGCCTTTTGATTTCGTGGGGTCACCCGATTTTCTACGGTGAAGTACTTTAAACTGAAAAATCTCTGCGCCACCTCTCACCACCATCCGACTGTCTTCAATAACTAAATGAAGCCCGAAGGTTTCTTCATACACTTTTACCTCTTCGTTGAATTCATCCCAATTGGAATAATGTTTGTTCAATTCAAAAAAGTTTTCCATGTTAGCAGCTCAAATAATAATAACAACAGGACACATAGAACAACTGAGAAGGTGAAATTGCAACAAATTCAAACACACCGACCAATTACTGCAATTCCGATAAACTTAACCGACTGAATATAGCGCTAACTAAGCTACTTACGTATAAACTGATATTGTATAGCATAGCATCTGAACGATTAACTACACGCTTTAAAAAAAGCGGTTTAAAAATAAACATAATGCTATAATATAAAACTTCGATAAGATATTTGAAGTAAAAATCTTATTTATCAATGAGAATATAGAAACTATTAAAGCATATACAAAGAAAATTCTTCAGAAATTTAAAATGACGTTGAAAAAAAAGTTAAGACTTTTGGCGGAAAGCAAACTTGCGAGGCTCGTCATACACACCCGATGTAGGGGAGAGCGGGGCAACTGTGGCATGTGGGGCAACTGTGGCATCTTGTTTTTTATCAATGAAAATGACTTAATTGAAAAATTTTTGTACACAAATCAATTGTTACAAGTCCATTTAAATAATTTATGTATAATAATTTTTTTAATTATGTCATTTTCATTGAAAAAAAAACAAGATGCCCCAGTTGCCCCATATGCCACAGTTGCCCCGCTCTCCCCTACGAGCACACCCAGGTTTGTTATCACGAGAATCTTTATCAGAAACGCTGCAGCTCTCACCAACAGCTCGACGATCATCGCCGAGCTCGCTGACGCTTATACCGTCGGCTCGACCGGGTGAGCTGACAAGAGGATCCTCGTTTAATGCGCAGCAGCTTTTACCGCTGGCTCGTCCGGACGAGCCGACACGACGAGCACCGCCTGGCTCGCCACTGCTAATACCGCTGGCTTGACCGGACGAGCCGACCCGAGGAGCGTCCCCTGGCTTGCCGCCGCTTCTACCGTTGGCTTGACCGGACGAACCAACAAGAGAATCCTCATCTAATGCGCGGCAGCTTTTACCGTCAGCTCGATGTTACCAGCCAACATGAGGAGTGCTTATGGCTCGCAGCAGCTTTCACTATTAGCTCGACCGGATGAGCTGACAAGAGCAGCATCGTCTGGATCGTTGCTTTCGCTCACAATCACTTCACAAATTTTTTCTGAAAACAGCATGCATTCTCGTTCATTTGAATTTCATTTTAACATAATCTCTGCAAATATCCAATGCGGTTTAACCTACGCCTGTCAAGCGAGACACGTGTTTAGATGTTTGTTTATTTATCGATCGATCGCATGTGGCAGCCAAGCGTCTTCATGCTTCCATGACAACCAGGATTACAATAGTTCTGTTGAAGCAATTAATCCACATTTTTAATTATTTTTTCTCGCTTAATATCGACCTTAGAATTTTTCTAAAATTTTCCCTGGTCCCATAATTCACCGGCTACACGCCTGTTTCGGGCGTTAAACTACTTTCCAATCACGGTGTAGATCAGCGTAATATTCTTTGTACTGTTTAGACTGCTCTGTACTGTAGTTGTACACATTATGCACAAGTTTTATCTTGTGTAAATTTTACTCAGTCTATATTCTTTCTATTGCATTTGTTATTTTTTGCATTATTGTAACTAATTTTTGTAAATATTGAAAGGTAATGCTGCCTTTTTATGGGTAATTACAGCGTGTGCTACTTTTATACCCGCTGACTCATGTACGAGTGGGTTCTAAGGCACTGTCCCTTATGACGCGTGCTGCGAGCTACGTTCCAATTTCATAAATTTTTCTGTTATTATTATTTGAGGCGGTTCGTAAAACACCTTTAGGACTGGTGGATTTTATGGAAAATAATCTCTTTTATTATTGTAAATTATCCACGAGATTTAACAATTAAGCGATGATTCTAAAACAATCAAGGTTACACCGTCTTCACTGTATTCCGATCCTCGCACTATTGTATAACCAACGTGTAGTAGCAGAAAGACTTAATGTACTGGTGACAATGCGGTTCCACTTATTCGTGAGTTTTGTGAATACGCCGATATAGGCGCGTGCTTGCTATGCGCGCTCGTACAGCATTTGCCTGCTGCTGCGAGGCGCGTCGGCATAGGGGCGTGTCTACGGTGTGGAGACAGAAGGAGGGGTCTCGCTAGCGGAGCAGGCACTGAAGATTCGCGCGTTGGCAGGTTATACACCACGCGAGCACGCGGTGTGTGTAGTCGTGCTTGCAGAGCGCGTAAAGGTAAAACACTATGGTACTGCGTGTCTATCGTATGTAATGACTTGATACGCAAGATGACCGAAACACGAATGGAGCGTATTTATGAAAAGAAATAAAATACTTGCATTTGTGAGGAAATGCTGGTGACTCTCTTTCTCAATCTCTCTTAGATCACTCTTCGCTGGACGAAGGGCTGGCCACGACGGAGCGGCGCACTTACACTGTCACGTTCTGCATCAGAAAGGAGATTGACGTTGATACAAGGCTCTCACTACACTTCACCGCACAAACTACCTTACGACTTGTGACGCGTCACTTCGTTTCTCTCGAGCATACACAGTTGTAAGTAATCGATTTTGACACAACTGTGAGCAATGGCTTCATACCAACAATTGTATAAAGATTTAAGCAAACATTCTAAACAATAGCGATTAACAGACTACTTTAAAAAATCCTAACTTACTCTATTTTTTTTTTTGTACTACATTTAATTACAGCATTTTTTACAATAACAGTTATGTAAAACTTCAACCAATCAGGTTTCACCTCAATTTAGATATACCAATTACCCGTTTTCATGATTTTATGTTCCCGGTTTCTGTATTCGCGGTGCTTTTTGGATACGCATTATCCGCGAATACTGAGGAATGCCTGTATTCAGTGGTCAGGGAAAATAAATTAGGCATATCAAAAATTTTGGTGAATAATCCTTTTCTTTAGTTATACAGAGGATTCAGCGGTTTAAATTTCCCAATTCTGTATGTATTTCCATCCTACTTCAGGGCGAATAATAATGTTTACAATAATAGCTCCCCCACGTGGGGGAACGCCGAAAAAACATGTAAAAATAGGGCCTTTTAAAAATTGTGGTAAATGTGGGGGAGCTATGGAAATCTGGTGTGGAGACCCTTACAACTATATAGTAATAGATATATATTTTTGATAGCTAATCCTATCTCGTGCACATCAACGGCTCGATTGCGGAGGTCGATACACGTATAGAGAATCAAGAATGCAGATCAAAAAAGAATGCCGCAGACATAATCAACTTACAGGCTGAGTTTGAAGTTCTTAGGACCAAACTGCTCGAAGCCTCTCACAAAAACATCCAACCTGCTGCGCAGTTAACTGACCATTTGGCGGACAACTGCGAGGTGTTGTTGTCAAGTCTGCTAATGGATCTGAATCTCCCTGTCAAAGAAATACTTGACAAAACATTTTCTGTCATGGGCCTTAAAAAACACACATATTTCATTTTTGAAACAAGAAACTGGTCACTTAAAAATTTGAGCCCCATGAGCATCAAAAGTAAACACAAAACTCGATCACTGGTCTGTAAATGTGCATTACCAAATATCCGCGATCTTTTCATTTCTCACTCATACAAGCATTCTACTACCAATACTCAAACCCTCTTGAGATCAGGTAGAGATAATAAACTTTCTTTTCCTTCATTACGGCCTAAAGAAATTTATCTTCTTTTCAGCAAACTTCATTTGATACTCAAAAAATAAATTTCGCTTGAACAGTTGACCGTAATCTTACTGCTCTCATGCACAAGACCACCCATTCTGAACTTTTACCGATGATGACAGAAGATAATCTCAATCATCTTTTAATCAATACTAATTATTAACAGCATCAATTTTTCTCCACACCAATTCCAATATACTACTCTACGACTCTTTCACATACTTGTCGCAAAATAACCATTTGCCCTTACTCACAATGCTAAATTTATTCATTTATTTACTTATTCAATCGTTCATTCTTGTATTGATCAATCATCCTGGCAAGTTTAACTAAAGTGTAAACAGATTTAACTAGTGCTTTTAACTCTGATATTATACATATCTTTCTTCAAACTGCTATCGACAAATTTTGATTATTTTGTAAATAATTTTTCAAGACAAATGTATTTCTAAGGTGTAGACAGGTTCAACCCTTAGCCCAATAAAGTATCTATCTATCTATTTCTCTTGTACGGCATACACCAAGCTTTCTTTGCCTAATTTCGCGCCAGTCGTCCATAGTTAGCCCTGCAGACTTTCAGTCTAGCACTTTAGTATCGTTAGTTAAATTAATTGTATTGTAAGTTATCGAACTCCAATTGTTATCTGTATTAATACGTAAGTAAGTTTTGACTTGAGGGAAAAGGGGAAAAATAAAATAATAAAAGATTTTACTGCTAATTATTGGCAGGAGATCGAAAAAAGGTAAGTACAAGAAACGTCGTGACCGTTGGTGAAACGAGACTGGCTTGAGGCAATTGTTCGATTCATGCCTAGAAGAGCAATTGTGGCGGGCCTCTGAGGTGATACAGGTGGCATGTAAGTGTGAGAACGCTTACAGTTGCTGGGACGAGCAGAGTCAACGTTACCTGAGATCGGTGCGCCCAAATGGCAGTATAAATTAATTATTAAAAATCTTACTCAGCATTGCATCAGAAATTGTAGTACGTGACTCATGTCTGATTAAATGAATAAATCCTATTCGTTGTCCTAACCTTAGGGAAAATAAGTAATTTCTCTGTTCTTTTAAAATAAAAGCTTTGAAAAAATTAACACAAAAATTTAGGGACACCCTGTTAAGAATGAATTTGTCTAATTATTCAAGCTTATTCACATCCCCAACTTATTGTAAAATCCAAGTGACATGAAAAATTTTTTCAGATAACACATTGGCAACATCCAAGGTTTCATGCCTACTTCCCATCGGGAAATTCTTTTCCTTCTATTCTCGGTGATATGCTATCTGATGCTATAGGATGCATTGGATTTTCATGGGTAAGTTTTCAAATAGATTTAAATTTCTACATGGTTTGGTAGATATAAATTAGGTATAAATATTTATTGATTATAATTCCCAAAAATTCACTTCTTTAACTCTCTTCGAATAAACAACGATTGTAAATTGAGTGTCAGTGTAGAACTCACGCAGCTGGCGGAGCTCAGTTTTTTCTAGGATCTTGTCAAGTGAAGTTAATAAAGCAGATTCTTAAATATAATTTTACTTGATCTTAATTCGTTATAAATAATACTGCAAGTATGGCTATAATTTGACCAACAACATAAGTAGCGCGTTACCCCGTCACAGCTCTCTTTCCACTTCAGCAGGATAATTATATGTAAGCTATTGTATTAAGCACAGCTAAGAGTCATGGGACTCTTAGTAACTGTCTGATTGTTATGTATGATTGTTATGAAGTATAGAAATATAAATGAGCGTATTTATGTCAGATATAGAAAGACAGTTACAGAAGACCCAACGTACGTTAGTTCCGACTTTTGTGTTGATTCAGGTTCGTTATTGTTAAATTTGTAAATAATGTAAATATTAATTGTTCAATAAATTCTACAGTTATTTTACTGTAACAACTACGTCGAGCTATTTAAATAATCACCACACTTATATATATTTCATACAATCTCTTTCTTATGTTGTATCTTCCATACAGCAATATCAGCAAATGCACGTGTATAAGTAAGTGTGAGTGGGCATACTGCAAGTCGTGAAACACAAGATGACATTTAAGAGTTTTGGAGCAGGAGCGATGAATTGGTAGACGATTCGCATCTGCGAGTAGCGGGCAGATGAATCTTGCGGTGAGATCGTTTTTGGATTTAAAAAGACCACGTTGAACTTGGTCCTGAAATTTAAGAAGTCGCGTTGGGTATAATTTTGTAATGCAATACGTCACAGGTGTTTGTTATTGTACGCACAGATTCGCGTGCACTTCCGGATTTGATGGATAGGTAGATGGGTAAGATTTTTGGGACACGTAAAGCAGTGTATCGAGCTAGTACATTTGCATGTTTTTGTTTAATTTACAGCAACGAATTACTGTCTATTATTACATACCATATCCGCAAATCAGCAGCACGAGTAAAGAGAGAAGGCTGTAATAAAGTATAGATAAATAAATGTAAACGTGTCTTGCTCATTACTCGACTTTATTCTCAAATGCTCTGAGCCGTTACAAAATCAGTACATTTATACAACGTACACAGTAATAAGTATCTCCTCTTCCGCTTCCAATAACTCACACATGCGCACTTTTACCTATATAAATGTAATCATATATTGTGACGATGTCACTGGCAACGAATTTGCCCCGATGCAGTATGAATGCCGCGTGTATGACTGCGAGAGAGTTGCGACCGACCGACCGTGCAGGGTGAAGGAAGAGCCAAGCTCTTCTAACCTCCGCACGCCGCGACAGCGTAGGCACGTGCGTTACCGACCGAACGCACGGCTCGGCGACCATCCGCAACTGCGGCAGCAACAGCGGCGGCAGCGGCCGCAGGAGAAGAGCAACGAAGGCAGCGGAAAGAAGCCACGTGAAGCGACGACGACGACCATCATTATTATTGCACACGTTGCCGCACGCAGAAGTCGTAGTTGAAGAGTTTGAGGCTAGAAAGCGAGTGCAGAGTTGTACGCGCGACTGCGAATAAAAGATAGTCCGAGGCTAAAAGCGAGTAAGCGAAGTGCACGAGAGAACGAGTGCGGTCGTGCGTGAGAGTGAGGTTACACTCGTAAAATAACGTGTAGTGAAAGTAGTCCGAGGCGAAAAGCAGAGTAGTAGTGACGAGTCGCTATAGTGAAGCAAGGAGGTTACGTCTGCCGAGCTCGCCGACAACCGCAGCAAGAGTCGCGTGCCATGTAGTGCTGTGTGTGCTCGTGAAAAGTACGAGCCACGTCGTTGCGATAATCGAGGTGGCATCATGGACAAGCGGTGCGAACGTGCAACGAGAAGGTCAGGTCGACCGTCGAGAAGCGGCGCCGATCCAACTTCCACAAGGACTCGGACATAACCGCATTTTTTGCGCAGCGGATACCCGGCAGGCATGGCGTCGCGGAGCAACGCCAACGACATCGTAAGCGAATAGCCTAAATGTACTTATAGTAATCTTGGTCGGTCGTGTATGCGACGTGTATGTTCGGAGTGTATGGAGAATTGTATGTCGTTGCGTGTGTACGAAAAATCGCGAAGTAAAGTGTGTAGTATTGTATGTCGTTGTATGAGTACGAGGAAAAATCGCGAAGTAAAGTAGAGTCAATTATTGTGTGTTTCGTCGTTGCGTAGTGAAAGTCGTCCGAGGCGAGCAAGTCGCTATTACGTCGCGCGCGTACCGACGTCGAAGAGCAGCCATTTTTGTACATTGCTGTGCCCGTTTGCACGAAGCCGCGGAGCCGTCGTAGGCCGAGCGGTACGAAGTCACTTCCGTGTAGTAGCTAAGAGAGCGTCACGAAAACGGGGTTCGAACAGAGCACGTGTTGTGACATAAGGCTTCGTGTACAGTGGAACGGAGACGCGAGAGTGCAAGTGCGCGGCACGATATCGGGATTCGAGCCAAGAGCGTATTGGGACTCGACAGTATTCCCTTGGATTTCATTGCGCGAGTACCCTTATGGTAATTTGACGTCACTGAAGCAATTATTGAGACTTTCTTTGTAATTTGAATACTATCGAATCGTAATTGAATAATCTTTAATAAATCATAGAGTAATAATTAACTTTGACTTTGAATAATAAAATAAGTAATTTTGATTTTTTTTTTTTTTTTTTCTTCTCTCTCTTATTACTCCTTCTTCTTAGATTTAAACTAACTCCCTCTTGTGGTCATTTTGCGAACCTTTTTCCGACTCTTCAGCAACGAATTGCCGACGCTCGAGGCAAACTTGGTGGAAGGCTCGACCCCTTTTTGAGGTAAGACGACCAGATAGGCTAACCGGTGTAACGGCTGGACGGAATCATCTTCGCGAATACGCATAAAATTAGATGGACGGCCCTCGCATTCGAGACCCGCGTACGCGCGGACGTATACGTTGCCGTATACACCGGCTCGACAACACCAGCGCGCACGAGCAGGCAGCAAGAGGCAGCGCGCACACACACAGATGCCCCCGCAGTATGTGCGTGAAGACACGGGCGGCCTCACACATACGCGCCGCAACGCCTACAGGGAACACCATAGCGCAAGGCACGCGCAAGAGGCTGAGTACGCACGCGAATGTCAAGGCCGAAAAGAGCGGCTAAATCACACGCACGAGTGCCGACTCAACTAGCACCCGTAGATAGACACGGGCGGATATAGGGCCGCGAGTTCATAAGAACTCGCAACGACACGGGCAGAGGTTCGCGCCTTACAAATCGACAACAGCGATAAAAATCACGGTACAACACATGTGGCCAAAGCCAGCGCAAAGATGACGACAGGCCGGATCAGCGATCAGGACCGGAGGCGAAAGTCATTAAAAGACGAAGTTTACGATCATGAGACAGCCCGAGCAAGCTTTGCATCGCGTCAATTCATCGATGAGAAGCTCGGGCCGGCTAAATTCCAGGAGGCGAAAGCGACTTGTGGAAATCATAATTTTTGCGGCAAAATCCAAACCGTCCAGCAAGAACGGAGGCAACAACGATAAGCACATCTTCTTACGACGGCCCAAGCGAGCTTTGCTTCCTGTCGATCTTTCGATGACAAAGCTCGAGCCGGCTGAATTCACCGAAATGAGATTCGTGCAAGCCCACCGGACGAAAGGGAAAAAAAACGGTAGTACATTGAAACTTCCGTCGACGCACATGTGCAAGTCGTGCACAGGGCCAGGGCAGGTGTCAAGGCATACCGGACGCGGAGTCCGATATAAATACCGGGCCGCAGCCCGGCCTCGGGGAGACCGCTATCGACTACCAGCGAGGGCGAAGCTACGCGTGTTCGTGGAGTATTTTCTTGTCTATCGAGACTTAGTCTTTTCTCGCGAGATTACAACCGAGACTTAGCTCTCAGCTGAGCCGTAAATTCATAGCAGTGTATTCGTGAGAGACGCGTATCGATAGCTTAAGGCATAGAGTGCGCCGAATAATCTCCGACCATCGAATTCGAGAGTGCGAACGTTACGTGCAAGTGACAAGTGTACGCACGCCTTCCCAGCCACGAGGCTTCCGAGCAGCGGCACAGCAGACGAGCCTGTTAGCAGAACAACGATCAGCGCAGCCGAGCAGCAGCACAGCAGACGAGCCTGCTAGCAGAACAACGATCAGCGCAGCCGAGCAGCAGCACAGCAGACGAGCCTGCCAGCAGAACAACGATCAGCGCAGCCGAGCAGCCCCGATCAACCGTGCCCCCGCTACTTCTGTCACCGCTTCAAATCACGCGGCACTCTATAACTGTAAGCTAGTTTTATAACTATCAAATAAGTCCCCCGATTTGGTGTATACCGTTGTGTATGGTAGTATTGGAGATAATATAGAACAGTCTTGTGTGAATCCAACTATTGTGCTATTTATTTCTTCACCTCACCCCACAAAGAGACCACGAGTATAAAGTCGAGCCACCGCGCCCTAGAAGCATTTTTGATGGTAGAGTCTTAGCTGCCAATACATTAAACAATTGATAATAAATAGATGGTTAAAAATCCATCATCACAACTGGTGCATCGAGCCGACGGCCCGATTGAACTTACCGATTGCACGCATAACTAATATTGTCTCTGAGTGGGCGTGAATGGAGAGATGGATGCACAATGAGTAATAACACTAATCAGGCAGAGGACGAAATCAAAGCGCGCGACTTACTGCAACAACTAACGCTGTTAGAAACTAAGCTGCAAAACGAAGCACATAAGGGAAATTTAACGGTGCTTAACGATCTAAGAGGCAAGATAAACGAAGTCGAAGAGAAATTAAAAAAGCTTGAGTATTTGAACATCGATCTCGAAAACCACAGAAGAAAATTTAGCTCCACGGTTAAACCGATATACGAAAACGCGTCTCTGGCAACAAACCAACAAACACCGTGTACAAGTAGAATTTCAAATCACAGCACACCGCGAATTACCGTAGACCATATAGAAGAAGCAGTAGAATCATTTATTGAATATTTTAGACTCGAGCTAGACGAGACAGAAGCGAAGGAGATCGAAAATCAACAGATCAAAGAACAATTACAAGAGACATTGGTTAAATTCGAGCAAACACAAACCGAACCGGTAATCAAGGGCGGATTTCTCGGTAAATGCTACAATAAATTCTGGGATTTTATAAAGGTGAAACGCGAAGAAAACACGACGCTTTTCGAAACGGTAGTTGAAGCAAACAAAGACAGTCCGCGAAGTAATTTAGTACATCAATTTAACCACCCGGAAAACGACGAGGAGCCGGAAAATCACAACATGGCTGTTCGTAGGGGCCCTTCATTTAAAGATATCGTACAACTAGTACCAAGCTTTTCCGGGCGCGATAAAGACGAGGCAATCAAGTTTGTCAAGGGTTGTAGGCTTGCAGAGGAGTTGCTCGACGAAAATCAGAAAGCAGATTTCCTCAAATTCATTAAAGTAAAACTCTCAGGGGTCGCACTCGAATGCATCAGCTCGACGGCACTAGAGTCAATTGCGACTCTTACAGAATTTGTCGAGAAAAACTTTGGTACACATAAACTATTTTTTGAATGCTACGGGGATCTATCGAAGATAAAACAGGGAAGCAAAGAGGGTGTATTAACCTTTTACGCACGACTAAAAGATCTGGAGAGGGAAATCAAAGCCGCAGCACGGCGCGACGGCAAACATGACGCGGCATTTACAGCGAGTCTGCCGGCCGATTTATTAACCGCATTCAAAAGAGGGCTGCGGTGGGAAATAAAAGCACGCCTAAATGCAAACACCCTCGAGGAAGCGCGTAACGAAGCAGTCAGAATCGAGCGAGCGAGAGGACGGATTCGACGCAGATAGAGACACTTTAAGCACATATAAATCTAAGAAAACATGCTGTACGATTTGCGATTCGCGGGAACACTCGACTATCGATTGCGACTCGCTAGCATCATTACACAACACAAAAACTGACAAATGCAGTTACTGCCACAGCCCCGATCACTACTTAGCAAATTGCATGAAATTCACAGTCGATACAAAGGGAAAAGACAAAGAAAATTGCAGTCACTGTGGAAGCACGGAACACCACGTGAATAATTGCATGAAATTCGCGCAGAGGGATAAAGAATCGGTTAAGAAGGAAAAGGAGCCGGAAGTTATTACAATCAATCACATAAGTGCGCCAACCTGCACAGTGTGCTTAAATAAGGGGCACACTGCAAGTGTCTGTAACGATTTTATGAGCATTATGAAAAGTTCCATGAATAATAATAATAATAATAGTGGTGAAAATGGCAACAACGAATTTGAGATAAACGCGATCAACCTCGCAAGCACCATCACATGCGGGTACTGCGCAAGAAAAGGGCACCCAGCAAGCACCTGTAATGACCTCCTAAACACGATAAGTGGGTTTAATAACAAAAGTAACATGACCTACAATTATAATAATAGAGGTAACCCGGATGGAAATGGATTTTAACAATAACAACTATAGAGGGAGAAACAACAATAACGGGTACAATAATAATGGAAACGGATATAATAACAATAACAGCTATAGAGGGAGAAACAACAATAACGGGTACAATAACAACGGAAATGGGAATAACAATTACAACCGGAACAACAATCCAAGCAATCAAAATGGAAGTAGCGACGAACGAAGGTGTTACAACTGCAATAGGTTCGGGCACATAGCACAACTGCCGAATGCCACGAAGAACCAGGGAAACGATCAAGCCCGTTCTTCGCAGGGGACAGAAGAACAGAGGTACAGGGGCCCCAACAACAATTACAACAACAACAATTACAACAACAACAACTACAACAGCAACAACGGTCGCAGCAATGGCCACGACGCCAACACAAACCGGAACTAAACAATGAGCCAATTTATCACATAAGCACCAAAAACCCTTCGCCCACCATAGTAATAGCAGCAAATGAACTAAACAATCCGATCGAATTGATGCTAGACACTGGCGCCGCCGTAAGCGTCATTAAAAATTCGGAAATCTCAAGGGAAGCAATAGTAAACTTCAATAAAACAATCCTTTTACGCGGAATTACAAACAAAACAATAAGATCCATCGGAGAAACAGTCATCTGCCTAAATAACGAAATACCGATAACCTTTCAAGTAGTCGACAGCGACTTTCCCATTAAACAAGGTGGCATACTGGGGACGAAATTTTTTGCCAATATAAAAGGAGTCATTAGCTACGAAACAAACACCCTAAGGTTCGGCGATTACAGCATCCCATTCCACATGCAACACCTTGCCGAAGGCGACGAGATAAATACCTTTGAAACCCTTACACAAACTGAAAAACAAAAAGCAAGCAACGAAGATATAGACAAAGTGACGACCAAAAAGCAGGATAACGTGCACCGAGAAACTGCATATGACGATGAAAGATTTCGCACTCAGGATAATGTGCGCCGAGCTGTGAACAAACACAGCGAACAGATTGAAACTGCATATGACGATGAAAGACTTCGCACTCAGGATAATGTGCGCCGAGAACTGTAAACAACATAGCGAACAGATTGAAACTGCATATGACGATGAAAGACTTCGCACTCAGGATAATGTGCGCCGAGAAACTGTAAACAAACATAGCGAACAGATTGAAACTGCATATGACGATGAAAGACTTCGCACTCAGGATAATGTGCGCCGAGGAATTATGAACAGTGAACAGATTGAAACCCTATACGACGATGAACGATTTCGCACTCAGGATAATGTGCGCCGAGAAATTATGAACAGTGAACAGGTTGAAACCCTTTACGACGATGAACGATTTCGCACTCAGGATAATGTGCGCCGAGAAATTATAAACAGTGAACGGATTGAAACCCTTTACCACGATGAACGATTCCGCACTCAGGATAACGTGCGCCGAGAAACTACGTATGAATTCAGCAAACGAATTGCAACCTGTGAGGAGCACACGCTTACGAAAGACGAAGAGTATTGCATGAGCACAGAACCAAACAATGGACGGGCAAAGCCGTCGCAGCGAATCGATAAACAAGAGGAAAATTCTCGCCCCAGCGCAGGAGCGAGCCGTAGAAGTATAGAATATTATGTGAACAAATTAAAGAGTGTAATGCATACTTCCGAGCAAACAAGGAAGTGCACCGTGAGAGATAGATCACTGTTATAAGGATATGCCAGGGGGCGCCGAGGAAACTACTCGAAGTGGAAAAAGCAGATTTGCCGTCACAGAAGACGAAGCAACCGATGAAGATGAGAAACCAAGCACCCGAAGACAGAGTGCATCAAGGGAAGAAAATGTCATAACAAAGAAGGACGCGCAAGATAATAGCAGCAAAACGGACGCAGCGATTCATTGCATAGAAGGAAATATGCTCGATAACGGTGTAAGATGTGATGTGACGCGACCTCACGAACAGAAAAGGACGCGACTTACGAGGATAATCATGGCGAGCCTCAGCTGCCATCTGACGAAGAATGGAATAAATATTATGAAAATTTTGGTCAAAGCTTGAATAGTTACGAGTCTAATTATGACGATATGAATGATGTATGTGAGTACACTGACAATTATGGGAAAATAAAGGCGGAACAAAGCGATAGCGAATTCATAGGACACTTGGACGAATACGGAGACGAGCACTTAGAGGATTTCTACGGAGAACTCAATATCGTTTACGACAACAAAAGACTAGATCAACTTTTTGAAATATTGAAGCTAAACGAGACAAGCGATCGAAGAGTAGTTGAGCTAATAAAGGAATTTCAAGACGTTTTTCACATAAAAGGCGAAAATTTAACAACGATGCACGACGTCGAGCACGCCATCTACACTAAGGATGAGATGCCGGTAAATGCCAAACCCTACAGGTTTCCACAGTCATTAAGAGAAGAGCTGGAAAGACAGCTGAAAGAAATGCTTAAATCCGGGATAATAGAGCCATCGTGCTCATCGTACAGATCAAATATCTTCTTAGTGCCCAAAGCCCCCGATAGTAAAGGGAATAAAAAGTACCGACTTGTCGTCGACTTCAGACAATTAAACGAGAAAACAGAGCCAGATCGATACCCACTACCAAACATATTGGACATAATCGACCACGTCGGGAGCGCAAAATACTTCAGCACGCTTGACCTCTCTAGCGGATTTTACCAGTGTATGCTAAAGGGAGAGCACAGGCATAAAACAGCATTTTCAACTGCATTTGGGCTTTTCCAGTTTGTAAAAATGCCAATGGGATTATCTAACTCGCCAGCAACCTTCCAAAGGGGGATGGACATAGCATTTAAAGGCAACAACAAAAGGACATCTTCTTATACCTTGACGACGCTAGTTTTCTCAAATACCAAAGAAGAGCACTATGCCAAACTATACAATTTTTTGGCCAGGGCAAGGGAAGTAAACCTCAAACTACAGCCAGAAAAATGTAATTTCTTAAAGACCGAGGTGGTATATCTAGGACATGTACTGAGCGAAGAGGGAGTAAGATGCGACCCGAGGAAATTGGACGCGGTGAGAAAGTTCCCAACGCCAAGAAATGTCAAACAGGTACGACAATTCCTAGGACTTGCAGGATATTACAGACGCTTCATTAGGAACTTCGCAAACATCGCCAAACCGCTTACCGAGCTGCAGAAGAAAAACAGAGATTTCGAGTGGACCGAGACGGAACAGAGGGCACTAGACGTACTGAAAGACTTGCTATGCAAAGGACCGATACTGCAGGTAGCAAATCCGAACTTGGATTATATCGTCACATCGGACGCGTCAAAACTGGCAATCGGGGGTTACCTAGCCCAATTGAAGGACAAATAGAAATGCCGATAGGTTATGTATCTCGCGCACTTTCGGACGTCGAGCAAAAGTATGATACGTACTCACGAGAGGCACTAGCGATTGTGTTTACAATAACAAAATTTAAAGCATACCTCCTAGGCAAGAAATTCGTTATATACACGGACCACAAACCCCTGCTATACTTTAGACAATCTACGGATCCCAACTCACGCGTAAGCCGCTGGCAATTTAAATTAAGCCAATATGAATATGAAATACGTTACAAGCCCGGTAAAACGAACGTGGCGGACTGCTTGTCACGTAACCCCACGACAGAAGAGATAAATGTGGTTACGAGAGCCCGCATTACTAATACCACACGACCTAACTACAAGGTCACAAGAAAATACGTAAAAAAGCGGAAGAAACCCGAAATGAAAACCATCGCAAAAGAGCAAGAACAAAGAGACGATACAGAAAACGACTGCCCAATCGCCAGCGGAGGCACCCGAAATAGAAACCAACACACAAAGAGCAAGAACAAAAAGACGATACCGAGGAAACGATCGTCCAGTCACCAGAGGAGATACCCGAACAACCCGAGGAGTACGCAATAGACGAACACCGAATCGACTACGAAAAAGACTTCGAAAAGTGCGATAACGAAATCGTAATCGAAAAGATACTGATTGAATGTAGAGAAAAACTGTTCATGAGAAAAGACAATTACGCATTTTTCATAGATTGCGACGGCAGGGCAACCGATGAAGGAGCATCACAGCTCCTGAGCCAGAATAAATTAAAAACAGTTAAATCCGATCCCGGGGAAGTCACATTGATAAAAAGAAAGCAGTCGGTCGAATTCGCTATCTGCATCAAGAAACACAACGATAGCACTCCGTGTATAATCAGCAACATAGAAAAGGGGTTACTCGTACTAAAAGCGTTAATAGAAAAACTCGGCGTTAATACAATAAGCATCGCGAAAAGTCAAGAAATAAGCCACGTACCATGGGTCCACGTTGAAAACATGCTGAAAACGTCGACATTGAAGCCAAAATAATAATATGTAACGGGGAAATAAAATTTGTGACGCTACAGGAAAGGCAGCAAGTGCTAAGAGACATGCATGCAAGCGCAATCGGAGGCCATAAGGGAATTTCAAAAACACTACGACGCATGAAACCGCTCTTATTGGAAAACCATGAAAAGCGACATAATAAAATTCATACAGCGATGTGACACGTGCCAACTAAAGAAACTAGTGCGCAAAAAGGTGAGACAACCAATGGTAATCAGCGATACCCCTTACGAAGCAATGGAAAAAGTAGCAATAGATATTGTCGGACCACTCCCAAAAACCAAAAAAGGCAATAACAACATACTGACAATACAATGCAATCTAACCAAATTCTGCAGAGCGGTAGCGCTGCAAGATGCCACCACAGAGACAGTCGCGGATGCATTCTTGAAAGAATTTATCTGTATATTTAGCTGCCCACAAATCATCCTGTCAGACCAAGGAACCAACTTCACGTCAAAAGTTTTTGTCAACCTGGCCAAAGCATTTAAGATTAAAACGGTAACGACCACGGCCTACAGACCAAGCTCAAATGGCTCCCTCGAACGTTCGCACCACTCCCTTGCGGAGTACCTCAAGACCGTAGCAGGGAAAAATAAAGAGTGGGATGATATACTGGAAATGGCGATGTTCAGTTACAACACGTCAGTGCACGAGGCACACCAGTTTCAGCCTTTCCAACTAGTATTCGGCAAACTGCCGACCCTCCCAACAGCAGAGACGATCGAAAAATCCGGGAAAATAGTGACATATACTGACTATGTCAGGAAATTATGCAAAACCCTGTCGGAGATAAAGACCATAGCTAGAGAGAAATTGATTGACGCGAAATTAAAAAATAAGTATTATTACGATAAAAAAGCAAACGCGGAATCATTCGCACCAGGCGACTACGTATACCTGCTCAAAGGCGGCAAACAGCACAAGCTGGGGGATCAATACTCGGGACCTTACTTAGTGCTGGAAGTGAATGACAGCAGAAGTAACGTTAAGATAGAGATTAAAAACAAGCATAAATGGTCCACGCAAATAGGTTAAGAAAATCAAAGAAATAAGAAAAACAAAAAAAAAAAAAAAAAAAAAAAAAAAAAAAATAAGATGATAAAACAAAAGAAAAAGCTTTACAGATAAACAGGAAGATGTGGAGAACCTACATCGTGCTAGCGGCGGCAGCGGTAACCCTGTCAACGACAAGCCCGACCATCAGGAGGCCCAGCAACCCAGGGATCATATTCCACCAGGAGGGAGAAATCGTAACCTACGACCGCATAATAAAAATCGTTTCAAAAATAAGGTTACCAAGGAAGGAGGACCTAAAATATGAACTAAACCTGTCCCGAATTGACGAGTTCAATAATAATAAAACATATCAGGAGCTCATGGAACTACACTACCAGCGGCTAACACAAACAAGGAGCGCATCCAACGCAGCGCTGGAAGAAATACAGCGAAGGGCAAAGCGCACCCCCAACGGGCTGAGCAAATACATGGTCATGGAGAGCCACTCTGAGTTTGAAAAACTAGATGACGACGTTATTCTGACAAAAAACGAATGGAATGACGAGATGTGGATGATCATGGACGACATAGAAAACGCAGTCGATCGATTTTACGAAGTAGACTACATCGATTACGCTCAAGCAGCCGAAATAATAAGCCTAATTCGGCGCCGAGAAGTTAGAAGGGCGGAGTACTTGACGCTCTTTAACAAATACTTGGAAACGCTATGCAAGACACATAACGCATCAAAAGCGATAAGCATTCAAAAATACTATCAGGCGGCAACAAAACTGAAACCAGCAGGTTACCGATTCCCGGAGATCCGAACGGAAGCCGATTTGGACAGAATAGCATCACTATCGATCGGTAGAAGCGGCGAGATCCTTGTCACCGAAATTACCATACCCGCGATCAGACCAGGACATATGGAATTATGGGGGATTAATACATACAAAGTAAAGCAAGACAGGCCGGCACAGTCGAGTCTAAAAATAAAAGCGTGCGGTGAATACCTACTAGTAGAAGGTAAGAAAACGGCATGCCTAAACAAGGAAGTACTGAAGAAATGCAAAAACCATAACGACGTAAAAATTTGCCGAAGCGACATCGCCGATTTGCAAGAGACGGACAGCTGTGAAGCAAATTCATTCTTTAACAAAGTAAAGAACCCACTAATAAACTGTGACGTCAAAATAACCAACAAACTCGACACCACAATTATCGAATACAAACAAGTGAACGATTACGACAAGTTAGTGTTCTACAGCGTGCCCGAGGCGGAAACCATTAAAATAAACTGCACAAACAAATTGGCCACGAAAATATTCAGGAAAACAGATACGTTGAATCTACCCCCACATTGTGAAGTATCATCTAAATACACAAAGAAAATCGCAACCAGCTCAGCACCCAAAATACCCCAATTCAACCTCCAACTAACACACTTGTCAGAAATATCACGTAAAGAAGGGTGCATCGGGTTCATGGCGGACAAAAACAACTACGTACACGAGCTGTTGGAGGAATGCGCAAGGGCGTGTGAATTAGAACTAGCACGCACACTATATTATATCCGGCGGAGGGGTTATCGCCTGGATCGGAGCAATCACACTAACTGCAATCAGCATCAGGATCGCCAGAAAAACACGAGGAGGGCGCGACGCCGACAAAGCCGAAGAGCCGATATACGATTACATCACAGTGCGCGAAACCACCGTTTAGCAAAAAAAAAACGTTAACAAAGGTATGAGTCTAAACATAGGAACGATAATACTTAAACATACGTTACCAAGTAAGATAACTTACTATTAGCAGAGGTAGAGGACGGAAAGGATAAGGAAAAACGACACGGCTTAAGATAAGTGAGAAATATGGATGCCCCCCCCGCAAATTATAAGGATAAGATCAAACCCTAAGCAGTAGTAAACATATACTCATTAGCAGGTTGTATATTAGATTATCTGATACCAGGTACGCCATGGGAACTGAATTGGTGGTGGCGCTCCTATGCGTTGCTACGCTGATACAAGAAGGCCAGTGCATCTACGGATACGATTGCGCCAACAAGCTCACGAACCTAACGACCCTGTCACTCGTGGATGTAGGCGAATGCGAGGCAAAAGCTAGCCAAGCGAGCGCAATTACCATCGAGGCACAGCTGATACAGGTTAATGACTATAATATAATACACGCCAAGGAATGCCGGGTAAAAATAAAGCGAACGGTGCACCATTGCGGCATGCACTCCCATACATCAGCGGTATTATACGGGGAAATTGAATATTATAAAGAACTCACACGGGACGAATGCGAAGGAATACAACTGACTGGCACATTCAATGGCTTCGGGTTATCACTCATGCAGATAAAGAGAAACAGCACCACCACGAGGCCGGTAGTACTGGCAGGAAAGTTAGACAAAAACGCGGGGTGCGAATCGGGAGCCGCGTACGACGACCCTTACGGATCCTTCACAGACGTCTTAGTCACGGGATACGTCTCTATAGGAATATATGATTACGACATAAAACTTAACCTCGAAAGCGACAAAGTATTTATGCAGGATGGAACCCCATGTAGCGCGAAGGCAAGACACTGCATCAGTGGCGAAGGAGGTAACGTCTACTGGGACGCTCTTCCCGAAAAAATGTGCGGAGCAAACAAATATACGGTATTGTACGAAGGATTTATTAATAAAATAAGCGATGCCGAGGACAAAAACGTTATGTACGTACTAGATACACACGACTACTCATTCGCACTAGTAAAAACAATAGAAGAAACGATTTGCGGCGTCAAGTTCATCCACACAGAGATAGCACGATTCTTGGTAATCGAAGACCCGAGGTCGAACCACCTCCTGCAGAAACAGGAAGTGGCTGCAGCAAACGTGGATATTTTCGCATTCATAAACGCGAAGGCCTTGTTCCTAGAAAAACACCTAAAGGGACAAATGAAAAAGATGTACGACGCACTGATGCTGGAGAGATGCAAGCTCGAGCGGAAAGTCATCGAGAACGCGCTAGCCATCGCCACGCTACAACCAAGCGAACTCGCTTATCAGATCCTGGGGGAGAGGGGATTTATGTCCTTGGTGGCGGGGGAAGCCCTTCACATCGTTAAATGTCTGCGTGTGGAAGTCCAAATAAGAAAAACAGACGACTGCTACGGGGAAATCCCCGTCCTGCACGGCAACGAGACATTATTCCTAGCGCCACGATCGCGTATACTCATATCACATGGCCGAAAAGTAACGTGCGATAAACGCATGCCCCCAATGTTCAAAATTGGAAACACGTGGTATCGAGCATTCCCAGACATGATAGACGCCCCAGCCCCCGAAATAATCAGACCAAATTCAGAAACCAATTGGAAGTACGCATCCACCGAGGCTCTCAGTGTGGGCGGGGTCTACTCCGAAAAAGACCAGAAGAAGTACCGCGATCTGATCGTGTTCCCAATAGAACGCCCGTCGGTATTGAATGAAGTCGCAATGACGGTGAGTGGAAGACAAACGGGCAGAGACGGCATAACCATTGCAGGATTTTTGGACGAAGCAATGTTGGAAAAAATCGCGACCAGCACATGGGCGCGAATGTATTCGTCATTCCTAAACTTCGGTACGCTGTCGGCAGCGGTTATAGGTCTGATAATGGTATTACGCCTAATTAAGTTATGCATCGATGCAACCATACGTTCATATGTGCTATACGAAATACTCGGGTTTTCCTTTAAATTATTGGGAGCAATAATGAGTTCAGTAACAGCGCTATTAATTCACAAAGACAACAAAAAAGATAAGAATATCGACGTCGAGCAAGGTGAGGCGGGAGCACTTCCAAGCGCACCGGAGACAAGTGGAACGAGCATCGATGTACCCAAACCTGGAACGCGCTAGCGTATGAGCACTCCTCACGAACAAGATGGCCCTCGTATAATGTAATAGAATTAAGGCAGCTGCCGCATTAAATATAGAAGCACATATACAATACCTATACAAAAAAAAGGGGGATAGAGAAAAAAAAAAAAAAAAATAAAATAAAATAAATATTTTTCAAAAAAAAAATCTCACACAAGACGATCCGTACTTCGATTTGACGCAAGAGAGCAATCGAAGCACGGATAATAAGGTTAGCAAGTAAAAATATATATGTAGCGAGGACTCATACGTAAGGCAAGGGAGGGGATTTGTGTACTAATACACAAATAAAGTAAAGAAAAGAAATATATATATATAAGCCCACGCATCACGTTGTAATAAAGAGAAGCGCTCTTCTGTTAGAATTAAGTGCGTAACGACGAACAAACATATAAATAAGTCAATAAAAAGCGGTTACGACGCGACACATTCATGCACGCACATCGCAGATCTCAGTCTCCTACAAGGCTAGCAACTGCAAACATCCCAACAAACAAAAATAGAGAAATATAAACAAAAAAAAATATATGTGAAAATTTAAAAGAATCATCGCCCGTAGGTTTACCGAACCCCGATTACGGAATGTCGCTGCTACCCGATATGGAATTCATACCGATTGAGCTCCTCGACACATACCTCAAGCCGTACCCCGCAACGAAAACGAGCACAGGGACGT
The DNA here is from genome assembly GCA_034770305.1 of Trichogramma dendrolimi. Taxonomy (NCBI): domain Eukaryota; kingdom Metazoa; phylum Arthropoda; class Insecta; order Hymenoptera; family Trichogrammatidae; genus Trichogramma; species Trichogramma dendrolimi. The sequence goes on from JAPMIB010000013.1 coordinate 275,193, forward strand.
ACAGGTGACCAAGGCACCGAGTGATCAGACTTCTACACGAAGCTCCGCCGGAACTGCAACCCCCGTATAGACTCGTGCCAATGCAGGTAGGCCCTACTACCATGCTCTCGCTGAGGCGAGGCGATAGGGTAGAAATCCCCTGCCTCGGGAGGCTGCTGAAAATGCTGGATAGAAACAAGTGCGGCTACGAAGCAAACTGGGAAGACGACACAAATTGCACCTACTGCGGGCAGATCCTGGACGCCATAGGACAGCGATATTCTGGACAACGACCCGCTCGTCGGAGGCGCAATGACACTCATCGAGGGTACGGTAATCGCGCCCCCCAAGCCGCGATAGGAGACCAATTTGCACGAGCATACCGACAAGAAGGTTTTTTCAACACGCCGCAGGTATTTTATCCCGAGCAAGAAGAACCTATCGACTTGAGCGTCAAGGCGCCAACCCATTTCGCACACAATCAGGTACCGAATGCCAGGGAGCAGCCACCTTTCGCCCACCTCTACCAATAACAATGCCGCAAGGAGCACACAGCAACAATACTCATACACACACTTTCGCTTATGAAAAATACACAGCGGGAAATAAAATACAAGCAAAAACATTTATTTTCAAATAAACGACATTTTTTTTTTACTTGAGAAGGCGCGAATTTCTTGTAGATTAACCTCACTAACCATTTTTGGTAATAATGAAATGTATATCCAAATGATCAAAAAAAAAAATAAAATACCCACCATATCCTTTTCTCCTTAAGAAAAAAAAAAATAATACATCTGTATACACAAAATGTAATTGCAACATTGTAAAATATACAACCGATTTATCGTTAATGAAATAAGTAGCAACTAAGACAATGTAAGATTGATCGTCAAATACTGTAAATCAATCCTTTCGTAACATCTAATTGTACTACTTAGCACATTGCTAGAAATAGGATTTTTTTTTTATTTTAGTCTATCAAATTTTATGTAACCGCTAAACTATAATCTATTAGTATCAAGCAGGCACCACATCTAAACAATGTAAGACATCACAGGTACGAATAAAATAAGCAGCGATCAAAATTGTACAAATTTTTTTATTTTTTACGATGTTATCATGCGTTTAGCCACAAAAAAAAAAAAAAAAAAAAAAAAAGGGGGGTTTATTTGTTAAATAGAATTAAGTTAGTATCATACGAAGAAACGCAAAGCGCGACACGAGCAGGGGCTCGTAATTTAAAAAGGGGCGGCGAGGTGTAACGGCTGGACGGAATCATCTTCGCGAATACGCATAAAATTAGATGGACGGCCCTCGCATTCGAGACCCGCGTACGCGCGGACGTATACGTTGCCGTATACACCGGCTCGACAACACCAGCGCGCACGAGCAGGCAGCAAGAGGCAGCGCGCACACACACAGATGCCCCCGCAGTATGTGCGTGAAGACACGGGCGGCCTCACACATACGCGCCGCAACGCCTACAGGGAACACCATAGCGCAAGGCACGCGCAAGAGGCTGAGTACGCACGCGAATGTCAAGGCCGAAAAGAGCGGCTAAATCACACGCACGAGTGCCGACTCAACTAGCACCCGTAGATAGACACGGGCGGATATAGGGCCGCGAGTTCATAAGAACTCGCAACGACACGGGCAGAGGTTCGCGCCTTACAAATCGACAACAGCGATAAAATCACGGTACAACACATGTGGCCAAAGCCAGCGCAAAGATGACGACAGGCCGGATCAGCGATCAGGACCGGAGGCGAAAGTCATTAAAAGACGAAGTTTACGATCATGAGACAGCCCGAGCAAGCTTTGCATCGCGTCAATTCATCGATGAGAAGCTCGGGCCGGCTAAATTCCAGGAGGCGAAAGCGACTTGTGGAAATCATAATTTTTGCGGCAAAATCCAAACCGTCCAGCAAGAACGGAGGCAACAACGATAAGCACATCTTCTTACGACGGCCCAAGCGAGCTTTGCTTCCTGTCGATCTTTCGATGACAAAGCTCGAGCCGGCTGAATTCACCGAAATGAGATTCGTGCAAGCCCACCGGACGAAAGGGAAAAAAAACGGTAGTACATTGAAACTTCCGTCGACGCACATGTGCAAGTCGTGCACAGGGCCAGGTGTCAAGGCATACCGGACGCGGAGTCCGATATAAATACCGGGCCGCAGCCCGGCCTCGGGGAGACCGCTATCGACTACCAGCGAGGGCGAAGCTACGCGTGTTCGTGGAGTATTTTCTTGTCTATCGAGACTTAGTCTTTTCTCGCGAGATTACAACCGAGACTTAGCTCTCAGCTGAGCCGTAAATTCATAGCAGTGTATTCGTGAGAGACGCGTATCGATAGCTTAAGGCATAGAGTGCGCCGAATAATCTCCGACCATCGAATTCGAGAGTGCGAACGTTACGTGCAAGTGACAAGTGTACGCACGCCTTCCCAGCCACGAGGCTTCCGAGCAGCGGCACAGCAGACGAGCCTGTTAGCAGAACAACGATCAGCGCAGCCGAGCAGCAGCACAGCAGACGAGCCTGCTAGCAGAACAACGATCAGCGCAGCCGAGCAGCAGCACAGCAGACGAGCCTGCCAGCAGAACAACGATCAGCGCAGCCGAGCAGCCCCGATCAACCGTGCCCCCGCTACTTCTGTCACCGCTTCAAATCACGCGGCACTCTATAACTGTAAGCTAGTTTTATAACTATCAAATAAGTCCCCCCGATTTGGTGTATACCGTTGTGTATGGTAGTATTGGAGATAATATGAACAGTCTTGTGTGAATCCAACTATGTGCTATTATTTCTTCACCTCACCCCACAAGAGACCACGAGTATAAAGTCGAGCCACCGCGCCCTAGAAGCATTTTTGATGGTAGAGTCTTAGCTGCCAATACATTAAACAATTGATAATAAATAGATGGTTAAAAATCCATCATCACACCGGAGCCTCAGTAATTAAATAATACGACTGCAGGGCGAGCATAGGCTAAGGCCCAAACCCTCGCACGTTGCAATATATACATATAGATATATCAACAGGCTGACCTAAGTAAGGTAACGACAAGCGGTCAGCGATGGCCGAGGCATGCGAAATAGCAGTAAGTACCTCTTGAGTACCCAGTCCTCTTCATACAATTGTCTCAAAGTTAGAATTTGATTTTTTAAATTTTTTTCTGGTTTCCTAGGGTTAATATGAAAAAATTATTGAAACATGATTTCTAATTTAAAATTTGATGAGAAATTCAGATTTATTGTTATAAATCATAATTATAACCTAAATCCTCATTAAAAATGCATTTAAAGGTAAATGTCAAAAAATAAATAAATATACCTGATTTTTTGGAGTAACTTTTGCAACATTTTTGCTTAAATTTCATTTCGAGAGTTCCTATGGATTTCTCAGAAAGTTGTAATAAGTGAGGAAAAATGTGATTTATCGAGAACCCAAAGCCGAATTCCTTCCTGCTAGTGATGAGAGGGCCTCGGTCTTATGGTCAGCCGTTTCTAGGCTGAGATCTTGAAGCGCGCCACGCACCACCTGCGTGATGACAGAGTTCAGATCGTGTTCGATCTGCCACAGGTGCTTGGCCACGGCCACCAGGGCGATGTCGTCCTCGAAGCCTACGATCCTTACGTTGCCTCTGAAGTTGAGGCGCAGAACGGTGTCGTACATGACGTTCCACAGGATGGGCCCCAAGACAGACCCTTGCGGAACGCCTGCAATGACTATATGGGTCTCTGGCCCGTCGTCCACCTGCCTTGGTCATAGACGCGTCGCATGCACTGGTTATGGCAGCCATGAGCCTCGTTGCCATCTCTTCTCTAGACTAGGATGGAACCGCGGCACCGGCCATCATAGCCGTAAGGCGCACTGTGTCAAGACTGCGCACGTTCCACTTGCAGCTTTGGCGCGTCGCGGGTCTAGGTGGTCTGGCGATCCCTATCTCAAACACGATGGATTGATGATCGCTATGCATGTAAAGCTCGCTTACTATTCATGATGTAACTTGGGAAGCGAGTGTGTCACTGGCGAAGGTGAGATCTATGACCAAGTAGCCCAGTGCACCGGTGAATGTTGGTGTATCTCCGGTGTTTAGCAGTACAGCTTCGAGGGGGGCGAGCGCGTCCAGGAGAGTGAATGCGCGCTGTCTCGTCGCTCAGCATCCCCACTCCGTTGATCAGGTGTTTAAGTCGCCAGCAATGATGAGCGGTCTCTTGCCCCGGGCTTCCTCGGTGATGTTGGTGAGAAGAGCGGAGAATTCTACATCAGCGAGTCTTGGTGGTGCGTAGACGCTGAAAAAGTAGATTCCGCTGATACGGGCCCAGGTGAAAAAGGGACGCGCTCTTCCTGGGTGCTCCTGCACCAGGCTACCTCCCTGCACCCAGATGGCGGCTTGGCTGTTGGCTTCGGCGAGCCATGTATAGGGTGGATCGAGGTTCTTGTACTGATCACACACTATGGCCACGTTGATGCGCTGCTCACGGATTGCTTGGCTCAGGAGATCCTGAGCATCCTTGCAGTGATTGAGGTTAAGCTGTATGATCCTCATCATCGGCGGGCTTGAGTATTTTTCTGTGCAAGAGGGCAGTATCGGCCTGTGGACGCATGGTCGTGGGCAACGCCTTGTTCTCGGCAGAGAACGCACATTGGGTCGTTCTTGCAGTTCTTTATTTGGTGGCCTGCTTGTCCGTAGCGGAAACAGTGCCCCGAGCGGTCAGGTCCCTTACAGCGGGCTGAGAAGTGACTGGGGCTCCAGCAGCGGTAGCAGCGTGGAGCATCCTCGTGACCACGGATGCGGCAGTTGACTCAGCCAATCCGTATGTAGTCGAGTTTCAGTGCCTTGGCGGCTAGGTCGTCTGGGAGCGCGGTGACAGCCGTCTGCGGTCTAGCGTACGCTTTCCGTAGCGTCCTGACTACTTTCTTGTTGAGGCTCGGGGCGCCCAGCGATGTGCTCAGCGCATCGGCGATCTCCTCCTTGGTGTCACACTCATCGAGATCCCTGATCTCGATCATGGTAGTATGCTGAAGAGCGCTTGCAGTGACCACGTCACCGTGGACTTATTCCAATTTCGTGCCAAGAGTGGAGGCATTGTCCACGTTTTTCTTGAGTTCCAGCACCAGGGCGCCAGCAGCACTGCGTCTGATGTTTTGGACGCTGCTTCCGACTGATTGCTACAACGTCAGGTTCGCCTTGAGAGATCGCAGGATGTCGGCATACGAAGGTGCATCCTTCGCCTTGATGACGATTGCGTTTAGTCGGTGGTGAACTCTACGCTGCGCTGGCCGTGGCTTCGGTAGTTGCCAGGCGCGAACAGATCCAGATGTTGTTGTTGCCGTCTGATTACGCTGGCGTTGACGACGATGGTCGACGAGTACAAATCCGTCTTGGTCTCCGACGTCGTTGTTTTTCTCGTCAAGCTGCTTGGATGCGGCTGTCACGGCATGGCGCTCGGGTGTTGCTCGAGTCACCAGCGGTGACGTTGCAGGCCGCTTACCAGTTGCATTGACCTGGAATATTGGAGAAGTACAGACGGCCTTCTCGGCAGAGGGAGGTCGAGGCGGTACTTGCTTCTGCTTCGTCTTCTTGAGCACCAAGATGGCCTGCTTCAGGCTTAACGAGTATTTGATCACCTGCTTGTGAAGGTTGTTTTTGCCAAAAGATGAACGTATGGTTACATTCTTAATACAGGAGCATAACAAATAGAATGCTTGAGAGAGTTGGTTTTATATGTTTTCTCTGCACAATAATTACTACCTGTGCTGCGTTGAGGGGATAGACTGGAATCGGAAATAATTAATGATATGATAGAATAGACTTACAATATGTATGTTCTTTATTGACGGCTCGCTCTGCCTCACTCTGCTCTCGCTACTTCGGAGAGTACACACTTGCACACTCGATTACAATTTGCACTTAAGAATTATTTCACTCTTTGATTTTACTATTATAATTTAGTCGCGACAAGATTCAATGCGATCAAGAGAGCAATCAGCTATGATCCGTCTCGAACAAAATTCGGTACTGTAATAAGGGGCGATTGTTATTTCGCGCCGGGTTATATACCCGATTTAATCTGCGTTTATTGGCAGGTGTTCCACCCAGGTAGGCCTACGTGCTCTAGCGAGTTACCTCCTGGAGCTGGGTTTGCGACACTACTCTTTGATTGTGGGTCGTTCACCCAATTATTGCATAAAATTCTTTAAGCCTAATCTCGCGCTACCGTGGCCTACGTGAGCTCGCGATGGTTGACATCTATACCTGTGTTCGCCTAAAACTATGTGTACATAGAGATTGCAGCTGGCGAGATGCTACGCGATCTTATGCTCGTATACATCTTTCAAATATGAATAATATATGCTCATAAATTGTTATCAGCCGTTTCACCGATTCCTAGGTTACAAGCGGCCGCGGGTTGGCTATGGTGTCGTGTGCATTTATAAGTTACGTAAATCCTATGCCTAGTATACCGTTATCTTAGCTGGTCTAAGATCTACACTACATCTCGGGGCATATGAGAAGTTTTATTGTTACATTAATAAACCATAAGTGTCGGTTCGCGCTACGATAATGAATTCGGCTTATCAGGCAGCATTCTCTATTTTTGAGTCTGTCGTGCTCGTATACCAGTATGAACTTGATACGTTTGAGTTTAATTCGGTGTCGATGGAATTTATTTTTTTGTGTTGATATCACTTATTCTGACCACGGATGTATGTTATCTTTCTCGCGTAGTCGCGTTTTCTATAATTTAATATTTTCCGTAATCTTGGGTGGCTTGGCAGTTCAATACAATTTCGAATATTTTCCGTGTACAAAGAGTTACTATCGATCGAATCTGTTGTTGTGCCTTCATGATGCCCAGTTTTTCTCGCTATTTAAGCCACGTGTATGAGAAGCCGTAGTTTATTTCGACTGAATTTTCGACACTAGTATGACCTTTTGCTGCAACTACGATGTCCGCGATGGTAAGTACTTATTTTACTTAGTGTGCATACAAATATTTTTTTTTTTTTGATTTCACAATCTTTTACAAATCATTCTTCTTTTAATTTTTTTGCTTTTTGAATGTTTAAATTATCTCGTGGGCCTATTAGTCCTACTTAATGAAGTCAGGCCATCTGGCTCTGCGAACGGTGTTGACTGGCGCATGGGAATAGCCATGCTTCGAGTCTATCTGCCGCGATTGCGGACGTCAAGGCCGCTGGAACTGCCCTGGCCCGTCTACGTTGCAGGGGAGGAAGGCTGCCACCAGGAGGACTGGGATCCTGAGTTATCGGGTGTCCTGTGCGGCGTATGTAATAAGCGCTTGGATGCTCCGCCGCCTGCTGCTGCATCTCTGTTTTCTCAGGAGGCTGCCCCGTTGGTCAAATTTCCCGATGATAAAGTCGGAGAATTTCATCTGTCAAGGGCTGCCTTCGTTGGTGACATCGTCGCGCTTGACCTGTCATCAGACAGTGACACCAGTTGCGAAGTGTTCGACCCCCCGTCGGGTAGTGACAATAGTTTTGAAGTGTATAACGTGCTATCTGATAGTTGTGATAACAGTTCTGAAGGGTCTGAATTATCCTGTTAAGAGAGGAGCGCCTCTCGAAAAAGCTTCCTTGGTGTACAACAACTTCTACCTTCTATAATACAATCAAAAACATATAAATATCGTTGCTCTTTTTTATTTCTTTATGTTACTTTTTTTCTTCCCAATATTGCCTTGTGTTGCATATATATTGCGACGTGCGAGGGTTTGGGCCTTAGCCTATGCTCGCCCTGCAGTCGAATTTTTATTTACTGAGGCTCCGGTTAGCCTACCTGGTCGTCTTACCTCAAAAGGGGGTCGAGCCTTCCACCAAGTGTGCCTCGAGCGTCGGCAATTCGTAGCTGAAAATTCGGAAAAGGTTCGCGAAATAACCAGAAGCGGGAGTTAGTTTAAATCAAAATTACTTATTTTATTATTCCAAGTCCAAGTTAATTATTATTCTAAGATTTACTAATCAATACTCAATTACGATTCGATTGTATTTTATTTACAAGGAAAGGTCTCAATAATTGCGTTAGTGACGTCAAATTACCATAAGGGCACTCGCGTAGTAAAGTCCAAGGGGATACTGTCGAGTCACAATACGACCTCGGCTCGAATCCCGATATCGTGCCGCGCACTTGCACTCGCGCGTCTCCGTTCCACTGTAGACGAAGCCTAATGCCACGTGCGTTCGCTCGCGAAAGTCCAAGGGGAAGTACAGAGTCACAACACGTGCTCTGTTCGAATCCCGTTTTCGTGACGCTCTCTTAGCTACTACGCGGAAGTGACTTCGCACCGCTCGGCCTACGACGGCTCCGCGACTTCGTGCAAACGGGCACGGCGATGTACAAAGATGGCCGCTTTCCGATGTCGGTACGCGCGCGATGTAATAGCGACTTGCTCGCCTCGGACGACTTCTACTGCGCGACGATGAAACACACAATAATCGACTTTATTCGACTCCGCGATATCTGCTCGAACGCAGAAAACGACATACAATTTACTACTCTACTTCGCGAGATTCTCCGTACGCACGCAACAACATACAATAATGTTACGTTACTTCGCGATTTTCATACACGCGCAACACATACCATACCACACACTCGCATACACGACCGACCAAGTTACTAATACAATTTGATGCTATTCGCTTACGATGTCGTTGGCGTTCCTCCGCGACGCCATGCCTGCCGGGTGTCTGCTGCTGTAGATTGCGGTTATGTCCAAGTTCTAGTAGGAGAAAATTTGGATCGGCGCCGCGTCTCGACGGTCGGCCTGATCCACTCGTTGTACGTGCTTGTACGGCTTCTGCCGGTGATGTCACCTCGGCACTCGCGACGATGTGGCTCGTCTGATACGCGGGCACACACACAGCACAACGTGGCACGCGACTGTAGCTGATCGTGTCGTCGAGTTCGGCCGCCTTAACCTCACTCGTGTGCGCACGACTCTCCGCTGCTGCTGTGCGAATCTCGCCTTGGACACGTTTTCTGCACGGTACTGTTCACGAGTGTAACCTCACTCTCACGTACGACTGCACTCGTTCTTTCATGCACTTAATACTCGCTTTTTAGCCTCGGACTACCTTTACTGCCTTCGCAGTCGCGCGATCACGTCCAATTTTCACTCGCTTTTTCCTAGCCTCGAAATTCTACTACTGCGTGCGGCTGCGTGCGTGATAATTATCGTAATGGTCGTCGTCGTCGCTTCACGTGGCTTCTTCCGCTGCCTTCGTTGTTCTTCTCCTACTACTGCTGCTGCTGCTGCCGCTGCTACTGCTACGGCTGGTCGCCGAGCCGTTGGTTCGGTCGGCAATGCACGTGCCTACGCTGCCGCGGTGTGCGGAGGTTAGAAGAGCTTGGCTCTTCTTTCACCCTGCACGGTCGGTCGGTCGCAACTTTCTCTCGCCCATACACGCGGCATTCACTCTTCGTCGGGGCAAATCCGTCGCCAGTGACATCGTCACAATATATTTTTGATAATTAATGTTTTTCTTGTACGCGTAGTCTTCCTCGCACATAAAAGATTACAGATTTACACATTGTTAGTAACATCATTGCTGATATTTATCTTATTTATTCATATTTCATTCTTTTTGCATATGATGCTGCCATCATTTTCACTTTTTGTGTTAACCGTTGGCACATGCGCTTACACATTTTTTGCTATTATTTCATGTAATGTATTTGAACCTTTTTGCTTTCATTTCCTTTGAATCCTTCTTATTTAAGTATAACATGAGAGACTTTTAAAATGCATATCCACAAGAAAAAATCGATTTTTAATTTGCAAATGTGCTGGAGTATAAACAAAAAATAAAATAGTAATAACAATAACAATAATAATAATAAAATAAAATAGTAATAATAAATAATAATAATTATTATTACAATAATAATAATAAGTGAATCATGCTTTGACCTGGTGACACTAGACTTCACGCACATGCTCGATTTCAGAAGGAAAAAAAAAATATTCGTAGTAAGTTAATCATAAGTTGCTGTGTAGGCTTGCACCCAAAACTGTGCATGCGCGCTGGAGTCTAAGATTGAGAAAAAATTAAGAAAAAGAAAAAAATTTTATTCCACTTGGGCTTGAACCCAAAACTGTGTACACGTTCTGAAGTCTAAGAATGAGAAAAAAAATGAGAAAAAATTTGATTCTACCTGGGCTTGAACCCAGAACTCTTTTTGCGTCGGTCCGGCCCGCTACTGATTAGGCTACGCGCCGAAGTCGAAGCTGATTAATTTTTTTTATTTAAATATGAAAAAGAAAATTTTATATTTTTTTGTTTTAATATCTAAGATACTCCCCCCTACCCCTTGTAAACGACTTCCAGGAGTTTGTTAATTATTGTCCACTTGATTAGTTTTGGGGCAGATGCGTGCTGGTACCGGAGGTGGTGTTGTGTCCTGCAGCATAGGCGCGTTCTCTGCGTTGATGCTGTTGTTGATCCTGCGGTCTTCTTGTTCTGTTCCTCGTTCAATATTGTTTATGCGTTCTTCGTGTTGTCTTCTCTGACCGATGTGCATGAGTAAATGTGTTACTGAATCCCAGAGGGCGCCAAGCAGATGTACAGACCATCCGTATAGCGTATATAAGGCATATGAGTGAATTGTTGTATCCACGACTAATTTGATTACTCGGAAAAACATGAAAATTCCTATTTTGCTGTTATGTGTGATCTTTTGAGTCTATTCGCGTGAACCTTCTTACATTTGCCCGACTTAATTTTAATGCTAATTTCAGGTCTATTATCATATGTTTCAACTACTTCATATGGGTCAGCGTATTGATCGTTCAGCTTATGCTGTTTTCCACCCTTTAAAAGCCATACTCTTTCGCCTACTTTGAAATTTTCTTCATTTACTTTTTTATCATAATAAAATTTTGACCTTAATTTTGACTCTATTAATTTTTCACGAGCAATTTTTTAAATTTTTGATAAATCAGAACATAATTGTTGAACGTAATCTGTGTAAGTATCTAATTTACCCGATAATTCTAATGATTTTTCAGAGGGCAGGTTCGGTAATTTTCCAAACATTAACTGATGTATTATAACTGAGCATTGCCATTTCTAGGAATTCATCTCATTCGTTGTTTTTATCAATTATAACCTTTAAATATTCGGTAAGGGAGTGATGTGATCTTTCGAGGGAGCCATTACTGGCTACGTGAAACGCGGTGGTACAGACCTTTTTGATTCTTAATGCTTTTGCTATGTGCCTAAATGTTTGAGACATGAGCTGAGTTCCCTGGTCGCTAAATATTATTGAAGGGTTACCAAATATACAAATGAAGTGTTTTAAAAATGCGTCTGCGATAGTTTCCGTGGTGGCATCAGGTATCGCGAATGCTACGCAGTATTTAGTGAAATTACATTGCATTGTCAAAATATTGTTATTACCTTTTGTCGTCCTTTTAAAAGGGCCTACTATATCCAAGCAAACTTTTTTTATGCTAGTGTGTGGTGTGTCTGTTATTACAAGAGGTTGTCGTGTTTTAACTTGAACTATTTTTTTTTTTTATTGGCAAGTAGAGCATTTTTTTATGAATTTAGTTATATCTTTTCTCATGTTTGGCCAGTAATATAATGGTTTCATGCGTCTGTTAACTTAAATTATTCCTTTATGACCGCCTATCGCTGAGCTATGCATTTTTTCAATTGTATCATTTCTTTCATAAATTGAGACATGTTCTCTCGTTCCCTTACATAGTATTATCTATGTTTTTATATCGACAAGTATTGTTTTTATTAAATGTTCTAAATATTGCCATGGCGTATTTTCAATGGATTCGGTTTTTGCTATACTTAAGCATTCTATGTTATTTTTGATAAGCAGTTGTCTCAAAACTTTAATACCCGTTTCTATATAAGATTTAATTGTTGGCGTGCTTTCTTCTTTTTCTCCGCGTAATGTAATACCAAATTTAAATGTTTTACTTCGTTTATGTATCGTTACTTCCCCTGGATCTCCGTTCACGAATTTCGGTAATGCTTTATGATTTGAAAGTTGCCGCGCACCCTCGTCTAGTGGCGCGCCGTTAGACGCAACGAATACAAGATAGTTGTCTTTGCGCATGAAAAGCTTGTCTCTACACTTTAAAATCGCCTTCTCTGTCACGAATTTACCGCGCGTTTTTGTCTCCTCTGCCGACTCGTAGGCATCGTCATCTTCCCCACCATACGACTTTACTGCGGCGGTGCTGCGCGCGTCTTGGTCTTCCGCGTCTTCGTCTCGCGCGTCTTCATTCTGTGCGTCTATGTTTTTGTTTTCTTCTGCTAACGCGCTGTCACCTTGTGCGCTGTCATCTCTCGCGCTGTCATCTACCGTGCTATCGACTTTCTCTTTACCACACGAGTCTGTGTCGGCTTCGTCTTGTAACTTTCCTACCTCCGCCGCTATGCAATAGTGTCGCCATCGTTAGCTTCTACTACTTTAGGTGTATCTTTCAATTTTTGACGCGCGACACGCGTGATTGTGAGTTTATAGTTCACTCGATTTAATCCATCGGCTGATCGCGTCATTATATTTATTTGCTCGGCGACTGGATTTCTTGATAAACAATCTGCTACAACATTGTTAGTTCCTATTTTATATTTTATGTCAAAATCGTAGCAAGATAATTTAAATTGGTACCTACTAACACGTGAATTAGGGTCTGTGCTATTTCTAAAGTATAGCAATGGTTTGTGATCTGCGTAAACCGTGAATTGTTTTCCCATGTGATATGGCTTAAATTTTGAAATTGTAAAAACGATTGCTAATGCTTCTCTTGAATAAGTGTCGTATTTTCTTTCAGTATTAGTGAGCGTGCGTGATACGAATCCGATAGGCATATCTAAATTATTTTTTCTTTGAGCGAGAAACCCTTCTATCGTATATGCTGATGCATCACACGTAACTACATAAGGAAGGGTCCGCTATCTGTAATATGGGACTTTTACATAATTTATCTTTCAAGGTGTTTAGTGCAATTTGATGTGTTTCTGTCCATTCAAAGTCATTCTCTTTCTTTAATAGTTCCGACAAAGGCTTTGCTATGCCAGCAAAATTTTTAATAAATCTTCTATAGTAGCCCGCGAGTCCGAGAAATTGACGAATATTTTTAACTGTCTTCGGTATAGGAAATTTTCTTGTCGCGTCTAGCTTTCATGGGTCACACAATACTCCTTCACTGTTCAGTACGTGACCTAAGTAAGTTACTTCCGGTTTGCAAAATACGCACTTTTCCGGTTGCAATTTCAAGTTGTATTTACGCGCTCGTTCTAAAAATCGTCTAAGCTTGTCATTATGCTCCTTAATTGTTTTCCCAAAAATTACTGCGTCGTCCAAATAATTATTTTTCAAACTTTCATCAATTTTATCAATTTTCACTTCTCTGATCCTTAAATTCTCATCACGTGATTTTAAAAGCGCTTTTACGTCACTACCAGCATCTCCCACGGCAGCTTCTTTCCAACGAGCTTGTGCTGGCGGTAGAATTACTTCGTACGAAATTTTATCTTTTATCTCATTACAGCCGGCGACCTCTGGCTCAGCTTTATCATTAACATCTTTGCGCGTATCATTCAACTCAATATTATTTAAAAACTTTTCATCGCGGTTTATTTGAATTGACAACGGACCAGGCGTACTGCCTTTTACTACGATTGCCTCAGCGCTTGCTTCTATGCACGGCGCTTGACCTAAGTTTTTGTCATTCATTTGTTGAAGTATTTTACTAAATGTCATTATGCACTTTTTATCTCCTGTTTTAAAATTTTTCAATGATTCACCAATCTCAAAATCGTCTCCTGAGTCATATGTAATAAATAGTATTTTTTTACCATCGAGTCATATGTAATAAATAGTATTTCTTTACCATCGAGCCTTAAAACGGATGTTTCATAATCAATATTCGTTCTACATTCTTTAAGGGATTTTTTACCCAACAACCCGTCTTGAACAATCGGAAAATCATCTTCAACTACTTGCATTAATATTGGGATGTTATTATAAATGTATGCTATCGTGCTCCCCGACGATTTTAATAATTCCGATGTAATACCCTTTAACCAAACATTGCTATTTTCACTTATTTTTGTGGAATCTTTAAGTTTCGATCTTTTAATTAAGTTTATCGTGGCCCCGGTGTCAATCATTAAATTAACTTTTCCTTTAAACATTTTTCCCGGTATTTCAATGGTCGGCGATGGGCTTGCAGGGTCCGCAAAAATTTGGTATACTATTGCATTATCTACTACTACTGGTTTGTGAGGGCGGCCTGCTGGCCTCCGGTTTGCCCAATCTCGGATGCCTTGGAGTTTAACGCGTTTTTCCTTGTATAACAATCTCTTGCAATATGTCCTTTTTTATGACAAAAATTGAAAACTATTGACCTTCTATTATTATTATTTCCGTTATTCCCACCATTGTTATAATTGTTTCCGTTATTGTTATTATTGTAATTATTTCTTGGTCTCTGATTGTTGTAATTGTTATTATTTCCATTATTATAATTTTTCTGTGGATCACTTTGATTGTTAGAAAAATTTACAGCATTTACCTGCGTAGACCAGAAATTCATACAATTGTTTATCGCTTACCCCGGTTGGCGACAAAACCCACAAGCTTCTTGGCTATCTACCTTATTAATAGTTATAATTTCTGGCTCCTTTTTCTCCGTTTTTACATCTTTTGCAAAATATTTCACGCAATTTATCATTACGTGCTCATGACTGCCGCAAAACCCGCACGTCATGGCTGAAGTTTTAGGTACAGTATCTATTTCGCGGCGCGGAGTGTAAGAATTATTATTTGATGGCTGTTGATCATGTTCTATTGATTTTAATTTTGAATTACTTGTATTTTTCACCGCTAAAAATATCTCACAATTTAATGAACTATGTGTTGTAGAATTACAAAATACGCACATTTTACTGGCTGAATTTTTATCACGTAAATTCTTTTCCGCGTTAATTATTTCTTCAATTCTTTGTGCCTCTTTACAGGTCTCAGCTAATGTTTGCTTTGATTTCATACGCGTTATTATATCTGGTTTTAATCCTCTTTTAAATATTTCAATGTAATACCGATGGCTCGTTACTAAGCCGAAGTCATCTCTTTTCTAAGCTATATCTATTTCGTCTTGGATATCTTTAAGTTTTTCATAATATTCATAAACACTTTCATTTTCGTCTTGTGATACCGTCAACCCCGTTATCCGCGGTTTCAGTATCCGCGAAATTCGCCCGCGATTTGCTAATAGTGGACAAAATTCGTTATCCGCGGTTTCGACCTCGCTTATCCGCGGTTATATTCAGAACGATATTCAAATTTTTTCATGTTGATCATTCTTAATTTCGAGGTTGTAAATTTTATACGTTCGCGAAATTTATCACTAAACTTTTACTGCTGAAGAAATCGAAGAAATGATTCAAGATTCAGAGAATGCAATCCAAGACGCCAATGCTAGTGAAACTCCAGAGCCCACTTTATCAATAAAATCACTGGCTCAGATTTTAACTACGGTTCAGAGAGCGATTGACGAGGCAGTATCGGCAGATCCAATCGTTGCTCGTAGCCTAAAGTTTCAACATTAGTGTGAAGTGGCGATTTCAGCGTACAGAGAATTGTACAAAGATTTTTTGCGCAGAGCAAAACAAACACGTATATCTGATTTTTTTGTAAATCAATAAATTTCATTTTGGTATGATAAATTTCATCGTGATTTATATTTAATGTACTAAAAAATTTTTCTCGATTAACCGAACCCCCTATTTTCCATATGATATGGGTCCCAGTATCCGCGGTTTCGGTATCCGCGGTACTTTTCCTTAACCAATTAACCGCGGATAACGGGGGTTGACTGTAATTAACTCAAATCTGGCATTAATAAAACTGCTGTTTTGTTATGTCCGAAATTTCTGTCTAAATAATCCGTAAAGTCTTTAACGGTATTGAATGAAGCTAAATCAATACTTTGAGCTCTCAGGCCAACTAATTTTTCACGTAAACGTTTAATAAATTCTCTATGATGAGTCGCAGGAATATATTTGCTCGCGTCTTCAATGTCTGAAATAAATTGAGCTGTATTTTTGCCACTATTCGCGTTAAAATTTCGTATGCTACGAATCACCTTTTTAAGCTGATGAAATACTACCCCTGAAGAATTCATGTTTTTAGTTAATTCAGTATCGTTGTAATCCCAATAGTAAGAAGTGTTATCTTTGAATTCAACTTTTTTATTAATTTTATCTTTCTTTAGAGCGCTTGATTGAATTATGAGAATTGAAAAACGGATTTGCTCATATGTCTTTACTCGGCAATGATTTATTTCCCAAAATCGTGGATGTTTCTTTTTTATTGATTTTATTTTCGCCAATCGACGGTACTCCCACTACGTTATTTTCTTCGGATGCGAATGCTCCTACTACGTTATTTTGCTCGGATGTCAATGCTCCTGCTACGTTATTTTGACTGGATGGTAATGATCCCGCTGCGTTATTTTCAAGTTTTTTAGAAGGAAAAGTAATGTACTGTTTTAATTGACCGAGATATTTCGTAAATATCGACTTCTTTTCGGGCTCCTCTTCCGTCGCAGGGCTATAAAAGCTATGAAAAACCTCAGAACGCGTTAAGTTATCTTCTTGAAGTTTGCGTTCGTCTATGTCGTCAACAAATTTCTTTAATATTATTCTATTTATTTCCCTGCCCTCGACAAGAGTCGGTACAGTTGCAGGAGGTATAATAGGATTTTCCCCCAAAGATAAGTTTTCGTAAATTGATTCTAGTCTGGTTTTATCTAATTCAAACCTGAGTGCAGGAATATGAACTTTATTTGTGTTAGGCGTGCTCGTAGCTAATAGATTATTGTCGTTATTGTATGTGTTGTGTGATTTTTTTTCCGGAGAAAGCCCTTCTGAAGAATCAGAAGAATTATTTTGTTCTCGATAGTTTAAAAAATTTTCTGCTGTAGGGTCGATTTTATCAGTTTTAAAGTCTCGAACCCTTTGCTCTGCTGTGTTAATTTATCGCGATCGTTACTTTGAATGGCTAAAGCGAGTGTCTTTTGTGCGTTATTTAATATAATATCACTGGTGTCCATATGAATTGTAGATTGAGACATTATTTTCCATTTTACTCTATATCCTCAAGCAACAGATCATCGATTGTTCAATGTTATTCGAACTGGTAAGATGCACCACAAATCTATTTGTTACATTCCCAATACAGGAGCATAACAAATAGAATGCTTGAGAGAGATGGTTTTATATGTTTTCTCTGCACAATAATTACTATCCGGGCTGCTTTGAGGGGATAGACTGGAATGGGAAATAATTAATGATATGATAGAATAGACTTACAATATGTATGTTCTTTATTGACGGCTCATTCTGCCTCACTCTGCTCTCGCTACGTCGGAGAGTACACACTTGCACACTCGATTACAATTTACACTTAAGAATTATTTCACTCTTTGATTTTACTATTATAATTTTTAGTCGCGACAAGATTCAATGCGATTAAAAGAGCAATCAGCTACGATCCGTCTCGTACAAAATTTGGTACTGTAAGAAGGGTCGATTGTTATTTTGCGCCGGGTTATATACCCGATTTAATCTGCGTTTATCGGCAGGTGTTTCACCACAGGTAGGCCTACGTGCTCTAGCGAGTTACCTCCTAGAGCTGGGTTTGCGACACCACTCTTTGATTGCGGGTCGTTCACCCTATTATTGCATAAAATTCTTTAAGGGGACACACCTGTGTTAAACCCTATGTTTGGAAAAATATGAAAATTATATGTCATTATTATAATTTATTGTTTTTGATGTAAAAATATGTTTTTACAAGACTTTTTACATCAAAAAATATGACTCTAGTACCTACATTTTTTATGTTAGTCCAGGATTCATCCACAAAGATTTATTATTTTTAGATGTGTGCCGCATGATTCTGAATGCAATTCTTGACCAATTTGTATCTATGCGGTCTCAAAAGCTTTGTAAAAACATTCTCTTCCACCTAAGTGAAACAGAATTTTGATAAGAGGCTTGGGACATTTTTTTGTACACTAAAATGTAAAGAAAATGCCAAAAATAACTATTTTATCAACGCTAATTGCTGTATTTAAAGACTGATAGATTGAACAAAAAATCTATCAAAAATCTGCTTCACTCAGGTGGAAGAGAATGTTTTTACAAAGCTTTTGAGACCGCATAGATACAAATTGGTCAAGAATTGCATTCAGAATCATGCGGCACACATCTAAAAAATAATAAATCTTTGTGGATGAATCCTGGACTAACATAAAAAAATTTAGGTACTAGAGTCATATTTTTTTATGTAAAAAGTCTTGTAAAAACATATTTTACATCAAAAACAATAAATTATAATAATGACATATAATTTTCATATTTTTCCAAACATAGGGTTTAACACAGGTGTGTCCCCTTAAGCCTAATCTCGTGCTACCGTGGCCTACGTGAGCTCGCGATGGTTGACATCTATACCTGTGTTCGCCTAAAACTACTACTGGCTCATCAATTGTTATCAGCCGTTTCACCGATTCCTAGGTGACAAGCGGCCGCGCGTTGGCTATGGTGTCATGTGCATTTATAAGTTACGTAAATCCTATGATGAAAATGATCCTCAGTTCAAAATCTGGTCAGGAACAAAGTTTTTTTCAGCAATAACTTGTCGAAGATGTGCCGGAAATATTGGAGCAGCTTCGTGATCTGCACTTGTACTTTCACCTACAGTTATTATTACCATGTATCATTGCTTATTTCACTTAAGTATTTTTTAATGAATTATGCATACCTGAGAATTTTACTTTATGAAGCATAAACCGTGTCTTAAACCGCTCAAACCATCCTTTACTTGCGTTAAACGACTCGGTTTTCTGATACTTTTTACTCAAATGAACATGGAAACCCATAGCTTGGCCTCTGATTTGCTGCTGAACTGAGAGGAATTTTTTTGTGTAATCCGACAAACAAATATGCATCACGCTCGATCTCACGAACGAAAAAACGGTAAAACCAAGACGTACACTATGTAACGCGAGGCTGGCAGGCATACGCCAGCGCACATAGGCACAACTGTCACGCGGATGTATGTGTGATTGTTAGCGGCTAACGCACACCGATGCGTCGGATCGAGTCCCCACATGTATGTGTCTCGCGTATACGTACTCGCGTATGTGTGTAAGCCAAACACAGAGAAGGGCGAGAGCTGTGCTTGAATGTATGTATGGATGTGCGCGACCAACATGCGCCGACGCATTAGATCGGGCCCGCGCGTGTATGTACCTCACGTATGTGTACGCGCGTATGTATGTAAGCCGCATACAGATAGAGCATAACACACACACACGCGAGAGATGAAATCCGTGGCATATTTCGAAATGGGAAAAAACCAAGGTCGCACGCGCACTCGCAGGTAACCGTATCACCAAGAGTTTGACCTGTGACCCGAGAGAATTATTGGACACATCTTTGACCCGAGATAATTATTGGGCACATCTCTGACCCGCGGGCGACAAGACGACAAGTTGACAAGACGACGAGACATCAAGTTGACGAGTGTCAAGATAGCCGAAGATTTGCAACTCCGGGAAAAAACCAAGACGTACCCCCGCCAAAAAGATGCACAATCAAATTAGTATATAACGAGCATAAAAATTAGGCCTCAGGGCAGATCATCTCATACCGTTGACGAGGGCGAAGCTCTGGGCAGATCAGTTACCGTTATTGAGTAGAGCGAAGCTCTGTGCGCGAACTATTGAAAATATTGTAGTCGAGACTTTGCATTTCGAATCACCCAATAAAGTATACTTGTATTTTACGAGAATAGATATTGTAGTTGAGACTTCGCAGTTCAAATCATCGAACAATATATACTTGTAGTTTTCAGGAAATAGAAAAGGATTGTAACAACGCGCTAGCTCAATTGTAACTGTAGACATACAGCTGCGAGTGTCGAAGCAAGTGAGTGTCTAACGCGAACGGCACAACTCGTAAGGGTGCGTCCAACCTGCATCAGCCAAGCCGTCCAAGCTGTAACAGCCAAGCCGCCGAGCAGCAGCCTAGCCGCCACGACCATCAGCCTAGCAGCAGCCACGAGCAGCCGACCATCGCAGCCGACGGACAGCGAGCCAGCATAAAGAACACCGATCTTCTGCCGCCCTAGTTTGTAAGCTTGTTGAATAGTATTAAGTTCTCATGTTATAATAAAGTCTTGTGTGTGAATCTCACTCGAGCATTATACATTATTTCATGATTCCTCCCCTCAGACAACAGCAGTAAATTGAAGTAAAATAATAAAGTTATTACCCACAGAAAAGGATACATAACAATTTACTCACTTTCTGACAAGCTTCGAGATATTTCCTACTTTTTCGTATGCTCCATTCTCATCGAATCGGACTCTCTTTATTGAAGGCTTTTCCATTATATACTGAAACTGCTCGGTCCATATACTGACCACTCGTCACAGCCAAACACCATAGCTTACTCAGTGATGAGTGAAAAGCCCCCACTACTGACTTCATACAGTGTCTAACGTAGTATACGGAAAAGTAGCACCGATATGTATGACGTAACTCCCTTTGTCTTTCTAAGAATTGGCAAATGGGATTAGCGCCGTGGACCCAGTATATGTAGATAACGCCGAATGTGGTACGCGTATGAAGACGCAACGTGTCTCTTTGTACGAGAATCGTTTCATGATAATATTTTAACAGATCGAGGTTGCATTATACCTATATGCGATACATGCAATTATTAAAATTCACATTGAATTGATTGAGAAGGGTACAACATATGCATGTGATATATGCAGCAAAAAAATTTTGTGACAATAAACACGTCGACGAAATTCACAATGGTATCACATATACACACGATGTGGTCAGAAAAAAATGTTCACTAAATTTTAATCTTAATATCCACATCGATTCGGTGAAGAATGGTATTATATATGCAAGCAATATTTGCAGAAATAAATATAAAAATTCATCTAATCACTAAACCCACGTCAAATCGTCGCAATATCCACGTAGATAAAGCTCATTGCTAACATACCATGACCTATTAAATTTATAAAATTAATGTTGAATCGAGTTACAAAGTACCAAATTACAATGTAGTGCATTTATTAAAAATAATGCTGAAAAAAAATGTATATTTATTTTGTGATAATCATCACATAATTTATGTAAAATTGCTGCAGTATTATAAAAAACTTAACGCACAATTTTCGCAAAATTTCATTCACGGCAGTTTCATTAGAAAAAGCCATAGTATGAATCTTGCACAATAAATAAATTATGAGCTATGGCGCGTACTTATGTTTGTGGCTTGATTTATAACATTTGTGTCTTGATATTATGTATATGTGTGTATTAGGGTGGTCCACTTTTTCAAAAATTTTTTGTATCTCGGGGGATCCATCGGAATCTGAAAGTTTGAGGTTTAAAATGAAGTTACCTTTAAACGAGAACTCAAACAAATGATTTTAGATGGTGTCGATGGATTTTTGAAGTTTAAAAACGTGCTCCTAAAAAAGAGCAAAATCGGGCAACCATTCGATTTATTTCAAACTTTGTTCAGAGTGTAAAAATGATCTTAACGATACATTTTCTTACGTATTTTTGTCTGTGAAATCTGCTTTGCTGGTTTTTTAATGAATAGAGCCAGCTCAGAATTATTGAACTTTAAGCAAAAAAAGTGCATCGTACAAAAACAGCTGTATCTCGGCGAATCTTGCGAATTTTTTAACTCTGAAAACGGCGTTTGAAAGGTGAGAAAAAAACCTATCAGATAGTTGTATTCAATTATTCTCATGAGTGATTATACTCAGCCATTTTCTTGAAGAAACGAATATATTTTTTCATTTTTCCATTTTTTAATATCGTTTTTTTGGATAAAATCGTACTTTTTCGGCATTAAAATAATTTTAAAGTGTATACTAATATATACCGTTGGATTTGTAATAAGAAATTCTAAATTTTGGTGGTGTCAAAAAATTTTCTAGATTTTTTCTGTTCATTTGACGCTCGCTCGAAAATGAACTTTGCGAAATTTGCGAAAAAGAACGATCGAAAAAGTGTATTTTTTTCAATGAAATGGTGCTCCTAGGTCAAAACTAACTACGGTATTCGATTTCACAGACAAAAATACGTAAGAAAATGTATCGTTAAGATCATTTTTACACTCTGAACAAAGTTTGAAATAAATCGAATGGTTGCCCGATTTAGCTCTTTTTTAGGAGCACGTTTTTAAACTTCAAAAATCCATCGACACCATCTAAAATCATTTGTTTGAGTTCTCGTTTAAAGGTAACTTCATTTGCGGACGTTGCGGACGTTGGATTTGGTTTATTTCTGGTTGTACTGCAATAGACTTTACCTTAATATTTCTAAGTCAGCGTTTATTGCTTTTGGCAAGACGCGTGGCTCCCTGCCTCAGAGCTTGAATATATACATGAATGGCTCAAGACTGACGAGAGTAAGCAGTGCTCGGTATCTTGGTGTGACCTTCGACGAGATGATGAAGTGGGATTCGCATATCAATGAAGTTGCGAGAAGAACGCGATATTTGATCTACATTTTATAGACTGAAGATAGTATTATCCAGAAGCCAACTAATTCAGATAATGCATGATTGTTTTATAGTCTGGCCACATATGGTATCATTGGATGGGTGGGTGCATTTAGCTCCAAACTATTACCCTTGCTTGCAGTGGAAAGCAGACTGTTTAAGATAGTAGGCATTCGTTCAGGTGACCCTGATGAGCCCTAGGAATCAGAAGGGTATTCATGTGGAGGTCACTTCTGAGACAGTATTGGGAGCTAAAACTGAATACGGTCGTAGTACATCCACCACAAGGAATCGTAGCATACAGTTACCACTGCACTCGGCTGTCCTTGGGCACAGGACGTATGAGTATTGCGCTATTCAAGTGCTTCAATGGTTTGCCTCCAACTTAAAAAATAAACAAATAAAACAACATACACTCAGAAGATATTGAAGGCAGAAGTAAGAAGACTCCATGTATTATGTAAATTTCTTATTACGTTGTCTATATATATTCAATCAATTGATATGTAATGGTTATTGTTACTTAGTATGTAAGTGCCACCTACGCACGGGCATATGCCCCCTGTAGGATTTGTTTGGTATTAAATAAATAAAAATAAAAAAAAAAAAATAAACCTCAAACTTTCAGATTCCGATGGAAAGTTTGAAAAAAAGTGGACCACCCTAGTGTGTATGTTTATGTTGATGTGTTTTCATCATCTCACCCCGCTATCATATTAGATATGTGGTGCGTGTTGTTTTGATGTAGTTTTCATCTCGTCGCAATTACTTTTATACGCGCATGCCTCGACAATTCACCCTGGAAAGATGTTTGTTTTTTGCGATCGGTAAAAATACAATTTACCTTTTGATTATTTCAAAAAATTATATAACTTCATAGGTTTTTTTGAAAAAATGATTACGTTCATCTAACTTTGCTCAGCTTTGTGCAACGAACGTTGCCGCTAGTTAATAACGTCATAAAATGACGTATTGATGTACGTCATAAAATGACGATTGACGTAATTTTTTTCAACAAGGTAATACAAATTTCAGAAATAGCGAATACCCAAATTAGCATATTAACATATTTTTTAATTGAAACTTGAGAATAATTAATGATTATATTTAGAACCAATTTTTTTCGGATTAAAAGTAATGTAATTTTCTCAACGAAATTTAAATTTTTAGGCAGCTTCTCCTGCATGTACGGAATTAGAGACTATCGTCTGTGATTGGCTAGGTAAGTGATTAATCTTAACCAATTTTCATTTAGAATTTCGAAAATCTTGATAGTTATTTTGCAAAAATATCTACTTCTGTTACAACCACGGTGGTTGTAGCTAATTTAATTTATCAGACAATTTGCCTCCTTTTCACGACTGGTGCGGGTGAAACATTCAGGTAGCCGGGCTTTTGAAAAATCTCTACATGCATGCATATATAGTATATATTTAAAAGATCTTTACTTTATCGACATTCAAATTAGATTAAGATCAGAAAAAAAAATTAAACTTCAAGGCCCTATAGATCCAAGAAAGTTGGACCTAGAGAAATGAATCTTTCAGTATTTTCACTTTTCAATGTCCTCTTCAAAAGTACATAATAAAAAAAAATGTGTGTGACGTCCAGCACCTCCACTTAATATCGTATTTTTTTTTCTCACCTACAATCATGATCAATCGATGCAAGAATACTAAACAATAGTAATTGTCACTATACAACAGATATCAAACTCAAGTAATCTATAATTTGATTAAATAATAATGAAGTCACTAGCACTTCACGAATAAATACTGAGTCATCGTAAATATGCACTGTTTGGTATCGTTGCACTTGGCTCACTTCACTGATTTTGAACAATTCACTGTATCACATTTTTATCAACAATTATGTCTTATATTTTATAATAAAGATTTGGCCCGCTGAACTTGAAAAGATCGAGAATCAGGCAACGGTTGGTTTGTTCAGCCCACTCGCGAGTTTTACGACCTGAGGTCAAATCAAATTCCATCACGTACTTAGCCCATTTAAACCATAGAGATCCTGAAAGTATAAAAAGCCGATGAACAAGCCAACCAGCCTCGCATTCTCCTTCGAACCTCCAGTTGTAAAACATAGCCTACGGAGCCGTTATATAACATAACGAGTAAGATCAAAATTCACTTCTTCCTTCGTCTTTCGTTTCCGACGCTGCAAGTCCATGAACAACTCATGGCAAAGAGCTTGAAACGAGCTCGCTTTTTACTCCCTCAAAACTCTCCAGCTGTATAATACGGCCCACGGAGACGTTTTATAACATAACGTATGTTTTGAATTCCTTTTCTACTCTGTGAACCCGTGATAATTCACGGCGAAATAACTTAAAACAAGTTCGATCTGCTTTAAAACAAAGCGAAACTAGCGCTGAAATAGCGGACACCCGTCAAGTACGTGTATTTGACAGTGTCTTCATAACATCGAAGAGTTGTGACTTATCTGTGCGGCGGCTGCTACAACAGCACACGTATACTCAGTCCCGGGACTTACAAAGAAGCCCGCGCCGATACAAATAGACATACGATGTACGCATATACATAGCAGACGCACGTAAGTTGCTCTCTCCAACAGTTACACACCGACGCTACACTATAGGCTGCTACAACAACACGCATACGTTCCGTCCTGGGCCCTACAGTAGAAGCCTGCACCGACGCGAACTCATATACGCCTACGCAACACTCGCGGCTACTACAATAACACGCGTACACTCCGTCTCCGTCCGTGCATACGCATACGCATAGCCTTCGCGCGCAAGTTGCTCTTTCTGGATTTGCAATAATAGCTCGCTCGGGTGCAATCAAAGAATTGTTATACACTCTACCAACAATTCCAAATCACTGTCTTAACGTACTTATAAACAACAATTCCTCTATAACAAAAATGAACTCTTAGACTAGTTGAGGTAATACTCAAGGTCTAAACAATTAATTAAATAGCAACAATAAGTTATATCATTTGTTTGACAATCATGCCTAAATATGACTTACAAGGAGACCACTCCTCTGGGT
This sequence comes from Trichogramma dendrolimi, assembly GCA_034770305.1. Classification (NCBI taxonomy): domain Eukaryota; kingdom Metazoa; phylum Arthropoda; class Insecta; order Hymenoptera; family Trichogrammatidae; genus Trichogramma; species Trichogramma dendrolimi. The sequence continues at coordinate 300,816 of JAPMIB010000013.1, forward strand.
CATGTATTTGCTCCAAAATTCTTTTGGGGTCTCTGGTACCCAATACTGAAGATCCCTGTGTTTAGTTTAATCTCATGAACCTTAGGGCCCATTTTTTAGAGGATTTTCCACATTATAAAAAAATCTTGTTATTTTCTATATCGATAGAGAAGCACTTAAGCAAAAAAATGCAATGAACAGAAAAGTCCTAAAATTTTTTAAAGAATCTGTTTGAATTTTTTCAGAATTTTTAAAACCGTCTATAACCTATTTTCAGAGGTCTCTGAAGACCCTAAGAAAAACGTCAAATTTGAGTCTCTAAAAATAGGTGATAGACGGTTTTAAAAATTCTGAAAAAATTCAGACAGATTTTTTAAGAAAGACTTTTTTCTTCTTTGCATTTTTTTGCTTAAGTGCTTCTATATCGATATAGAAAATAACAAAGATTTTTTTATAATGTGGAAAATCCTCTAAAAAATGGGCCTTAAGGCCTATAAGATTTAACTAAACACAGGGATCTTCAGTATTAGGTACCAGGTGACCCCAAAAAAATTTTGGAGCAAATACATGACCCAAAGTTGGAGTGGTCTCCTTGTTAGCATGTATCACTTTGTGTGAAGGGTTCTCGGATCTGCCCCAAAATTTAATGTTTTTGGGTATGTGCGTCGTCGTTAGAACGTTGTTGTGTAAACAACTAAACAGTTTCTCAACGATTTCAACTAGTGATTTTCGTATAAATATTGTAAAGAAAAAATTTCTCAATTTGTGCCAAATCAAATCGCTGAGATGGTGTCGGCCGTACCCTCGACCGAGTCATCCAAGAAAAAAGGGGATGTACTAGCCCGGGTGCTCTGCTGCCGAACAAAAAAAAGTATCTTCCAAGCCTGCGTTAGAAACCTAAAACCGCTTTGATGGTCTCTCTGAAGTCCCCGACGATGCAGACCAAGCTGCCAATACTGACAATCAGTCCGAAACATCAAGTGTGTGTGGAAAAGACAAAGTTTTTAAATCTCCACCATTTCTCCATATTCCTCAGCGAGGTCGATAACGTGAATTCCCTCGTCGAGACGCTCAAAGTCATGAAAAATGTCGACTATTCTTTGAAAGTCCTTCCGGAGAACAAAATCAAAATTCAGCCTAAAACGTCTGAGTCGTACGTACTAATAGTGAATCTGCTAAAAAACAAGCCCAGGCTTTTTATACTTACCAACTAAAAGAGAACAAGCCCTATAAGGTCGTACTAAAGAACATTCACCAGTCCACCGACCTGATAGATCTCAAGAAGGAAATTGAGTCGCATGGCCACATCGTTGCTCGGATCTCAAACATCCGAAAGCACGACACCAAAAAGCCACAACCTATGTTCTTCGAAAAGAGATATCCCCCAATGCTACAATTGTCAAGAGTTTGATCACACAAAGAAATACTGCTATAAAGTACCAGTATGCGTTAAGTGTGCTGAATTTCATGACTCGAAGGATTGCAATCGTGCTAAAAACAACTCAGCAGCCACTTGCGCAAACTGCCGAGGGGACCATCCGGCAAGCTATAAGGGCCGCCCGGCGCGAAAAAAACTCCTACAAAAGCTGTTCCCTACTCTTCGTCAAAAACAAGCATACAAATATCCTCAGGAAGGCCTTCTATGAACCAACCAGCATTCGACAGCAGTCGTATCAAGCCGGGATTCTCATTCGCTCAAGCCGCTAAAAGCAACGTACCTGAAAATAAAAATAACAATAATCATAACGACAACATCGCTGCCAGAGTAAATAAGCTAGAAGAGCTGATGATTCAAATGATGACACGCCTCGACTCGCTCGTTAATCTAATAACAGCCTTGTTAGGCAACAATCAAAGCCAATTAAATAAATCATAATGGAGCTTAAAATCGCAATCTGGAACTGCAACGGGCTGGCTCAAAGAGCATCCGAACTTCAAGCCTTCATCCTACTAAATGCTATTGACATCGTGCTGATATCAGAAACACACTTTACTTCTAAAAACTACCTTTCAATCCCAAACTACAAATTCTACTGTTGTAATTATCCGGGTAACAAAGCTCACGGAGGCTCAGCTATATTAATAAGTACTAGTATCAAGCATTATCAGGACTGCAACATATGTGAAGACTACCTCCAAGCCACAACCGTGGTCACCGAGGACCTGCAAGGCAAACTATCCATCTCAGCAATCTATTCTCCACCAAAACATAGTATCTCGGCTGAGCAATACAGCAAATACTTCAAATCACTCGGTAGACGCTTCGTGGCTGGCGGTGACTATAATGCCAAGCACCCCTGGTGGGGCTCGAGACTCCAGACACCAAATCAGAAGGGACGCAACCTCTACGAGGTCATCTCGACAAAAGGGTACCTAACGGTCTCCACAGGAGAGCCAACTTACTGGCCATCAGATATAAATAAAAGGCCCGATCTATCGACTTTGCGGTTGTCTCAGGCATAAAAAAAAAAAAACATTACCGCGAAATCCTGCCTTGACCTCTCGTCAGATCACTCGCCAGTACTGCTCCTGGTGGAGACCCAGGTACTCCATACTCGGGCCAAGCTTGCTCTGTACAACAAAACCACAAATTGGTCAGCTTATAGGCAAATTCTTGAGAGCTCAATTAATTGCAGCGTTCCGCTTAAAACCCCCAGTGAGATTGATACAGCAATTCTCAACCTAAATACGCAAATACTCTCGGCAGTGGATAAGGTAACATCATCCGTCAGGGCTCACAACAAACAGTATTCATTACCGAACTTCATCGTCAAGAAAATCTTAGAAAGAAGAAAATTAAGAAGAATCTGGCAAAATACGAGAACTCAAACAGACAAAACCGCCCTGAATCGTGGTACATGGGAGCTCAAAAAATCACTCTATGACTTTAAAAATAAGAGTGTACAAAACTATCGTGAAAAACTCACCCCAGAGAAATCTACAAATTTCTCTCTTTGGAAGGCCACCAAAAAATTGAAGCGTCCACTAGAACATATTCCTCCTATTCGTAAACAAAGCGGTTGCTGGACTCGCTCAGAGGACGAGAAAGCTCAGGAGTTGTCAATTTCTATGCCAGTGTCTTCCAACCCCTTGGAGCGGTGATAAACAGAGACGAAGAACCACTACTACTGGAATCTAAAGCACCGAACGCCGAAGAATCGTTCAACAACGTGTGCTGTGAGGAGGTTAAGTCGATCATTATGACATTAAAAGACAAAAAAGCCCCAGGGTGGGACGGTATTGGTGGCAAGCTCATCAGGGAGCTTCCGTCTAAAGTTATCAGGCACCTTACCATCATAATTAATGCAACCTATCGCTTGTGCTACTTCCCTGTGGCATGGAAAAGAGCTATGCTAATCGTTATCCCGAAGTCTGGCAAAGACTCCTCACGAGTTAACTCATACAGGCCTATAAGCCTGCTACCGATATTTTCGAAAATTGCTGAGAGAACTATCCAAACGAGGATAAATAAAATCATCACCGAGAAAGCTCTCATACCGCCCCACCAGTTTGGGTTCAGAAGTAAGCATGCAACCATCGAGCAGGTGAATCGACTGTCTGCTGAGATCGGTAACGCCTTCGAAAAAAAGCTCTACTGCAATGCAGTGTTCCTAGACGTCTCACAAGCGTTTGATAAAGTGTGGCATGAGGGGTTGATCTGCAAGCTCAAGTCACTCTTGCCTCCCAGTCTGGCCAAACTACTAGAGAACTACTTGCGTGATAGAGTCTTTCAAGTAAAAATTGGTAGCACCACATCCAACCTGTGCCCCTGCGAGGCTGGCGTGCCACAGGGTAGCGTCTTGGGGCCAACACTGTACCTGCTCTTAACCTCGGACTTTTCTTCGGCTAGGAATATCTTCACAGCCACATTCGCTGACGATTCAGCCATACTCACCACAAGTAAATGCCAAACGGAAGCCTCACACAAGCTCCAGACGCACCTAAACAAGATCTCGGAGTGGTGCGATAAATGGCGCATTAACATCAACGAGACGAAATCAAACCATATAACATTCACGCTAAAAAAACACACTTGCCCACAAGTCTACCTCAGAGGCGTCAGCATTCCACAGGTCGAGCAAGTCAAGTATCTCGGCATGCACCTGGACCGAAGACTCACTTGGAGGTCCCATATCTGGGCAAACGTAAACAACTAGGACTGCAGCTCAGAAAAATGTATTGGCTGTTGGGCCCACGATCACAATTATCCCTGGACAACAAGCTCCGCCTCTACTGACTATAATCAAGCCAATATGGTCTTACGGCATTCAACTCTGGGGTGCGGCTGCCCTCGAACATTGCGGTTATAGAGAGATTTCAATCGAAGACCTTGCGGAACATCGTTCAGGCCCCTTGGTGTTCCTAACGAGCAAATTAGCCGCGAGCTTAACATTCCCTCTGTCAAATCAGAAATTCATCGCTTTTATACAAGGTATAAAGCGAGGCTGCTAAACCATCCTAACCAGCTTGCGAAGGAACTGACCAGCAAGAACGAAACTCAACATTCAAGATTAAAAAGCAGAAAAATCTATTTTGTACATAAACACATCATAATGACTGAGCTACAACTTCTCATAGTCTTGTATAATTTCCTGAGTACTGTATCTTAGTAAATGCCATAACTTCTCGGCGCGGCATCACTGGATGCCGCTGAACCCTAGATTTAATCTCTCACACTACACCATATTTATATACGAAAAATTATACTTATTGTCATTAGATTGACAGATTGTATAAAATAAAGGATGTTAAAAAAAAAAAAAAAAATGTTCTTCGTATAACTGAAATCAGCCACCAATAACAAGGAAATTTTCAATTTCAAACGCCTGCAACACTCAGTAGTGCATTTTGAAGCCCCCCGTAAGTTTAAGGACATCCCTCAATGCACTAGATGCCTAGAATTTTGGCATACAAAAACTACTGTTATCCACCACCAGTGTGCGTAAAGTGTGCAGGAGAACATCTCACTCAAGAGTGCCAAATAAAACAAAGATAAAGGAAGTTAAGTGCGCAAACTGTGATGGAAATCACCCAGCTAATTCAAAGGGCTGACCTACTCGTAAGGAGCTTCAAAAGAAGGCTTTTTCCGCTTTAAAAAACAAGCCACCTCAAACCGAAACTGAATCTATAGCTCCTCAGCCCTCCTCTCACACAGTGAAACTCCACCATAAGAGCTTTATCAATCCTAATGGGATTGAAATACAAACACAAGACCACACGGAAGGAGAAATAAATAAACAGAACAAGCTAGAGTTCATGATGTTCCAGCTCATGAATAAACTTGATTCCATGCTAAATCTTATTACTTGTACTTGCCTGATTAACAAACTTGAAAATGGTAAATAAACTAAAGATTGTTATCTCGAACGCTTACGGCTTGGCACTCAGATGCGCTGAAGTAAAAGCATTTATTTATCAGCAAGACGTGGATATCCTCTTGATCTTTGAAACGCACTTCACTGAGAAAAACTTCTTTACTCTGCCAAAATATCATTTCTACAACATAAATCATCTGAACGGCTCGGCTCGTGGTGGTACTACGATCGTCGTAAAACTCAACTCAAGCACTCCAAATTAGAGGGTAATCGAGAGGACTTCCTACAGGCTACAAGCATTCAACTGGAGGAACAGTCAGGCTCTTTGGTGGTGTCAGCTGTCTACTGTCTGGCAACGCTCAAGGTTTCTCAAGCAAAATTCGAAATTTTCTTCGCAACACTTGGTAGTCGTTTCATTGCTGGGGGATATTGGACTCTTCTGATGAATTTTTCATACCCTTCCAGTGCACTTATAGGAAGATCTTTTCACTTTAAGGTTACAGATCCTTTACAAACTTTTTTTGTACTTCAGTATTTCCAAAAAACATGTCCCATTACATTAGTTTATTCTCATAGGCCTATAGAAGCTTAGAAGAAGTCAATGTATGAATTAAATAAAAAATATATAAAATACAGCGCATTGAATGTTCATTTTTCCAAAAAGTGCAGATGATATAATATTGTTGAACGTTAGTGGTTCGCACCTACTTCGTTCTTTTGATTTTTTTTTTCTTTTCTTTTTTATTTGCAATCTGTCTACATTTTTTCGACAATAGGCAAATACTTTGAACAGTATAATAAAAAAACGGGTGTGAGCCCAAGTCCAATGACGAGGGCTCTTATAAACTATACAGTTTTTACATCACAAGTAGGAGTGTTTCTTCAATCTAGACCCTGCGAAGAACACGTTGTTGAGTTGAACAGCAAGGATGTTTGGGTGATTTTGCAACCGACTTTTGTAGAGGGACGAGAATCTTTGTACTTCCTCGCTTATCGATGGTATCTCCAAGTCACGTCTAATAGCTTCATTTGTAACGTACCACGGAGCATTTACGATGTTCCTGAGTATAAGGTTGGCCCGAGAACACTGCCTTGAGGAATACCAGCATGAATATCGTGGAGTTTGGTTACTTCGTTATTAACTTTCACCCGGAACGTTCGATTTTCTAGGTATGATTTCAATATCTGATAGAAGCCACCCGGAAGGTTAATCTTGATTTTATGGAGAAGACCCGTGTGCCAGACTTTGTCAAAAGCCTGAGCCACGTCCAGGAAGATAGCTGAGAAGTATTGCTTCCTTTCGAAACCTCTTCGAATATTTACTACTACTTTGTTCACTTTTTCAATGGTAGAGTGGTTTTCACGGAAAGCAAATTGATGTTCTGGGATTAATTTTCTATCCTGTAGTATCGGCTTAAGTCTACTGAGTATCACCTTTTCACAAAGTTTAGAACAGATAGGTAACAAACTGATAGGTCGGTAAGATGTTGTTTGTTCGGGAGGTTCTCCTGGTTTTAAAATCATAATAATTTGCGCAACCTTCCACTGGCTAGGAAAGTACTTCAGTCTTAGGCATGCATTTATAAGTTGATGTAAATTAATATAAACTACATTTGACCTCTGCAGATGTCACTCTCCGGAGAATTGTAAATAGAACGATGTTAGTATTAAGTTGCGCCGCTAGAGGGCGGGGGCAAAACCCGCAGTCAAGAAACACGAGTTATAGCCTTATATAGAGGCACGTTAAGCGAGCAGAATCGTACTCGCTCCGATTCGAAAAGGAGTCTAAATAAAAATCGAATTTTTTGGATCCGAATAAATCATTTTTGTTATTTATTCGGTGAACTGTCCTCTACCCACTCCTTCCATGTCACCTCTGCCTATAGAGTGCAAGGACGCAAAGAGCTTCGAAAGAGCGGCCGAAGAAGGACAAGCTAGGTGGACCTTGAGGTCATTAGTAGTAAAGAGCGGAAATGCTCTGTTTGCTAGCTGAGAATTTTAAAAACTCAAGTGTCGAGATATGCTGAGAATATGTAGTTCTGGGAATACGAGATGGTAAAAATTCAGATACATTTTGTGTTCTATCGAGGAATTGGAGTTCTTCTTGTAGTACGTTTTGCAGTGGAGCTTGTCACGTTTCTTGCTCGTAAGTTTTAGTGGGGTTGGCTCAGGTCAGGCCACGAACCGTCGGAGAGTTGGCCGCTGCTAGTTGCTGGCCCGGTAAAAATTCTCGAGGCATTCAACGACAAAGACCTGCGGCCTTAGCGCACAACTCTCTACCGTAGTTCTGCGACTTCGAGTTTCCTCATGTTCAGCGGCGATCCGCTCGGTCTCTAGGTATTTTTTATCGTGGCTTGGAATGTTTCTTTTGGCTCGCTAATCCCTCAGGTGATCGATTATTCACGAGATAGCCACTCCACGATACTCTGGCGAGTCTACCACGATCGAGCAGCGAGTGAGAGAAAGGTCTTGTTCCGTCTCGTCTTCGGTCCGGGTGACCTCGCCTGAAGCCGGCTACCAAAATCGCCTGGGATGCCCTTGGTCGTCCACTGTACTGCTAGGTAAATATTGTGAGAGGTCTGATCCAGGCGTGTGAGGCTGGAGAATTTACAGTTGCGAGTTATTGGACAAGCAAAGGAGCTCGTGCTGATGCCCTGTCGTGGACAAGTCGCTATCGGGTGTTGCCGCGCCACCTGGCGGTGAGAGGCCAAGCTTGCTGTAGCGAAGCTGTTGCTGTGAGACTGGAAGAGCGACGGACGACGGTGCAGACAGAGTGAGGATGTGCACAGCTGCTTTTCTCTCTATAGTCAAGCTTCTTCTATTCTCCAGCAACAATTCTCAATTATAAATTTCCCAGGTAGAAACTCAGTTTCAATCATTTAATTTTACCGTCGAACGTCATATATTCGCCCATATCGTTGGGCAACTCGATCGACATGAAGTGAGAGTGATTGAGGACATCATTCGCAATTCTCCTATCAATATGCCATGCTGATATTTAAAAAACGAGCTCATTTGGCATGTTGCCATCTTCAAACAACAACGAACTCAAGAACTAATTACGGGAGAGGAGCTGGGAGATCGATCTCTGTCGCAGTTCCTCCGCCACTACCTTTGTTTTTTATTCAACGCTTTTCCTGATCAACTCCTTCGCAGGCTATGGTTACTACGATTTCCATTGTCCGTTCAAGAAATTATTCAACCTCATTCGATCGACCCTACGATAATCGACTGATCGATTAGCCCCCATCGCTCATGACATCATAGAAGTGTTACCTAGCTATTCTACAAACCTCGTTCTATCTTCGTCGATTGCTTTTGCCACCGTCAACATGCTGCACGTTCCCGCCACTGCATCAACGCCATCGCAATAACCTCCGCTTCGTTCGAGCCATTACCATCGCGCTTAGATGATAAAAGTCGCTAATTTTCATCGATAAAATCCGTGCTAAAAGATTTCACTCATCCCTCGCGTCACTGCTTCACAACCCTCTTCATTCTGCTGGGTCATCAAGAGCAGTCACTTGATCAAATAATTAAGCAATAATAAAAATTTGAGAAAAAATTGATGAATTAAATAAAACAACCATAAAAATTTAAAAAGATTTTAAAAAATATGTATGAAAAAAATCAGCTGTTTATGAACAGCTGTTAGATATGAAACATCTTTGTCAAGTAATTAAAGAATTAAATATTCAAATTTAAATGAAATAAAAACAAAAAACTTATTAATCAAATAAGTAACAATAAACAAGTCAAATAAGTAAAAAACTAAAAATTCAAAAACATGAATGAATAGTCAAAACGAAAAACCAAGATCTCGCGATTTTACATAAAAAGAGGGAGTTTTTTGATTTTCTCGAGCGATGGTAAGTGAAAAAGCGCGTGATCGGCCGTTTTCGAGTGCATCGGCCTGTTTTTTCGGTGTTTTTACGTTTCGTTATCATTCACGCGTTAGGCTTTCGCCATAAAAATGAACAAATACATAGTTTTGTGTACTTTTTTCTCATCTTTTCAATAGTGCAATTAGTTTTTAGTAAATTGGCTTTTATAAACAGATAAATTAACTTTTTTGATTAAAAGTTTTAATATTTTTGTTTCATTCGCAAAACAAAGCATTTTTTCTAAAAACTAAATAAAGCATTGAATAGATGAATAAAATACCCAAAAAACATGTATTTGTTTATTTTTATGACGAAAGCCTAATGCGTGAAAGGTAAACAAACGTAAATGCACCGAAAAAAACAGGCCACGGTGCTCGAAAACAGCTGACCGCGTGCTCTTTCCCTTTTCACCGCTTTCTTTTATTTAATAAAGCTCTATCTACTAACAATCATACAATCTTACTTCAATCACGTTATATTTCGCTCATTCGCGTCACTTTTCATCGCTACAATCGTATTGTATGCTTGGAAATTCAACGATGTTACGCAAATTCAAGGAAAAAACGCGCGAGTTACAACGCTAACCCGATCCGAGTCCCATTTAGTGTTGTGTAATTGCACTGCGCAATCGGCTCGTTCCCACATTTTACGCCTGTAAGCTGCTCACGCTAGCAGGCGTGCGATTTGGTCACACCCGACCAATGTAATATGCGTTATTTGCTTGCTCTTGCACAAGTGTCAAAGGCGGAAATACCGACTTATTCTAAGGTCCACCAGTGGGTCCACCGTGGCCACGTTCTCTTTGATGGGTGCACCAAGGTTTTTCTTTCGTATTTTGGGCTGCTGAAACCTAATTTTTATGGTGCATGTCGCTAAAATTAGTCAAAAAAAAGTTATAAGCAAATAATTATGCAATAATTATAAAATTGAATTTTTGGGTCATTTTAAACAAAAAAGTACTCTTGTCATTTTTTCGTAAACTCAATAGTTTACGAGAAAAAAGCGATTTAAATTTAAAAAAAAAACTGTGTGCGTCACGACTCTGTGTGAAGAAAAAATTTTTTTTGTCGCGTGTTGCAACTTGCACACGCCATTTTTCACAACAGAACCCTCCTGCATCGGTCATTCTATCGTTCAGTTTATTCGTGTTGCGACTTGCACACGACTCTCGAATTCCGAGAAAAATCCCACCCTACGAGTGATACAGTGCGTGGTAGCTGCTCGCGTCGCAACTCGCACGCGGTCGCTTGACTTTGTTTCTCATTTCGTGGAACTCAAGTCGCGTTCCAAAAGCTTCAATTGCGCAGTTTAAATTTTTTCATTGTTCGTGCTGTAACTTGCACACGGTGACTCGTAATAACAGCACTCGCAACGCGCAGTGTGAATTTTCGAGAAGACTCCACCGGCGCATTGGCAACTGCCACGCGGTGCTGAGAGGCATCATCTCCAGGACTCCACCGGCAACTGCCACGCAGTATAGAGTGAAGCATCATTCGGATCATCAGCACGGCGGCATATCCCCGTGCGGCTCCTGCGTCACCGGCGTTTTGGCGCGCAGCAACGTGCGTGCGTCGGTCATCTTTGTCACAGCGAGGCAAGGGAAGAAGAAGAAGAGCAGAACACGGCACGCTGGCCATCTTCGCTACTAGCAGTGGCACGGCGTCCATCTTGCACACCACGCAGTCTCCCGTCTCTTTCTCGCAGCGGCAACAGCGACAGCAGCCAACGACTCTTCGACTCGACGCGGAAATTTGACGCAACGGCGCTACGCAGCGACGACTAGCATCAAGCATCGACTCTTCACGTCTGTGTCAGCGTTTTGAAGTGAATCATTAGTGCACTTGACATTTTTCGGGATTAAATATTATTTTTTTTCCGTATTTCAGTGAGCAGTGCCTATGATATTGAACAATAAAACTAGTTTTAAGATTAATTCAATAGAAATATTCACATCATACATATTTTTAGAAGTTAAGTGTGATAATCTTACACAGCTTTTTGAAAAGTTGAGTGCGAATCCGTGACTCGTGAGTTCCGTCGGGCCCTCCCAAATATAAATCATGATTAAAACATTTTTTTTTTTTGGTTGTGTTGGACCAATGTGAAGCTGGATGACAGTCTTTGACCCTCTCGTTTTCCCCTTGCCATCGGTCACATAATCCCACCTGTTACTTCTAGTGCAGACGAATTTTTGGTATTCGGTACATATTTCGTGCAACAGAAATAATTTTTTTTCTTTTTTCACTCCCTCTTATTGATTTTTTTGCGATCATGTCGGGTACAGACAAAGATGCTAAGAACAAACCGCGCGGCCCAGACAATTTTAATTCTTCAATCATAACAGAGGATGGTGACGAACTGGGTAAATTGGAAGCCGCATGAACATTTTTGAAGAATCTATGTTTTCCCTTCGCGAACAAATGAGCATCCTTGCCTCAGTCATTGAAAAATTGTACGTCTCACACACAAAGCCAGTCGGTGAATGAAAAACATTCCCGCTTCGACCACTGCCAGTACGAGCACCACCAATACGAGAAATACCGGTGCGAATACGAGCACATCTAATCTTGTTGACTCTAAGACTCTGATAGCTCCTAGTAATCAATAATTTCAATTTCAATTTTGTCCCAGTGGACTTGACCCAAAGGCGAAACCTTTTTCGCAGACTTTATACAATGCTGCTACCTACCTCCCACGACTCCTAGTTTTGGGTATAACCCCATATCAGCTACAGGTTTTATCAGCCTCCGGGAGCACATTCCAATTCTTCGAGATTTTTCGGCTACCATACGCCAGTGGAGTTTCAAAGGAGAATTCGAGGCTTTGAGTATTACGGAAGACAAAACTAAGTACAACTCTCTGCTTAAAGGGTTTGGTACTAGTGCTTGTAAATCACTTTCGTCGATTATAAAATCGCTGCCTGCCACTGGCAAATACGATAAGCTGAAAGAGCAGATTATTTAGAAATATTCTCAAACAGCTCATCAGCAGATAGACAAGTTATTTAAAAATTGCTCTCTCGGTGATAAAAAACCTTCGGAATTGCTCACGGAAATGCAAGCCCTAGGTAAAGATCACGTTCCTAAAGAGACACTCATGCTCCATTGGTACAGGCTTTTGCCTAGTGGGTTGGCTGTACTTCTGGACGAATCCGTCAATAGTGCCAATGCTACAGCAGCAGTAACTAAAGCGGATCGTTTGCATGAAATACTTAAATCATCCAAAGGTGACTCGCAGATTTCCAGTTTGGATTCCCCTGATTCTCCCGAGGGCGAGCTTCACGATAAGTTAGTGAGTTCGGTGGTGGCAGCTATGTTTTTTAAACACAAATCAGAGCATAGACCCTCACGTTCAAAATCTACAGATAAGAATAATAATAGATCAAATTCTGCGAGAAGGTCAAAGTCGAAATTACTTTACGGTCCAAATAAGGACTTATGCTTTTATCATGGTATATATGGAAAAGTATGCGAACAAACGTCATGACCAGGAAAACTAGAGTCCCCGGGCGCGTGCGAGGCTAGCGTTCCGGGCTCCCTCACTTCTCATTCAAAACGCCTCTTCGTCAAGGACTTAAACTCTCGCGCTGTATATTTCATTGACACAGGCGCAGAGATTTCCGATTGTCCAAAAGGTGATGCAGGTGACTCTGGCCTCACCGATATGATATTGCATGCAGCCAACGGCAGTGCGATTAGAACTTACGGCTCAAGTAACATTGATTTGAATTTTGGGCTTCGGCATAAGATGGATTGGTCGTTCGTGCGAGCAGATGTACCATTATCAATTTTCGGCGCGGATGCGCTTGTTCATTTTGATCTTTTACCTCATTTGAAAAACAAGAGATTAATTGATAACATCACTGGTCTCTTTGCTCAGGGTCATCTCGCTTCGGCATCAGTTCATGGTATTAGCATCGTTGATCCTTCACATCCGCTCGCACATATTTTACAAAAATATTTTTAGGTTTTTGACTCTCAGGCTGTTGTTGGTACTAGAGCAACGAAAGTTTTTCATACCCTGCCCACCACTGGTGAGCCTATTGCACAACGTGCGCGTTGATTAACGCCAGAAAAACTGAAGGCTGTGAGGCATCAATAATTTGCGAAATGGCGTGAGGAGTGTATAGTTCGTCCATCAGACAGCCCCTGGGCCTCTATCATTCACATCGTGCCTAGAAAGACCCCTGGAGAGTTCAGAATTTGTGGTGACTATAGGAAGTTAAATTCGGTAACCAAACCCAAGAGTTATCCTGTCCCCAATCTTCACGATTTCACGTCCATTTTAGACGAAAGCAAAATTTTTTTTACTCTTGATTTATATCAAGCCTTTCATCAAATACCTATGACACCAGATGATGTGCCAAAAACGGCACTCATTACACCTATAGGATTATTTGAATTCTTCTTTATGCCATTTGGGCTCCGCAATACTAGTCAGACCTTTCAAAGGTATGTTAAAGGTCCTCTATACACGATGTGAAATGCTCAGTCGGTAACACCAGCTACCTAGTTATATTTATGTTCAATCTGAAAAATTGGAAATGTGATTCGCAAATAATCGAGTTGACGCACATTTCTAATACACTCATTAAGGGGGGAAAAGTACCTAAGATCTCAAAAAAAAATTTTTTTGCTTATTGACTTTTTCATTACATTATGCACTGTATCACCTTTTTATAAAAAATTATGTCTTATACTTTATAATAAAGATTTGGCCCGTTAAACTTGGAAAGATCGAGAATCAGGCGACGGTTGGTTTGTTCAGTCCATTCTCGAGTTTTACGATCTTAGGTCAAATCAAATTCCATCACGCATTTAGCCCATCTAACGCCATAGAGATCCTGAGTGTATAAAAAGCCGATGAACAAGCCAACCGGCCTCGCATTCTCCTTCGAACCTCCAGTTGTAAAACACAGCCTACGGAGCCGTTATAAAACATAACGAGTAAGTTCAAAATTCAATTCTTTCCTTTGCCTTTCTTTTCCGACGCTACAAGTCCATGAACAACTCATGGTAAAGAGCCTAAAACAAGCTCGCTTCTTACTCCCTCAAAACTCTCCAGCTGTATAACACGGCCCACGGAGACGTTATACAACATAACGTATATGTTTTGAATTCCTTTTCTACTCTGCGAGCCCGTGAATAACTCACGGCAAAAGAACTTAAAACAAGTTCGATCCTGCTTTAAAACAAAGCGAAACTAGCGCTGAAATAGCGGACATCTATCAAGCACGTGTGTTTGACAGGTATACAGGTGTCTTCATAACATCGAAGAGCCGTGACTTGTCTGTGCGGCGGCTGCTACAACAGCCCACGTATACTCAGTCCCGGGACTTACAATAGAAGCCCGCGCCGACACAAATAGAGATACGCTGTATGCATATACATAGCAGACGCACGCAAGTTACTTTCTCTTCAATAGTTACACACTCACACAACACTATCGGCTGCTACAACAGCACGCATACACTTCGTCCCGGGCCCTACAATAGAAGCCCGCGCCGACGCGAACTCATATACGCCTACGCAACACTCGCGACTATTACAATAACACGCGCATACAACACCAAGCACTTACTCAGTCCCGGGACTTCCAACAGAAACCCGCGCCGACGCGAACTCATATACGCTGTACACATATACACATAGCCGACGCATGCAAGTACTTTCTCTTCAGTAGTCACACACACACACGCGCACTACTATTACACACGCGGAATCATAACGCACTCTAACAAAAAATGAACTCCTAGACTATTTGAGGTCAAACTCAAGGTCTGAACAATAAATAAATTAAATAGCAACAATAGGTTGTATCACCATATTAGCGTATACTAACATTTCAGTACAACTTATAAAATGTAGTTATGAAATTGGCGCATTTGGCTTTGTGTGGCTGTCTGGGATAATTGAATATGGTCCTTGTGGGTCCAATATGTTAAAAATTCAAATTGAATTACTGTTTTTTATTGTCCAAACAGTTTTAAGCAGCCTTATTGACATGAGAGTATCATTATGACATATATTGGTGTATTTTTGTTTTTTTCAACTCTTGGGCAGTTACGTTTCATCTCAAAATTGCTCTGTTGCCATAGCTATCCATGTGAACGGTTTGAGCAAATGAGCTGAAATTTTCAGGGATTGTTCTACATGAAAATGGCTACAAACGCAAGCACTTTCAAAGGTATTGCGACAAATGAGCACTTTTTCAGGCTATATTGTAGCATAATCTGTCATTTTATATCATATTATACTAATGAATAAAAGTGTATATATGGCTGTAAAATTGTGTATAATTAATTAAAACATCTGAAAGTGCTTGCGTTTGTAACCACACATCTACTGAACAAAATGACACCCCTATGACCATGATTGAATCATCGGTTCTAGCTGGATCCTACGGCACAGGGGTACCTCTCAGAACTGGGGGCTTGCTTCATCGAGGAGAGTTCTATGGTGACTGGGACCTCAATTCTCATATTCCTCAGTGAAAAACTTTGGAAAAAGAGTGGAAAAAACTGAGTTTTCTCTCTATAGTCCAAAAAAAATTTTTTTCTTCATTTTTAATAAATTTTTTATAAATGTAGGTTTGAGGTACCTTTCCCTTCTTAACATTGTGGTCAAGTTTTATCCAATTCCATGCATTATTCAAGGAGAAAAACGAAAACTACGAATAATCATGATCAATGTTATTCAATAGGTTATGATTATTCATATTTTTCGTTTTTCTTCTTGAAATAATGCATGGAATTGGATAAAACTCGACCACAATGTTAATAAGTGTATTAGAAATGTGCGTCAACTCGATTATTTGCGAATGACATTTCCAATTTTTCAGATTGAACATAAATATAACTAGGTAGCTGGTGTTACTGACTGAGCATTTCACATTTTGTATAGAGGACCCTTAATAAGGCCCTTCGGGATTTACCGTTTCTTTTCGTTTATATTGACGACGTGCTAATAGCATCTCGAAGCAAAGAAGAACACGCGAAACACTTAGAAATCGTGCTTGATTGGCTACAAAAATTTGGTCTCTGACTCAATTTCGAAAAATGTGTTTTCGCTCAGCCTGAAGTATATTTTCTATCGCATAAAATCAACGAGTTTGGCTATTCTCCCTTGAATGACAAGGTTCAATCCATTTTAGATTTTCCGCAACCCTCTACCATTGACGAACTCCGCAGGTATCAGCGATTGTTGAATTTTTATCGATCATTCATAAAACGCGCTGCCCATATTTTGGCTCCGTTGAATGCTCTTATAGTTGGCGCGAAAAAGAAAGATTCGACACTGTTACTCTGGTCGGAAGCAGCCGATCTTACTTTCAAAGAAAGTAAACAAGCCTTAGTCAACGCGACGCTTCTCTCGTATCCGCGAGAGAATGCGAAGCTAGGGCTGGACACTGACCCTTTGACCATCGTGGCAGGTGCAGCTCTCGAACAAGAGACTGCGTCAGGCTAGAAACGACTAGGTTTTTTCTCAAAAAAGTTTATTTCTGGGCAAAAGAAATACTCACCGTACGACTTAGAGTTAACGGACATTTTTCTCGCTATTAAAACTTTTCATGTGTGACCATAAACCCTTGCAATATGCGTTCACTCAATCACCCAAACAGGTTCCCATGGTCAAACAAAGGCAACTGACATTTCAATGAAACATCTCGCTGAAGTTCAAGGCGTAGACGAAAAGCTCGCAGCTATAATTGGTCAACCTGACTTCGATCTAAAATTGCGACGCTTGGAATGGCTAGATCATGCAAATGAAGTGTTTCACATTTATTGCGAGATTGATGACGACATTATTCGCCCTTCCATTCCAAAGCCGCTCAGACATGAATCAATTTCTCTTGTTTACAATCTGTCTCACTCTGAGCCAGAAGCGACCAACAAATTAATTCATAGAAAATTTGTTTCGCCGAACATGTCTAAGGACGTTAAAGATTTTTGTAAGTCCTGTCTTCCCTGTCAACAAAACAAAATAGCACGCCAAAATAAATTGGTGCCTGCTAAGTTTAATTTGCCTGACCAACGGTTTGCCCATGTTTATATCGATATAGTTACGCTTAACGAAAGCCACGGGTACTCCCACGCGTTAACGCTGATCAACAGATATGTACGTTGGCCGAAGGCCACTCCTATCCACGATATGCGGGCGTCCACGGCTTCGAAAGCATTCGTGGAAACCTGGATCTCTCGATACGGCGTACCTTCGACCATTACGTCAGATCAAGGTCTGCAATTTGAGAGAGACATTTTTCAAAATCTTTTCCAAATTCTTGGCTCGAATCATATTCACATGACTCCGTAAAATTCCCGCGCAAATGGTTTAATTGAACGGTGGCATCGGGCTTTTGAAACAGCGCTCATGTGCTTCGAGAAATCAGATTCGTGGATAGAAGCTCTACCTTTTGCAATGTTAGGCTTAAGAACTCGTATCCGTTCGGATATTGACGATAGTCCTTCGGAAATAATTTTCAGAACTACCCTTCGTCTTCCGGGTGAGTTCTTTTCCGATGAGAGTGCTGAAAATGATCGTAAATATTTTACTTCCGAGTTTCGAGCGCACATGCAGCAGGTGAAGCTAGTCTTGACAACTCTTCACTCTGAAACTCAACCGTTGCTTATAAAGATTTTAATTCTTGCTCTCACCTTTTCTTGCGTTCACCTCCAATTAAAAAAGCCTTGGATCCGCCCTATATTGGCCCTTTTAAAATCCATGCTCACCCCTCACCACACTTTTTCGTTATTAAAATGACGAACAAGCAAGGACGCGAGGAGTTAAAGACTGTCTCCACCTTACGTGTGAAACCCGCGTTCGGGGCCTTTGACGATTTAAACTTACTTGTAGGAGAAAATAATCCATATGACGACACTGTCGATCAAGAAATTGAATGTGTACGATTATACGCAAAATGTACCTGAAAACCTGACAAATCAGAGCTGACTGATACTAATGATAAGAGAAACTCGTTGCCAAAGGCATTGCCTAAGATTGTTAATAAAAAACCTAGCACTAAAACCAAACAAGTCAAGTTACACTTGGAACACTCTAACAATAAGAAAGCCGACTCGGCTAAAACTAAAATAAAAACTAAAAATAAAAAGAAATGATACTTAATGTTCTATTTTTGTACTTAGCTTAAGGAATTGCGCTGAGCGCTTAAATTACCAATTACTATTTTATTTTTGTATTTCAAAAAATTGTTATTTTTGTTCACAGTGCATAGCACTAAAATTGTTGTTTTGTCATGCGACTCAGCTATAAAATTAATTAGCTACAAAATTACTTAGCTATAAAATCATTGTTAAAATTGTGCAAAGCACTAAAAGATTAATTATTATTGTGGTAAAATTGTATAAAATTTTCTGCTCTTGTCAATTCAAATCAAACATTTTTCATTTTCACCCCCGAGCACTGTGGAGATCCAACTATAGGAGTCTCCCCTCTATGCGCGCCTCCCCCCGCTCGCCGCTGGAAGCCCGCGTGTACCACATCAGTGTATGCTGTGACGCCAGATCAGCAAGTCGCATCGACGTAACGAATAAACGTTTGCCTCAATCAATTGCGTCTTATTATTAACCTCTCTCTCTGCCACCTTGGAGGCCTAGGGACCTCCAACGAGTACCCTAAACTCCCATCAATCTCCTCATTTATGTACTAACATTTTCATAATATTTCATGATCCGAACACCACTACCAGCGTTTCAAATTTCTACCTCTGAAACATTGTTATTTTTAAAATTCGCGCTCACTGCATTTAAATGCCAATGCTGAATTTTGCAAGTTACAACTAGTTACAAACAAGTTAGACTCTATTCACGTATTGCTTCATACAGTGGCCGAACGCAGTACTGAAACGTTGCGATAAATAATAGTACAGAAACGTACTCACTGCATTTAAATGTCCATGATGAATTTTGCAAGTTACAACTAGTTATAAACAAGTTAGCCACTGTTCGCGTATTGCTTCATACAGCGGCCGAACGCAGTACTGAAACGTTGCGATTAATAACAGTGAAAAACGTGGTGCATTCTATAGTGAAAATGAGTGATCTCATTGATTTAAATTTGTGTTTAATTTGTCATGAAAACGTTAATCTACAATTAACTACTACAGACCATAGTCGTAAAAAAATTATTGAAATGGCTAATCGAAAACGCAACAGTAAAGTGTACAAGAGACTGATGGTAGTTGGTGAAAAAGGTTTGCATTTGAACTATTTTATAATAAAATTTGATCGATAATTTATAAATCTTGTTACATATATTTCGTTATTCGTCATCAGGACTCACGTTTACTTTCCCTAAATTATGCAACTTATTTAGAGTAATAAAACAGTAAGGGCAAGGATATGTTGATGATGTTGTTCGATGCCCATTAACAATTAACATAAGTTTAAAATCAAAAGCAAATTTGAATGGTATCTCATTAATTTTTGTTAATTCAAATAAAATTTTCATGTTTTCATGACTTTCTTTGATTCGCGGTACAATGCCAAGTAAAAGTAATCGGTAGACACTATTCAAATTACGTTTTTTCGAAGCACTTCCACCAGCGGAGTATAGTGCTCTTTGATTTTCATGTTTATCAGGTTTACTAAATTCTTCTGTTAAAACAGCAATGGAAATTTTGAAGAATCCTTGCCCTTCATCAGCCATCAACTTAATTTTACAATGTTCGATAGTATTAATATCTCGGTTTTCAAAAATTATTTCGAGAAGTTCTGATGCATTGGCGTATACGACCGGTCTACTTTCCTTTTTACCTTTTTCAGTTTCAAATATAAACACCTTCTTCATACACATGTTTCAACAAGGTAGACTTTCGATGCATATGACCTTTATAATTTGTTGAAATACAATCTCTCCCGGCCACAGTTCGAATAAAATTTGTCATTTTATTCATATGGTTTCGAGATACTCCAGTTATTGCTTGAAAATTATCTAATCTTTCAGTTAAGAAAACCAATTTTTTTCTTCATTTTTATTTAAAGTAACTCGAACTTTACTCCCTAAGGTATTAAGGATAATATTGTCCTTAGAATCAGTAGACTTTTTTTCCAAGAGAGATGATATTATTTGATTTTTTTGTTTTTCAGGTAATTTTTCTACCAGATCAAAAACATTTCCACGAACAGTAGTTGAAGAAGCATCTTTGCAATTGTGTGGTAAACCCTTTCCTAGCTGTTGGAAACAATTGTTACATATTTTCATAGAAGTTTTTGGTACGACTGCTTCGCCGCATTTACCCAAATACGAACTACCTACCTGTAAATTTGTCATAGTTTCTTCAAGGCCATTATCTTTATTCTTTGGTAATCTTTGAAGCAGAAAAAGTACGCTTATGTCCTTTTTCCTTATTTACTTTAGTGTGTCCTTTGAATCGGGCTGTCAAGCATACATAACAATTGCAAGACATGTTTCTAGTTTATTTGGCTAAATGAATATCTTGATAATTAGGCATGATTGGAACAGGACTTTTCATAATACTTTTTTCACGTTCAATAATACAATTTTTACAAGAGCTACAAATACTAGTTGGAAACCTAGAATCAGAAATATCAAACTGGCCATTGACGTATTTTTTCAATGAATTATTTAGATATTCGGTCATTGCAAATTCAGAAATTTTGCGATTACCAAAAATAATTTTTCTTCCACATGGTGCACATAGTTTAATTCAATTCTCCTCATGATCGCATTTATGATCCGAGTGTGAATTAATTTTCATATTATTGCTTCGACTCATGATGAGCGAGTAGCCGATTATTTTTCAAATCAGAATAATTTTATGTCAGATTAAAGTTGTATCTAACCCCTGAACTTTAGTTTTTTTATTGCGGGAGCCAAAATTATTGCATAATTCGCCACCTATCGGCGACTCTTAAGACCTTAATATAACCTGATCCCTTATTGATATTTAAAGATATTTATAAATACAAATGTATTCCGAAGTTGTTACGATGTATGCAGCGCAAGCTTAGCTCGCGCTCTTATACTGTAATATATTTTATTTATCAACATTATTATTATTATTTTATACTCGTACGCATATTTCTCTTAAGTCACTCACTATCCAACATAATGAGTGTATACTAAATATCGTCGATATCTTTAAAATAATGAGATAATAATACTCTTCTTATTAGTCGTAATAAAATAAATAGAGGTTTTTGGATAAAAAAAGAAAAATACGTATAACTTTTGAGCAGGATCAGCTAGGATTTTGATTCGAACGGTTTTTTCATCTGTGATTGACCATCTAAACAGTGGTGCAATCAGTTTTGGTGGCCATTTTAATGAAACCTATTGCGGCTTCAGGCCCAACGTGTATCTTATAAACATAAATATGGACAATCTTTAAAAAATTAAGAAATCCAGATATCAGAACATTTAGACCTTGACACAAAAAGCATTACAGAAAATATTAAAAACCAGCAGTCAGAAACACAGGATTATTACATAAACCGTTTAATCAAGTTAATCGAACCAAAAACTGTTTTGGGTAAAATTTTTTCATTGGATGACCTTGGCACATTACACAGGTACCCTAAAAAATAAAAATGTTCAGAACTAGAGACCGGACCCAGTGGACCTTATGTTTTTGTGGTCGCTGAATCCAAATGCGGCGTCAGTTTTTTACCATCAGATCGATTTAAGGTCATTTGAAGGTCAAATCATAAAAAAAAGGTTAAAAAATCTGAAACTATCCCTCTATAGGTTTTCGAGGATGCTGAATTCAAATCTGATGTCAGATGACCTCTACAACCTTACCTTCGAGATCATTTGAAGGTGAAACTTAAAGAATTTAATATAAAAATCCGAAAAAAATCACATATATGTTTTGAGGGTCGCTTAATCTGAATCAAAGTTCATTTGGACTATACCTGGTCATTATAAGGTCAATTTGAGGGGACACACCTGTGTTATACCCTGTAAATGAAAAAACTTGAAATTAATATGATTTTTACAATTTTATTTTTGATGTAAAAATCTGTTTTTTCAATACTTTTTACATTAAAAAATATGATTCCAGTGCCTAAAATCATTTATATTAGTCCAGGATTCATCTATAATGTTTTATTCTTTTTCAATCCTTTGCTGCATGATCCTGAATGCTATTCTTGACCAATTTGAATCCTAGAGGTCTTAAAATAAAGGTAATAAAATTCTCTACCACTTAAGTGGGGTAGAATTTTTACTACATTACTTCTTTACTTCATCAGTCTCCAAGTACAGCTATTAGCGTTCATGAAATAGTTATTTTGGGCTTTTTTTGGATTTGAGCGTGTAAACAATTTTTGAAGCCCTAATTAAAAATTCTGCTCCACTTAAGTGGTAGAGAATTAAATTACCTTTCTTTTAAGACCTCTAGAATTCAAATTGGTCAAGAATAGCATTCAGGATCATGCGGCAAAGCTACTAAAACCTGGAAAAATCAATGTCTCAGAAAAGACAATTAAAATTAACATTCTCAATTATACCACTGACATTAAATTATTAGTTGTATACCCTCTACTGATGCATTGTTAATTTTTTTTGTCATTATCTTGCTGCTACAGCCTCTGTGTATAGCAGATGATGTTTGAGGCTATGCAAAACATAACCCCACCTGTCAAAATAATAAGCATAGTGGGCAACACAAACAACACAACATGAGCCTGCAATCAGTGAAGTTTCATTACATTTTTGTGAATAACTTTTTATACAAAATAGATAGAGAAACGCGGTTTGAAAACTTAAAAACTAGAAAAGATTTCCTTTCTGAATAAAATATTTCAAAAAATCGATTTTTCGACCCGAAACACAGGTGTGTCCCCTTAAGGTCATTTACAGGTAATTCGTAAAGGTCATTTTCATAGTAACCCAAGTAACGGGAAAAAATTTTGTATTGGTTTTTGGAGCAGACAAATTCAGCTTTTTTATTGAGTGACCTGTAGAAAGTCGAGATCAGGGTCATTTGAAGGTTAAGTTAATGAAAAAAGGGCAAAAGTTAATAAAGTATTCTTAATTTTGCATGCCTTTTTACTCTTTTTTTGTGTAACGCACCTTATTTTCTTCAAACGATCGATGAAAAGGTTACCGTTTGAGTTTAATTCCTTTATTGGCTCTCTTTCTTCACATCTAGCCATCAGTCTAGATGTAGTAATTAGTCATCATCGCAAATCCCATCTACCTTGATATCGCTGCTTCATATGTTTTATGTCTTGATGGAACCATTCTCCTTGCTCGTCGCTAAAATCTTTACAGTTTTCTGGGAACTAATCTATATAGCAATGCAAGGAATACAGTTTATAAAACATAGTACATTTCATTTCGCCGAAATTTTATGATGAATGCTATAAATATTTAAAATCAATGAGCATGGATAACCTTTTTGGAGTTTAACAAAATAATTAGTAATCAAATTATCAAATTAAGATTTTGATCTTATGAATATATTTTATGTTCATTTAAGTATAACGAAAAATCAGCCTTAAAATTGAGCATGTACATTTATTTTATCAGTACTTTAAAATTAGTGATATCAGTATTATTGATCCATAGCTCAATTGGTAGGAAGCTGGGTTAGTAACCGACTGATCACGGGTTCGCGACCCAGCATCAGAAAAAAGTGAACTTTTGGCTGACTCGAAGTTGCTCTAGAAACCTATTAAAATATCTGCGATGATTCAACAAGCCATACAGGGGAATTAATTAGTTTTATGAAAATCTTCCGAACATTTTAGCAATAATTATTTCATATGAATTTCATGTATATTTTACGTAAAGTTTATGTATATTTCATATCAATATTACATATACTTTGCGTAAATTTCATGCAAAGACATTGTCACTCGATTCTTTTGGTAACAAATGACAATATTTACTCGTGAAATTCCCTACATTTTATATGAAATTCACTTATGCTCCACAGGAATTTCATGTATATTTTACTGAATTTCATGTGTACTTTCTGATAAATTTTACGTATATTTTACGTCAATTTCACGTAAAAATTTTTCATCAAATTCCCCTTGAAATATTTGACGGTAGATACACTTGAAATTTACATGAATTTTACATGAACTTTTCATGAAATCTATATGAAATTAACGTAATGAAATTGGACAATATTCATGTGAATTTTACGTAGATTTCATGTAAAATCCTTTTATATTTCATGTAAATCGTTCATGTAAAATTCACGTGAATTTCATATGGATTCTTTCAGTAGGGAAGAGCTAGATTGGCAGCTTGTACTGTACAAAAAAGTAGCATTAATGTACCAATTCCTAGTACTTTGACAGTACTTCATACGTAACCGCAGCTTTCGATAATTTTGACCGCAATGAAGCTACGATTTCTAGTTTATTGCAATAGAATTTTTTTGAACTATTACCAGAGAAAGTGTATTAAAGTAAAAATTAACTATGATTATTATTAAAAGTTATTTTATCTTTCAAAACTACAAAAAAAAAATAATGGCTACGTTCAACGTCTAGTTTTTTTCGACAATCTGTCTAATAAGTAAAAAATTATGTAGCACTCTAACTTTGCAACTTTGTCAATACTTTTTGACTCCTGTGCTATGAAATAATGTAGTAACCGTTGCATAAAGTACTGTTATTGTAATTAACGCATTACTATTTGAGGATGTCTATGATCTGCTTAAATCTTTCTTATAAAGAGAATCAATGAAACAAAATTTTATACTATTTTTAAATGATAAAAAAACACTTTCATATAGACAAAAATTTTAGAATAACTTATAATTATATTTAAATTAATTTTTACACGTATTTTTAACAGTAATCTATTCATTATATCTTGCAGCTATTATTAGGCTATTTATCAGAATCAGCCAGTGATATAGAATCAGACAGGAAAGTTGTCCCTAATAACACAGAAAGTTGCCGCAACGTTGCGGCAACCTGATTTTTGGAACCATGGAACTTTCCATATTTCGTGGTAGGAATGTTGCCGCAACGTTAGGGTAACCGAAAAAAAGTCCCGGTTGGTAGAATAGTAACGTTGCAGGTACGTTTCCAGAACGTTACCAGTTAGAGCCCAGAAGGTGGCAGCGACGTTGCCGCAACTTTCCATCGAATTTCTGCCGCGATTGATGAGTTCGTTCTGGCAAGGTTGCGGTGACGTTTTTGCCACTTTTCATTAAATTTTCATTACATAAGCGAGTCTGTTCTGGCAAGGTTGCTTAAAAAAAACAAGCAAACTATATTTGTATCATAATAATCATTTTATTGTCGATATATTAAAAGTATCATTATAAAATTAAATTATAATTGTATAAATAATTCATTTCTGTATTATGTATAGTGTACAAGTAAGTATGTATTTATATAAGCATAATTTTTCTCCAAACAGATCTCCAGTAGCTATTATGTAAAGAGTTATCTCGGCATAGTTTAATTTGTTATTAATTACTGAATGAAATTGCATATTAGAAAATAACAAAAAACCAAATGAAAGAAAATCAACTTTTTATAGAAAAAAAAATGAATTTATTCCTAAATATGGGTGTTATACTTTATATATCACCAGATTGATTGAAACTGTCACATATGAAATCAAAAACGATTCGCATTTCTTATAAAAAATCTATTAGGTCCACAATGTAAATTTCTGAAAAAATTGTCATTGGACACGTATTTTTGTTTTTCAATTAATCAATTATTAACGGAGGTATTATCAGTTAAAAATGAGCATGACGTCACAATCATAGTACTCCTCCCGTTATATTTACTATGATTGTGACGTCATCTAACACCGAACCTAACGCCGAAAGCTGATAACATATATTTTTCTAAAATGCATACATCAGGGCCTTTGTTACCGGAATTTAATGCCAATCAGCAATTTATGTTTGCTCAATTCCAAAATTTTAAATTAAACTGCAAAAATAATAAAACGATAAATTTGGGATTTTCCTCTTTATATAGTAAAGAGTATTGCGGCTAGCATAGTCGATGTTCGCGCGTCGATCGTCTATGTAAAGCCAGAGCGAAGCGAGCGTCGCTTCGCCTCGTTGTCTCGTATCTTTTCTTCTTGCTTGTTGTGTACGCGCGAATATCGGCTCGCGGGCCTCGTATGTAGCCGACTTGTAGACTGTACATTAGGTATACTGCTACACAATTAATTAATTATTAACGGAGATATAGCATTTGAAACATCAAGCAATCACGTCACAATCATCACGTCACAATCATAGTAAATATAACGGGAGGAGTACTATGATTGTGACGTCATGCTCATTTTTAACTGATAATACCTCCGTTAATAATTGATTAATTGAAAAACAAAAAAATACGTGTCCAATGACAATTTTTTCAGAAATTTACATTGTGGACCTAATAGATTTTTTATAAGAAATGCGAATCGTTTTTGATTTCATATGTGACAGTTTCAATCAATCTGGTGATATATAAAGTATAACACCCATATTTAGGAATAAATTCATTTTTTTTTCTATAAAAAATTGATTTTCTTTCATTTGGTTTTTTGTTATTTTCTAATATGCAATTTCATTCAGTAATTAATAACAAATTAAACTATGCCGAGATAACTCTTTACATAATAGCTTCTGGAGATCTGTTTGGAGAAAAATTATGCTTATATAAATACATACTTACTTGTACACTATACATGATACAGAAATTAATTATTTATACAATTATAATTTAATTTTATATTGATACTTTTAATATATCGACAATAAAATGATTATTATGATACAAATATACTTTGCTTGTTTTTTTTAAGCAACCTTGCCAGAACAGACTCGCTTATGTAATGAAAATTTAATGAAAAGTGGCAAAAACGTCACCGCAACCTTGCCAGAACGAACTCATCAATCGCGGCAGAAATTCGATGGAAAGTTGTAGCAACGTCACTGCAACCTTGCCAAGACAAGCTCGTTTTTGTGATAAAAATTCAATGGAAAGTTGCGGAAACGTCGCCGCAACCTTGCCAGAACAGACTCGTTTTTGTGATGAAAATTCAATGGAAAGTTGCGAAAACGTCGTCGCAACCTTACCAGAACGAACTCATCAATCGCGGCAGAAATTTGATGGAAAGTTGCGGCAACGTCGCTGCCACCTTCTGGGCTCTAACTGGTAACGTTCTGGAAACGTACCTGCAACGTTACTATTCTACCAACCGTGACATTTTCTCAGTTGCCCTAACGTTGCGGCAACATTCCTACCACGAAATATGGAAAGTTCCATGGTTCCAAAAATCAGGTTGCCGCAACGTTGCGGCAACTTTCCGTCTTATCAGGATAGGACACCTGAAGATTTAGGGGATGATAATCCTACTATTGCTCTCTAAGAAGGTGATCGTGAACCCTTCTTTTATGACTCAGTTGACCTCGAAAATAAAGAGAACGAAATATCGGGTGATAATATTCATTTAGGTGAGGTAAATCATATGGTCAGAATAAGTGATAATGAAGTGGACGAAAGAGAATAATTCTCTAGAAGAAATAAAAATGCTATGAATAAAGATTACAATCTTAAGAACTTCTTAAACGAAAGAGTGCGCAAAATGCAAATATCAACAAAGGAGAAATAATTTTAATGTGCATGCTTCTGGGATTTAGGCATTCGTTGACTTGGGGAGCTATAATAGATATTATAAATTCAATTAATAAGTTATTTTACGAAGATATAATTAACTTAAGTAAATATAAATGGCAAAATTTCTTTCCAGAAAAAAAAATTGGTACACTTATAATATTTATTTCCCGAAATGTAAACATTACATCAAAGTATCAGAAGAATTAAATTTTTCTTATATCATCAATACTAATGGTTGTCAAGTTTTTGATGCAAGTTCTCTAAGCATATGGCCAGTTTACATAAAATTGAATGAATTACTACTTATTGAACGAACTGACGAGATGAGAACATTATATTAATAGGACTGTGGTCAGCCCAAGAAAAACCTGACATGAATGAGTTTCTAGCAACAATGATCAATGAACTCAACAGCTTATCTTCAGATGGTGTAAATTGGATATTAAATGGTAAATCAGTTAATTCCAAAATCTTTTGGGTATGCTGCTGTGTAGACTCTCCATGTCAGTGTAGCATGTTGAACATGAAACAATACAACGGTATATATGGGTGTACTTTCTGTTACCACCCGACCGAAAATATTAGTGGTGTTAGAAAATGTCCTTTTGATGGTTAAAAATACTCTCTTTGAATTCATAAAAGTATTATAAACGATATGAAAGCAACTGTCAAAACAGTGAAAGGAGAGGTGTTATAAATATAGTAGAAGTGAATGGGGTAAAAGGACCATCGTCATTGATGAATTTAAACTATTTTGATTTGGCTGGAATGACTCCAGACAGTTTACACTGCGTTTATTTGGGCGTTATCAAGCAGTACACAGAAATTATTCAAACGACCACTGGTGAGGATTACTATGTCAGTAGTTTAAACAATTTAGCAATTATCAATGACAAACTATTATTCATTAGAACTCGAAAGTGTATTACTAGAACCCCAAGATCTATGAAAGTACGTAGCATTTGAAAGGCATTCGAGTGGCATTCTTGGCTACTCTATTATTGCTTAATTGCATTGAGAGGCATTTTAAGTGATTCGTATTTACTACACTTATCAAAATTTGTGTCTGGAGTAGAAATTTTATTACGAAATTCAATATCAATTGAAAACCTGAAGAAAGCTCATGAATATATTATTGGGTTTGTTCGAGGAGTGAAATCATTTGGAAAAGAGCACATGACATATAATATGCATTTGCTTTTGCATATCACAAAAAGCGTTGAAAATTTTGGCCCCTTATTTGTACACGATGCATTTAGTTTCGAGAATCAAAATCGTTTGATTTTTAATTTAAAAAAAGTTCTACGGGTATTGCAGCTCGAATCGTAAACCGCTACTTCATTTACAGATCGATTCCATTATTTGCCACTTTTTTCCCGATTGGAACGCGATTGCTAGAGTTCATAGATAATTTCGAAAATAGTGTCAGAGCGCATGTAACTATTAATTCTGCGGTTTGCATTAGGAAAGGCAAAGATTACATATTAAACGAGATGGAAGAGAAAGCATGTTGGGAGACACACAATTGCAAGAGCTTTGAAAAATTAATATATAAAAAATTTCGGTTTACAACGATGCAGTATAGTCAAGATTTTAAAATAAATGATTCAGTTTTTGAAATGACCACTTTCTGTTAAGAGATCTGATATTCCATTCACGTCTGTAGCAAAGGACCAAGCTCTTGAGCAAACTATAAATCGCACATCTAATACTTCTGGTGAAATAATTGGTATAACGCGAAAAAAAGAAGCAATAGCCGTATGGAATTTAACTTTCCACGAATTTTTGTCAGTAAATAATTTTTTAAAAGAAATCACTTATTTTAATAATAACGATACAGAGTTATGCACTCATGAGGAATTTTCAAAGACTTACAAATCTGAAGATGCAGTTCAAGCAATAGTGCAGTTCATGGAATCTAAAAATATTAATCCATTCGTTGAAGGTCCCCAACCTCTACGTAACTTATTTACTCAATAATTGACTCATACGTCAATTCTTCCAGAACTTTTAAATATATTCAACGATGGATTACAATTATGCGAACAATTTATTGATGAAAGATTTATTTCAAAATCTAAACCATCTAATACATTATTAAAATATTAATATTTATGATACTTTACAATCAAAATTTGCTTAATGTATCAATCATAAAATATTATGAAAATGTAAGTATATAAATAATTGTTAATGTATTAAGCCATATGTTGCACTCTATTCAACAACTCAATCTCACACTCTATGTTTACACTTACGTGTAACCGATCAAGTCCCCAATACAATTCACAATCTTACTTTCTTCGTCGCTACTAGGTCTTGGTCTTCGTTCCTACTCCATGTTGACTTCTCACTGTTCCCCAGCTGCTTTTTCCTCGTGGCTCGTTTCTGGTCCAAGCTCGTAGTTGGTTCGCCTCAGAAATGCCTCAGACAATCCGTGTGAGTGTCGCTGTACAGCGTATTTGCTCGGCTAGCTTCCTTACGAGCAATTCGTGAATACGTCTAATCACTTCGCGATACAGCACTCGTCACTCTGAACTCTAAGGCTCAAACACAACTTCACCATGAACACTACCACGTACTTCCGCTGCATACACAGCTTCCCAGACAACCAACGTACAACTTAATAACTACTACTGCACTTACAGCTTCTCCACGAATTCAACTCTATCACTGTACCTACAACTTCTCTACGAACAACGCTCAATCTCTATTTATCTTCCAAGGCCCTTCACTTCGCCTTTCCCACTCGCGACTTTCTTCAGTCTGTCCGGTACGTCCTCACGCTATCGAGGTCCGATTGCGAATCTCCGTGTGCACTGCCGCGAAGATTCACCACGTATCTGCGCAAGTCGCTTGATTCCCACAGGTTGATCTGCTTTTCAGCGCACGTGGTCCAATAACGCACCCGAAGTTAATTTGAATCTTCTATTCCCCTAAACCTTAAATGTATGCTAGGGTGATAACACGATTTCCCTACTTTAGTCGGCTGTACATCACTCTCACGCATTTATATTATAGTTCGTATTATTTACGTCATTTACCGATCAGTGACATCGTCACAATAAACTGAACCGATTAAAGGTACAACATATCTAATGTACGTTTATACAATGTAGCAAGAGAATTTTTGAAAAAAATCTAATGTAATCTGATCCAATCGACGCGAAATTAAAAGTTTGAGCATCGAGTTGAATTCATACTCAAATATATTGATTCGACAAGTCGATAAATACATACCACGATTCTCACGCAAACAAAGCCAGTGTTCTCATCGTCATAATTTTTGTGAAACGTAAGTAGCTCTTCTACTAATCTCTTGCGCTTCGTTCATTTTAATGATTGATTGTGAATTATTTAGTTTTAATATGTCTCATTTTGATATATCCGAATTTAGTGAGGAGCAAGAATCTCTAATGTTCGATTTTGAAGCTCAAGGAAAATTGATAGCTAGTAACTTGCTGCCGACAAAGTTGTAAGAATGATAAGAATAAGCATATGCTGAATTTTTGAATTTGTGTGAAAAACTTATACCCAAAAGCCCTAAAGATGAATTTAGAAAAATGTTGAATGAGAATGCTTTCCTAGTATTCTTTAATTAGCTCGATAATAAATTTAACAAGCAACTAAATTTGGAACAATTCTTCATACAGCAACAATGCTAAATTTTCGACATAACGTAGTAGTATCCAATCATGAACAATTAAAAAGCTTTATGAAGAATTTTTCCAAAGGATATACAATGCATTTCATGCCAAGTGTCTTAGAGCTTCACCGCACTGACCAATTGAGCAAAATTACTTAGTTGCCATAGAACCCTCCTCGATGAAGCAAGCCCACATTCCTTAGAGGTACACCTGTGCCGTGGGATCCAGCTAGAACCGATGATTCAATCATGGTCATAGGGATGTAGTGAGACAACCGAACGCTGCCGCGCCAACATTGATCGCTTAGCAATGGCAGATTATTTTAAATATAATTTGATGGTATCCGCGATCAGAGAGTCTCGAGCTACCATACTGAGAACAACTAATAAAGTTGAATTGTTAATATTGTTCATATTAAATAGAATCATAATGTTGATTCTATAGTGGTGTCATTTTGCTTAGTAGATGTGTGGTTGCAAAACAAGCACTTTCAAATATTTTAGTTAATTATACACAATTTGACAGCCATATACAGGGTGTCCCAAAAGTATGGAAACCTCTGAAAAGCGGCAAAAATAAGCGGGAAAAAAAATCAATAACCCTATATCCGACGTATTTTTTCACGGGGAATCCAATGGTGACCTCGGATTTGACCTTGAACTAACCTCAAAGTTGCAGCGAGTCAAAATCGATTTTTCAAATGGAAACCCCCATTTTTTATTGCACATTTGAAAAGAGCAAAAAATTTCACGTCAAAATGTATATTTTGTTTTTTTTTTCAAAGTCATTTTAAAGGCGTTATAGACGCAAATAAAACTCCAATTTCACCTAAAATTCAGTTCGAGTAAGGGTTTTTTATCTAACTGCACCACCTCCTAAATGACCTTAAAAAAAAAACAAAATACATAGTCGAACGTGAAATTTTTCGCTCTTTTCAAATCTGTTATAAAAAATGGGGGTCACCGTGCGAATAATAGATTTTTGGTTCACCGTAGCGTATTGGTTATGTTCAAGGTCAAATTCAAGAGCACCATTGAAAAGAGCGGAAAATTTTACGTAAGAGTATGTATTTTATTTTTTTTTCCAAGGTCATTTTGGAGGTGGTACAATTAGAATAAAAGCCCTTACTTGAGCTTGATTTTAGGTTAAATTGGGATCTTATTTGCGTCTGTAACGCCCTTAAAATGACCTTGAAAACTCGCTCTTTTCAAATCTTGAAAAAGTGCATTTTTTTCAATATTATCGTACTCTTAGGTCAAAAATAATGACGGGGATCGATTCTACACAAAAAAGTATGTAAGAAAACGTATTATTAATAGAGATTTTACCCTCAGAGCACAGTAGGCAATTTAAATCTTATTTAGCGATGCTGTACAATTTTTGCACCACGTTTTTAAACTTCAAAAAGCTATCGACAGCTATTCAGGGCACCTAGTGACACCAGGTAGACGGCAAACTTCATGTTTTTAGTTCAGTAAAGGATTCTGCAGGTGCTCCTAAAATTAAAAAAATTTTTCCAAAACGAACCGGTCTAAACTGATGATGATACAAAGTACATGTGTAATCACTGATGTATTTCTTGATTTTCATTGCTACAATGGACATTCTTTTTACAAAAAACTATTGAACCTTCTTCATAGTTTTATTATGAAACATTATGTCAAGTTGCAAAGATATAACTTCACTGTACATATACTTTTTTCACTTTCGGAAAAATGTAATTTTTAGCCATTGGAAAATCAAGAAGCAGTCAGCAGACTGTTATTTGATCTGGGCTCGCGCACGAAATTGAGAGAGACAGAAGATATACCTAAAGTGTGTAAATAACCTACGGGCTGCGAGTGGTGGCGTTACTGTACACCTATAGCCCATGTAAACAAACAAATTTCTGCTGACTCTAACTATAAAATAAAACGAGTATGAATTGATGGTGCTACTAATTATGAAATTCTCGAGATTCATGACTTTTATGTATAAATCCTATGTATCGTTACTCGAGTCAATGTATACAATTAACGCCAATAAACTCACTTTCAATTCAATTCAATTCGAGATTCATGAAAGAACTGCAACGATATCTTTGAGTCGTTTCATTCATTTTTGCTAAAATAATCATAAAAGTATCGGTACTAAATAGGCTGTACATCACGGTAAAGTTAAAATTCTAAAATTCTGATTACTTGAAAGCTAAGGAAAAATCCTATCAAAAAATTCAATGAAAAAAATTTTTCGTTGAGATTCTAGGTACTTTTCCCACCTTCAATAAATATCGAGTTACACTAGTATGGAGCGCAACACTAAAAATTACTGAAAAAAATCGATTATTCAAACGTGTTCATGGAAATCTAAGTAACATAAAAGACATCGTATAGGATTTGCTTAATATGTCATGTCGTGGATTGGTCGAAGTGTCGTGCAGATGCAAGTTGTGTCAATTTCATATCGACCATACGCTTGTCTATGGTCATCGTCTTCTCGTGTTACTTTCTTCTTTTTTTTCTTCCAGGGTTCGGGTTTTCGAATCTAAAAGTCAGCACCCTTTTTAAAAAAATCTAAAAAATTGGCGACAGTTCACGTCAACTCTCCCAGTGCCACATAGCGCAACATTATTTAGTCGAATCGCTAAATTTGCAACTCACTGCAAAGTACTCAATTTATACCTATAAGAATAAAGTAACCCAATATTTCGATCGGGGGAGGCGATGAAAAATTAAAATCGAAACTACTTCTTCTTACGAGTCATCATAAAACACGATTGAATAAAAATTTTTATAGCACTGCGTGGCTAAAGTTCACGTTTAAGCCAATCACGATCAAGTTCACGTGAACAATTCACCTTTTCGACAACTGAACTTACGACAGATCATCTTAGCAAAAATTCAAATGTGTAGAGTGACAGGATTAGCGACATGTGATGATAAAAAAAAAAAGTAACAAAGAAGTAAGGGGAAAAAATACTTATTGTGCCATACTGCGCCGGTCGGGCATATGAAAACCACGAAAAAAACACGTTTTCTCTTCTTTCTCTCGCTATGTCTCGCGAAAATTAAAATACCCCTCTCTGAAAAATATCCATATCAATGGAAAATTTCCTGACCTAGACTATCGAACAATCTTAAAAATTAAGTTTTTAAGAAAATCAGCTTTGAAAGTTTCCCTGCAATTTTACCGGAGAATATCTAATATTTGGAAAAATCTGAAGCAATTTCCAATCGAAAGATCTATTACTTTTTTTTAGGTGCATTTAGGTACTTTGACAGTGACAAATTTAACGATACGACTTAATAATGCCGTGCTGTGCGACACTGGGAGAGTTGAAGTGAAATGTCCCATGTTTCCATATTTTTCAAAGATCCATATTATCATTCAAAACGTATTTTCGTTGAACAAAGCAATTTTTTAGCTTTAGACTTCAGTGGCATGACTGAAGAATTCGAAAAAAATTCAAAGGATCGTTTTTTGGTGTGAGAATTAAGGAAAAAATATTCCGTCTGGTATATGTAACCATTTCACTAAAAATAAAATCATTACAAGGTTTGAATGATTTTATCTGAAGGCCTGAAGCATTCAAAAGATTTTTTAGTATCTATTACTTGTTTTCAACTTTTTGTCAAATAATAACTTAAATATTACAGGCAAAGCTATTGGATTACCAAACGACTTTTTGTACTTCAGTGATGGTAGTCGAGGTGGGGGTGTTCTTCAGGTTGGTAATTATTTTCAACTCATTATAATCATTAACTACTAAGCAAAACCAATTTTTTTGTGTCTTCATTTTGCTTGATACTCGAATTTTCTATAATATTTTCAAACCGCTTCCTTTTAACTAAATAAGATCGAAATTTCTTCTAATTTAATTGCAAATTCAAAACGAATTTCCATCTATGTAAATAACACGATTTTCATGCATTTCAATTGTTTAAATATTTTCAAAATTTTAAAATAATGTTCACTGTGAAGCCTTGCCAATTTTAATTTCTCGCAATAGTTTTAAATATCACAAATATTTTCTTTATTTTGGACGTTAAAATTCATGACATCAATAGATCTGGTGGATTGAAATTCACGAGAAAAGGTTGTTAAAAAAAAATATAAAAATTAATTCGTGGCTACTGTAATAAATAAGGGTGTTTGAAAAAAATATTTTTGTTTTGTCAGTGTTCTATTTTTTGTTGTGTTATTCGTTACTGAGACCATTGTGTAGTCAATATCATAATATAAGTGTATTTCTATTACGCACCATCTAAGTCACTGATCGTGTCACACATGTAACGTCGTGTGACGCCACCTTAATATTAATTATTAAATGCTCTTATTCTGGTGGAGGAGAGTGAAGGGTTATAAATAAATACCTGCTTTGTATCCCACGAATTACAATTACTACACATTTATTACGCGAGACTTAAATACTAATTACATAAATTGGTGTTCTTAATCTACTTAACGTACAGCTACGGATGATCGATGTCTTGCCTCGATGAACTTCGCAAGATGTAGGTGTTGGCTCGGATGGCGGATAACTCTCTTTTAGTGGCTGGACCTTTGGGTGAACTGCAGTGCCTTATGTCGCTAGCACTCTTACTCTCGTACTGCACTGTCACACTCTTTGACTTTACAATATAAAGATTACAACTCAAGTCCGCGCACAAGTATTGCGAATTTAACTGACAAGAGCTCCGCGCAATATAATATATGATATTTGAATCGTCCCGAGGCCTCTGCGGATCCTTAATATATACTATAAGATTTTGCATAAGAAATGAGAGAAAGTACCTGTCAGCACCTGCTCGTCCGTGAGAACCTGACGACAGAATTCATCTTGAACTTGAATTCAATCTATGTCATGCATTGCTTATCTATTTCACACCTTTGTAAGATGTGTTCGATTCGATATCTATTTCGTAGAATTTAATGTTTCACTCAATTTTATAGTTTTGTTTTTCACTTAGCTTGATGTCGTCAGATACCATCGGTCGAAGCTGGCGCGTCCGCTCACAGAGTGAACTTTCAGGATCGCTGTTTCGTTATTTTGACATACATTATTTTTATAAATATTGTAATTGTTTATAATAAAATAAGGGTGACGTGACACACAGTGCAATTTCATTGTAACAGCCTGAACCCCCACTCTGCGAGAGAATGTACTGTGAGCGATTTGCACTCTGCAATACACTTGTTACAGCGACTGTGCAGTGTGTAACGGAGTATACTTGGGATGCGTATAACAGCGTTCGGCGAGACATCCACGCTGAACTGTAAAGGGGAAAAAGACAAAGGGTGTGCCGAAATTAATCTATGTTATCTTTGTTTAATAAGACTAAGAATAAGGCTTGGTTTTACTCAAGGGCACCAGTCACGACTGTGATGCCTAAATAATTGATTTACACAAGAAGACATAGACGTTTACAAATCTACAATCTTTATCTTACAATTTTTAGTCGAGAGAGATCGAGCAGCAGGAAAGTTATCAAAATGGCGCAACGTACAAGAGAAAATCGAGCGAATTACATTGGTTGACTCGATGATTGAGGTTAGTTGAGAATTGGTCCAGGTTACGGACTACAACAAAGCGAGGGCAGACGAGAAGGCAGCCAGATGTTGACACTTCTCAAGGCGGCAGCTTGCTCACACACGCAGATACTGGCACACGTCCACACACGCAAGAGTAGATAGTAGGTAGGCACGATGGCACTACACGCGTGGCCCAACACAGAGTGTCAGCCTCCTCTTGATCTCGCCGTCCCGCCAGTCAAAATATGGTCCCTTCCCTTGACAGGTTTTTGTCTGCTCACAAAGCAGAGCGCGCTTGACCCGTTGACGCTAGCAGAGTCGCTCACGGCTCTCTCTTTCTCAAATTCAGCGCTTCGCGAGACACGGCGTCGATCCTTATCAGTAGCATTAGGCTCGATTATTTCATATGGCTCTCTTGACGGAAGGATGTCTAGTATTAGATAAGGAAGGAGTACCGCCGGACCCTGTGCTGGAATACTACTTGCTTACAAGTGATAGTGCCAATTGACTTGTTAGTTGGGCTAACGCCTGTGTATTTCTTGTAGAAAAGAAAACTGTTGAGAATATTCAGTTAATTTTCTGTACTTCTTCTTCTGTGTACATATGTATATCTACACTCAGGTCAATGTATTAGCTTGTATGGCTACTGCTGCCAGTTCGTGCTTGATACTCATATAATAAACACTACCTCTATATTTAATCCTGCGTAACCGTTCTTTGCTAAACTCAACACCGTCAATAAAAAACTCGTCGTTACATTAACTGAATCAATTTTTTCCCCCATCCTTGTTAGAAAAGTCAAGATAGGGCTAATATATAAATTAAAAGTGCAATATTTTAAAATGCATCAAAATGTAAATACAAATAATATCCGGTAAAATGGAAAACTTCTCCTATTTTGCAACCCTTTTTTCAACAAAAAATCATTTTGACATGCCCTTAATTCAATTTAATACAGCCTAGATTGTCACAAAAAAAGTGTGGAGGAAATATTGGAATATACTAGCGGTGTTAGGTCTCCCTTGAGACCTAGTTTGTTTTTCCTCGGCGGTGAGTACCGGGAGGAAGGACGCTCCTCAGCGACTCCTTATACAGGAGCGCTCAAGGATTTTAAGCCCGCGGTCTATATATATATATATGCAGATTTTGTTTGCGGGTAGGCGGTGGGAAAACCTCGGGCGGCTGCTCGCCGGCCGCACTGCCCTTGCAGAGGACGACTAGCAGTCACTCGTCGCACTTAATAACGTAAAGTTATAAATTAAAAGCAAAGAAAATAAAAGATAATATTAACTTAATAAAAGAGGAAGGCGCGAAGGTGGGGAGAGATAGTTATTAAATTAGAATACTCACTCGATTTTGTATTAATGTTCGCTTTTTTTTTATTCGTGTGATGGTCAGATGGGTGCACTCGTGGATAGCCAACAATGCAGAGGTGCAAAGTTCGCGATCTTTGATATTCTTGGGTTTTAACGGTATGAAGAGAACTAAATTTACTATTTTTTTTTTGGTAAATTATAGGAGATTATTATATTAACACTAACAGCACTAACTGGGCAATTTGATATCAATGAGTATTGCAGAGGTGCAATAGCTTGAAGGCAAAGGTGCGATCTTACTGCTCTCTGGTCGAGGGACGAGAGAGAACTGACTT
The DNA here is from genome assembly GCA_034770305.1 of Trichogramma dendrolimi. Classification (NCBI taxonomy): domain Eukaryota; kingdom Metazoa; phylum Arthropoda; class Insecta; order Hymenoptera; family Trichogrammatidae; genus Trichogramma; species Trichogramma dendrolimi. Next base: position 339,383 of record JAPMIB010000013.1, read on the forward strand.
CGCCGTGTAACGAAGTCTTGAGGTTTTTACTTCCCTAACTTCGATTTCGTGGGTCTGATTGCTGCACGTGTTCCTCGTCAGCTTCTTGCGTCTTTGTTTCATCAGCTTTTCTGCGTAGCTCCTTCATAGCAGTAGCCGAAACTCGAGAGCTTCTGTCCCACGGCTGCGCTGGTCTGCTGACTGCTCATAAAAATATGACGCGCTTCATCCGGTCTTTGCTTTTACGATTCATATTATATTCATTTTATTGGTATCCAGCCGGTTTTCCCAGGTCAAAAATAAATATATATAAAAATTAAACAAAAATTATTACAAAGAATCCGAGGAGGCTGCGACAGTCCGCGAGTTATTATATATACATAACAAGCGGCAATTCTGGTTGCAGTATGCTGAGCGCAAATTTTTATGTAATAAAAGGCGAAAAGTGCCATTTGGCGCACACTTTTTAGTGCGCATCAAGCGTTTTTGGACACTGGCGTGCGGTAAAATTCTATGTAATAAATAACTATTCATCACCAGTTACTTTACAGGTTTAATAATTTAGAAACTCCATAAGCTGAGTTACTTGTGTTATAAAAGTTTGCATATTATATTTTGCAAACTGCTCGTGCTGTGGGTTGATTCGGTAACTTGGGGTTATTTTTATTTGCGACCATCATTTTTTAAAAATGGCATAAGCTGGATTACTCAGGCTACTTGGTTTGCATTTTTAATTATTTAAAATTTGTTTGAACTGAAATTCGCCTTCGGTTTGTGGCATGATCCCTTGTTTTACCACAAAACCACACTGAAAAAAAATAACTATACTGCGTCATTAAAAAGGCGTTGCATAGCTCGAAAATTACAAAAAAATTTGAGACAGGCTAAAATTTAGACTGACACAGTACAAAAGTGACCGCGTATCTGTGCGGCAATGACTCGCCAATGGGCCATCACAACTTCATGTTCGCACTCCGAAGTTCTCACGCGTTCTAATCATGTAGCAAAAACTGCGTAGGTGGGTGTGTGTGTCAACAGTCAAAGTTTTTGTTAACCTGTACATCGATCTTGGACTCGCCCGAATCTCTACGTAGGCCGCGGATCGCTTTTGCCTGGACGCCGTCTGCCCGGTTGCAGTGGCTGATGTTTACATTTTTTAGTGCTCGCGAGTTAGCTGTAAGAAGCAAGTGAGTTCATTGTCGTGTTTTTTTTCTTGCTTAATTCATACACGAGAACCTCGGAGTGAAAATACGAAGTTGGGATGGCCCATTGGCGAGTCATTCCCGCATAGATACTGTAATGATGGCTTTTTAACCATCTATTTATTATCAATTGTTTAATGTATTGGCAGCTAAGACTCTACCATCAAAAATACTTCTAGGGCGCGGTGACTCGACTTTATACTCGTAGTCTCTTTGTGGGGTGAGGTGAAGAAATAAATAGCACAATAGTTGGATTCACACAAGACTGTTCTATATTATCTCCAATACTACCATACACAACGGTATACACCAAATCGGGGGGACTTATTTGATAGTTATAAAACTAGCTTACAGTTATAGAGTGCCGCGTGATTTGAAGCGGTGACAGAAGTAGCGGGGGCACGGTTGATCGGGGCTGCTCGGCTGCGCTGATCGTTGTTCTGCTGGCAGGCTCGTCTGCTGTGCTGCTGCTCGGCTGCGCTGATCGTTGTTCTGCTAGCAGGCTCGTCTGCTGTGCTGCTGCTCGGCTGCGCTGATCGTTGTTCTGCTAACAGGCTCGTCTGCTGTGCCGCTGCTCGGAAGCCTCGTGGCTGGGAAGGCGTGCGTACACTTGTCACTTGTACGTAACGTTCGCACTCTCGAATTCGATGGTCGGAGATTGTTCGGCGCACTCTATGCCTTAAGCTATCGATACGCGTCTCTCACGAATACACTGCTATGAATTTACGGCTCAGCTGAGAGCTAAGTCTCGGTTGTAATCTCGCGAGAAAAGACTAAGTCTCGATAGACAAGAAAATACTCCACGAACACGCGTAGCTTCGCCCTCGCTGGTAGTCGATAGCGGTCTCCCCGAGGCCGGGCTGCGGCCCGGTATTTATATCGGACTCCGCGTCCGGTATGCCTTGACACCTGGCCCTGTGCACGACTTGCACATGTGCGTCGACGGAAGTTTCAATGTACTACCGTTTTTTTCCCTTTCGTCCGGTGGGCTTGCACGAATCTCATTTCGGTGAATTCAGCCGGCTCGAGCTTTGTCATCGAAAGATCGACAGGAAGCAAAGCTCGCTTGGGCCGTCGTAAGAAGATGTGCTTATCGTTGTTGCCTCCGTTCTTGCTGGACGGTTTGGATTTTGCCGCAAAAATTATGATTTCCACAAGTCGCTTTCGCCTCCTGGAATTTAGCCGGCCCGAGCTTCTCATCGATGAATTGACGCGATGCAAAGCTTGCTCGGGCTGTCTCATGATCGTAAACTTCGTCTTTTAATGACTTTCGCCTCCGGTCCTGATCGCTGATCCGGCCTGTCGTCATCTTTGCGCTGGCTTTGGCCACATGTGTAGTACCGTGATTTTTATCGCTGTTGTCGATTTGTAAGGCGCGAACCTCTGCCCGTGTCGTTGCGAGTTCTTATGAACTCGCGGCCCTATATCCGCCCGTGTCTATCTACGGGTGCTAGTTGAGTCGGCACTCGTGCGTGTGATTTAGCCGCTCTTTTCGGCCTTGACATTCGCGTGCGTACTCAGCCTCTTGCGCGTGCCTTGCGCTATGGTGTTCCCTGTAGGCGTTGCGGCGCGTATGTGTGAGGCCGCCCGTGTCTTCACGCACATACTGCGGGGGCGTCTGTGTGCGTGCGCGCTGCTGCTGTGCAAGCATAGGCATTGCGGCGCGTACATGTGAGGCCGCCCGTGCTTTCACGCACACGATGCGGGGGCATCTGTGTGTGTGCGCGCTGCCTCTTGCTGCCTGCTCGTGCGCGCTGGTGTTGTCGAGCCGGTGTATACGGCAACGTATACGTCCGCGCGTACGCGGGTCTCGAATGCGAGGGCCGTCCATCTAATTTTATGCGTATTCGCGAAGATGATTCCGTCCAGCCGTTACAATACGTGGTCACTTTTGCACTGTGTCAGTTCAGTGCACCAATGTTCAGTTTATTGGAATCGCTCAGCATTCTGCAACTCAAGTTGCCACTTGTATAATTATCATCAGTACAACGTTAACTGAAACACGATATAACTTTAAGCTAACACAATCATTTTTCGTTCAGAATTTTACTCGAAACACGATTTATAATATAATTGTCATCGATACAATGTTAACTAAAACACGATATAATTTTAAGCTAACGCAATGATTTTTCGTTTAGTAATGTTACTCAAAACACGATTTATAATATAATTGTCATCAGTACAATAATAACTAAAATACGATATGTTTTGTTGATTTGACAAGTGCATTTTTTTGCGACAAGAATCATATTTAAGCCTCCAAACGGATTATTCAAAAATTCCCATCAGATTCAATCTAATTCTAACAAATTATAAAAAAAAATGAATTGAAACAGCATAAAATTGCATTTTAATGCATAAACGAAAAAAACAATGCAACGACAATAATATTTAATTTCCCCGACAAATTATTCCAAAAAATCCTGTCAAATTTGATCAAATTCTTATAATTTCAGAAATATGCATATAAAGTGCATGAAAGTGCATTTTAATGCATAAACAAAAAACAATGCAACGACAATCATTTAAGGTCCCCGACAGATTATTCAAAAAAATCCCGTCAAATTTGAGAAAATTCTTATAATTTCAGAAATATGCATATAAAATGCATAAAAGGACATAAAGGGTTGAGCAATCGAGATTATGAATGTCATCAGATCTTCGTCTAGCTTCCCTTATCAACTTCCTAAATTTTCGAAAAGATCGATCCAGCAGTACTCATGGTACCGCGTCTACAAAAAACCCTTGCAAAATCACGGGAGTTCAAGCAAGAATGACTTCACTTCGCTCAGCATAATTATTTTAGCTCATGGCCAAATAAATCAAATCAAAGAGAAATAGACGCGAAAGGAGTAACTGAAACAGCTATACCAAGACATGCGGGTGGAGTCTAAAAAATTAGGGCCATGTGTACGAGTGACAAGCATCGACAAATTGGTTAAATTGGCTAACAAGGAGACCTTCTCACCTTCGGGTCATGGATTTGGCCCAAACTTTTTCTGGTGATTCAGGACAGTTAGAAAACATGCCCTGTTATGTTCGGTTGTTGAATATGCCCTAGAAGCCTTAGATAAAAAATAAACGTTAAAATAATAAAAATAAGCATATAAAACCCAATAAATATTCATTTCCTATTCTTAAACTATTTTGGTTACTTATTTCAGACACCTGGTTCTTGAAAAAATTACATTTTATTATTAAGAAGTTGTTGGTTCTCACTCATGACCCAAAACATTGCAATATTGTTCAATTATGACATTATAGAGCGTTTAATTTCGAATTTACGCTTCAAATAATTATTTTAATACAAGCACTGGAGATCCGACAAGTTCTTCACTGTCTTTATTTATTATAAAGTATTTTTCACTGACTAATTTGACACTTCAAGTACCTAAGCAGAGTTGAATTTTATCAATGATGTGATGAGGTGAATAATATTTGCATATAAGGCCACTATTTGCCATGATCTCGATGCCATGCCTTTGTGCAATATTGCAATGTTTTGGGTCATGAATGAGATCCAGCAACTTCTTAACAATGAAATGTAATGTTTTGAAGAACCAGGTGTCTAAAATACGTAACCAAAATAGTTTGAGAATAGGAAATGAATATTTATTGCGCTTTATATGCTTATTTTTATTATTTTAACGTTTATTTTTTTATCTAAGGCTTCTAGGGCATATTAACACAACCTAATATAACAGGGCATGTTTTCTAACTGTTCTGAATCACCAGAAAAAGTTTGGTCCAGATTCATGACTCAAAAGTTGACAACAAAAGACGTAAATTACAAAAGCCTGGAAATACTGGAGAAGATCGTTAAGAGGCTCGAAGAGGCTGAAAGAATCGGAGTTGAAGCAGACGGATAAACCAACACAAGTTATATACAACAAATAACAGTAAGTGAAAAAAAATAAAGATAAAGAACCGAAGCCATCGGCAGAAGATATTGTTTTACGCTGCTCCTACACTTCGAGAATAATTACTTGTGTTACCACGCTTGCAAAATGAAAGATCACATAGTATGGGAAATAAAGTTATTTGTCTCCTAGTGCTGATATCTCAACGATATAGTGCTAGGAGATTATTAAACTCGGACAGGTGCTGATGAACGTAGGCCCTGAGGTCAGCCTCCACCCCTTTTCTCGAGCTCCTGTTTGCCGTGTGGTGAACACGGGGCTCAGTAATTTAGTAGCCGGGGCTAATTAATTACCATTGCCCCCGAACCCCTAATTACCGCTTGGTAGCGGGATGTATAGACTAAGCAGATGAAGATGCGAGCGAAGCACTGTTATAGAGACGCCAACTGAAGTAATGTTTAACAACGGTTCGAGTGGAATGTCTGATTTCATAAGGAAATTTGCAAAAGTTTTTTTGCCCACGTCCGACAAAATTTTTTTTTTAAAATAGCATGAAAAATGAAGTCTTCAAAAATTTAAAAAAAATCTAAATTCAAGTTATCGAAATTAAGAAAAGTTCAATTGAATTCCAGAAAGAAAATTCAATCAAGGAAAAGGGCTCTGAAGTTTTATTTAGTTGAATTTTCTTTCTGGAATTTTATTGGATTTTTCACAATTTTTACTGGTTTGAATTTAGTTGTTTTTTTAATTTTTTAAAAATTTAGTTTTCATGCTATTTTCCTAAATTTTTTCTTGATTTACACTCGGCAACAAAATTATCGCAGCAAAAAATTTCATCGAAATTTTGTCGATTTTCAAATGCTTCTATCTTGGGCTATATTTATCGTATCAACACGCTTTTTTTTTAATTTCTTGGACATTTTTTCCTCTTTAAATCTAGATAGAATACGATAAGATTCGAGTTAATGTCCAGTTACCAGCAGTATTTGAGCACGACACTAAAAATTGCTGAAAAAAAATTGACTGTTTGAACGTGTATCAGTACCACAGTAATTTTTTTATCGAAATCTAACATACACCATCGCAAAGTACTCTTTTCAACGAATAATTTTTAAAAAAAATACCTCTACGATTTTTTTAACGCCCTGTAGGTCAATTTGAAGATAAATTTCCGTATTTCGCAAATACCGCCAACATTTGCTTTACCCAATACGTACCACGAGGAGGTTGTTTGTCGGATTTAACGTATCATGTAGCACTCAGAAGGGCCGATTGTATGTAATTTTTTCCATAAAGGGACCCTATAGCTCATCAATTAGCGACTCCAAACCCTGTATGGAATTTTTTTAGTAATGCGTATTACCACCGCGACGGCGAATCACCTCTTCCAAACGATCATGCATATTGCGACGTGCGAGGGTTTGGGCCTTAGCCTATGCTCGCCCTGCAGTCGTATTATTTAATTACTGAGATTCCGGTTAGCCTACCTGATCGTTTTACCTCAAAAGGGGGTCGAGCCTTTCACCAAGTGTGCCTCGAGCGTCGGCGATTCGTTGCTGAAAATTCGGAAAAAAGTTCGCGAAATAACCACAAGAGGGAGTTCGTTTAAATCAAAATTACTTACTTTATTATGCAAAGTCAAAGTTAATAATTACTCTATGATTTATTCATGATTACTCAATTACGATTCGATTGTAAGTAATTTACAAAGAAAAGTCTCAATAATTGCTCCAGTGACGTCAAATTACCAAAAGGGTACTCGCGCAATGAAGTCCAAGGGAATACTGTCAAGTCACAATCTGCCACGCACTTGCACTCGCGCGTCTCCGTTCCACTGTAGACGAAGCCTAATGCCACGCGCGTTTGCTCGTGAAAGTCCAAGGGGAATTACAGAGTCACAACACGTGCTCTGTTCGAATCCCGTTTTCGTGACGCTCTCTTAGCTGCTACGTGGAAGTGACTTCGCACCGCTTGGCCTACGACGGCTGTGCGGCTTCGTGCGAACGGGCACGGCAATGTACAAAAATGGCCGCTTCGATATCGGCACGCGCGCGACGTAGCAGCGACTTGCTTGCCTCGGATGACTTTTACTGTGCAACGACGAAACACACAATAATCGACTTTATTTTACTCCGCGATATCTTCTCGTACGCATACGACGCCATACAATTCTACTACTCTACTTCGCGATTTTCATACACACGCAACAACATACCATACCACACACTCTCCTTCATACACGTCGCATACACGACCGACCAAGTTACTACGATTATTTGATGCTATTCGCTTACGATGTCGTTAACGTTGCTCCGCGACGCCATGCCTGCCGGGTGTCTGCTGCTGTGCGCAAAATTGCGGTTATGTCCAAGTCTCGTGGGAAATGCTGGATCGGCGCCGCTTCTCGATGGTCGGCCTGACCTTCTCGTCGTACGTGCTTGTACGGCTTCTGCTGGTGATGTCACCTCGGCACTCGCGACGATGTGGCTCGTCTTTTACGCGGGCATACACACAGCTCAACATGGCACGCAGCTCTTGCTGCTGTTGTCGTCGAGTTCCGCCGCCTTAACCTCGCTCTCGTGCGCACGACTCTCCGCTGCTGCTACGCGAATCTCGCCTTGGACGACCTTTCGCTCGTTACTTCCACGAGTTTAACTCACTCTTGCACTACAACTTTTCTCGTCTTCACGAACTACGAACTTCCTCGCTTTGCCTGGACTCGTGCTACTCGTAGTCGCGCGATCACGTACAATTCGCACTCGCTTTCTAGCCTCGAAATACTGCTGCCTCTGCGTGCGGCCGCGTGCGTAATAATAATGGTGGTCGTCGTCGTCGCTTCACGTGGCTTCTTTCCGCTGTCTTCGTTGCTCTTGTCTGCTGCTGCCGCTGCTGCTGCCGCATCTGGTCGCCGAGCCGTTCGTTCGGTCGGTAACGCACGTGCCTACGCTGCCGCGGCGTGCGGAGGTTAGAAGAGCTTGGCTCTTTCTTCACCCTGCACGGTCGATCGATCGCAACTTTCACACGTTCATATACGCGGCATTCACACTGCATCGGGGCAAATTCGTTGCCAGTGACATCGTCACAATATTTATGCATGCCCTAATCATATCTTGGGGTATCTGGTGCCAAATTTCTCGGAGTAACACTTCAAGCTCTTAAAGATTTGCAGGTGGATTATCAAGATTTCGTAAGCGCCTACCCATCATGTCCCAAACGTGTTCAGAAAAGAGTACTTTTTGATGGTGTATGTTAGATTTCGATAAAAAAATTACTGTTGTACTGGTACACGTTCAAACAGTCAATTTTTTTCAGCAATTTTTAGTGTCGCGCTCAAATACTGCTGGTAACTGGACATTAACTCGAATCTTATCGTATTCTATCTAGATTTAAATAGAAAAAAATTTACAAGAAATTGAAAAAAAAGCATGTTGATACGATAAATATAGCCCAAGATGGAAGCATCTGAAAATCGACAAAATTTCGATGCAATTTTTTGTTGCGATAATTTTTTTGCCGAGTGTATATTTTGATGTTATCAATGAATTAAATTTATAGAAGTTTTACTTCTGATGGCTGTCCATTAGGGTGGTCCACTTTTTCAAAAATTTTTTGTATCTCGGGGGATCCATCGGAATCTGAAAGTTTGAGGTTTAAAATGAAGTTTCCTTTAAACGAGAACTCAAATAAATGATTTTAGATGGTGTCGATGGATTTTTGAAGTTTAAAAACGTGCTCCTAAAAAGGAGCAAAATCGAGCAACCATTCGATTTATTTCAAACTTTGCTCAGAGTGTAAAAATGATCTTAACGATACATTTTCTTACGTATTTTTGTCTGCGGAATCGAATGCCGTAGTTAGTTTTGACCTAGGAGCACAATTTCATTGAAGAAAATACACTTTTTCGATCGTTCTTTTTCGCAAATTTCGCAAAGTTCATTTTCGAGCGAGCGGCAAATGAACAGAAAAAATCTAGGAAATTTTTTGACACCACCAAAATGTAGGATTTTTTATGACGAATCCAACGGTATATATTAGTATACACTTTAAAATTATTTTAATGTCGAAAAAGCACGATTTTATCCCAAAAAACGATATTAAAAAATGGAAAAATGGAAAAATATATTCGTTTCTTCAAGAAAATGGCTGAGTATAATCACTCATGAGAATAATTGAATACAACTATCTGATAGGTTTTTTTCTCACCTTTCAAACGCCGTTTTCAGAGTTAAAAAATTCGCAAAATTCGCCGAGATACAGCTGTTTTTGTACGATGCACTTTTTTGGGTTAAAATTCAATAATTCTGAGCTGGCTCTATTCATTAAAAACCAGCAAAGCAGATTTTTAAGCTAAAAAAGTGCATCGTACAAAAACAGCTGTATCTCGGCGAATTTTGCGAATTTTTTAACTCTGAAAACGGCGTTTAAAAGGTGAGAAAAAAACCTATCAGACAGTTGTATTCAATTATTTTCATGAGTGATTATACTCAGCCATTTTCTTGAAGAAACGAATATATTTTTCCATTTTTCCATTTTTTAATATCGTTTTTTGGGATAAAATCGTGCTTTTTCGACATTAAAATAATTTTAAAGTGTATACTAATATATACCGTTGGATTCGTCATAAAAATCCTACATTTTGGTGGTGTCAAAAAATTTCCTAGATTTTTTCTTTTCATTTGCCGCTCGCTCGAAAATGAACTTTGCGAAATTTGCGAAAAAGAACGATCGAAAAAGTGTATTTTCTTCAATGAAATTGTGCTCCTAGGTCAAAACTAACTACGGCATTCGATTCCGCAGACAAAAATACGTAAGAAAATGTATCGTTAAGATCATTTTTACACTCTGAGCAAAGTTTGAAATAAATCGAATGGTTGCCCGATTTTGCTCCTTTTTAGGAGCACGTTTTTAAACTTCAAAAATCCATCGACACCATCTAAAATCATTTATTTGAGTTCTCGTTTAAAGGAAACTTCATTTTAAACCTCAAACTTTCAGATTCCGATGGATCCCCCGAGATACAAAAAATTTTTGAAAAAGTGGACCACCCTACTGTCCATAGACAGCTAATTTAACATTTTAGATTCTCTCAAATTTCTTAAATATTTTTTAATTTTAAAAAGCGTGTTCTCGACAATAAATTTTATCTGATTTCAAATTTTCAAATCATTTTTAATATATACTTTTCGATTAATTTGAAATTTCGGTAGTGAGTACCGAGCTGGCGCGGTCTCGACTTACACTGCCTTACATCTGATTTGATTTTTATCTCGTACATTCCTAGCGTAGGCATGAGCGCTTATGCAGCAGAAACCTCGTAGGCCTACGTCTGTACGAAGCATGAGTTATATTACATGCGCTGTAATTTGATCCAGTAACTCTCATGAACACGCACAGCGCGGGCAAGAGAGAGAGAGAGAGAGAAAGAGAGAGAGAGAGCTACACGTGACGTGCCACTGTAAAGGGGGACCAGCAGAGTCTCACTCCTGCCAAACACCGACCATTCACAGCATGCTAAGCATACCAACACTACTGGAACTTAAAAAACATGCAATCCGTATGGACATACGCCCGGGTGGACGCTCATTTTTACACTCCAATCATCGAGTGAGGAAAGTAATTCTAAGGATGAGAGCTTGCGATCTCGATCGTGCACACAATCTCACTCGCCACGAAAATCTTCAAGGTCTCCTTCAAGACAAAACGACAGGGACAAATCATAGACACATCAATGCAGATCGATATCACGAGATAAAGAAAGTGAACAAAAAACTACGAAATTTCATTTTTTAACTCACCTATTTCTCGAGCAGTCACGAGCATCAGCGGAGGTACGCCGGCTATCACGTACGTCGCGTCGTGTGAAATGTATGGTCGACCGCTGATCACTCGCAGGCAGGCTTGTCAATGCACAGCCTCTGCTTTACGGATGTAGGCCTGCGTCTCCGTCGCGCATCTTCAGATAGTTGCTCCATACAGGAGGATCAAATCGATGACGTGAGCAAAGAGCTCTCGTCGGCTACTTCTGGGCCCATTGGTGTTGGGCATGATCTTCGCGAGGGCTCCAGCAACTCTTACTGCCTCCTCGCTGACGTTGGTCTCGGAGATGTTGATCGAACTTCAGCCTGGAGTCAATGTGTAGGCCCAGGTAGTGGATGCAGAGGGACGACCTTATGCTGCAGTCGCCAACTGTGATGGTGATGGTCTCCATTTTCTTCCTGCTAGTGACGAGTAGGGCCTCGGTCTTATGGTCAGCCGTTACGAGGCCGAGATCGTGAAGCGCGCATCGCACCTGCTTGATTGCAGAGCTAAGATCGTATTCGATCTGCCACAGGTGCTTGGCCATGGCCACCAAGGCGATGTCGTCAGCGAAGCCGACTATCTTTACGTTGCCTCCAAAGTTGAGGCGCATAACGACGTCGTACATGACGTTCCACAGGATGGGCTCTAAGACAGACCCTTGCGGAATGCCTGCTGTGACTCTGTATGACTCTGGTCCGTCGTCCGTATCGTAGTCGAATTCCCTCGACGAGAGATAGCTGCCGACTATTCTCAGCGTAGCGCGGCGTTAATGTTGTTCCACCGAGCCGAATTAAACGCGTTCTTTTCGTCGAGGGTGACTACGGCGCAGTACTTTTTGGTGCCGCGGCTCCATCTCTTGCCCGCGATAGCCTCTCGGGAGGTAGCGATGACGATCTCTAGTGCGTTTATCGTCGAACGCCCCTTCCGAAAACCGTACTGGTGGTCTCAGAGGCCTCCTGGGCTCTCAGTAATGACTTCAAGACGGTCACAGATGATTTTTTCGAGAATCTTGCCCGCTGTGTCAAGCATACAGAGCGGCCTGTACGACGATGGTTCTTCGGGGAACTTGCCTGGCCTTGGCAGCAGGACAAACCTCTGCCTTTTCCAGTACGCGGAAAAGACAACGGTCCACAGGCACGCCGTGTACACCTGCAAGAAGATGTCAGGGTGCGTGGCAATGGCGATCTCGATAGGGGAGTTCTGTACTCCGTCCGGCGCAGACGCAGTGTGATCCTTGATCCTTTTGCATGCTTCTCGAAGTTCTTCAAGGGTGACGGCTTGTAAAATTGCTCCTGCCTAGAGTGGTAGTTGCAGAGCTGGCTCGTCAGGCACGCGAGGGAAGTTGGCAGCCACTATGCGGCGTACCAGGGTCGGAGAGCTTGGTATATTTGCTCTCGGTCCTCTGAGCCTGGACATGGCTGTCTCATATGGTTTGCCCCATCCGTCCTCATTGACCTCGTCGCAAAGTTTGTTCCAGCATAGGCGCTTGCTGGTCTTGATAGCAGCACACAGGAGACGTCTTGTGGAGGTATAGCTCTCTCAGCAGGCATCTTTATTTGGCCGGCCACGCGCTCAGGTCCAGATGTTGTTGCCGTCTTTTTACGCTTGCCATGACGACGATGGTCGACGAGTACAAATGCGTCTTGGTCTCCGACATCGTTGTTGATTTCGTCAAGCTGCTTGGATGCGGCTGTCACGGAATGGCGCTTGGGCGTTGCGCGAGTCGCCAGCGGTGACGTTGAACGCCGCTTATCGGTTGCATTGACCGAGAATATTTGAGAAGTACAGACTGACTTCTCAGCAGAGAGAGGTCGAGGCGGTACTTGCTTCTGCTTCGTCTTCTTGAGCGCCAAAATTGCCTGCTCCAGACTCAGAGAGTATTTGATCACCTCCTTGTGGAGGTTATTTCTGCCAAAGATGAACGTATTAAGGCCCTCCACAAGTCCTTCTATACGCATCATTTTCTCTTCGTAGCTCCCGGTCACAAACTCTGCGGGAGTTGGGAGCGGGGCATCTTTTGCTAGCAGAGGGTCGCCGATGATTCTCCGTGTCATGGCTGCCGCAATCACCGCAGAGGGGGTCATCGTCATCGTGGGCATTGACGGCAGTGAGACGCTCTCCAGTTGGCTCGTCTTTCCGACTTCGTCCGTCGACCCAGGTGCCTGTTTATCCTGCTACCCGTCGCACATAGTTGCCGATTCAAAGCAAGTCGGCTCGACAGCACAGAGCACCAGTACAACGGCGCGAAGCACGCACTCACACTAACGCGCGCGGCTCACACTGATGGTACCAAGCGCGGGAAACACTGTCGTAATATCACTAGAAACTGACACACGATGCAAGATAGCTTGCTACAGCTGCACACACACAGCGGCGGGGCTGCACACACATGCACCGACGCGGCGCGCACAGCGAACGCGTAGCATTCACACAAGCACTTTGATTCAGCGTGAATCTACACACAAAAGGGTCGAGAATACCCGAGCACGAGCAGAATACGTCCTGCTTGATTCGTTCTTCAGACTCAACTCCTGTGTGCATGGGTTGGGATGTGCGCATGATATCTCGATAACGGTAGTTCGTATCATTACTGTAGATATCTCATTTTATTCGTTTTGATGTAAGGAAGAAGCTAAAACATGATTTTTAGTTCTGCGTTAATTATTTAATTAGTTACGAGGGATTTTCGAGAAAAAAATTTATATATTTCATGTTTTTTTTTAATTTTGTTCAATTTTTTTAAAACAAACCGGTTTTTTTGAATAAAAGTAGTAAGTTTTTTAAGGAAGAGTTTAACCTTCGATTTAAGATAAAAAGTAAAAAGATTCACCGTATGTTTGAAAAGTTACGTTTTGAAAATGAAATTCGGTTTTTATGATTTTTTCTTTTTTCTTAGTTTTGTGTGGTTTCGTGTTGAAAATGTATGATGTGTGAAACCACTGTTTATGGATGGATTTATGTCGAAGCCCGAAAATTTGATTTAGCAATAAACGAAAAAAAAAATTTTTTCTTTTCGATCTTTAAAAAATTTCTTTTTTGGAAAAATATTTTTTTCTCTCTTCTTTGTATCGTTTGGTTGAGAAATAATTTATGATTGAAACTGTTTTGTGAACCAATTAGAAAAGATGATATTAATTTTTCCAAATTATTTTTTTCTGAGAGAATTACCTTAATTGTTACATCATCGTGAAAAAATTTTATAAAAATTATATATCAAAGAATAGAAGAACGTTGGCAATTGATTCCACAAACAGAAATAGTTTATGATTGAAACTGTTTTGTAAACAAATTAGAAAAGATGATATAAATATTTCCAAATTATTTTCAAGTTAAAAAAAAAGTATGAGGAAGCTACTTGCCAATACATTGGCAGCGGTTTTCTTTTTTTGAGCTCTGTACCTCAAAAAATGACCTTGAATAAAAATAAAAGAGTACATGTTCTAACGTAAAATTTCCCGCTCTTTTCAAATCCGCAATAAAAAATGAGGATTCTCATTAAAAAAATCGATTTTTCGGTCGCTTTAGCTTCAAGTTTTTGTTCTGTAACGGTGGCTTCCCCGTGCACGCCGTCCGTGACGACTTCTCCTTGTCCTGGTCGGCTTTGCCGATGAACGGTGCTCCAGACGAGGGTGCTTGTCGCGACTAGGGTCCGGCAAGCTAAATTAAAAGGGATAGGGCCGAAAAGTCTCGCGGTCGTCAGGGTCTCGAGCTCGGCTTGCCTCCGAGAGGGAACGCCGACGGGTAGGGAGCGGGGACTCCACAGATCTGCCGCACTGCACCTGTAGGGAATGGTTGAAAACGGTCGAAATCGCGAGAGAGAGGAAAATAAATAATATTATTTTAGGGAAATTAAATAATAACACTGGTGATTTGGGTAGAATAATATAAACAATTTATTGAACACTGGTCTTTATCGCTCACCCACATCGAGCCGAAGCTCATACACTCTCATTCACACCGTGGGGCACGCGAGCTGCGTTTTCGTACGAGGGTCGGCACGAGGCACGGAGAAATACACGCAAAAGATACTCACGTGTGTCTCACGCACGAGAACCACGACCACACGGGTGGACTACCTCGTCGCCGGGGTCACGCAGATCGCGCGGTGTCTCGGGCCACGTCTGTTGGCCACCGACGTAGCTGGACGGGCCGGATGAAGATTCGGGAGAAGGTGGCACAATGAGGCTTGGTGCGCTGCGAGAATCGCAAGCACGCACACTTGAACTCGCGTATGCACCAAAGCACTCCTCGGACGACACTTACAGCCCAAACACTCTCTACACCCACAGGTACACGACACTCAACACTCCAAAAAAACACTCTCCAACACTCTGACTACTCCTCCACAATACTCTACAACAAAACAACTACTCGTTCGCGCGGGTCGAGCTCTGCTCGCTACAGCGGTCCAACTGAATGTGAACAATCGTCGTTCGCTAGCTTGCTTCGATCGTCTCGCTGATCTTCGGCGCGCGTGCCGCGTGTCGCCTATACATGTCGGAGCAGGCCTCGCTTGCACGGGATGTACGAACGTAAACATTGCAGTGTTTACGTTCGCGCGCCACAGTGGTTTCGCGAGGCCGGCTTCGCGTCGCTTCGTACAGCACAGGGAACCTGAAACAGTGCGTCGTGAATTCTTGAATTATCACTATTTTATTTTTCGCTCTAGCCGACACTACGACGCTTGCCGAGGGCACAACGTCACAGTTCAAAGTCCAATTCAAGGTCACCATTTGATTCCTCGTCAAAAATACGTTGGATATGGGGTTTTTGAACTTTTTTTTAAGCCTACTTTGCGATTCTAAGGGTTTCCATACTTTTGCCACTATATTTATATCAATTATTTTAAGAAAAAGTCGTTTTTATCATTTTGGGAGGCCTTAAAAGTTATTTTTTGGAGATCCAACGATGGTCTTTTCAGTTTTTCGGTAAAACAAGTTCATGTAAGGGTTGGGAGTGGAGTTAAAATGAGTTTGAAAATAAGGGACACCGTAATGGACGTGCTTATTTCCGTGGGTATAAAAGTCGCGCCCCTCTTCACTGACTTAATCTTGGCGTAACAATTTATCACTTCTCCAAAAATCCATTTCGGTTATTTTAGTGATAAAAAGGTTTCAGATAATAAATAAAATCCGTATCTCGGCAATATTGGATGCAAGGGTGTATTATAATGTTCAATGGTGAGAACATCTGTGAAGTCGTGCAGGTAGTATTCTTTGTCGTCTTACAATCCATTTTCTAATAAAACAATTGGCATTGTTGAAATTAACTCTCTAAAAATAAGTGAAGATATTTGAATCGTAAGTTGTGAATTATGTGCTAAATCTAAGGGATGAATTGACGAAAGGAAAAAATAAATGAATAAAAAAATAAATGAAGCTATAAAAATGAGCACTATTGAAATTTCAATGGTTCCTACGTGGTTACAACGTGACACCCAACGGACACAATAAGGTCAACAGGGGTATATTCGCGGATTCGCGTGTTGACAGTCGAACAGACTACACCTATGTTGTCGTCCCTGACGCTACAGTCGATTCGTGTATTTAGTAAAAGTTTGTGTACATGTTAGAAAAAGGTGATTGAATAAATATTCTCCGTTTTCAAAAAACGAGTTTAATAGAAAAGGAAGAATTTACTACAGAGCAGGTTACAAGTGTGCTTGCGTGCCGATGCTGTGTTGGTCTGACTCGGCATATACTTATTCAAGTAATTATGTGTAGTAAGCGAGATGTCACCGGTATGCCATCCCCACTTACTCACTGTCGTACAACACAACACAGTAGTTCCAACGTGTGAAGTAACATATTCTCAATACGCCTCCTTACTTTCACAGCATATTATCAAAACAATGATTTTGAAATTATTATTATTACATTTAAGACTAATTATATAAATTTTAATTGTTGTTAATTCACAAGTTACAAACTTAGAATTTAAATTCAAATTAAATTTAACATTTCTCTACACTTTTCAAATTTTTCTTTACACAATGATTTAGTAAAAATATCCGCTATATTATATTTGATTCTACTTTTACAATTTTTATTATATTTTCTTTCACCATTTCATGTACATAATGGTAATGGACCTCAATATATTTTGAGTTTTTCGTAAAATTACCATACTTAGCTATTTCTATTGCGCCTGAATTATCTTCGTATATGATAACTGGTTCTTTAAAGCTAATGTTAAATAGTTTTAACAATTCAACTACAAGTTTAATCTCGCTAGCTGCTTCAGATAAAGCAACATATTCAGCAAATGTTGAAGCTTTAGTTACAGATTTTTGTTTTCTCGATTTCCAAAACACAGTATTTCCAAATAATCTTAATACAAAACCAGTAGTTGATTTTCTATCTGTATTATCACCTGCCCAGTCGGCATCAACAAAACAATCCAATATTTCGCAATCGTTGTCACCTTTGAAAGTTAAACTTAAATCTTTTGTTTTATACAAATATTTCACAATTCTCAACGCATATTTAAAGTGTGTTTCATCATAATTATTCTGAAATCTACTCAAGTAATTGACCGCAAAGCTTATGTCTGGTCTTGTTGCCGAGCCTATATATAATAAAGCTCCAATCAAGTTTTTATATTTAATATTCAACTCACAATTATCCGTTTTTTCAACTTTTAAGTTAACTTCCATAGGTGTATATACAATTTGCTATTTTCCAAATTATATTTACTTACTAATGATTCTATATATTTAGTTTGATTTAATTTCATTAATTTACGAGACGCGTTATAATTTACAATGATACCTAAGTATTCTGAAATTTGATTCATATCTTTCATTTTAAAATTCTCTGACAACTTTCTTTTAATCAATTCAATTAGCTCTTTATTCTTACCACAAATCAACAAATCATCAACATAAATCAATAGATAAATTGTTTCCCTTTTTCTTATCAAAATATAAACAAGAATCAATATTATTTCTAATGAAACCTAAACTCATCAAGAAATTATCCAAGCATTCATACCAAGCTCTAGGACTCTCTCGTAAACCATACAATGCTTTTCTTAATTTACAAACTCTATCTGTTCCGTCGTCGTAACCCTTTGGTTGTTTTACATAAACATCTGATTTCACTATACCATTGAGGAAGGCTGTTTCAACGTCCATTTGTTCAATGTAAAGTCCCATTCTACACCCATAAGATAATAAAATTTTTAAAGTTTGCATTTTCACAACTGGTGCATAAATATCATCAATAACATCTCTCTGTTGAAAGCCACGAACAACCAGACGAGCTTTATATTTACTGTCTGATTTTATTTTATATATCCATTTTACATCGATAATTTTTTTATTTTCAGGATTTTCAACTAACTCCCACGTTTTATTTTCTTTTAGACTGTTAATTTCTTTATCCATTGCTATTTTCCAATTTACATTATCTTTGGAGTTAATCGCCTCCTCAAAGGTATGTGGAACATCAGTTCTACACAAATTTGCAAAAATACAATTATTATATGCCTGACTATCGTATCTGTTAGGTACACTTTTTGATCTTGTAGATCTTCTCAATGGAATCATTTCATCCTTTTTTATCTCATTTTTGATTTTCTCTCTTTTTTCAACCTTTTCATTTTCAAAATTTTCCAATTTAAAATCAAAATTAACATTTTTATTTTCATCATTTTCATTCTCGCTTAGACTTTTAAAGCTATTATCATTATTATCATCATCATGATTTTCATACTTTTCATCAAAAACAGACTCATTTTCACTGACTTCCTCATCGCTTTCATTCAAATTTATTCCTATACATTTTTCATCTGAATTTAATATTTCTATGTTTCTTGATATAATGATGCGACCATTCAACAATATACGATATCCATTATTTTCATAACCTACTAAAATACCCATTTCAGCCTTTTTATCCCATTTCGATTTTCGTTTTACTTCGGGTGTACGTACAAAAACTTTACTTCCATACAATCTCAAATTAGAAACATCCGGTTTCTTACCAAAAAATATTTCATAAGGAGTTTCCTTATGTATGCTATTTGTTATAGTTCTATTTTTCAAATAAGTTGCTGCGCACACAATTTCAGGCCAATATTTTTTCCCGATTTTAGCTTCATCCAACAGACATCGCGACATATTCATGATGGTGCGATTAAATCTCTCTGCAACTCCGTTTAATTCATGCGTATATGCAGGGCATGGAGAAATCACAATACCTTTACTTTTACTAAATTTATCCACGTCATTATTAATATACTCTTTTCCGTTATCGCATCTTAAATATTTAACGCGTTTACCCAGTAAATTTTCGCATTCATTTACATATCTTTTAAAACAATCGCATACTTCAGCTTTCGATTTCATCGTATAAATTCGTGCAATTTTACTGTAATCATCTATGAAAGAAATGAAATATTTTTCTCCTTTGAAACCAATTGTTTGAAAAGGTCCACAAACATCTGTGTGAACTATTTCCAATATTCTTGTAGCTTTTTGTCTGTATTCTTGAACGGTAAATTAAACATTTTGTTTTCAATGCACACCTTACATTTCATAAATTCATTACTTAGATCTTTAGGAATACCATTCACTAATTGATTTTTACTTATAATATTTAAATATTTAAAATTTATGTGACCCAATAGCCTATGCCATTTTTCCTTCGAGTTCATCGAGTCTACATTTGTATTTGTTACATTTACAGATTTACTTTCATTTTTTCCGGCGATATAACTTTTCATGTGATATAAATTGTTTATTTTTACCGCTACAGCTGTTATTTCATTTTCTTTATCAATTATTCTAGCTATATTACTTTCATAGATAATTTTATTATCATCTGTTACTTTGCTTACGCTAATTAAGTTCGCTGACATGTTTTTAGCATAGAACACCTTTTTCATATTGACCTTTTTCTTTTTACCGAAAGCATCAAAAACACTAACTACATTACCGACTTTTGTAGCTTTTACCGTACTATTATCACCCAAATGAATATCAATAGGATTTTTCAAAATTACAAAGTTTTCGAAATATTTATCATCGTTCACAACGTGATCAGTACAACCACTATCAAGCAACCAATTTACAATGTATGAATCGTTATTGTAATTATTATTACTGCTTAACTTACATTGATGTCCTATGTTATTGTTTACTCTAGCTACCCAAGCTCTTGTATCTTCTTTCTGCTGTCCTTCTTGCTCAGCTTGATGCGCACGCACTCCTCTGTAGCTTCTTCCTCTTCCACGATTGCCACGTTCTCTTTGATGACCACCTCGTGTTGATCGCCATGATGACTCGCCGTTCGTTCTATCGCGGTCGCCATATTTACAATTCCGTTGAATGTGCCCAACTTTTCCACATTTGTAACATTTTCTTCCATCTGATAAGAATGCATTTGATTTTGGTTTAATATTTTCTTCCTTTTGTAATTTCAGTTCTTTCATTAAGATTTTGCTTTTCACGTATTCAGCTGTTTGTTCTTCCTCCTTTAATATGTCCACTAAGTCGCCTATATAGCTGTACGACTCTGGCAACGAGTTCAAAATATAGTTTAATTTTTCTTTTTCAGTTATATTAGCACCGGCACCTTTTAATTCATTAATGCACTTCTCAAAATCACCAAAAAATGTAGCGGCATCACTATAATTTTTCAATTTTATCTTTTCTAATTTATTTCGATAAATAATCTGAAGAGCTGTTGATTTCTTCAGATACAAACTGTCGAGCTTTTTAATCATTCCATATGCCGTTTCTTCATCATTTATGTATTCCAACTGTCTGTTTGATATGCTATTGTAAATTAGACTTATAGCTTTTACTTCTTTTGTATCCCAATCATTACTATCTTCACTTGTTTTAGCTCTTTCGACCAGTCACTTCACTCTTTTTCAATTTAATAGCCATCATTAAACGTTTCTTCCACATGGCATAATCTTCACCGTCAAACACAGGAATTTTCACTTCGTTGTTGTCTGCCATCTTTCTCAGTTTTCACTTAACTTTTTCTCGAACGTTCTAGTTTGAGCGAGGTACACACAGTTATCACTTTTCGGCGCGTGATCTTATCGTCCTTTCTGACTTAAACGAGATACACTCCTATACTTCTCAAAAGAGAAATATAGAAGGTATAGAAAAACAAATCAACCACGCTCTGCTACCATGTTAGAAAAAGGTGATTGAATAAATATTCTCCGTTTTCAAAATAACGAGTTTAATAGAAAAGGAAGAATTTACTACAGAGCAGTACAAGTGTGCTTGCGTGTGCCGATGCTGTGTTGGTCTGACTCGGCATATACTTATTCAAGTAATTATGTGTAGTAAGCGAGATGTCACCGGTATGCCATCCCCACTTACTCACTGTATCGTACATACACATATACAGTAGTTCCAACGTGTGAAAGTAACATATTCTCAATAGTACATAATACCCGTGTAATAACGGTTTTTCCCGAGATGTCAAGAGGCCATGGAGCCGAAAAACCCATGGACCAACTTCCTGGCTCTTCTACCAACACCGCCGGGAACCACTCGAGTCCCGAAAATGTCTTCTCGATTTTCAGGAAGACCCCAAAGTCATCGGAGCCCCCCCCCCTCCCCCACGCACCATCCAGAGGGAGAATAATACCAAAGAACTTATACGACATGAATAAGCTCTTCAAGCAGGCTTCGCAAAGAAGTGACATTTTAAATAAACCCAGCCCAGCCGCCGCAAAAAAAAGATCGCGAAGCACTGAAAACTCAAGCGACAACGAAGCTGAGTACTACCCCAATAACGATGAGGTCTGGCAGGTGCCTAAAAAGCCATCACGGTGACCCAACAACTTACACCACCTCCCACCAGATCACCAAAACAAGTATGATGCTCTTGCAAATGATATGAAGGACACCGAGGAAGCTGAATCCAATACCCCGCCGAAAGAAGCGATAAACTCACCGCGTGATGATAAATCAGCCACGGTGCGACCACCTCCGATTCACGTGACGGAAATCACATTCGCCGCAGTGAGCCAAATAATAAAAGATCTACCCGATCTAAAGAATCAATTCACTTTCAAGAAAAAAAGCGATGATGAATTCACGTTCCACTCGAAGACGATGACCGCCTTCTACAAGCTAAAGGACAAACTAACCCGTAAAAAAACTCAAGTATTTCACATATACTCCCAAGCATCTAAAATACAAAAATGTAGTCTTAAAAGAAATTTGCGGTGACTATACAACCGATGACATAAAGGAAAAAATTGCCAGCCTTGACCTGCCAAAGATATGCGTAGTCAAAATAATAAACACCAAATTTAAATCAACTGGCAACAACTTCCTAGTGCAACTATCTCACAACAGCGACATAAATTCTCTAAAGAAAGTCAAATAGCTGCTCTATCAAAAAATTCGCTGGGAGCCTCTGCGCAAAAAGGCGCTCTATCAATGCAAAAATTGCCAACGCCTCGGACACTCAAGCACCAACTGCAAACTGGAACAACGCTGCGTCGTGCGGAAAATCACACAACCCAGGAAGTGCACCATCCCCAAGGACTGTACCGACAAAAAACTATTGCATCAACTGCGAACAACTTATTTCGTGACTCAGTGCCGCAAGCAGCAAACGATCCCGGCACTAATCATATAAACAAAGTTCTCATAATGATCAATTCAAAACTAGACGCGTTAAACAGCTTAATAGCCGAACACTCAAAAAAAATAAATATGCTTTTTGACTGTTTCAACATCGATTATGAATAGACACCGCCCGGGCCTACGAACAATAAACTCGCTCAAAATCGCATCAATCAATGCAAACTCGATTGTGGCCATATCTAAACGAAATGATCTACTTCATTTAACCGAAAATAATAAATTTGATATAGTCCTGATATGCGAAACTAAACTAAAAAGTATACATAAAATCTAATTTGAGAACTACAATATAATTCGTAACGATAGAGCATTAAATAACGGAGGAGGCACTGCAATTCTCATCAAAAACACTATCCCATACAAAATAATACACCATCCATCCTTCATCAATAATACCAAAGTAGAATTCACTATCAAATGTATAAAATCTGATAACTCTAACCTTTTCATCGTCTTGCTATACGCCAATAACAAAAAAAACCACACTTTCATCGATGAACTCGATCAACTGACGGACGATCTTAAACTACGTGATCATTTAACTACTACATTATAGCAGGAGATTTTAATGCCAAGCACACGCACTGGGGCAACGACCACACTAAACCGAAGGGAAAAATGCTTAAAGAGTGGGTTGATCTCAACCACCTCTCTTTAAGAACGAAATTATACGTCCCCAGCACAGCTACATTCACTAGTGCAAACTCGTTTATTGACTTATGCATCGCGGACAATAGACTGAGCTTTTACCAACCTTACCAGATCAAAATTAAAAACTCTCGATTATAATGTCGACCACAAAGCGCTCGCCTTCTCGATCATTATACCGGCCAGCATCGAACCAATAGATCCATCGTGAAATAGTCGTCACGCTTTCAAAAAAACTAAATGGAAAAAATTCACCACCCACCTAGATTCCTCTTACTCACCTTTTATCCCTTGCAATCAAAATCTATCTAATAATGAAATAGACGCGAGCATCGACATCATCAACAATCATATCAGAAACACAATATCAAAAATAGTTCCAAAGTTCCAAAACACCAACAATTCTCTAATCTACCTTAAGCACCACATCAAAAAACTACACAAACATAAATCCTTTCTAATCTCTCTACTAAACAGATATTACAAGGACCCACGACACACCAGCCAAATCATAGACCTAGCCACCATTAAATATCTTATCAACACAACCAACAAACTTCTCAAAGAAGAATACAGTAAAACTCAAACCAACCACTGGAGTCACGTGTACAAAAGCATCAACTACAAAAAACCACAGTCGTTCTTCCCCCAAATCAAACGCCTTTTCAGACCCCAAAACAGCCCAGCGATCAACTTTTTAACGATTAACCAACAAAACGCGCATCTTTGCCCCAGAATAAATATGCCCTCGCCCAACACCGATACCGAACAACATATATACGAGCCTAAAAGCATCCTAAACTTTATAGGCGCTTACTATGAAACCATAAACTCTCCTCGTTTCACTCACCAAAACACCCCATTAAAAAATGAAGTCGATACTCATACTCACGCATTAATGACCGAGTCGAGACCGAGAATACCAGCATCACTACCTTCTCCGAAAATAACCCCGCCCACAACCCCACTACCCCGGCAAATAACTCCTTATTCTCCGACTTTCGCACCACCTACACTATTTTCAAATCCCTCCCAAACAAAATCATCAACAGGTCTTGATAATATACCACCAATTGTTCTCAAGCATCTCCCCCTAAAGATTATCGATTATTACAACAAAATCTTTAATAACTGCATCAACAACCGGTACTTCCCCACTGCTTGGAAAAAAGCAAAAATACTCCCAATCTTAAAAAAAAAACAAGCCACCTAATCTGCCAACGAGCTATCGGCCAATAAGCCTTACCCCCGCCATAAGCAAAGTTTTCGAAGCAATCTTACATAACTCAATATCAAACTTCACCTATGCCCATGAAATTATCCCGCATAATCAATTTAGTTTCAAACATAAACACTAGGGTGGTCCACTTTTTCAAAAAATTTTTGTCTCGGGATCCATCGGAATCTGAAAGTTGAGGTTTAAAATGAAGTTTCCTTTAAACGAGAACTCAAATAAATGATTTTAGATGGTGTCGATGGATTTTTGAAGTTTAAAAACGTGCTCCTAAAAAGGAGCAAAATCGGGCAACCATTCAATTTATTACAAACTTTGTTCAAAGTGTTAAAAATGATCTTAACGATACATTTTCTTACGTATTTTTGTCTGCGGAATCGAATGCCGTAGTTAGTTTTGACCTAGGAGCACAATTTCATTGAAAAAATACACTTTTTCGATCGTTCTTTTTCGCAAATTTCGCAAAGTTCAATTTCGAGCGAGCGGCAATGAACAGAAAAAATCTAGAAATTTTTGACACCGCCAAAATTTAGCATTTTTTATGACGAATCCAATGGTATATTAGTATACACTTTAAAATTATTTTAGTGTCGAAAAGCACGATTTTATCCCAAAAAACGATAAAAAAATGGAAAAATGGAAAAATATATTCGTTTCTTCAAGAAAATGGCTGAGTATAATCATCATGAAAATAATTGAATACAATTATCTGATAGGTTTTTTTCTCACCTTTCAAACGCCGTTTCAGAGTTAGAAAATTCGCAAAATTCGCCGAGATACAGCTGTTTTTGTACGATGCCCTTTTTTGGCTTAAAATCTGCTTTGCTGGTTTTTAATGAATAGAGCCCAGCTCAGAATTATTGAATTTTAACCCAAAAAAGGCATCGTACAAAAACAGCTGTATCTCGGCGAATTTTGCGAATTTTCTAACTCTGAAAACGGCGTTTGAAAGGTGAGAAAAAAACCTATCAGATAATTGTATTCAATTATTTTCATGAGTGATTGTACTCAGCCATTTTCTTGAAGAAACGAATATATTTTTCCATTTTTCCATTTTTTAATATCGTTTTTTGGGATAAAATCGTGCTTTTTCGACACTAAATAATTTTAAAGTGTATACTAATATATACCATTGGATTCGTCATAAAAATGCTAAATTCTGGCGGTGTCAAAAATTTTCTAGATTTTTTCTGTTCATTTGCCGCTCGCTCGAAATTGAACTTTGAAATTTGCGAAAAGAACGATCGAAAAAGTGTATTTTTTCAATGAATTGTGCTCCTAGGTCAAAACTAACTACGGCATTCGATTCCGCAGACAAAAATACGTAAGAAATGTATCTTTAAGATCATTTTTTACACTTTGAACAAAGTTTGTAATAAATTGAATGGTTGCCCGATTTTGCTCCTTTTTAGGAGCACGTTTTTAAACTTCAAAAAATCCATCGACACCATCTAAAATCATTTATTTGAGTTCTCGTTTAAAGGAAACTTCATTTAAACCTCAAACTTTCAGATTCCGAGGATCCCACGAGATACAAAAAATTTTTGAAAAAGTGGACCACCCTAATAAACATCTACGATACACGCTCTCATAGATTTTCACACCTATTAACATGCACTTGCATAAAAAAGAGCTGGTCAGCGCCTGTCTTATCGATTGGAAAGGCCTTCGATTCGGTCTGGAACGCAGGATTACTATTTATACTATCAAAAAATAACTACCCCATAGATCTCATACGAATTATCTGGAGCATGTTATCTAACCGCGACTTCGTGATCTGGAATGGCAGCACCACATCAGACTTCACATTCAACATAACGGAGGGCTTGATGCAAGGCACAGTCAACTCACCAATACTGTTCAACATTTTTACTCACGGAGTATGCAATCTGGCAAGCCTGAATCAAGGTGATGGCACGTACTCTTTGGCTTTTGCCGATGACTACGTCCTGCTGATAACCGATAAGGACCCCCGAATTATCGAACGCAAAATGCAGCACTTAGCAACAGAAATAAATAAGTACTACACGAACTGGAATCTTAAAATTAACCCAGACAAGTGCGAATTTATAATTTTCCAGAGACCACTTAACCAAATCGCCGCCCAAAAACGCACAGCTATTAAAGACATTAATATAACTATGCAACAAAACAACATCTAACATAAAATACCCAAAAAAAAAATTGTTAAATATTTGGGGGTGCACTTTGACTACCTGGCAAGAATGCACAAACACATCGATACCCAATTGAAAAAAGCCCAAACTGCATTCAGAGCGCTATCGAATCTCTTTCACAACAAATACCTCAATCATAAAGCAAAAATCATATGCTACCTTCTACTAATTCGCCCAATCATTACATATGCCCCTCCCATCTGGTGGAATTGCAGTGCCTCTACGATGGAAAAAATAAGAAAATTTGAGCGCACGTGCCTCAGATCCTCATTGCACATGTATCGCAGATATGATTCTGTGAATAAGCCGTATTTCAGTAACAACGCCCTGTATAACAGAGCTGGCATACTGCGTAGTGATAATCACATCACCAAAATCACGCGAGACTACATGGCCAATCTGGCTAACATTAACAACAACTACATGAGTGAGTTTGCATCGTTTGAGCGATCTTCGGCTATAAATACAGCAGCCACCGGTTACATCTCACCCCACTCATTCATGTATTATGACAAAACAAAATTAATCCAAAACAGTAACAACATCCCCATAATTTACCATACTGTCCGACATCAGGCCAAAAAGCCTTTGATCTCAACATACCTAACGAGTGCCTTCTCAAGTACTCAATGGCTATACCTGAGGTGGATAAAAGCACCAACTACCGTAACAACAAAAAATACTGGTGGCTAAATAACGACCAGCAATGGCTCGCCCCAGTGGAAGGAAGACTCGCAGATAGATAACACTAATGCTATCAAAATAGAATAAGGAACTCGTCAGTCCTACCGACTCCTTCAGCGACAACCAACCCTTCATCGGAAAAAATAATTATTAATACCGCGCTGATGCTGCTAACTACCCCCACATCCCTCTAAAATATCTCTTCGGGTCTTTTTCTGCGATCCCACTCATCGCTGCTTTTTGCCCGACTCTCCTCCCTAACTTTCGCTAACAAGACATATCGCAAAAATAATCATAATCGTGATCATTTCACCAATACTGTCCTATCCAACTATGTACGAGTTGCCTACACGGCCATGTATATACACATACTATATAAGAATCAGTGGCTTTTTTTGTGAGTTTTATTTGCGCCATCACATTAACTATTGTATCACCTATAAGCAAACCAATAAGAAACTTTTAAAAAAAGGGGGTATATTCGCTCACTTATGCCCAACTTTCAATAAAAACGACATTTAAGAAAATATTTATTGTAAAATTGAGATTTTCAGTTGTTTCATACAATAGAGCATACTTTAAACTAAATAGCTGCACAGTGAAAAAAATGTTTTTTGATATATCTACAATAAAAAAATAAGTATAAACTTTATGAGTTCTGTGCTGGTATTTTCACTCACTCTAAAAATGCGCGATTGTATTTTCGCTCACCCTTTGCACCTATTTTCGCCCACATATAAATTTGTGTCAAACATATTTTGAATTCAAATAAAATTACATATTATTGGATTGTACATATTTTAATGAAGAAAACACTATTGATCATTAACAAATTAAAATTTATTACTTAAATTTTACATTGCTTTTTTTCCTTTTATAACCATTCTTCAGTTGTACTTCTTTCAACCTTGCTGCCCTTGCTACTTTTTATTTTTTTAATTTTTCTTTCATTTCTTCTCCAAATTTATAGCTTCTACTTGTTTAATTTTTTTCATCTCCAATTAATCTGCTCTAATTTGATCTGACTCAGTTTTGTTTTCTATTTTTATTTTAGCTTGAACTTACCTCAAAATCTTTCTTTCTTCTTTCAGTTTTTCTTCGTTTTTCTTCTCATCTACTTTTTGTTGCCTAAATGTTCTCCAAAGAGTTCTACTTACAACTGCGGGGACCTTTTCTTTTGGCTGTTTTTTTTCAGATTTTACATTTTCTTGTGGGTAAAATAGGATATCTTTGAAAACATCTGAT
Source organism: Trichogramma dendrolimi (assembly GCA_034770305.1). Taxonomy (NCBI): domain Eukaryota; kingdom Metazoa; phylum Arthropoda; class Insecta; order Hymenoptera; family Trichogrammatidae; genus Trichogramma; species Trichogramma dendrolimi. Next base: position 367,840 of record JAPMIB010000013.1, read on the forward strand.
ATGTTTTTTTTCTTGTCTGTCATAAAATTAAAAAATAATTCATTAAATTTGAATTAAATATTGTAGTAATAATTGTTTATTTTAATAAAAAAATTAGTACCTTGCGACTCTTTGACTTCAGATGAAATATCAGATGTTCCAAAGTTTTCCTTACATGTTTGGGAGTCTGATTTGCATGACTCGATTAAGTTAATTTTGTAGCTTATATTACTTACAGCTATTTTGACTAGAGCTAATAGTGGGGTCTATAATTATAATAACATCTTCATTTTCAACTAAACTTAAAATTAATTCATTCGCGTTTTCTTCTTGGACTCCGACCTACAAGTTAAAAAATGATATTCAACATACATTTGTAATTAAGTATTTTCACTATGACAACTGATCCTACTTGTGAAAGATACAAAATAAATTAATATTAGCGATATTACTCGCTCGTATTCTCATATTATTAAGTAAGTATGACTACAAAAAAAAAAACTGTAAATACAGTTATGCAAAAAAATCAAAATATTTATAATTGTGGGGTTATTTTATGTATTTTAACTTAGGTTTACCAAAGAATCTTCAGTAATTATCTTCAGATGCACATTCTTTCCATTTTGACTAAATTCGAAATAATTCGCTATACTTCTCTTCTCCGCACCAAGTCTCTTTACACTCATGTGCATTCTTAAAAACTTCTATGATTTGGCGATCCACAAATGATTCCATTACTGATAAGGTCTCGAAACCCACTCGTACTTGAGAATCACTGCATTGGTGCCATTGGAGTTGACATTATTTTCATAGCTAAATAAATCTTCATAATTAAGGGCATTTGCGTCGAAAGGAGATAAGCCACACGCTCTGAAGCTATTTTTAATACTGTTTCCAAATCGACTGATTCCCGTGCAGTTTTGAACACACTGACAAATTCAATCTTATCCAGTACTTGACCATTTCTCTCAAGACGCCACTCAGTTACAGTTTTACTCCAAGCTTTTTTCAGGACACTGAACAAGCCTACGTCCATTGGCTGAGTAATATGAGTAGAGTTGGGATAGAGAGCCACTAAAATAATTTGATTTTTGTAACAAAAGTCACTTAAATGTAGAGTAATGTGTGATGAGTGTCCATCCAAGTAGAGAATAATTGGAAGTTTTATTTTTTCATTTTGAACCCAAGGAAGAAAGATATTGCTCATGTATTCATAAAATGAAGCACTAGTCATCCATCCTGACTCTGACTTTCCAAGAGCCCAGTCCTTTGCTGCTTTTTCTATAATGCCTGGAGGTAATCGTTGGTAGGCGTACATCACCAAGGTAGGTGCTAATTGACCAGCAGCATTTCCTGAATCAGACATTAAATGTAAGAAATACAATAATAGAGTTAGCAATTTGATGAATTTTACTCACCTGTTACTAAAACTGTCGTGCACTCTTTATCGTTTGATCCTACTCTTGCATGGGTGGATTTCTTTTGTTATTTACAACTACTCTTTGGCCTTCGGGGTTTAAAAGTGCAGCTGTCATCACAGTTGAAAATGCCTTATGAAAATTATTTACCAGTTCTTATTTAAATGATAGCAGATGTGGGTAAATTGTTCCGATAAAATCAGTTTTGAATGTGATCCGATTCTCATTTTTCGTATTTCATGCATAAGAGTTTATGATTTTACTTCTGAAATCTTCTGTTGCCTTAAGTAACGTTAATTTTAAAATATTTTCTTCCTTTAACAATAATTTTAAATCAATTTTATAAAATTTAATTTTTTCATTATTATTTATAATATATGTTGCACCTATGGAGTGAAAAACTGAAGAAAATGTCGCAGAGCACACTCAGAATTTTCAGAAGCCATGGCTGATAATCACGTGCTCTAAAACTTTTTTATTTCGCTACATAGGAGCAGTACAGTTTTTTGTGAGTACATTACATGTGCTTTTATTTGCTAAATGAAGTTTCTTTTTTTTTTGTTTCTTTTTTCGGTAAGCAAATAACTCTTTTTTAAATACTTCAGCCTGAACTCTATTAAGATTGATCATTGCACCTAAAAGTTAAAAATATTAGTATATGGGTTTCAGTAGGGATAACAGATTATTTTATTTAATTCGATTATCAATTCATGAACTATCAGAATATAGAATGAAATTATACCCAATTAAGTATTGACCCTAATACCGAAAAGGTATTAACTAACTGTTTTGCTACCATATCCTTTAAAACAGAGGGTTGGTACCTATAAAAAATAAAATTGATATAATACGTCATAAACGCGCTGTATAATAAATCATTTTTAGATATATGTATATGAGCAGTTTTTTTACTTTTTGGTGAGTTTTGCGGGAGAGTTCACGGATCTGCCTCAAAATGTAGTATGTTATTTGGGCATATGAAAATAACCTTCAGCTAAATTTTTAGCCCTCTAGAGGCCCTAGGTCCCAAAATTGGGCTCCAAGGTCTAAAATTAGCCGTTTTTACGTAATTTTGCGTGTTCTCTAAATAGTCGTAGCACAGGTACCGAAGCATATTTTTTAACCCAAGGGTCGCATTCTTCAGGTCGAGACATGTACCTTTGATAAAAAAATTGTGCAGAGCTCGATAACCACACCCCCCGTCATGGGGTGTCATTGAAGGGAGATGAAAAATCACTAAAAAAGACGGTTTTCAGCGTTTTTTAAATGAATGTAAAATACGATTGAATTAAACTGACGATCTCTGTGATATTTCATTCAAAAGGTATTTTTATTACCTTTAAATCGCCGCACTCAGGTTTAAGAACGATGGAGATGCAGCCATTTCAAGATATGCTAATAACGAAAAATACCTATATGAAGCGAAAAAAGCCTCAAAGCAAATGTTTGTTAGCTTTGGTTTCGCCTCAGTCGATCACTACTCATGCTCTGAGGCTTACAAGTTTTTCACTCCTCAGGCAAGTAATCTACTACTAATATACTAAATTACCAAAATATGCGAACGAGGATCTCAACTCGCAGTAAATCAGGTTTAAATTTATCGTTTTTAATAACGGTATCTTTTTGCTGGAGGAGATAGTCATCTTCAGTATTCATTACTACTTTCTAAAATACTTGAAATTATTCGGGTATTATCTATCGACACATAATAGTCATTGTCAGGCAATTCTTCTGCATACGGCAATTTCTCATTAACTGTGGGTAAAAGAGATGTACTGCATGCCTTTATATATCCTGAATTATTTTATTCAACTAAAGAATAACGCCTTGTTTTGGAATTCTAAGTTTTTTCATATCCTGTTCTGACATTAATAAGAATGCGTTGCCATCAATTTCTTCATCTAAAAATCACATTATTTTAATATAGGACAGTTGAAAAATGTTATTGAAATGAATTATTTCTATAAAATTTATTATGCTGAGCGAAGTGAAGTCATTCCTGCTTGAACTCCCGTGATTTTGCAAGGGTTTTTTGTAGGCGCGGTACCATGAGTACTGCTGGATCGATCTTTTTGAAAATTTAGAAAGTTCATAAGGGAAGCTAGACGAAGATCTGATGACATTCATAATCTCGATTGCTCAACCCTTTATGCACTTTTATGCATTTTATATGCATATTTCTGAAATTATAAGAATTTGCTCAAATTTGACGGGATTTTTTTGAATAATCTGTCGGGGACCTTAGATATGATTGTCGTTGCATTGTTTTTTTCGTTTATGCATTAGAATGCAATTTTATGCAGTTTTAATGCATTTTTTTTATAATTTGTTAGAATTAGATCAAATCTAATGGGAATTTTTTAATAATCCGTTTGGAGGCGCTGGCGATAGTGCCTACAAGTTACCGACGTACTGAACTATTTTGTCCTCATTTTTCTCCACGAATAATGAATCAATCATCTTGAAACTTCGAAGAAACGTTCAGAAGATTGATACAATTATGCCTGTGCTCTTGTTTTCAAGGAATTGTCTTATAAGCTTACTTAAATTAAATTTTTTGTAATTATAGGTTATGTAAACCAAGAAACAACAATAAAATCTATTTACTTAAAATTCTTGACAAAATACGGGAAAATAAGAGCACAGGCATAATTGTGTCAATCCTCTGAACGTTATTACTAAGTGTTGAGATGATTTATTAACTATTCATTGAGAAAAATGAGGACAAAATATTTCGGTACTGAATACCGACTGAGTGGGTAGGCCTGGCCCTTAAATATGATTCTTGTCGCAAAAATACACTTATCAAATCAACAAAACATATCGTGTTTTAGTTAACATTGTACTGATGACAATTATATTATAAATCGTGTTTCGAGTAACATACTGAACGAAAAATGATTGTGTTAGCTTAAAGTTATATCGTGTTTCAGTTAACGTTGTACTGATGATAATTATACAAGTGGCAACTCGAGTTGCAGAATGCTGAGCGATTCCAACAAACTGAACATTCGTGCACTGAACTGACACAGTGCAAAAGTGACCACGTATCTATGCGGGAATGACTCGCCAATGGGCCATCCCAACTTCGTATTTGCACTCCGAGGTTCTCGTGCATGAATTAAGCAAGAAAAAAAACACGCAAATGAACTCACTTGCTTCTTACATCTAACTCGCGAGCACTTAAAAATGTAAACATCAGCCACTGCAACCGGGCAGACGGCGTACAGACAAAAGCAATGCGCGGCCTACGTAGAGATTCGGGCGAGTCCAAGATCGATGTACAGGTTAACGAAAACTTTGACTGTTGACACACACACACACCCACCTACGCATTTTTTGCTGTATGATTAGAACGCGTGAGAACTTCGGAGTGCGAACATGAAGTTGTGATGGCCCATTGGCGAGTCATTGCCACACAGATACGCGGTCACTTTTGTACTGTGTCAGGCTAAATTTTAGCCTGTCTCAAGATTTTTTGTATTTCTCGAGCCATTCAACGCCTTTTTAATGACGCAGTATGGTTATTTTTTTCAGTGTGGTTTTGTGGCAAAACAAGGGATCATGGCACAACCGAAGGCGAATTTCAGTTCATGCAAATTTTAAATAATTAAAAATGCAAACCAAGTAGTAGCCTGAGTAATCCAGCTTATACCGTTTTTAAGAAATCAATGTCGCAAATAAAAATAACCCCAAGTTACCGAATCAACCCACAGCACGAGCAGTTTACAAATGATAATATGCAAACTTTTATAACACAAGTAACTCAGCTCATGGAGTTTCTAAATTATTAAACCTGTAAAGTAACTGGTGATGAATAGTTATTTATTACATAGAATTTTACCGCACGCCAGTGTCCAAAAACGCTTGATGCGCACTAAAAAGTGTGCGCCAAATGGCACTGTTCGCCTTTTATTACATAAAAATTTGCGCTCAGCATACTGCAACCAGAGTTGCCGCTAGTAATATGTAAATTAAGAAAATGAGAGGAATAAACATAATGAGATGAGTATGGTGATTTCATAAAAATAAAAAGTTGGGATAATAGTACTTTACGATACTAGTGCCATAAGTAACACTTTTTGTCACGGCGTAGTTTAGGGCCCGAGCGTAGCGAGGGTCCTAATAGCTGGGCCGAAAAGTGTCCCCATGCCTCGAGTATCGTACAAAATTTTATAGCACTGTGCTATGTTCACATCTATGCCCCCTTTTCCGAGTCATGAGTCGCACTTTCTGGTAGCGCGAAGTGAGGTTAGCGCACGAGCGTATGCGAGTGCGATGCGAACGTTGACAGTCATGGCAGTCATGGGATGGTGCGTCGGGTCGGAGGGAACCAGGTAGAGTGAAAGAGAGGTGAGAGACGAACGAAAAGTATTTGCACGATCATTTGTTGGTAACATATTTGTATTAAAATCGCCAGCGAGAATAACATTGGTGTACTTTGGCAGGAAAGCTGCCAAAGTATCAAAAAAGAATTAATTGGGTACAGTGGGGTCTCATGTAGACTGCGGCGAGCAAAAGATTCGTCGACTTGAAAGATAGGTCGAGAATCAAAAACTCCGGAGTATTGTCGTACTTCGGACTTGAGGCGGCTAGAGTTTTAACCCGAAAGCAGTCACGAACGTAGGCCGCTACACCGCCACCACCCCTCTCAGATCTATCGTTGTGGAAAAAGTTGTAGCCATCAATTTGAAACACCGAGTCAGGAGCATCAGGCACAAGGAAAGTCTAGTTGTATTCAATTATTCTCATGAGTGATTATACTCAGCCATTTTCTTGAAGAAACGAATATATTTTTCCATTTTTCCATTTTTTAATATCGGAATTTGGGATAAAATCGTGCTTTTTCGGCACTTAAATAATTTTAAAGTGTATACTAATAATACCGTTGGATTCGTCATGAAAAATGCTAAATTTTGGCGGTTGTCAAAAAATTGTCTAGATTTTTTCTGTTCATTTGCCGCTCGCTCGAAAATGAACTTTGCGAAATTTGCGAAAAAGAACGATCGAAAAAGTGTATTTTTTCAATGAAATTGTACTCCTAAGTCAAACTAACTACGGCATTCGATTCCGCAGACAAAAATACGTGAGAAAATGTATCGTTAAGATCATTTTACACTTTGAACAAAGTTTGTAATAAATCGAATGGTTGCCCGATTTTGCTCCTTTTAGGAGCACGTTTTTAAACTTCAAAAATCCATCGACACCATCTAAAATCATTTATTTGAGTTCTCGTTTAAAGGAAACTTCATTTTAAACCTCAAACTTTCAGATTCCGATGGATCCCCCGAGATACAAAATTTTTTTGAAAAAGTGGACCACCCTAATATCCACCCTTCGGCATCATCGTTCCACATAGTGACCACGCACTGCAACAACAATTTACAACAATAATAAATTATACAATTCAAATTTAAATAATTATAACAAATATAAATTAATTACGCACCGTATTGTGCTTTTCATCCATTAATGTAACATCGCGCTTCAACAAGATTTTACCCGTAGATTTTGCCGACACCTCTTTAATCTCGCCAACACCTTTTACAATACCGACTACATCTGAAACAGCAAAAAAGATTTATGAAATTAATTTAAGTGACAATACATGGACGATAGATTCAGACTCAACCACATACATGTAATACTTACTAATGGCAGTGTCAGTGGGCAAATCACGTATGTCGTGAAATTCAGCGAAATGTAAAGACTTTTGTCCGTCGACGGCAGGGCAACCCATCACTTCACGTATAACTGTGCGTTCGTCAACCTCGATTTCGTAATTGCTACCAGTTGAATTGAACGCAGGATTCACCGATTTTATTTTAAAATTGTTCAACTGCATGTTCATCCCGTTCTACAATTAAACAACACAATTAAATGAACGTAGTTTATAATACAATCATTACAGAGTAATATTACCTGTAGCTTATCGTGAATTGTGTCCGCAGTTTTCCCATACGCCGTAGCACGCACCAACCATGTCGTCGCGTAATTCAAAATTGAATACGGACTTTTGTGTTTTCCCGACCGTGCACAAACGAACAGACGAAACCGAAGACATCACCTCGTACGACCCAACTAAAACACAATGTACAAATTATAATTATAAGTTGCAATTATACATTTCATTTAAAACACGCAAAAAAAAAAAACTTTACTCAAAATAAGCCGAAATAATCAAAACAATTGGAAGACATTGACATCATAATATAGACATCGTTTAATAACCGAGTTAACTTATATAAGATTATATACGACATACCTTTTAATAATATCCGTCATTTTACACAATTTAATGCACTTCGTGCCCTCATCGTATTGAATACGCTTTATCACAGCCATGTCAGCGACAGCGCTTCTCTTCCGCTTAGCCATTATTTCATATAACACACAAAACGTAAATAACACGAGTTTTTTTTACGTCGAAGACACGGACACGACTTTAACGAACAGAGCTTTACTTCACACAATATTACAGAAATACAATTACATACACGTAAAAGATACTACAAGGCTTACAATTGGAATAATCGTACACACACGAAAACGCTATTACGAGCCTCACTTAGAAGGGTCGACGGCAAATGAAAGACACGCGTATAGCGCGTACATATTCTAACTACAATGCCTAATTATCACTTAAGACTATGAAGCACAGGCACAACAATTCGAAACTGCTATATAGAAATTTCACCGTCCAAATATTTAACGTAAGACAATTTACACGTACGCAATATAGAGAAAAACAAAATTCATATACATATAGCGAATAAATTTCGTATCGCAAGCCCATCACAGTACTCAAAGTACGTACACACATATTAATCCTATTAGTTTAACGTAGAAATTCTCCAATTAATACTAAATTTTCAATTTCGATCGCCAATGTATTCGTATACATGAAAGATAGCTCACGTTAGCGAGCAACTTTATAATAATTCCAATGCCGAATTATTATGCATAAAATGAAATCATCAGCAATGCCCCTACATAGCGCACGTAAATGTACGCATGTATATAGCAACAAAGACGAGAAGCGCAACCGCGTCTTATCTTCAGCAAATGATGCAAAATACAGATAATCAGCAGCCGAAGAACCCATCTATTCATATACATATACAGTGGTCCATACGCGCCAGCTCTTCATCTACCACGGCCTTGACCGAAACCAACGTAATAGCACGACAATTACGCGATGTTAACTCGGCTCGAAAGACATTTGTTTTCGATAGATTAGTAATTAAGCAAGTAACGCTTGATAAGCAGGATGAAGCATCTTGTTGCGACGCCGTCGCGAAACCGACCGCTAGGCAAACCTTCATACTAATCATTCTCTCTTGTCAGCTTTGTTCTCGTCGGTATAAACGTTTGTAAAGTTGAAATAGACCTGTAGCTAAAATAATAATTTTTTTTTCCCGATGGAAATGGGTCAAACCTGCGTTACCTATATTAACTGTATTACCTGCATGGTCTTGTGGCAATCGAATTATTGTTTGTACCGACTCTTGTAGACACATCATTGAGTTCGTAGAGTCGTCGCTTACTACCGTTCGCGTATTACATCTATACGTATAACGATGAAGCTATGTATTGTGACGAGAATCTGGGCAAGATCTCGTCTCTCTCCCTCAAAGCCAATATAGAAATATCTTGTACTCATACGTGAGATTTTCTTTCAGGTGCAGAAGCGCGACCACGGCAGATCGCAATGAGAGAGAAAGAGACATAAATTCACGTGCGCGCAGGGACTGCGCGAAACGCGAGCGCGTCGCGACTAATTACGCGTACGAGCAGCGAGCTACAAGGACAGTAAAGTTTGGGCCCGATTCCGAGCGACACGCGCAAGTCGAAATCGATTGCGTTTTGTAAGCCCGCTGTAAATCGCGCCGCGATTGTGAGTGATTGCAACGCGTGCATTTGAGTGCATTGTGAGCGAGAGTGTGTGAGCGGCCCGGAATCCAGCGTCGTGGATTGGGCAGCGGAAATCGCATTCGGAGGCAGCTACTGTAAGTGCCAGTTTTCTGACTTTCTCTCTCTCCGATTGCATTGCGACTCGCGTCCTCCGGTTTAGGCGAACACTCGCGCGGCCGTGGTACTGCACCAAATTGCCGTCCTGAGCACGGCTGTAATTGACTTATTTCTTTATTAATAATAATCATTCTTTTTGTTAAACTTAATTCCTTCGTGTCACTTGATTGCTTGTGCACTCTTCCCTCTTACTCCCTTTCAGGTAACCGGACACGGTCGCTAACGCGACCAACGCAGCGAAAACGCAAGTACTTTTTTCCCCTGTAACTTTCACCGTTACAGTATGTGTATATAAAATATGTGCGCACGAGAAGACTTGCGACGCTTCTATGCTTTTTTTGAGCGATGGCGCGTGTGTCTGTGTGTCTGTGTGCTGCTATATCATGTGTGATCATAAAATAATTGTAATTTATACGTTTTGTTTTATTTATTTATTTATTTTTTTCTTATTATTTACGGTGTAATACATGTATTTTGTGGCGTATAATACATTACAACATGGTTCTTCGCATTTCATGTATCTCCGACTCGGTCTCGAGGTACGCTTCAATTTCGCAGCTGTCTGGATTCTGAAGTATCGTGTAATTTGATACTTCTAACTGTATCCCAACCTGAAACAATAAATAAATGAATGTTAAAATATATTGTTCGTTTTGCGTGTCGAGTGCAGAGTTGATAAAATTACTGCAAGCTTCGTTAAACGTAGAATGCTATAAGTAATATTAACCCATTGACCAGCAGGCAAGGTATCATTTGTACACATGAAACTTGTACACGGGCATTTCTGTACACAAGTAAAAAGTGTCCAATATTTGTACGCATGATCGGATTTCTTTAAAAATTCAAAAAATTACGATTACGATCATTTTTTAAAATTTTTAAAATTTTGATTATGTGTACAAATATTGGACACATTTTACTTGTGTACAGAAAGGCATGTGTACAAGTTTCATGTGTTCGAATGATACCTTGCCGACTGGCAAGGAGGTTGATTTATTTTTGTCTTTTTTTTTGCAGGCTTTCGTAGCGATTTGTTCCGTAGTTTTTGACCTATAAACATTTTGCACCCACCTATTTCGAGCTAAAATTTAATGACCTTTTAGAATCGTAGCTCAAAGTTTGATTTTTTGGCTAGCGAAAAAGTGATAGACGTTTAACGGAAAAAAACATAAAATTTTTTTGCCGAAAATCAATTTCTCGATTTTTTTTTTTGTTTTTAGCCATGTTACCGGTAGGGGATCACGATATAAACCGCATGCTTCGACGGGATTTTTTTTTATGGAATTTTTAAACCAGTTTTCGAATTTATGTTTTATGCCCTCTTTCTCTAAACTCAATAGCTTTCGAGTAAAAACTGGGATATGTTTTATATGAGCATGCGTAATTTTTTGTTTGCCGGAGTGGCTTGAAAATTCCATTAAAATTCACCGAGATACTTTGATACCACCTTAAACACGCGTTACATTTGTATCGCGATTTTAAAATTATTACTCACTTTCACACTTCGACTGAGACGTGTTGCTGTACTCCCTCTTGCGTTGAATTGCAGCTTCGATCCCATTGCACTTCTCAACTGGAAGTAATATTCGGTGCGTTTTCCCCGTTGAGTCAACGGACTTATCAATTTCACCTTTCCCGCGAATCTCGATCTGCGTAGAATAAAATGTATAAGAAAGCAAATTAGACGTTCATAAATGTAATCTGGATCTGTATAAATGGTTATAATTACTCGTTCAATGTCGACTCGCTGCTTGAACCCGACATATCGGTATACGTGCAAGCACTGGATGAGGTTCGCATATAGAAATTGTTCTGCGTCAAGCAACGTGTATAATCTCGTACTGTCTGTCGCGCAAAAATGCGAATATATACGTTGCTTTTCGCTTTCTGCTACGTGCGCGTTTATCGTAATTGTTATGATTCGGGTGATGTACGTGAGTAAGCTTGTCAATTCGCATCGATTTATATATTTCATATGTGTACATGCCCACGTCCCGATTTTGTGTGCAGAGGAGCTGTCGCTAATAATCGTAATATGTAAAAATTCAGAAGTGACAGGATGTGCGCTATTTTTGTATAATTTTGAATATTTATTTTTCAATATTAATATTTTGTGTTTATTGAGTTTAGAGGTTTGAAGTATAATAATTGCGGGTTTAGCGGGTTGGGTCGAGAGACGGAGAAAAATCAATGGAACCGTGTTCGCAGTTATGTCGTGAAATGCCACATATGAGTCATTTCACGTCAAGTCTCCAAGCGCGGCGCCCGCGCGGCATTATTAATCGAAATTGCTCAATTTGTAACTCGCCAGAAAAGCACCTAAATGCACCCAGAATAAATATGTGCCATATGATTTTGATAGGAAATTTCTTCAGCTTTCTGATGGTGAGGTCAGATTTTCCGAGATTTTCCGAAATTTTCCATTTTCCCCGGAAAAACTTGATATAAACTTTCAAACTCAATTATCTAAAAACGGCATTTTTAAGATTTTTCAAAATAGTGCCAATCGAAAGCTGAGGTTTTTTTACATAAACAAGCAAATTTTCAAAGAGTACTTTTCATAATTACTCAATGAAATACAGCGACAAACGTGTAAAAACGGGTTATTTTGCGCCACGCGGGTACTGCGCGCGGAAACAGCTGCCGCACGGGCCGAAATGTCACGTTTTTACACGTTCGTCGCTGATTTCATTGAGTAATTATCAAAATACTCTCTGAAAATTTGCTTGTTTATGTAAAAAAACCTCAGCTTTCGATTGGCACTATTTAAAAAAATCTTAAAAATGCCGTTTTTGAGATATTTGAGTTTGAAAGTTTATGTCAAGTTTTTCCGGAGAAAATGGAAAATTTCAGAAAATCTGACCTCATCATCGGTAAGCTGAGGAAATTTCCTATCAAAATCATATGGCACATATTTTTTCCGGGTGCATTTAGGTGCTTTTCTGGCAAGTTACAAATTGAGCAATTTCGATTAATAATGCCGCGCGGGCGCCGCGCTAGGAGACTTGACGTGAAATGACTCATATATATACATAATCGTAGAAACATAACGGTATCATTGCGTAATTCTCTTTCTCTATTATGTTGGTGTTCGCAGAGGACGTATGCGTTGAGACGAGGATGTATATAGATCTTGCGGTATATGCGTAAGCGCGTGGATGCTGCTATTGTTGTTTCTGTCAACTCGCTTGGAAATGATAAAAGCGCGTCGTCGTCTTCTTGACTGTGTGACGACTTACTATATGTCAAGTAGGTTGCTGAAGCATGGTGAAGAAGAAAGTTTCATACGCGATTGTTGATATGGTTATTTTATTTTTTCTACGCCAAATCGAAATATTGCGTCAACGTAAAATTTTGTTTTTCGATTTGTTTATGTATAAATAAGTAGTTCTTATATTTTTTTCCTTATGATGTAAGCTGGCATTGTAACCATTAATACGCCTGCCACAAAACTTACCAAAAAGGTTCACATACAGTTCGCAAATCGGGGTTAAACCTTTGAAGCTATATACGTTTGCATCGGCCATATGTGCTTCTTTGTATTGGGCCACGTATTATTTATATACGTCCCTGATATGTCCCTGACGTATGACATATTAAGGGACACTATTCTTTATTTGTATTATTTAGACCAACGTTTAACATCCATTTCGCCCATTATTAATTAATACTGGATAGTATAACATCCACGATACTCACGCGCACGCAAGAGTTGAACGTATTATCAATCATATGCAATGTCTCACACAAATAGTACATGAACTTCCGCCAAATTCAACGGAGACAGAAAGGTTAATAAAATAGTATATATTCTGCGAAAACACCCGCTAATCATCGATACATAACCAGCAACTATACTGTTTGTTATACGCTTAAAGTTTAAATTTTGTTCAGTAAGGTGAACTATTCGTTATTTGAATTTTTAGACCCACGTTTAACATTCATTTTGCATCAGGATCAAATTATCATAATTTCGAAATAATTTAAAAAATTACGCAACGACAATCATATTTAAGGCCCCCGACAGATACCTCAAAAAATCCCGCCTATTTGACCGAATTCTAATTATTTCGAAAAAGTGCATAAAAATTACATATAAAGTGCATTTAAAGTGCACGAAAGTGCATTATAATGCATAAACGAAAAAAAGTATGAAACGACAATCATGTTTAAGACCCCCGACAGATAACTCAAAAAATCCCGCCTATTTGATCGAATTCTAATTATTTCGAAAAAGTGCATAAGAAATACATATAAAGTGCACTTAAAGTGCACGAAAGTGCATTATAATGCATAAACGAAAAAAATTAGGCAACGACAATTATATTTAAGGTCCACAACATATAACTCAAAAAAATCCCGCCTATTTGATCGAATTCTAATTATTTCGAAAAAGTGCATAAGAAATACATATAAAGTGCACTTAAAGTGCACGAAAGTGCATTATAATGCATAAACGAAAAAAATTAGGCAACGACAATTATATTTAAGGTCCGAAACATATAACTCAAAAAAATCCCGCCTATTTGATCGAATTCTAATTATTTCGAAAAAATGCATATAAAATGCATAAAAAAGCATTTTAATGCATGCACGAAAAAAATTATAAAACAACAATCATATTTGAGATCACCGACAGATAACTCAAAAAAATCCCGTCAAATTTAAACGAATTCTAATTATTTCGAAAAAAATGCATATAAAGTGCATACAAGTGCATAAAGGGTTACGTAATCAAGGTTATGAATGTCATCAGCACTTCGTCTAGCTCCCCTTATCATTTTCACAAATTTTCAAAAATATCGATCCAGCAGCACTCACGGTACCGTGTCTACAAAAAACCGCTGCAAAATCACGGGAGTTCAGGCAGGAATGACTTCGCTTCGCTCATCATAATTATGCCCGGTCAGTATAATTTTCGGTGGGCGATTTAAATTTGATTGCTCTATTAGACGTTTTCACACTAGCTGTGTGTCGTACGAAGACGAATTATGTGCCAGACACAAGATTTTTTAAATTTTGTTTTTTCCCGTATAGCGATATCTAATAGCTGAGCTACGGGGTCGATTTTAAAGATGTATTCACGAATACCACAGGTAGCACACATGTTATTCATATCATCGTCTTGTATGCAATCCGTGCAAACTTGATGCGCTATACACAGTGTAGGAATATTCTCGGTCATCGAGGCGTGGTTTTTGTACGCGGAATCTCGCCTTGTCTCGAAATCGTAAAAAATATACAAATATTAAGGATTGTTTTGAGTGGGCTCCTTTATAGGTTAAATAAAGCATAATTCGTTTGGGCTGTGCCTCGTCTTGCAATGATCGCAATAATGTACACCGCACTCGTGAGGACCGCGAGAAATATTAATAAGGGCGAAACACCGCTGACAAATTTTTACGACTTCGCATAACGGATATTTTTGACCTTTCGTTTTGGTCGTATGTTTCGCCAAACAATTGACACCGTAAAAGCTGCACTAGCATTTTTCGCATTTTATTTTTTCAACCGAGGAGTCGCATTTTCCTTGTTGAAAGCATGCGTCACAAATTTTCGCGCAAACATGAGAGTTTATACTCCTATAGCGTAAATTACAAAAGGTTACAAAAATACGGGTCTCTCACTACTCCAACGGGATTGATTATAGTGTCGAAATGCTTTTACGATCGTCGTACAACACATAGATAACCTTATCGTTACTCGGTTTTCAGCCATCGAAAAACGGCTCCGAGCCCTGCCCATATGTAATTTTATCAAGAGCCACAAGGCTAATTTTGCTTCCTTAGAGAGGAAGCTTTGTGATAGGCGTCAAAATCAACTTTTGATATAGAAGTCATAGGACAATTTCGTACACATATTCAGAATCGTCATTGAATCCTGAACAATTGTCTGTATGGATGTTTGTGTATGTGTGTTTTTTTTTTTTTTTTTGATTGATGTATTAATATATTTTATTTAGCAGAAAGTGAAAATAGAAGTTTACATTGGGAAAAATGTAACAATAGAAGTGAGAGTGTAACATATTGATTAAGGGGACACACCTGTGTTAAACCCTATGTTTGGAAAAATATGAAAATTATATGTCATTATTATAATTTATTGTTTTTGATGTAAAAATATGTTTTTACAAGACTTTTTACATCAAAAAATATGACTCTAGTACCTAAAATTATTTATGTTAGTCCAGGATTCATCCACAAAGATTTATTATTTTTTAGATGTGTGCCGCATGATTCTGAATGCAATTCTTGACCAATTTGTATCTATGCGGTCTCAAAAGCTTTGTAATTTAATTCTCTTCCACCTAAGTGAAACAGAATTTTGATAAGAGGCTTGGGAAAATTTTTTGTACACTAAAATGTAAAGAAAATGCCAAAAATAACTATTTTATCAACGCTAATTGCTGTATTTAAAGACTGATAGATTGAACAAAAAATCTTATCTTAACGGGATCACCCCTGCTGACTTCCGTTCGCCTCCACCAATCACAACTTCATCGAGACCAGTCTCAGAAGTTACTGCTGCCACGTCGGATCCACGATTCCTCATCATCGTACCGCAACGCAGTCCACCGAATCACTACTACCTAACGAGACTTTATTCTCGTAATTGTTATCCGTCTGATAACAATTTGGCGACCTTGCTCTTGTAAAACTGGTGTTTTACATCTGCATCTGCTACATCTACGATCATACTTACAAGATCTGTGCTTTTCTAAAACTGCTGTTTTACATTCATGTCCGTTCGACGCTCTCCGCCAGTGACGCGTTCAAGATCGTCAACTCGGTCAGATATGGCTGCACATTCGCAACATGTGCTTAATGAAGTATTACCAGCACTACTCCCAGCCGTAAACATTGAAGATCACCCAATGGTACCACCACAGCCTGCAGCAGCTCCCGTACAAGCTGTGATAGCCCCTGCACAACCAGTGATAATTCAGAATCCGCCTCCAGCGTTTGCAGCCGATATTGATCGTCCACAGCCACATATCAATGATCCGGCTCAACGTTTTCCGACAGCTATGAGAAGTTGGGACGCTTTTTCTCAAGCGCTTTTCGGTTATCAACCGACACTACCCGAATATAGAGGTTTGGATCATGAAGATCCACGACAGTTTCTTGCTAGATGCGAAGAATACATAACCTCTTAAAATTTACCGGAACATCAGCAAGTCAGAACTATTGAAAAAGGATTAAAAGATTCCGCAGAAAATTGGTGGCGATGCTATCAAAATCTTGGAATTAGTTGGAATAGATTCCAAGAACTTTTCATTGATCGATTTGATTCTGCAGCCGTCAAAAGTTCATTACTTGCTAAACTTTTTGGTCGAAGTCAAGAAGAACGTGAACAAGTTTCTACATTTTTGCAGCAGAAATACATGTTGTATCAGAGAATTCAACTAACTGATACAGATCAAAACAAAGTGATAACACTGTTTAATTTGGTCCGACCTTCCTTACGGAAATATTTACGGAACACACACATTGTGGATTTTTCTGAACTTCTACAAAAGTCAATAGAGCTCGAAAAAGACGAAGATGAAGAACGACGTGTTTCTGCTAGGAAATATTCACGAGAAAATAAGGTCAAGAACGTGCAACCATCTGATTCGTCCACACCACCTAAATGTTATTATTGTCCTGCTTTTCATTTTCATCGGGATTGTGAAGTTTTAAAATCTCGAAGAGAAGATAGAAAATTTGGTAAACCAGAAGTCAGTCATGCTCAATTTAATTCTCATTTCATTCCAAAAATTAACATTTCTATTAACAACTGTACTTTACAAGCAGTAGTCGATACGGCGGCATCTAGAAATTTCATATCTCCATCAGTACTTCCATCTGGTCATAAGTTGCGGTCAGCGTCTATTTCAGCGAAGCTGGCTGATAAGGATAGTCAAATGAAAATAATTGGGACAGTTCAACTTACTTTCTTCTTACGAGATAAGAGATTTTCAGCTCAGTTTTTTGTTTCTCCTACTTTACGACATTCATGTTTACTTGGTTATGATTGGATGATGCACGAAGGAGCCGTTATTGATGTTTCTAAGAAGATAGTATTCATTGGTCAGGAAGAGCGTGTAGCAGTTCCGTTCATAGATAATAAACGTCATGTACATAAAGATGTATTTGATGCTGATAAAATAACGCATGAATTTCCTACTGATTGCGTGCAAAGGTTTTATCAACTTTTGCGTACTCATCAAGAGACGTTGGACGCTTTCCAAGAAACTTTAAAACAAACCAAGTCCATAAAACACGTTATTAAGGTGGAAAATGACAAACCTTTTCGTTTAGCTCCGTATCGTTATTCCGATGAGAAGAGGAAAGAGATAGATAATCAAATACAAGAAATGTTGAAGTCAGCAATTATTGAACCATGCAGTTCTCCTTACAGTTCCCCAATTGTGATGGTTAAAAAGAAGAACGGTAGTTTTCGTTTCTGCGTTGATTATTGCAAACTCAATTCATTAACAGAAGATAGTACACAACAAATACCTCGCATAACTGATGCTTTAAAGGATTTGGGTAATGCTAAAGTTTTCTCTACTCTTGATTTAAAAAGCGGATATTGGCAGATACCTATGGAGCAAAATTCAAAAAATTACACAGCCTTCAGTTCACCGACGGGTGGAACTTATCAGTTTCGAGTTATGCCGTTTGGTTTGAAAGGTGCTGCTACGTTTCAGCGCCTTATGTCGCAGGAAGTTTTAGTTGGATACATCAACGATTTCGTGTTAGTATATTTGGACGACATTATTATTTATTCAGATAATTGGGAACAACATTTGCACCACCTTGAGCTTGTGTTCGAGCGATTGCGTATTTATAATTTGACTTGTTCTGTAGAAAAGTGTCGTTTCGGTATGGAACGATTGGAATATCTTGGATTCCAGGTCAGCTCAACAGGTAATGAGGTTAAAGATGCATATCTCAACTCGTTGCTTCAGTTCCCAACACCAAAGTCAAAAAAGGAATTACAGAGCTTTATAGGAGCTTGCAATTGGTTACGAGAATATGTACCACATCTTGCAACTACTATTGCACCTTTAACAGAGTTGCTTAAAGGAAAACGTAGTTTCTTTGGAGCGAGGAAAATGACAGACATTTTGTAAAAGTCAGGAGCTTTTCAGGAAGCCACTTACGTTGTCACGCCCACATCCTCAGTTAACTTTTCATTTGCAAACAGACGCGAGTGCTCAAGGGATGGGAGCTGTTTTATTTCAAATCCAAGATGGAGAAAGAAGAATTATTTCATATGCCAGTGCCAAATTCAATGGAGCAGAGAGACGTTATCATTGCAATGAACAAGAATGTTTAGCTATTATTTGGGCAATAAGACATTTTCGTCCGTATCTTGAGGATAAACCTTTTACACTATATACTGACAGTAAGGTTTTAACATGGTTAGATAAATTTAAAGATACCCGAGATAAGTTAACAAGGTGGGCTTTGTTGCTTCAAGAATTTCGTTCAAGGTCATACATTGCCCAGGTAAATCGAACGAATTACCAGATGTGCTTTCTCGGAACCCAGATATCGATGAACAAGAAAAATCATTTGTACCTGATGAAGATCGTTTGTTACCTCCTGATGATACACCTTATGCCTACATCATCGAACTAAACTCGTTGTTTGACAAGATACGAATCGCTCAACATGCCGATAGACAGATTAGCTCTCAAACTAAAAAATTTCTCCGTTTAGTTTTATGTCCTGAGGAGTTCTTATCAAAGGATGATAAACATTTTCTGAATCAATATGATGTTTTGGACGGCTCTCTGTGGATTAAAGTGCCAGGTGATCAAGAGTTGAAAATAGTTGTTCCAACTAGTCTGACGAAGCAAGTGATACATGAATATCATGACGCTAGAACCGCAGGACACCCTGGATTTGAAGAAACTCTTCGAGCTATTAAGAAGAATCATTTTTGGCCACGAATGTCACAGAAATTAAAAATTATGTGCGTTGTTGTCACATGTGTGCATGTACCAAGAAAGCAGTTTCCAGACAAGTGGGATGTCGTTCAAGAACTCCGGAAAAACCTTGGGAATGTTTAGCTCTTGATCTTATGGGACCTTATCCGACAACTCCGAGGAAAAAACGTTATATTAGTTATTACAGATTGTTTTACTAAGTGGATTGAAGCTTTTGCAATTCCTGACTCATCAGCCAAAACTATAGTATCTGTTTTGGATAACGAAGTTTTTTCTCGATGGGGTTATCCGCGAGAAATCATAACGGATTCTGGCAGACAATTTACAGGAAATGTTTGGCAAGATGCTTGTGCTGTATGGGATGCACAACATTGCACGACTCCTATTTATCATCCTCAAGCTAATCCCACAGAGAGAAAAAATCAAGATATCAAAAAAGGATTACGTTTACATCTTGACGAGACAGAACATAGGAATTAGGACCTGTTAGTTCCGACGTTCTTTTTCAATTACGCAAAGGACGAATGCCGCAACAGGTGTAACTCCTGGATATGCTTTAACTGGCCACGATTTAGCTACTCCTGGTGAATGGAGGTATGCACATCCAAGTAAATTAGCCGTCGTTCCTGTAAATATTCGCCAGGAAAAAATAAGATCTTCACAGAACGATTATAAACAGAAATATATGAAGATAACACCCGAGTCTTGTCAAGTTTCTCCTGGAGATTTTGTGTAAATTCGTGCTCATCCGCAAACTAATACGAAGAAAAATTTCCATGCGGGTTTGGCTAAGCCATGGCGAGGTCCATTTGAAGTAATGAAGAAGCTCACGGATGAAGTTTATTTAATCAAGACTGAAGGCGACGAGTTGAAGATTCATTTATCGGATATAAAAAATTGATTTTCACGATAATTGTTCACATTGTTAATTTACTCGTTCTTTTCCGATTGTACACTGTTATTTTTATTAGTATTGTTATCTTATGTATGCTATTGCCTTGAACCCGGGGGAATTGTTATAGTCAATATATAGTCATATATCGTCGTTATATAGTCATATATAGTCAATAGCATACAATACACGATGTTTGTTTATTTATAGTTCGAGCTCCGCCGCTAGAGGGCGAGTGCTTTGTTTGTTGTGTTGCTCAAATGAGTTGTAGCCAAAGTTTGTTAAGTAGAGGAGAAAATAAAGCTCCGGCATGTTCGGGGTTGAACTCAAATCCTGATTTTCATTGATTGAGAAACGGGTTAGCCACTCTACCTGAGAAGTAAGTTCATTGCTTACTTTTCAAACAGACGGCTAAGGAGAAAAGATACCTGAGAGTTCGAACGATCTACAGAAGGTAGCGATCAAAAGCCACTTCTACCAGACGGTCAAACTCTCATACCTAAGACATCTACACAGGCACAAACGGGATCACCCTGCTGACTTCCGTTCGCCTCCACCAATCACAACTTCATCGAGACCAGTCTCAGAAGTTACTGCTGCCACGTCGGATCCACGATTCCATCAGTACCGCAACGCAGTCCACCGAATCACTACTACCTAACGAGACTTTATTCTCGTAATTGTTATCCGTCTGATAACACTTTGTTCCATCCCCGCGGAAACCGCCGTTAGGCATTACTTCACGGGGATGGAGGGGTTGGCGTTATGCGCTTCGTGGAGACTGGGTTGAGGTGGCGTCGTCTTCCAGCATCATCGTCCGGCCGTCACCTTCTGTCTGTTTCCTCGTCTCTCAGTCTTGTTATGACTGAGTAGGCGAAGAAAGCAACAGCAGCCAGTTCGGTTCGTTCGCGAGCATGAGCCTGGTGGTTTTTCCGGCGTCATGACCTCGTGGAGCAGGGAGTGTAGTCTCTCTCTTTCTTCGCTGAACCTCGGGCAGTGGTAGAATATGCTCCGCGTTCTCGATGGATGAGGCAGACCGGGCATTGTGCGCTTTGATTGTGGTCGTAGCGTCGGCTATGGTGTTTAAAGAAGCCATGCCCGGTCAAGAGCTGCGTGAGGTGGTAGTTCAGCTCTCCGTGCCTCCTCTCGATCCACACTCTGATACTTGGGATCAGTCGGTGCGTCCATCGGGCCTTCGTCGACCGGTCCCATGCTTCCTGCCACTTGCTTAGCGTTGCCAAGCGTTCTTCGTCCTCTGCGTCCTCTCGGCGGCGGCCGTAGAGTCGCGCTCGCTCGTCCGCAAGAAGGGCCAGCGGAGGTATGCCGGCAAGGACATATGTGGCCTCGTAAGAGACATGCGGCCGGCCTCCGATCACACGCAGGCAGGCTCGTCGGTGGGCTGACTCCGCCTGTCGAATGTAGGCTCGCTTTTGTGCTGCTGTGCTCCAGACGGGGGCTCCATACAGGAGTATGGAGTCGACGACGTGAGCATACAGCTTGCGTCGGCTGCTTCTGGGCCCGCCAGAGTTGGGCATGATCTTCGTAAGGGCACCAATCACACCGGCTGCCTTCGCGCTGACTGTTCGGAGGTGGTGGTCGAACTTCAGCTTGGCGTCGATGTGCAGGCCCAGGTAGCGGATGGAGGGGGACGAGCGTATGCTGTGGTCGCCTACCGTGATGGTGATGGTTTCCTCTTTTTCCTGCTTGTGATGAGCAGAGCCTCCGTCTTGTGGTCAGCCGTTTGTAAGCTGAGAGCCTGGAGCGCGCCTCGCACCTGTAGTATCGCAGCGTTCAGATCGTGTTCGATCTGCCATAGATGCTTGGCGACAGCCACCACTGCGATGTCGTCCGCGAAACCGACGATACGAACATCGCCATCGAAGTTGAGGCGCAGGATCGCGTCATACATAACGTTCCACAGGATCGGGCCCAGTACTGACCCCTGTGGGACTCCTGCTGTGACTTCGTAGGACTCTGGGCCTTCGTCCGTGGTGAAGTCGAGCACTCTTGCCGAGAAGTAGCTGGCGATTATTCTCAGCAAGTAATCGGGTACGAGCAAACGGCGTAGAGCGGCGAGGATGTTGTCCCACCGAGCCGAGTTGAACGCATTCCTCACGTCGAGTGTCACCACGGCGCAGTATTTCTTGGTGCCGCGGTACCATCTCTTGCCGGCGATGGCCTCACGGGCGGTGGAAATGACGTCTTCGATGGCATCTATCGTTGATCGCCCTTTCCGGAAGCCATACTGTCGCTCCGAGAGGCCTCCGGGTCTCTCTGTGAAAGCCTCCAGCCGGTCGCATATGATTCTCTCGAGAATCTTGCCCGCCGTGTCTAACATACACAGCGGACGATACGAGGACGGCTCGTCGGGAGGTTTGCCTGGCTTTGGGAGCAGGACGAGTCTCTGGCGCTTCCAGCCAGACGGGAAAACGCCGGTCTCCAGACACATCGTATACACCCGCACGAAGATGTCAGGACGCGTGGCAACAGCGAGCTTGAGCGCCATGTTGGGCACGCCATCCGGGCCGGGCGCCGAGCGCTCCTTGATCCTCGATTGAGCTCCTTTGAGTTCCTCCAAGGTGACGGCTGGGACCAGCTCTCCCGCCCGTCGCGGCAGCTGCAAGGCGGGCCCGCTCGGCACTTGCGGAAACAGAGCCGCCACCGCGCCGCGCACCAGGAGAGGGGAGCCAGGCTGCTTGGTCTGCGGGCATCGCAGGCGCGACATGGCAATCCTGTATGGTCTGCCCCATATGTCGCTGTCGACCTCGTCGCAAAGCTGTCTCCTGCCCCGGCGCTTGCTGATCTTGATCGCCAATTGCAGTAGACGTCTTGCGGAGGCGTAGTTGGCGCTGTGAGCCTCCTCGTCCTGCCGGCCACGTGATCTCCGGAAGATTCTGCGAGCCCGCAGGCAAGAGCGTCGAAGATCAGCGATCTCCGCCGTCCACCAGTACACCGGCTTGCGGCGGCGGCGTGGGTTTGCCTTGGACATGGAGGCATCACATGCGCCGGTAATGATGTCCATGAGGCTCGACGCCATATCCTCCGCGGTCCCGGGGGCGACCGATGCGCCGGACATGACGGCACAGAAACGGTCCGCATCGAGTGTACGGGCGTTCCATTTGCAGCTCCGGCGCGTCGAGGGCCCGGTCGAAGTCCCGGCGTCCTCGATCTCAAAGATGGCCTGATGGTCGCTGTGTGTGTACCACCCACTCACCGTCCAAGATAACACGCGAGGCGCGAGCGACTCGCACACAAACTGCAGGTCGACGACCAAGCTGCCCTGTCTGCCGATGAAGGTCGGCACGTCGCCGGTGTTAAGCAGCACCGCATCGAGGAGAGCAAGCGAGTCAAGCAGGATGTGCGCCCTAGGTCTTGTCGCCCTACATCCCCACTCCGTCGACCATGAGTTGAAGTCCCCCGCAATGACCAGAGGACTCTTGCCGCGGGCCTCCTCGGTGATGTTGGCGAGGAGGACGGAAAATTCTGCATCAGAGAGTCTTGGTGGAGCGTAGACGCTGAAAAAAAAATTCCGCCGATACGGGCCCACGAGAAGTAAGGATGCACTCTCGCCGGGCACTCCTGAACTGGGATTCCTCGCCGCACCCAGATAGCTGCTTGGCCGTTGGCATCGGCGAGCCATGTATTCGGTGGAGCAAGGTTCTTGTATTGCTCACACAGAATGGCCACGTCGATGCGCAGCTTGCTGATGGTATCGCAGAGCAGGTCCTGGGCAGCCTCACAGTGGTTGAGATTGAGTTGGAGGACTCTCATCATCGGCTGGCCAGGGTGATCTTCCGTGCAAGAGGGCAGCTCGAGCTTGTGGACGCGTGACGGCAGTCGTCGGCTCCTCGCTCCTGGCAGAGGACGCACGCCGGTTGGCGTTTGCAGTCCTTTGCTTGATGACCCTTCTGGCCGCATCGGTAGCAGAGCTCCGTGCGGTCGGGACCCTTACAGCGAGCGGCCATGTGACCAGGACCCCAGCAGCGGTAGCAGCG
The DNA here is from genome assembly GCA_034770305.1 of Trichogramma dendrolimi. Lineage (NCBI taxonomy): Eukaryota > Metazoa > Arthropoda > Insecta > Hymenoptera > Trichogrammatidae > Trichogramma > Trichogramma dendrolimi. The sequence continues at coordinate 392,098 of JAPMIB010000013.1, forward strand.
CGCAGCCTTCTCGCGACCACGGATGCGACAGTTCACCCAGCCGATCCGTATGTGGCCGAATTTCAGCGCTTTGGCCGCCAGGTCATCCGGGAGTGCGACCACAGCCACCTGTGTTCCTGCGTTTCCCTACCGCAAAGATTTCACCGGGTCGCGTTTAGACGCCGGAACGCCCAGTAGCGCGTCCAGCGCCGTGGTGATCTCCTCTTTGGTGACACACTCGTCCAGGTCTTCAATCTCGATTTAAAGTGTATACTAATATATACCGTTGGATTTGTCATACAAAATCCTAAATTTTGTTAGTATCAAAAAATTTTCTAGATTTTTTCTGTTCATTTGCCGCTCGCTCGAAAATAAACTTGGCGAAATTTGCGAAAAAGAACGATCGAAAAAGTGTATTTTTTTCAATGAAATGGTTCTCCTAGGTCAAAACTAACTACGGTATTCGATTTTGCAGATAAAAACACTTAAGAAAATGTATCGTTAAGATCATCTTTACACTCTGAACAGAGTTTGAAATAAATCGAATGGTTGCCCGATTTTGCTCCTTTCTAGGAGCACGTTTTTAAACTTCAAAAATCCATCGACACCATCTAAAATCGTTTGTTTGAGTTCTCGTTTAAAGGAAACTTCATTTTAATTCTCAAACTTCCAGATTCCGATGGATCCCCCGAGATACAAAAAATTTTTGATAAAGTGGACCACCCTAATATATATGTGGCATTTCACGTCAACTCTCCCAGGGCCGCACAGCGCGGCATTATTTAGTCGAATGGCTAAATTTGTAACTCGCTGTAAAAGTACCTAAATGCACCTAGAAGAAAAAAGTTACGCATCAATTTGATGGGAAATTGCCTCAGCTTTCCGATGGCGAGGTCAGATTTTTCAAAATTTTCCGTTCTACCCGGGAAAATCGCTGGAAAAACTTTAAAGTTGATTATCTCGAAAACTTCATTTTTAAGATTTTTCTAAATAGTTCGAGTAGTCGAAAGATCAGGAAATTTTCTATCGATATTGACATTTTCTAGAAAGGAGTTTTTTGATTTTAGCAAGATTAGCGAGGGAAAGAAGAAAAAACGTGGTTTTAGCGTGCGCTGCGCGCCGGTTGGGCATGCAAAAACCACGAAAAATCACGTTTTTTCTTCTTTCTCTCTTTAAATCTTGCTAAAATCAAAAAATGGGTATATGATAATATCGATAGAAAATTTCCTGATCTTTCGATCTAAAGTATTTAGAAAAATCTTAAAAATGAAGTTTTCGAGATAATCAATTTTAAAGTTTTTCCAGCGATTTTTCCGGGTAGAACGGAAAATTTTGGAAAATCTGACCTCGCCATCGGAAAGCTGAGGCAATTTCCCATCGAATTGATGGGTTATTTTTTTTTTTCTAGGTGCATTTAGGTACTTTTACAGCGAGTTACAAATTTAGCGATTCGACTAAATAATGCCGCGCTGTGCGGCCTGGGAGAGTTGACGTGAAATGCCACATATATGGGTAAGGCTCAGAATTTTTTAAATAAACCCGCGCACGTATGTCACTGATCTTGACGCGCTTTTGGTATGTTATAGTACATAGTAAAAAAGTCTCAAAACCAAAATTTTGGACCCCCTCCCCCCTCCTACTCCCCACTTCCGGTATAAACGTCCATTTTCTATCTATATTTTTTCTGAAGGCCTAAAGTAATTAAAAAATCTGAAAAAATTTTCAAAAATATTTTTTAACAATCCAAACAACCTTGAATTTTTTCAGATTTTTTGAGTGCTTCAGGCCTTCAGTAAAAATCATTGAAAATTTTCAAAATTCATATACGGCGCTACGATTCAATACAAAGCCCGATCTTTTTTTCCACTTACTTTTGGCATTAAAATACATAATTTTAAATTTTTTCAGATTTTTTCAGAGAGGACACTGGCTTCTAAATTCAAAAAATGCCCTTTTTTAACGAAAATAATTTTTTTAGGGCGATACGAAGCCTTAAAAAATCTGGAAAAACTTTTTTCTTGTTTTTTAAGTCGAAATACATAACCTCAATTATTTTCAGACTTTTGCTAAGAAAAAACTCTGTGTTCGTTAAACTACCAAGGTGAACTTGCAGCAACAGTTCATACTATTCACCGACGCACTGCTTGAGATTAAAAAGCGCCTAACTTGGTCATCACGGGCCAGGGTTGGAATCGCGCGCTTATTTCGGGGCGGCAGATCTCCGAATTCATAAGAAACGATACAATCGCGGCTTTCGGACGGATTATCTCTCAAGTGGGATCCGAGAGGTCCCGAATTCTTCTGTGTATTCTCGCTCGTTTCAAAGTCTGACGTTTGTTTACTTGTCTATACAATATCAACTTTATTTGTATGTAATGACTTTTAGTAGCAAACCGTAGTTCAAATATAAGAGCTTAGTATCCTATGCTAACTTTGAACTTTTTTGTGATTCTTATATTATTTTCTTAGTGAAAAAACCTAACTTATAATAAATGTTATCAGGTATTTTAGCAGAAATAAAACTTAAAGAGTATGAAGGTATATCTTCACAGATGAAGGAAGAAATAATCAATTATTATTATGATAAAAAAAATAGTATATGTTGTAGTGGAATGAAAGAAAAAGTTGTAGTGAGAGTTCCTGGTTCATCTGAAACTACCACTGAACAAAAAAGACTATTATTGTTCGATTTGAAAGAAATGTACGATAATTTTGTTAATGAAACACGCAGTGAAAAAATTCCTAGTTTATCTACATTCAAGAAGCTTCGACCTCCAGAGTGTCGTTTTGCGGGAGAGTCAGGAACACATAATATTTGTGTATGTTTTGTACATCAGAATATTAAATTAAAATTGGCTGCTTTAAAACATCAGTGAAATATAGAGATATTTGGAAGAAATTGTTTGCTCAACAGAAAAAAAAAGTGCATGCTGCTGCAACAATGCGATACGTGCTTAAATAAAAAATCATCTGATAATAAAGTACGAGTTGAAAAAATTATACGTAAAAAATTATCTTCTATTATTGATTTAGATGATTTTAAAATGTTAAAATATTCTCAATGGACGAAGAAAAAAGATACAAGAATTACACAAAAAAATTATTTTTCTGAATGCAAACAAAATTTAAGCACGCATACAGGACTTCTAATAATGGATTTTGCAGAAAACTATACGTTTATAGCTCAACAATCGGTACAAGGTTTCTATTTCAATAATAGAACATCCACATTGTTTACTGCAGCTTTTTATTATAAGTCGAATCGAAGAAGACTGCTGTAGTATTAAAAACTTTTGTGTAATTTCGGATTCTTCGAATCATACTGCTTTTGCCGTTAATGCATACTTGGAACAAATTTTAGAACAAATTAAAAAAGATTATCCAACAATCACAGATATTATGTATTATTCTGATGTCGCTCCGACTCAATTTAAAAACAAGTAAGTGATTAAAATGCATGCTTATTGAAATAATACTAGGGAATCAAAATTAAAAATTGTTGTTTCATTTCAGAAATAATTTTATTAATTTAAGTCATTATGAAAAAGACTTTGGATTGAAGGTGCATTCTTACAATTTTTTTGCAACATCGCACGGAAAAAGTGCTTGCGATGGAATCGGTGCTGTTGCCAAAAGAAAAACAAGGAAAGCCGCCTTGCAAAGACTAAACGGAAGCGATTCCATTGTCAATCCTAGGCAAATGTTTGAATTTTGTAACACAGAAGTAACTGGCATCAAGAAAGAATTTTCAGAATGCTTGCATACATGAGATGGTTTCATTTTTATTGATTTTATAAACTTCTTGCAGATTTTTTTACGTATCGACAGAAGAAGTGTCCAATAAACATATTAAATGAAAGATCTAATGTAGCCAAAACCGTCCATGATACAAGGCAATTGCATTTTATTCGGCCTATAGATGATAAAACATTACTTGTCAAAATATACGGATCGGATGAAGATGAAAAAATTGTATCGATTATGTGAAAAGAATTAAATCTATGTACACTTATTGAAAAATTAAAATAGCATTCTGTATCGAAAACTGATTTAACATTCGAAAATAACAAGTTTAAGATAATCAATTTGTTAAAAAGAGGGGATTTTCGGCTCCATGAAAAAATTTGAAACATTTTTCCAATTCTTTATCAAATTTTAAACCTTTTTTGACCATTGAATTTTTCAATTAAAGCTTTCTAGTTGAATTTAGAGCATCCAATAGATTGAAACCAGTTGTATCATCCCTTAATTTCTTCAGAATTTCGAATTAATCTTTGTGATGCTCTAGATTCAACTAGGAAGCTTTAATCAAAAAAATGCAAAGAACGAAAAAGTTTTAAAATTTGACAAGGAATTCAACGAAAAATTTTCTTACCGGAAGCTCTGGCTTCTAGGACCTATTTTTGGCTCTAGACAGCCACGCCCTCTATGAAAAAGTTTGAAGATATTTGAGGTTATGTATTTCGACTTAAAAAACAAGAAAAAAGTTTTTCCAGATTTTTTAAGGCTTCGTATCGCCCTAAAAAAATTATTTTCGTTGAATAAGGGTGTTTTTCGGCTCTATACGACAGCGCCCTCTATGAAAAAGTCTGAAAAAATTCAAGGTTATGTATTTTGATGCCAAAAGTTAGTGAAAAAAAAAATCGGGCTTTGTATTGCATCGTAGCGCCGTATATGAATTTTTAAAATTTTCAATGATTTTTTCTGAAAGCCTGAAGCACTCGAAAAATCTGAAAAAATTCAAGGTTGTTTGGATTGTCAAAAAGTATTTTTGAGAATTTTTTCAGATTTTTCAGTTACTTCAGGCCTTCAGAAAAAATATAGATAGAAAATGGACGTTTATACCGGAAGTGGGGAGTAGGAGGGGGGAGGGGGTCCAAAATTTTGCTTTTGAGACTTTTTTACTATGTACTATAACATACCAAAAGCGCGTCAAGATTAGTGACATACGTGCGCAGGTTTATTTAAAAAATTCTGAGCCTTACCCATACATATATGTGGGGATACGAGGGTCTACGCTCCCCTTCAGGCGCCTACTCTCCTCTGCGTCCGTCGCCAGAGGCTCTCGCGCGCTATACTATCGTGCCAGTGTAAGCTGAGACGCCTAGTCAGCAAGTCGCATGACGCAACAAATAAAGTTACATTTATTAATTGCGCCGACTGTATTGTTTAACCCTCTCTGCCACCCTGGAGGACTGGGGACCTCCAACGAGTCAATTCCAACTCCCACCAATCTCCTCAGTGGTGACCCGCAACAACTGCTCGAGACGACGAGCAGGTGAATTCGGCAGTGAGTGGTTGTGCGTGCGAATCTTAGTGCGTCCAGTGTCTGTGCGAAATTTTTTTTCGTGTTGCAACTTGCACACGCCATTATCGCGACAGGACACTCGTGCATCGGACACAAAATCCTTTGCAAATTTCGTGTTGCAACTAGCACACGTCTTTTTTCATAAATCTCGTACGATGAGCAGCCGTTGTAAAAAAAAACTTTTTTCGTGTCACAACTAGAACGCAAATCAGCAGTTCCGAGAAAATCGCACGCGGAACACACGAGTGCGCGACAACACATTGCGTTTCAATACGAATCACGCCATTGTCTTCGTCGTCGAACTACAGCTCTTCCGAGAATTTCACCTTCGTGTTGCAACTTGCACACGACTGACTCTCTCGAACGCGATCATTCGTGTCGAAGAATATCATCGGTGCGTGAATTCTCATAAATTTTTTCTTCGTGTTGCAATTTGCACACGATCTCCACGTTACATTGTGCGTTGTAAAAGAACTTTGCATGGAGCAAAATTCTCTCTCTGCGGCAGCGGTGACAGCAGCCGACAACGTTCAACTCGACGCAGCGCAGCAACTCGACGCGGTAACTCTACAATCTTCAAGCATCGTGTCTACACATCGTGCGACACCAAACTGCAGTGAACAGTGCACTTGACATTTTCGGGATTGTATACAATAATTTCCTTTCCGTTTTTCAGTGAAAAGTGCAAATTAAATTGAACAATAAACTTTTAGTTTTAAGAATCATTAATAGAAATTCATAATACAAATACTATATTAATTTTGCTTCCTCCTAGAGGAAGCTTTGTGATAGGCGGCAAAACGAACTTTTCAACTAGAGGTCGTAGGGAAATTTCGTTTATATATATGTAAACTACATTGAATTTCTGACAAATGTCTGTATGTATGTGTGTGTGTGATGTATGTATGTGTGTGTGTGTGTGTGTGTGTGTGTGTGTGTGTGTATATTGAAGTGGGTTGGTTTTGAAGAAGCATCATTTTTTATAGGAAGCACATATTGAAATTTGGTTTGGCTCATTTTGTAGGGGTTGCGGGTAGCAAGATGTGTTTAAAATTTTGGTAGGATTCACCGAGGGAAAAAAAAGTTATGAATGTTTTTGTAGGCGAAAAAATTTTTTTGTTTCGAATGTGTTGGTCCGGAACCAGCATAACTTTCGAACGGAGGCACGTATTGAGATGTGGTTGGGTTTATTTTGTAGGGTTTACGTGTAGTATGAAGCGTCAAAAAACAATTTCAAGTTGTACCGACTATCAAAAGTTTAATGAGCTGTTTTTCCCGATCGGTAATTTTTTTTTGGGCCTTTTTTTGTTATGTAGGTTTTATTATTTGATTAGGTAAACTTTAGATTTTTTATTGAAATCATTTTAATTCTAGACGAAAAACGTAAAGATTCGTTAAAATACAAACAATAATTTCTTTTAATAAGTAATAAATACGAAATTAAAAAATTAAAAACATCATCAACTTCCAAAAATTTTAATACGTCTACATCGAAAAGGAGGAAGCCATTTGCCAATATCTTGGCAGCGGTTTTTTGTCGGCATGTGGACCTTCGCGTAGCAGTAGACAGTCTTTGGCCCTCACGAGTTGTTTTTGTTGTGTGTCGTTGCTCACTTAACCCTACTGTCGCTTCAGACGTTGTGAAGAGCAGACGAATTTGACTATTCTTTTTTTCACTCACTCGTATCGTTCGTTTGCAATCATGACTAATGAGAAAAAAGAGCCAGACCTACCGGAATCTCGTGATTTAATAAACTCTTCTCTTCTCACAGACGATGTTTGTGACGCCACAGAGCTAGAGGCACGGCTCAATGCTCGCATGAAATTTTTTGAAGACTCGATGGCATCTCTTCGAGAACAGATAGGTACTCTTGCCACTGTTATCGAAAAGTTGCAACTATCGATCAGTCAACGAACGACCCGCTTGTCGTCCATTCTACTTCATGCAGCACCAGTACTATCAGTACAACCACGGCTACGCCTAATTTTGTTGCTTCTAGTAGAACAACTTTGGCTCCTAGCAATCATCAATTTAAATTTCAATTCAGTCCAAGTGAGCTTAACCCTCAAGCCAAATCTTTTGCGCAGTCCTTTTATGAAAATGAAGCTGCTGCTCTAACCTCATTAGCCTCAACGAGTACGACTTCTACTCATGGCAACCATCCAATATCATCATCAGGTCGTTTTCAAACACCAGTAGCAAAATCCAACTCTTCTGGGCTCTTTCGCTACAGGCCAGTAGAAGTACCTGCTTTTTGGCATCATGACCCCACCGTTTGGTTTGACTTACTTGAAGGTGAATTTGACGGTTTGAATATCTCTGAAGATAAAGGCAAATACAGCTCACTTCTGAAGAGTCTAGGTCAGAGCACTTGCAAGGCAATTTCTTCGCTCATCAAGTCCTTGCCTCCTACAGGGAAATATGACAAATTGAAAGAGCATGTCATACGCAAATATTCGTGTTGAAGTATTCATGTATATGCTCTCAATCATTTTTTCAAACTTCACGAGCATTCAGCCGACCACTGCTCCATCTGTATCCGTTGCTTGCCTCCGCTCCTGCCGACACACTGCAGTCTGTCCGCTGCAAGCGACGAGTGTACACGCGAACGCCCAAATAAGTTTATTTTTGCCTCACTGTACTTATTCATCTAATAAATAAAACCTTATTGTAAGAGAGTGTCTTCATTTTACTGCCCTGCTTTATCAGGTTATGGGCCCAGTCATATACAGTGAATAAGTGAGTTTGACAAAGTAAAAGATGGCGGAAATATCGACAAAGCACGTTGAAAAGTTCAACGGCAAGAACTTCCAAATGTGGAAGTTCCAGTTAGAAAACCTCTTTGTAGCCCACGGCATTGACGACATTGTCTCCGGCACGAAGGCAGCGCCGGCTAATAGGACAACGGTAGAAGGGAAAGCCTGGGTCAAAGTTGACGCCAAGGGGAAGTTCCTCATATCGTCAGCAATGGAAGCTGAATATTTACGGCATGTACTAGTGTGTTCGACATCGAAAGATATGTGGACAAGACTCGCCACCATACACACTCAAACCTCGTCATCGCATAAGTTGCTGTTGACGCAGAAATTCCATGAGTATAGAATGGACTGCACTGACTCCGTGGCATCGCACATCGCAAAAGTGCGAAATATGGCATTACAACTCCTGGATGTCGGAGAAAATGTATCTGATCTATTAATCACCGCCAAAATTCTATCCAGCCTGCCATCGAAATTCAGCAGCTTTCGCAGTGCCTGGAATAGCGTCGATCCGACTCGACAAACAGTCGACTATCTTGAACAAAGACTTCTCAAAGAGGAATCTTTCCTAGAAAGAGATGACGAAGAAAATAGCGTGTACTCTGTGACAGTAAGGAAGAACTACAAAGATAGCGCGTCAGATTCTAGGAAAGGAAAAAGTAAGAGAGACAAGCAAAACATCAAGTGCTTCAGTTGTAACGGAAGAGGTCACTACGCACGAGACTGCCCACAGCGCGACAACAACGCAAGTTCGATGAGTGACGACTTTGAAAATTTAACTCTCATAACCACAATCTCGAACGAGAGCTCGAGCAGAAACGCACCATCGAAACAGCTCAATGTATTGCTGCAGAAAGACATATCACAGGTCTGGCTTACCGACAGCGGTGCCTCCGAGCACATGACTTTCTGTCGCAATTGGTTCTCCAAATACTCCCCTAGAGATGACGGCAGCACTGTGTCGCTCGGCGACAGTAAAGAGCACAAGATTGTCGGAGTCGGCACCGTGCTCATCAAAAGGTTAGTCAACAGCAAATGGCTCGACGGGCGAATTGAAAACGTACTCTATGTACCGGGGATCCAGAAGAATCTGCTTTCAGTCGGTGCCATTACTAGAAAAGGACTCAAGTGCTCCTTCGAAGGTGAAACAGTAACAATCAGCTCCAAAAACGTAGAATGCGCGAGAGGCATCCTTCAAAGAAATAATGTGTATCGGATGTTTATTCAAGTTGTTGTGGAAAATGCAGACGACACACAAGCCAATGTTGCAGCCAGTCTGATGTGCTGGCATGAACGACTTGTCAATGCACGAGCTCTCAAGCAATTGATCAACAAAGGGCTAGTGAAAAAAGCAGAACTCAACGACAATTCCGCATTTTTCTGTCACGCCTGTCAGCTTGGAAAGTCACATGAACTACCGTTCGTCAAAGAATCCGAGAAAAGGAGACGAAGCCAGGAGAATTTATTCACAGTGACGTGTACGGCCCAATGCCCGAAAACTCCATGGGAGGAGCGCGTTTTTTCGTCACGTTCATGGACGATGCCACTGGCTATCGCTATGTTTATTTTCTTAAACATAAGGCCGATGTTTTCGACAAATTCAAAGAATTCGAAAGAGCGATTGACAACAAATTCGGCAAATCTATCAGTTCTCTGCAAAGCTACAACGGCAGAGATATGACAATTCAAAGATGCTCGACTACATGAAGTCGAAAGGGATAAAATTCGAAACATCGGCGCCATATACACTACAGCAAAATGGAAAAGCTGAGCGGGCAACATGCTGCTCGTACTATGCTTCTGTCGTCTGGGCTGGCACAGTCTCTTTGGGCAGAGGCAGTAAACTGCACCGTATATTTACTGAACAAGTCACTATGAGCAGCTGTCAGTGGAGTCACCGCCTTCGAGTCCTGGACTGGTCATAAGCCAAATATTGAACAAGCCAAAGCTTTCGGGAGCACTTGTTACATTCATGTGCCCAAACAATTTACAACCAAGTTTAATGCCAAGGAAGGGCCAAGGAAGGAATTCTGGTTGGATATGAAAGAGAGTCCCGCAACTTCAGAGTTTACGACCCCAAGAACAGGAAAGTGCAGGTCTCTAGACACGTGGTTTTCTCCTACAACTGAGATGACTCTAATGACGATTTGATGTTTTCAAACGTTGAGAAGGAAACAGCATCAGTCTCTCCCAAAGACCACAGTGATCCAGAAGACGAGGCTGTAAATACTAAACGTCAAGACATAGTAGCACAGACCAAGAGCAAATCACCTGTCAGAAAAGAAAACCTAGATCATGGAGGTCGTAAACTGAGGGACAGATCACTGATAAAGGCGCCCATGAGATTCCAAGCCAACGCAGTAGAAGTTCATGTGCCATCAACCTATGCTGAAGCTACAACTGGATCAAACGCATCTCTTTGGACTCAAGCTATAAAAGAAGAGCTTGACGCTCATAAAGAAAATGAGACTTGGACAATTGTGCGATGAAACCCAGCCAAACAACCAATCAAGTCGAAGTGGGTGTTCAAGGTGATCAACAATGCTGACGACAATTCCACTCGACTCAAAGCCAGATTATGCGCAAAAGGTTTCCTACCTGGAAACCTTTGCTCCGGTAGTCAGATATGACTCACTACGTGTGCTGCTATCGCTTGTCACCAAGGAGAATCATGAAATGGTCACCTTCGATGTTCTAACAGCATTTTTTTATGGACACCTAAAAGAAAAAATTCATATGGAAATTCCAAAAGGCTTGGTTGGCGAGAGTATCGACGCAGCTGTTGAAGACAATTCATCGAGAGTGCTGAATGATCATGTGTGCCTTTTGAATAAGTCGTTATACGGACTAAACCAGTCACCGCGGTGCTGGAATCAACGATTCAAAGATTTTTTGTCAAAGTTCGATTTTCGCGAGTGTGAATCCGATAAATGCATATATGTTGGTCGAATTCCCGGTGATCTTGTGCGCTTAGCACTGTATGTAGACGATGGTTTATTGATAAGCAAATTAAAATTGGCGCTTCAGCTCATGATAAATTTCTTGCGCGAAGAATTTAAAATCACGGCCGGCGACGGGAGTTACTTTGTCGGGATGCAAATTGTCCGCAATAGACTGACCGGTACTTTACACATCTCTCAAAGCGTTTACGCAAAGAAAATTATAGATAAATTTCGAATCAATGACGCCAATCCAGTGAGCATACCCGCCGATCCTCACAGTATGCTTTGCGCCGCCGAAAATGATCATGATTGTGTCAATGAAGTCCCATACCATATCTAGTTGGAACAATCGGGTACGGTATCGAGTACAGCTGCGCTGACGGGTCAAATTGTGTATTAATCGGTTACTCCGACGCTGACTATGCGAATGATCAAGACACGAGACGATCTGTAACAGGATATGCATTTATTCTTAATGTTGGACCAGTGACCTGGTCATCGCATAGACAAACCATTGTAACTACGAGTTCAACCGAAGCCGAATATGTACCGCGACGAAAGAGGCTATCTGGCTGAGGAGACTGCTCAATGATATCGAACTTCCTTGTGAATTGGCCACTGCTATGTACATTGACAATCAAAGTGCAATAAAGCTTGCCAAGAATGCTGAGGCTCATAAAAGGACCAAACACATAGACGTTCGATACCATTTCATACGAGAAAAACATGAGAGTGGCGAAATTGTTATTTACCACGTATCCTCTGAGTTACAAAAGGCAGATATCCTAACAAAGCCACTTGCAAAAGATCGTTTCAATTTCCTGCGTGATCTCATTGGTATTGTTGAAATTTACGATTAACATAAGTTCATTGATTTTCGAGCAGGAGGTCGGGTTGAAGTATTCATGTATGTGCTCTTAATCATTTTTTCAAACTTCACGAGCATTCAGACGACCACTGCTCCATCTGTATCCGTCGCTTGCCTCCGCTCCTGTTGACACACAGCAGACTGTCCGCTGCAAGCGACGAGTGTACACGCGAGCGCCCAACTAAGTTTATTTTTGCTTCACTGTACTTATTCATCTAATAAATAAAACCTTATTGTAAGAGTGTGTCTTCATTTTACTGCCCTGCTTTATCAATTCGCAGTCGCTCATCAAAAAATAGAACAGTTGTTGAAACAATGCTCTCTTGGCGACAGAAAACCCTCTGAATTGCTCTCAGAAATGCAAGCTCTGGGACGAGATCACGTCTCAGATGAGACACTCATGCTATTATGGTACAGGCTCTTGCCCAGCGAATTAGCTGTACTTTTGGACGAGTCTGTCACCAGCGCAAATGCTGCAGTATCGAAAGCAGATTGCTTGTATGAGAGATTGAAAACGTCAAAAAGCTACGCACAGATTTCTAGCTTGGACCAACCTCAGAATTCTGAAGCTGACTTACCTCAAAGAGTTGCAAACGCTGTCGTGGCAGCTATATCTGTCAAATCCAAATCCCAAGAGAGATTTTCTCGCTCTAAATCTAAAGAAAAAAATAATAATAAATCCAAGTCTTCGTCAAGGTCTAGATCCAAAGCTCGTTATGGACCTCATAAAGATTTGTGCTTTTATCATGCAAGACGATAGAGATGCAGACGACTCTTCTCTCTCTCTGATATGGTTCTGCATGCATCTAATGGTACTACCATAAAAACTGACGGCTCATGCAACATTAACTTAAATTTCGGACTGCGACGTGAGATGGAATGGTCATTCGTTTGTGCTGAGGTACCCTACTCGATTTTCGGCGCGGATGCCTTGGTTCATTTTAAAAAACTAATCGATAACACCACTGGTCTCTTTGCACAAGGACATCTTGCTCCTGCAATAGTCCATGGCATAAGTATAATCGATCCATCTCATCCTCTTGCACACTTTTTACAAAAACACTCACAAGTTTTCAACTCTCAGGCTGCAACCAGCGCCAGAGCAACGAGAGCTTTTCACACTTTGCCCACCACCGGCGACACTATTGCGCAACGCACACGTCAACTAACTCCGGAGAAACTCAAAGCTGTGAAACAGCAATTGGCGAAATGGCGAGAGGAGGGGATCTGTCGTCCTTCGGACAGTCCCTGGGCCTCTCCCATTTACATGGTACCCAAAAAGACCCCAGGAGAATTTAGAGTGTGTGGCAATTACCGGAAACTAAATTTGGTAACGAAACCCAATCGTTATCCGGTTCCAAATCTTCACGAGTTCACGTCCATTTTAGACGGAAGTAAAGTTTTTTCCACTCTGGACTTATACCAGGCGTTTCATCAAATACCCATGGCACCAGATGACGTGCAGAATACTGCACTCATCACCCCAATAGGATTATTTGAATTCCTCTTCATGCCTTTTGGTCTTCGCAATGCGAGCTAAACATTCCAGAAGTACGTGAACGAAGCTCTGGGGGATCTTCCATTTATTTTTGTATACATTGATGATGTTTTGGTAGCATCTCAAAACGAAGAGCAACACTTAAAGCCCTTGAAAATCGTTCTTGATTGGCTAGACAAATTCGGTCTCCGACTCAACCTCGAAAAATGTGTTTTCGCTCAGCCTGAGGTGAACTTTCTCTCACACAAAATTAGTTAATCTGGCTATGCTCTCTTGAACGACAAAGTTCAAGCTATTGTAGATTTCCCTCAGCCCACCACAATCAACGAACTTTGCAGGTACTTAGGCTTGCTGAACTTTTATCGTTCATTTATTAAGCATGCCGCACATTTTCTGGCTCCTTTAAATACTCTTATTGTCGGAGCAAAAAAGAAGGACTCTACAACTATTTTGTGGTCCGATGCGGCTGATAGTGCTTTTAAAGAAAGCAAACAAGCCCTGGCGAATGCAACGCTTCTCTTTTATCCTCGAGAAAATGCGAAGCTACGTCTCCTTACAGACGCATCAACCTATGCTGCTGGTGTGGCTCTGGAACAAGAAACTGACACGCGCTGGAAACTACTTGGTTTATTTTCGAAAAAATTCACCTCAGGCCAAAGAAAATATGCTCCGTACGATCTCGAATTGACGGCTACCTTTCTTGCCATTAAATACTTTCACTCATACTTAGAAGGGCGTGAATTTGATGTGCTATGAGATCACAAACTGCTACAATACGCGTTTGTTCAATCGCCAGAACAAGTCCCTCTAGTAAGACAAAGGCACTTGTCCTTTATATCGCAGTATACTACAGTATCAAATTCTTCCTGGCAAGGACAACCCGGTGGCAGATGCACTTTCACGCATCGATACAGGCAGCCTCTCTTTACAAGACGCTGGCTGTGTCGATGCCTTTGCTCTACCTACCGATATTTCTATTGAACGTCTCGCTGAAGCTCAAAGTTCAGATGAGGAACTTCCTCTCATCCTCGATAACCCTGACTTTGACTTGAAACTTCGGCGATTGGAGTGGCTCGATCGTTCAAATAAAGTTTTCTACATTTACTGTGATGTCGGTGACGAAATCATTCGCCCGTACATTCCAAAATCTTTAAGGCAAGAAGCGATTTCCATTGTGCACAGTCTTTCTCACGATAGACCTGGAGCTACCAATAAACTCATCCGCAGGAAGTTTGTGTGGCCCAGCATGTCCAAAGACGTCAAGACGACAATTTTGTAAAGTATGCATACAGTGTCAACAAAACAAAATTTCCAGACACAACAAATTGGTGCTTGCCAAATTTGATTTGCCTGATCAACGCTTCTCTCACGTACACATCGATATAGTTACGCTCAATGAGAGCCACGGCTATACTTATGCCTTGACTATGATAGACAGGTACGCTCGATGGCCTGAGGCCACGCCCATTCGCGACTTGCAAACTTCAACGGTGGCCGAAGCCTTTGTCAATACTTGGGTATCTCGCTACGGTGTTCCTTAGACTCTAACTTCAGATCAAGGTCTGCAGTTTGAGTCTAAGGTCTTTCGTGAGCTTTGCCACATCTTGGGCATAAATCAAAATTCACACCACCCCCTATAAACCTCGCTCAAATGGATTCATAGAAAGATGGCACAGGGATTTCAAAGCCGCCCTCATGTGCTATGAAAAGTCTGACTCTTGGATAGAAGCTCTACCATTTGTCATGCTAGGCTTAAGAACTCGGATTTGTTCAGATCTCGATGCCAGTCCTGCAGAAATCATCTATGGAACTATCCTTCGTCTTCCGGGTGAGTTTTTTTTCTGATGAAAGCGAGGAAAGCAGTCGAAAAACGTTGACTTCCGAATTCCGAGCTCACATGCAGCGAGTCAAACCTGTGCTCACAACTCTTCACCAGGAGACGCAGCCCTTTTTACACAAAGATCTTGCTACATGCTCTCACCTTTTTTTTGCGAGCCCCTCCAATTAAGAAACTCTTAGACTCCAGCTATCTTGGACCCTTTAAAATCCATTTTCGGCCTTCACCTCACTTCATTGTGATTAGAATGACAAACAAGAAGGGACTCGTGGAGCTGAAGACTGTCTCTAACTTGCGCGTGAAGCCCACTTTTGGCACTTGTGATGACTTAGATTTACTCAAAACCGAGAATAATCCCGAAGGCAATTTTGTCGCGGACGAGAACATTGCATGTGATTTTACTCAAAATGTGCCTGAAATCTCTGACGATTTGGCAGAGTCGACTGATAATAATAATATCAACAGCCAATCTGTACCTGAAAACGCGCCTAAAACTAATCTTAAAAGTACTAGTTCTAAGAACATTAAGCCAAAAAAGCAAATCAAGTTCTACTTAGAACACTCGTACAGTCACAATGTCAATAAGAATAAGTCACGTAAAGCTAAAATTAAGAAAAAATAAGGCTTTAAGCTCTTTTTGTATTTAGTTAAGGGCTTATATATACCTAAAAATTTTCAAAAATTGATTTTTTTTTTCTTAGCCTATTTTATTGGAAATTTTCTCCCCTTTTCAGTGCTTTTTTCAAAAATGCGAAATTCGAATCCTATCAAAAGATACAAACGATTTACTGAACAAATCCATTGTATCAATTTGAGCGAATTCTATTATTATTTCGATTTTGTCATGGTCATGTTGGCAAGCGTACCCGATGCATATAACGATCTCAAATGATCATCCCCGCTTAACAATTAAGTAATTGGTATCACGACCCCCTGTTACCACCCTAAAAATTTAAATTAACATTCCTAATATACGTTAAACATAATTAGACCAGTGTTTGATTCTACTCGCTACAAAGTGCTCCTAAAATATATTTCTCAACGCAAATTCTAAATAAATAGCTATTCTTTTAGTATTTTTCATTATTATTAATTATTTCTTAGTATTTACGTATTTAGTATTAGTATTTTCATTTTTATCTTAGAAATTAGAAATAATAAGTTTAAATAATTTATTTAGTTTAGAATTAGGTTATAAAATATTAATCAAGTTAGTTTATCATTAGTTTTTTTAATATATAATTTAGTTATTACCCTTTTTTAAAATATAATTTAGTCATTATCTTTTTTAATATATAATTTAGTTTAATACTAGTTAGTAATTTTTTACAATAAAAGTTATAGTTTAGAATTAGATTATTAGATTAGAACATTATCAAATCATTAGATATAGTTAATTAGATTAAAATTGATTTCATTTTTTATTATAATTGTTTAAATATTTATATTGTCTAGAGTTAGTTTAGAGTTAGTAGAATTAGTAAGAGTGATATCATGGAGCCTGATTGTAAGAAAAGGAGGGGTAATCCTGATAAAAAAGGATCAATTGGGAGAAAACGAAAGTGTGTTTTCAAGGGTAATCGATTCACCCCAGCCCCTCAGAATCAAAAAAATATAGATGCTAAGGCTAGATCTTCTTTTGAAGCAGCTAAATCAGTAAAGTCTGCTTCAAAATCTAAACTCAGCTCAAACCAATTTAATTGTGAAGTTAGTCCAGCACAGTATCGACTGGTGGATCTGAGCCTGTTACTCCCTTTCCTACAAAAAAATGTATTCTGTCAGTGTGGTGCAAAATTTATTTTTGACGAGACATCCATCCGTGGTCTTGGATTTGAGCTGAAATTTGATTGTGCAATAAAAAGTGTCAGTTTTCTTC
Organism: Trichogramma dendrolimi; assembly: GCA_034770305.1. NCBI lineage: Eukaryota > Metazoa > Arthropoda > Insecta > Hymenoptera > Trichogrammatidae > Trichogramma > Trichogramma dendrolimi. The sequence goes on from JAPMIB010000013.1 coordinate 409,166, forward strand.
AAGTGTACTGTCAAGTAAGCTAGTTGGACCTAAAAAAAACATTTATGAAGTAAACAGAAGATCAGTTCTTGCCTCACGCACTGCAGGTTTGGGTCTAACAGGTCTACAAACAATATGTGGAATGATGGACTTACCTCAGCCAGTTACCCAACTTACATACCAGATTATAAATGAAAATCTTGAAATTGCTGCCAAGAAAGTGGCCACAGAATCAATGCAACAAGCTGTTGCAGAAGAGTCACAACGTACCCCTAAAAATGATCCTGGTTTATCTGTTTCTGGTGATGGAACATGGCGTACACCAGGATTTACATCTCTACAAGGAGCTGCTTCTCTTATTGGCCATCACACTGGAAAAGTTATAGACATTATTACAAAAAACAAATTTTGTCAAGCTTGCAGAAAATGGGAGAACAAAAATAAGGACTCAGCAGAATACTTAGAGTGGTTTGATGTACATAAAGAAAAGTGCAAAGTCAACCATACTGGCAGTTCTGGTCTTATGGAAGTAGATGGTATTGTGGAAATGTTTAAAAGAGCAACAACTGTGAATAATGTAAAATACAAAAATTATATTGGTGATGGTGACTGTAAAGTTTATGCTAAATAAAACAAGTCAAGCCATTTGGAGAAAGTTTTGTGGTAGAAAAGAAAGAGGACATCAACCACGTGGGAAAAAGAATGGGAACCCGGCTTCGCAATAAGAAGAAAGACTGTGGCAAAAATGTACTGAGTGATGGAAAAACAATAGGAGGAAGAGGACGTTTGACAGCAGTAGTTATAGATCAGCTTTCATCGTACTATACCTTAGCGATAAGAAGAAACACCACAGTCACAGGCATGTACAATGATATATGGGCCACTTTTTTCCACAAAAGATCAACAGATGCTAATCCACAACATCACTTATGTCCACCTGGAGCACAATCTTGGTGTAAATGGCAAAAAGCACTAGCACAAGGCACTTCAAACAAATTTGTCCATAAAAGTTCAATACCTCCTGCGATAATGGATTATATTAAAAATATTTATGAAGACTTGTCGAAGCCAGAACTATTGGAGAAGTGCGTTGGAGCATATTCACAAAATGCAAATGAGTCTTTGAACCATTTACTTTGGAAGTACGTGCCCAAGAAGCAGTGGAGTGGTGGTACATACTAAATATTGGAGCATTTATTGCTGTCTCTACATTCAATGACGGCAAGTCAGCTCTCCTAAAAATAATGCAAGAATTAGATATCCATCCAGGCTCAAATGCAATAAAATATAGTGAACAAATTGATGAAAAAAGAATATACCAAGCTGAGGTTCAAAAAACAATGTCGTCCAAAGAACTAGATCCGCCAATTTGAAAAGAAAGCACAATGATCCTAATGATGATAGACGTACCAGGGGGTCATGAATAACTTCAGCGGTAAGTCGAAAAACAAATTTAGTAATTTTGAATCATAATAAATAAAATTTAATATATGCATTCATACCTTCTTATCTGATGTTCTTGTTGCAGATGCAAATAGCAAGCCCTTGAAAGATTTGTAAATAAAAAAAAGTACCATACCAGTAACCTGCAAATAATCACAAAGTATCATTGATTGAATTTTAATATAAAAATGTATTTTTTAGAATGCAGTACTTATCTGATTATCACGGCCTTTTCAGTAAGTAATATTTATGGTCAAAACATTACTATAGAAGGTGGTTGATAAGTGGTTTTTAATTAAAATTTACACTTTTATTTTAGATGCACAGATTCTACTTTTCTTAGGCTACCTCGCGGTTATGTTTATGTTTACAAGCAGACAAATAAAAGAGACAGCCGGCAGGCGGCAGTACGAGACAGAGAAAGAGAGAGACAACAATGCAGACTGCAGAGTGCAGACAAATAGCAGAAGTTCAAATAAGCACATGTTGGTTGACAGGTGGTGTTGCACTTATCCTCCTTTAGATATAAATATATGTTCAATGTATATGGATTTTTATTTTCAATGTTGTGTAAACTATTGTTGTAAAGTGTAATATTTAATTGAATTTAATAGTGCAATTAAAAAAATGTTAGTTTTGTAATTCATTGTCATTTGTGCATTGAGTTTTGTTTTGTTTGAGTGATAATCAAGGGTGAATCATCAAGGGGTTTTTTTTTGGTTTTTACATATTCATAACATCTGACACATTTCATTCACAGTATTGTGCTCATTGTTAATAGTGAAATTAATGTTGACGTGGTTTTATGCGTGCTGCTTGTAAATATTAACTTATTGAGCTCATAATAAACATTATTACACAAAATGATGTTTTGAGTACTTTGGCATAGAAAGTTGTATTGTCATGGTAAACTGAATGCAATGAACTAGATGGTATGAAAATGTGTACATAAGTGATCAGGATGACTCTGAAAAACATTGTTAATTCATTCTGATGAACAATATTCTTATTAGAGAGTGAATTAACAAAGTTATATGAGTTTATTAAAGCTGTTTCTTTAAACGCTTATCCTGGAAAGTTGTGTTTTTGCTAAAAATGGCCCTATTCTCGTAAGATTCCAGAAGAACCTTTGAAATACAGGGTCCAGGTTGCAGGGACTTGTTCAGCACATGTGTGGGCATGGCCGCTACTACAGGGAGGATGTTTGGACCTCTGTAGGCCTTTATATAAGCCGACTACCACCAAAATTGTGAAAAAATAGATAAATATTTATTAAAAAAGTGGTTTTAATGAAAAAAAATATAGTAATATCTAATTAACAATCTTGCCTGTAGTAGCGGCCATAGCCAAGGCTCCAACAAACAAGATGGTATGACCCTGGGGTCTCAAAATTAATTTTACCACTTGGAATCCTACGGGCCAGGGGGGTATGATTCATTTTTAGAATGTTGACTTGCCTAGTTAATCTAGGCTGTATTAAAGTTAATTTGGGGTATGTCAGGGTGATTTCTGGTTAAAAAAGGGTTGGAAAAAAGGAGAATTTTTCCATTTCACCAAATATAATTTGTACTTAAATTTTGATATATTTTAAAATTATGTGATTTTAAGGTATATATAAGCCCTTAAGTTAAAATTGCGCTGAGCACCAATTATTTTTGTATTAAAGTTAAAAATTCGCAGTGCAAAGCACTGAAATCACCTTTTTATAAGTAATTGCCTGTTTAATTAGAAACAAAACATTCAGAGATATATTTTAATACAAAGAGAGATGGAAAACTCATTTACAGTGCAAAGCACTAAAATCCTTATGCGACTAGCTGTTTAACTTTAATGATTTTTTGTTGGATTGTAATTGCAACACTATGTATTTTTCTTCTTTTTTTTTCAATCATCGACAATTCGTCGCTTAATTTGATCATAATAAAAAAACATGAGGAGCAATGAAACTCAAAAATTTTGCTTTTATTGCATTTGTGCATTCAAGCAAAATTTTTCATTTTCACCCCCGAGCACTGTGGGGATACGAGGGTCTACGCTCTCCTCCACGCGCCTACTCTCCTCTGCGCCCGTCGCCAGAGTCTCTCGCGCGCTATACTATCGTGCCAGTGTAAGCTGAGGCGCCAAGCTAGCAAGTCACATGGCGCAACGAATAAAGTTACATTTATTAATTGTGCCAACTGTATTGTTTGACCCTCTCTGCCACCCTGGAGGACTGAGGACCTCCAACGAGTCAATTCCAACTCCCACCAATCTCCTCATATATATCTATTACTATATAGTTGTAAGGGTCTCCACACCTGATTTCCATAGCTCCCCCACATTTTCCACAATTTTTAAAAGGCCCTATTTTTACGTGTTTTTTGTTCATTTTTCACGTGATTTTGGCACTTTTTAACTACTGCTCCCCATTGCTCCCCATTTTGTAAATTGCTCCCCACTGCTCCCCCACCGCTCCCCCACGTGGGGGAGCTATTATTGTAAACATTATTATTCGTCCTGAAGTAGGATAGAAATACATAAAGAATTGGGGAATTTGAACCGCTGAATCCACTGTATAACTAAAGAAAAGGATTATTAACCAAAATTGTATGATATTTAATGTATCTATATTGAGAAGAGGAGACCAGAAAGATGGGAGGAGATAGCAAAAGGTTGAAGTACTCACTCTGTTTTTTTTAGTATTCTTAATTGTCTTTATTCGTGTTACGGTCGTTGCAGTCCGGTTCGAGGTGTAGGTTGCTTTTCGCTGCCTAACAGTACAGAGGTGCACTGTTTGCGATGTATTGGTAACTTTTGTCTTGCAGAGGTGCAAGGGACACTGAGTTTAATACTTTAATATAAATGTAATCTAGCTATGATAATAGTGAAAGTATACACGGAAGCTACTTGGAATGGATGAGTATTGCAGAGGTGCAGTAGTTTGAAGGCAGAGGTGCGTTCTTGCCACTCTCTGGTCGAGGGACGAGAGAGAACTAACTTCGTAGTGCCACGAAGTTTTAAAGTTTTTAATTCCCTCACTTCGATTCCGTGGGTCTGGTTGCTGCACGTGTTTCTCGTCAGCTTTTCTTGGTCTTTGTTTCCAAGTAGCTTTGTCGTAAAGGCAGCCAAAACTCGAGAGCTTCTGTCCCACGGCTGCGCTGTTCTGCTGACTGCTCATAAAAATATGACGCGCTTTGTCCGGTCTCTCATATGACTTACTATATTATTCTTTTTATTTTCTTTTATTTTTATGATCTTATTTGTTTTATTGGTATCCGGCCGGTTTTCCTAGATCGCGGGTAAATGTATATGAAGAATTGAATGAAAGTCGTTACAAAAGTGGCTCGAGACCCTGCGTCGTCGCGAGCTATTATGTATACATAACAACCTCCCTTCTTTAGGATCCAATGTCCTCGTTGGATAATATATACTGTCCTATTAATACATATCGGTCATGTTATCTATGGTTAATTGCCAGCTCAGACCATTAGTTCCTGGTTTTGGGACCAAAATAAAATAATAATATATAAATAAAACAACATCAGCATAATTAATCAAAATGCTGGCATGTACAAACACTATATGAAGGGGATATTTTATAATCACTTTGTGATTAGAGCGGAGGAGTCCCTTTTATATGTGTTAAAAAGCCAATTTATTTTATTTCGGTGGTTTTTATCAACAATAAAATTTAAATAGTCCAAATTGTTCAATATATAAATTTATCATAATACCTTAAAATTCTTATTAAAATAAAATATTTATTTAAATAGAAATTTCGTCCTCATGGACAAAAATTAAAATCCAATAATTTTACCATCTATTATCAATAAATACAACAATATTTGTAATAGCAAAAATAAATATATAAATTATTATTATCCCAAAAAAATTTCAATATTATTAATAAAACCATTAATAAAATATTTATATATAAAAAAAAACCAACATCTTATTATAAAAATTACCATAAGCAAATAAAATAAATTTAATAATTTCATCAATTAAATTTATCGGGACCTATGTAGAAATCCTGCTAATAACCATTTATGAATTTAGGATTTCAATGTGTGAGTCGGCATCTGTGTCTTCCTTCGAGTTGTGGGTCTCTTCCGCCTGCTCCATGGGTGTGGCTTAACCGGCTGCGTGGATTAGTTCCCATAGTTCATGATCCTTATCATGAATGGATTTCAGGTCCTCCGACACCTCGATTTCCACTACTCGTGTTTCGAGTCCTTCGATTTGCGCCGTTATTTTCGCCACGTATTGTAGTTTTAGGTGCAGTTGTTCTTCCCCTCCTATGGGGGGTCTATATATTTCCTCGAAGACCTGTTGGACTTCTCTGCACGTGACCTTTTTGGTATTTTTCTCGAAAAGTTGCGTAGTTGCATACTTTCACACTCGGCCCAGGTCGTTCGGTCTCTATTCCTCTGCCACAGAAGTAATGGGTTTTGAAATTGATGATGGAGTTTGCTTTCAATTCTGGTCCCCTCCAATAGTCTTTTTCTTCGACGGCCTTTTGCCTTGCGCATATGGCATCATGGTCCCTTCTGCGGAATGAGGTTGCTCGGTGTCCTCAGTAAACGCAGTCGAATTCCCTCGGAAGGCTTTTAAATGGTGCCGGTATTATTTGCTTTGCCTGATTTCTCCCTTGAATCGGTCAGACCTTTTTGCGTTGGTTGCACCTTCTTCGGTGCAGTACCAAATGAAGATGGCCTTCATCTTATGTTTCTTTGGGCCCATGGCTACAAAATCCAACTGGTCTATCGGGCCATATTCTGCCAGAATAGTTATGGCTTCTTTTTCTGACATTTTGCGTGGCATTAGTATATGTAAGCGTTTCGCATCCATTCCGGCATGTTGTTATGCATACTTATTCGTTTACGGAGAAAAATGTGTAGTGAAAAATACTATACTTCTGAAAACTGGGAGATATATTTGAAATTTTTAATTTCTTAAGAAAAAAAAAAACAGTACTATAATTGTACTATATACTTTTATAGGACTCTTTATTTAAGGAATCGTAATAAGCAGTTTTAAGGATTCAAGTAATTTTCTTAGCTTCACCGTGTAATAAGATACTAGCGTATTACCTCGCTTGCTAACGCTCGCTCGGTTTGTAATTATTTAGCAATAAGTTTTGATGAATCAAGGAATTTAAACAAATAATTTGATAGATATTGTAAAGAGTCATAGCACGGTACATATAAGGCATATAATTATGCAGGTGTATATAATATATATACTTACAAGGAGACCACTCCAACTTTGGGTCATGTATTGCTCCAAAATTTTTTTGGGGTCTCCTGGTACCCAATACTGAAGATGCCTGTGTTTAGTTTAATCTCATAGGCCTTAGGCCCATTTTTAGAGGATTTTCCACATTATAAAAAAATCTTGTTATTTTCTATATCGATATAGAAGCACTTAGGCAAAAAAATGCGAAGAACAAAAACGTCTTAAAATCTTTTTAAAGAATCTGTCTGAATATTTTCAGAATTTTTAAAACCGTCTATCACCTATTTTCAGAGGTCTCTGAAGACCCTAAGAAAAACGTCAAATTTGATACAGAGTTATAAAGTGTGTAAATATTGGATAGCAAAATAAATGGATCAAAAGAAATGTAAATCGTATAAAATATTTTTGAAATTGTTAATGGTTTCTTGAAAAATTTAGTCGCTAAAAATATCTAAATTTCCTTCGATAATATTGTCGAGATCCATAGTTTCCGCGCTGGCCTGGGAAATGTTGTCTTCGTGAGCAACAATTAAAATGTACGAATTATCTGTAAAAAAATTTAGATTATAAGAGAAGAGGTAAGTGTAAATTTTAGTATAATTTTAATTAATTTAAAAATTGAAATGTAACCTTTTTTCTCCAATCCTCCACTTATTTCCAGATGTGATCCTCTATCGTAAGCGGGTACATTATTATTGTTTAATTTTAATAAAATATCTAATTTGTAGGTTCCGTCGGTAATGCTAGTATTCGATCAATTTTTACGCAAGTGACAATTTACATACAAATGTCTCCAGTTAAGCAACAATGATTATTTCAAACAAAAATTTCAAAATTTTTCAAAAAATGAAATATCTGCTGATGTGCTTTCTTCTTTTCAAAAAAAAAAAAAAAAAAAAGTAAATGTCGCTCAAAATTATTTTCAATCACGATTCAAAATTTGACTTGTACACAGCATATTGATTATGCATTAAACTCTTTTTGCGAAAGTAGAATATACACAATATACTTTGCGCTGTTTCAATTTTATGACACGTCTGCTGTAAGGGACAACTGAAAACAAAATTACTTATTATTTTCTTGAACAGTAACATTACTACCAATTGTAATACACATACAAATGTCTGCTATCAAGCGACAATACTTGACAAAAATTCCAAATATTGCCATATGTCTGCTCTAAGCGACAACTATATTTAAAAAAAAAAAAACAAAAAATTATAATTACAAGAACAGAATTACACAAATTTAGGCGTAGGACATGAAAATTACATGCGAATGTCTGCTATCAAGCGACATTCGTGACAAAATCTGTTTGTGACAATATATGTCAGCTCTAAGCGACAAATTTATAATTACAAAAACAGAATTACTGTAATTCAGGTGTACGACATGAAAATTGCACAATATACCTACAAATGCCCATTCAAAATTTTTAACAAAATTCAAAAATTTTTGCAAAAATTGCAAAAATTAGCAAAACAGTTATCATAAAATTTTTTTTGCAGGTAAACAACATTAGGAAACTTGGACCTGGAAATTAACATGTTGTTTTAATGGTCAATCCTGTAATTTTAAATAAAACTTACCTTTGCTACCCAAAAATATTGTTATTATTATAAATTCATTTTTTTTATAAATTCTATCAACACTTGCACTATTAAAAGTATTATAACAGTACCTATCACGTATAATTACTTCCCTACAGTGGAGGAACAGCAAAAAGTGCTCCCCCGCGGCGGGGGAGCAGTGGGGGAGCAGTGGGGGAGCAGTGGGGAGCAGTAATAAATTAATTGTAGAGACCAGTCGAGCGTCGGTGAATGGATCTACGAGAGGCACACGCGTGTACGGTGGTGTCGCGTGGTGGCGAGAACAAGACTTATATGTGTAACGAAGCAAAGGACTGACGAAGTGTATGGTGATTGTTATAACGAATAGCGATAAAAAGGGCAAGATAAAATAATTGAAGTTTTTTGCATAAAAATTCATTGAAATAAAATTATTGATATAAATTATTTAAACAAACTGTTATTATATTTATTTATATAAATAACATTTTATAACCAATTTAAATTCATTTATTCATATGTTTATACTTTTTATGAAACTTGTTTTGACATGTGTTAATCACAATGACACGCAAAGCCGATGTAGAAGATGTTTTTTATACGAGACCAGAACCAACTATATTAGTTAGTAAAAATCGAATTTTTACCCCACTTTGATAGGCTGTAGAAAACGGTAGAAAATAGCTAAATAAAAAAAGGAAACGGGGTTTGATTAAAGTTTTTCCAGCGATTTTTCCGGGTAAAACGGAAAATTTTGGAAAATCTGACCTCACCATCGGAAACCTGAGGCAATTTTCCGTCGAAATGATACGTTACCTTTTCTTCTAGGTGCATTTAGGTACTTTTACAACGAGTTACAAATTTAGCGATTCGACTAAATAATGCCGCGCTGTGCGGCACTGGGGAGTTGACGTGAAATGCCACATATGTTTGACATCGGGGACGTCGGTCTCCGCGTCGTGAGCTCCGCATCACGCAGTAAACATGCCAGTTCGTCAACAGTGACGCATGGCTCATCGTCAAATCTCTGGAGCCCCTACATTCGACCGCCCATTATTTAACTCATCCTATCGGTAATCATCATTAGCGAAACCTCTAACTGAGTGTTGTCCGCTCATAAAATTTAAGAACCCAGGGTATTTCTCTTCTACCCACGCTCTACGTTCGCTCTCTGGTATCGATAAGAACAAACTTCGCCCTTCTTCATCCCGAGATAAGAACGGAGCCCCGGTTAGATCATTTACGTCTCTATAACTTTTTCTATTTGCCATTATCTTTAATTAATTAACACAATATTAATAATGATAATCACTTACCTATCGCAATAGTCTAGGCAGCTTGCGATCCGTTCTGCCCAATCGACCGACGACCCTGAGATTCTACTCTTCCGACGGCGTGGCTGTATGAAAACTCGCGCGCCTTTTTTTTGTAACGATAAAAAAAACGAACATGAAAAAAGGAACCGTCGAACACACCTAGCACCAAAATTAATAGGGAGCGCCCAGGGTGTTACGTGGGGCTAAGATGGGAGAGGAGATAAATGATTCAGACACGACACTTGCAATGAAACTACACCATAAAATAGCGCTGGTCGCTGGCAAACCGAGATTACCCATAAGGACGCGACGAGATAACTAATGAGCTGTGCTCATAACCTCGTCACGCATGACGTAAGCGCTGAGTCACTGGTGGGGCCCGGTGTGCCCACGTGACAATATATATAATAATATGTAACGAATGAAATCATTATTAAGTCACTGCCACAATGCAATGAACAGTATTCTGTTTTGCATCTGTGAAAGTGATAAATCAAAAACATACAAAAAGAGGTAAAGTAAGTAAATATGTACATAATTAACACACATAAACGATTGCCAGTGCTATGGGCTACTTGGGCTCGGCACAAAATCATGCAAGGCCAGTGCAACTCCCGTTGCATATTAACTATTTTTAATAATTATTTCAAACCTTTACTACAATTAACAATAAAAATGCTCATGTCGCCCCCGCGACGTGACACATTTTTGCCCTGATTTTTAAGCATTTTTCAAATTTTGACTATTTTTCGCTACTCAATTTTATTTAAAATAACAACCAGTGGATTGATCAAAAATCCCTTTGATCAATCACGAGTCAGTACCCTACAGAAGATGTGTGCAAAATTTCAGCTTAATCGGTCGACTTATTCTTGAGAAATCATGCCTACTGCACGAGAACAAAGTTTCGAAAAAAGCGCGTTTGTTTATTGTTTTCAAAGGCCAAAAACAATAAAACCTTGATTTGTTGTTCTGTTGTGTTGGAAGGGTGGATTAAATAAGTTCATAAAATTGTATATATGTTCAAAAATAATAATGGTTTATTATGTGTCAAAATTGAAACGTATATACATAAACATGAAACAAAGATATAATTGAAATAAACAAATTGCCTGAGTTTCGTGACTTTTAACGCAAATTCAAGCTAATCAATTTTTTACAATATTTAAAGATTGATTTATCGGCGTTTGCCGAGTGTAAATATCCGACTCCTGCAGCTCGTCGCAAGAGTCGCGCTTCCAAAAAGAAATCGAGCTAGCAGACAGGCTACAAGAACACTTGAGCGACAGCGACCCTGCTTTATCCCACGACTGTCAACTCACAGCGTCGTCAGCGAGCCGAGAACAAGTTCTCCAACTGACAACACAGTGAGCTTCACAGCGAGCTAAGAGAAAAACTCTTCGATCGCGATCTCAAGCGCACTTTCACCCGTAGCCAGCATTTGCTAGTGAATAATCATGGCGTGAGGTGAACCCTCTTTGATGCAGAGAGCCCGCCGATTTTGACCGCGAGTGTGACTCCGGGAGCCGACTCCCTCTGAGGGGTTTCTCGTAACCTAAATAACAGTTATAATTTTAATTGTAAAAGAAAATCAATTAATAAGTCTTACAATAGTAATGATGACACTATGTGTTCCGATTGAACGCAGTCGTCTTCCAGGCGGCGCACTGTGTACCTTTTTGCGAATTTTTTTGACAAAATCAGATTCCCATCGATAGAAAATAGCTTAAAAAAATTAGGGTGGTGGCATTTGAAAGAGAATCGCATGTACTTTTAAGGAAAATTTGTCCCGAATGGATTTTAAAGAGTCCACATCCTTAAAAAGCGTCCTAAACACGCGTTTTTTTCTTATTTTTCTTATTTTCGACCGACGTTTTGAGGAGAACAAATATTACAAAAGTCTTAGTATTTGTTTTAAAAGAAGAAGAAAAGACCTTTATTTTTTTTTAAACGTGTCTCTAGGTGTTCGGGATCACAAGTTAGCTTTATTAATAATCTAAGGTAAAAATAACGGTAAAATCGATGGTTTGATCGAGTATCTGGGCTATAGTAATTTGTTTGTCAAAATCTAACATACACCATCACAAAGTACTCTTTTTAACGAGTAATTTAAAAAAAAATAGAGCTTTCTACGATGATTTTTGCGCCCTGTAGATTGTTTTGAAGGTACGGATTTTATCGTAGGTATCGTTTTTAAGGTATCAAAATGCCTAAAAGGCTAATTAAGCTAACTTGTGATCCCGAACACCTAGAGACACGTTTAAAAAAAAAAACCGCTGCCAATGTATTGGCAAGTAGCTTCCTCATACTTTTTTTTAACTTGAAAATAATTTGGAAATATTAATATCATCTTTTCTAATTTGTTCACAAAACAGTTTAAATCATAAATTATTTCTGTTTGTGGAATCAATTGCCAACGTTCTTCTATTCTTTGATATATAATTTTTATCGAATTTTTTCACGATGACGTAACAATTAATATAGTTCCCTCAAAAAAAAAATTTTTATACCAGCGGCCCGAAAGTGACTACTTCCCTGCCGCTGCGCAAAGCGGGAAGAGCGATTTTCGGGCCACTGTGTATGAATAATAGTATACAGGCCTATGCCGCGAAAAAAGAAAGCCCCAGAGCACGTGTTTATCGGCCTCGGCTTCGCCTCGGACACTAATTACACGTACTCTGGGATATTTATGTTTTTCGCGGCCTAGGGCAGTAATAGACTATTGGAAATATTAATCATCTTTTCTAATTTGTTCACCAAACAGTTTCAATCATAAATTATTTCTCAACCAAACGATACAAAAAAAAAAAAAATTTTCCCAAAAAAAAATACAATTAAAAAAGAATGAGGAAACACTATGCCAATGATTTAGCAGCGGTTTTCATGATATTCGGTGAATCTTTATCTATTTGGTCTTAAATTAAAACTTGACTGCTCTGCTCTCATGATGACAACAAAAATTGAGATAATTTCGGCAATTATACGTGAAAAATGAAAAAAAAAACAATTTTTTTTCGAATTTACAAAAAAAATCGAAAAAAATCGAAAAAACAATTTTTTTTTCCCGTGTATCGCCAAAAACCTTTTTCTGGCCTCATTATTACTACAAACGACAATGAATGCAATTGAAATTTATACAATCAACCATAACACTTCGAGATTTTGCTTCGGACATACGTACATACACTCTCACACACACACACACACACACACACACACACACACACACACACACACACACACACACCCTGACGAGCCAGCTCTGCCACCACCACTCCAAGCAGGAGCAATTATACCAGCCGTCACCATGGAGGAACTCCGAGGAGCATGCAGGAGGATCAAGGATAACACTGCGCCTGGGCCGGACGGAGTACCAAACGCCGCTATCAAGATCGCCATTGCCACGCACCCTGACATCTTTTTGCAGGTGTACACGGCGTGCCTGCGAACCGGTTCTTTCCCGCGTGCTGGAAAATACAGAGGCTTGTCCTGCTGCCAAAGCCAGGCAAGCCAGCCGAAGAACCATCGTCGTATAGGCCGCTGTGTATGCTAGACACAGCGGGCAGATTCTCGAAAGAATCATCTGTGACCGCCTCGAAGCCACTACTGAGAGCCCTGGGGGCCTCTCAGACCACCAGTACGGCTTCCGGAAGGGGCGATCGACGATCAACGCCATCGAGAACGTCATCGCCACCGCCCGAGAGGCCATCGCGGGCAAGAGATGGAACCGCGGCACCAAGAAGTACTGCGCTGTGGTCACCCTCGACGTTAGGAACGCGTTTAATTCGGCTCGGTGGAACAACATCAACGCCGCGCTACGCCGAATGCGCGTACCTGAGTACCTGCTGAGAATAATCAGAAGCTATCTCTCAGCGAGGCTGCTTGATTGTGATACGGACGACGGACCAGAGACCCACAGAGTCACAGCAGGCGTTCCGCAAGGATCTGTCTTGGGGCCCATCCTGTGGAACGTCATGTACGACGCCGTTCTGCGCCTCAACTTCAGAGGCAACGTAAGGATCGTAGGCTTCGCGGACGACATCGCCTTGGTGGCCGTGGCCAAGCACTTGTGGCAGATCGAACACGATCTGAACTCTGCCATCGCGCAGGTGCGTGGCGCGCTTCAAGATCTCAGCCTAGAAACGGCTGACCACAAGACCGAGGCCCTTCTCTCAGTAGCAGGAAGAAAATGGAGACCATCACCATCACAGTGGGCGACTGCAGCATAATGTCGACCCCCTGCATCCGCTACCTGGGCCTACACATCGACTCCAGGCTGAGGTTCGACCAACATCTCCGAATCGTCAGCGAAAAGGCAGCAAGAGTGGCTGGAGCCCTCGCGAAGATCATGCCCAACATCGGTGGGCCCAGAAGTAGCCGACGCGTGCTCTATGCCCACGTCGTCGACTCGATTCTCCTGTATGGAGCACCCATCTGGAGCTGTGCGACAGAGACGCAGGCCTACATACGCCAGGCAGAGTCGGTACATCGACGAGCCTGCCTGCGCGTGATCAGCGGGCGACCACACGTCTCCTACGACGCGACGTACGTGATATCCGGCGTACCACCGCTGGCGCTACTAGCGGATGAGCGAGCGCGCATATACCAGCGCCGCCCCGAAGATGCCAAGGAGGAAGAAAGAAGAGAGACGCTGACAGGTGGCAGGACCGGTGGGACCGGGCCTCAAAGGGCCGATGGACACACCGGCTAATCCCGAACATCACGGAATGGGTCGAGAGGGGACATGGAGAAGTGGACTACCATCTCACACAACTCCTGTCCGGGCATGGCTACTTCAGAAGCCATAGCCAGCGCTATGACAACACCCTTAGCGCTCTCTGCCCGGCCTGCCCAGTCACAGTAGAAGACGCGGAGCATGTGTTCTTTCGCTGCCCGCGATTCCACGAAGAGAGGGAGAGACTCCAACAAGTTCTCCAAGAAGAAATCGAGCCTGAAAACATCGTCAGGCTCATGCTCGAGACCGCAGGAAATTGGATGGCGGTAGCGTCTTTCGCGCAATCAGTCGTCTCCAGACTGAAGCAAGAGGCACAAGAGGCACAAGAGGCGTAAAAGCACCCGGACGATGCTGTAAGAAGAAGACGATGCTTCTGGTTCCCGAACCCCTAATCACTGTAAGGTGGACGGGGGATGTACGGAAAAGACACAGATGTAGCAGAGAAGCTCTATAGAGTCCCCACCGAAGTAATGTTTAACGACGGTTCCCGGTGGGGTACTCGTTTCGAAGGGCCACTGGCTGCAGAGTTCACTCTGCCCACGTCCACAAAAAAAAAAAAAAAAAAAAACACACACACACACACACACAACACACAAACACACACAACATACATACGGACATTTGTTGAGAATTCAATCTAGTTTACAAATATGTAAACCAAATTGTCCTACGAAGTCTGGTTCAAAATCTCGTTTTCGAGCCTATCACAGAGCTTCCTCTATGAGGAAGCAAAAATAGAGGTCTTTTCTTCTTCTTTTAAAACTAATATTAGGACTTTTGTTATATTTGTTTTTCTCAAAACGTCTGTCGAAAATAAGAAAAATAAGAAAAAAATGAAACTTACGGGTGCATTTTATGGGTTTAATATACGTACGAGACTTGGCTGTGTGTATGTATGCGCATTAGGGTGGTCCACTTTTTCAAAAATTTTTTGTATCTCGGGGGATCCATCGGAATCTGAAAGTTTGAGGTTTAAAATGAAGTTTCCTTTAAACGAGAACTCAAATAAATGATTTTAGATGGTGTCGATGGATTTTTGAAGTTTAAAAACGTGCTCCTAAAAAGGAGCAAAATCGGGCAACCATTCGATTTATTTCAAACTTTGCTCAGAGTGTAAAAATGATCTTAACGATACATTTTCTTACGTAATTTTGTCTGCGGAATCGAATGCCGTAGTTAGTTTTGACCTAGGAGCACCATTTCATTGAAAAAAATACACTTTTTCGATCGTTCTTTTTCGCAAATTTCGCAAAGTTCATTTTCGAGCGAGCGGCAAATGAACAGAAAAAATCTAAAAAATTTTTGACACCACCAAAATTTGGGATTTTTTATGACGAATCCAACGGTATATAAGTATACACTTTAAAATTATTTTAATGCCGAAAAAGCACGATTTTATCCCAAAAAACGATATTAAAAAATGGAAAAATGGAAAAATATATTCGTTTCTTCAAGAAAATGGCCGAGTATAACCACTCATGAAAATAATTGAATACAACTATCTGATAGGTTTTTTTCTCACCTTTCAAACGCCGTTTTCAGAGTTAAAAAATTCGCAAAATTCGCCGAGATACAGCTGTTTTTGTACGATGCACTTTTTTAGCTTAAAATTCAATAATTCTGAGCGGGCTCTATTCATAAAAAAACCAGCAAAGCAGATTTTTAAGCAAAAAAAGTGCATCGTACAAAAACAGCTGTATCTCGGCGAATTTTGCGAATTTTTTAACTCTGAAAACGGCGTTTGAAAGGTGAGAAAAAAACCTATCAGATAGTTGTATTTAATTATTTTCATGAGTGGTTATACTCGGCAATTTTCTTGAAGAAACGAATATATTTTTCCATTTTTCCATTTTTTAATATCGTTTTTTGGGATAAAATCGTGCTTTTTCGGCATTAAAATAATTTTAAAGTGTATACTTATATATACCGTTGGATTCGTCATAAAAAATCCCAAATTTTGGTGGTGTCAAAAAATTTTTTAGATTTTTTCTGTTCATTTGCCGCTCGCTCGAAAATGAACTTTGCGAAATTTGCGAAAAAGAACGATCGAAAAAGTGTATTTTTTTCAATGAAATGGTGCTCCTAGGTCAAAACTAACTACGGCATTCGATTCCGCAGACAAAATTACGTAAGAAAATGTATCGTTAAGATCATTTTTACACTCTGAGCAAAGTTTGAAATAAATCGAATGGTTGCCCGATTTTGCTCCTTTTTAGGAGCACGTTTTTAAACTTCAAAAATCCATCGACACCATCTAAAATCATTTATTTGAGTTCTCGTTTAAAGGAAACTTCATTTTAAACCTCAAACTTTCAGATTCCGATGGATCCCCCGAGATACAAAAAATTTTTGAAAAAGTGGACCACCCTAATGCGCATGTATACTAGACATATTACATGAACACATCAATATATATATTATCGTACGCATACAATCATACACTGAAATTCATAAATATAAACATGTGCGCGAAGCTGTAAGATTTACAAAGTGTGCGTCGTAATGTATTGTGTCGTTCGACCGAGCAACACGCTCGTGCATATATAGCGGGGAGAGAGTCAAGTGAGCGAGAGAGATACAGACACACGACGCTCTTGTACATAGCCGTTTCATAGACATGAGCGCGAAGTACTACATAGCCCGCGTTTGTGCCGCAGCAGAAGCGAATTAGCAGTAACTCGACACTGCCTAGCGTCGACCAATCGCAGCGCGAGAAGCAAACAGACGCTACTGAGACTAAAAACCTACGATTATCGCGCTCGCTCGATCGTTTTACACGGATTCACTAGTCCAATGAGACATAAGACGTTACACGTCAAAAACGCGTGTTTAGGACGCTTTTTAAGGATGTGGACTCTTTAAAATCCATTCGGAACAAATTTTCCTTCAAAGTACATGCGATTCTCTTTCAAATGCCATCACCCTAATTTTTTTAGCTATTTTCTATCGATGGGAATCCGATTTTGTCAAAAAAAATTCGCAAAAAGGTACACAGTGCGGCGTATTAAGCATCCCACACAGATTGACCGGCAGCGAATATGTCCTCGATATCTTTCTGCTGGGCGTAGTAGAGCTCTTGCTTTGGTTGCTTCGTCTCGGCGTCGTCGTATAAGCTCAGCTTTAGGTGTAGGTATGTAAGTCACTGCAGGAACGGTCGCGATCCGAGACGCCCGGGCCGTTGCCTTGGAACAATTATAAGTAGGCCTAGGCGTGGCTCTCGAACGACTGTATGCCGGCCGGGGTATATCGATTGGTGTAAGTCGCCACTCTGCGTATGAGACACCTGGATCAAGCCGTTTTTTCTTCTCTTGTAAGCGAGGATCGACCACAGAGTTTACACAAGCGGGTTGGTCCTCCGTGAGAGCTGAGCCTTTAGTGACGGTAGAGGTGATCGGCGACGGCAGTGATTATACCTGGCAAATTTTGACTCTCCTGATGATCACTCGTCACCGCAGGGCCAGTCGCAATTGAATCACCACAAGTATCTGTTGATGTTGCAGCGACATGTCGGCGATTTCTTACTCTCTCTCGGACATCGTTTTGGGTGAGAGCTACAGCCGACGTGTCTTTGACAGCGTCCTGGATGAGAGCTGCAGTGGGTGCCTCTCTCTTTTTTTTATGCTTGGCGAGAAACACAGTCAGACGAGTGCGCCACTTTACGCTGCTCTGATTTTTCTTGCTACATCTTGTTTTGTGAGGAGCCATCGTTTTATCGCTACGCGCACAGTGTCACTGTTGAAACTTATCATAACAGGCAAGAGAATATCTGAAAAGACAGTTCACTATATACCCACACTGAGTTATTTCTCATGTGGATTGATACATGACATCTGGCGGCAGATTCGCGAACCAAATTCATCATGCTCGACGAGTTGGACTAATTTTACGATCGGCCGCTTGTAAGTCCCTTTAGCGGTCGCAATGGTAACAGCGCGTACCAAGTTGTCACTGCCAGGGTGTACTTCAACTACCCTGGCGAGTGGCCAGCGAGCGCAGGGGAGAATTTCGTCCTTCACTAAAACGACATCTCCAGGGCTGAGATTCTTTTTTACGCTTAGCCATTTATTCTTTTTTGCAGCGTAAGCAAATATTCTGCGCACCAACGCTCCCAGAAAGCTTGAGTGATCTGCGTCACTCGCTTCCAGCGCTCCAACGGACTCAATTTTTTGTCCTTGAGTGGGCGTTAACACAGCGTCAGGCTAGAATCCGCCCGGCAAGGGCGTGAGTGGTCGTGAATTCAGGATAGCTTCGATCTGTGCAAGCAGAATTGAAAACTCTTCGTAGGTGAATAGTTTATCACCAACCATTCGTTTCAGGTGGTATTTTACCTACTTGACTCCCGACTCCCACAAGCCGCCAATGTGCGGCGCGCTCGGTGGGTTGAAATGCCATGTCATGCCGTGTTTGTCACGCAGCTGGGCGCATATTAAATTGTAGAAGCCAGAACCTTGACTGTGTAATCGTCTAAGTTCAGCGTCGACTCCTACGAAATTCGTGCCTTGGTCGCTGTACAGGTGTTGACAAGGACCTCTTCAAGAGATAAAGCGACGAAAAGCTGCGATGAAAGAGCCAGTGTCGTATGACGATACAGCTTCCAAATGTATCGCCTTTGTCGCCATGCATACAAAGATAGCAAAATATCCTTTGTATGAATAAGTTCCTCAATGTCGGAAAGCTTTGATCGGAAAGGGGCCTGCATAATCTAGGCCAGCTTCCTCAAAAGAGCGACAGCGATTTACACGAGCGGCAGGTAGATCAGCCATGCGCTGAAATGCAGTCTCGGCACCGTATCTAAGACACACTACACATCGCCGCAATCTTGCGCTTATTACGTTTTTGAGGCGTGGAACCCAATACTGCTGTTGTAGGTGTGAAGCGATTAAGTGAACTCTGCCGTGGAACATCATCTCGTGCAAGTCGTCAACGAGCAGCTGAACCAATCGGCTCTTGGTAGGCAGAATGACGGGATGTTTGCGATCCTCGGTGAGTGCAGTGTGCCTCAATCTACCTCCAACGAGGATTAATCCGTTAACAAGGATCGGACACAGTTTTGCTATTGGGTTTTCTTTAGCGAGCTGTGCCTTGTCGGAGATACGTTGCATTTCTTGCGAGAAAAATGCAACTTGAGTCATTCGATCCAACTGACGCACCGACTGCTCCAGCTCTGGCACGGTGACCTCAGCGCCAGTGTCGGCCTCGAATTGCAATTTTAAAGTTAAACTACATCGGCCTGCCAGCTTAGTTACAAAGCGTAGGCAATACAAATCGCATTGATATTTCATACGGAAATGAGGCTAATAACCTTTCCTCTATGTGTCTCGTATCACACAAATTTTCATCTTCAACTTTGTAAATGGTTTTGTACTCATTAATGTATAGCTCTTTCAGATAAGATAAAAATATACTTTTTTTCCATTATTACGTGACTTTTTACAAAATCTGTAACAGCTTCAAATGCTTGTTTATTTTCATGGCGAATTTGGTGCCACTCGGTTTTTTCTTTCTGGCTTATTTCGATCAACCTTAACTTATTCTCCTTTCCAATTTTGCACAATCTATGGTAGTGTATTAAATTTTCTCCTATGCGTGACACTATTTCTAATTCTTCCAATTGCAAAGCTGTAGATTTAATTTTATTTATTAACTCTTAGTCGTTGCAAATCTTCGGTAAATGTGCTTTGTCTTTATTGCTGAATCGTTTCCTTAGTAATTTACAAATAACGCAAACATTTATTTCATCAGTGACATTATTTTCATTCGATTCATCTAGGCTTGCATTTTCAATCGATTTATCTAGGTTTGCATTTTCAATCTCTTGAGCACTTGAACACTCTTGAACATTTTCTTCAGCGTCATTGCTAGCAAAAAAGCATACAAAAAAGGATTTTTAATGTAGAAAAATGCTTCAATAATATTTAAGAATGCATAATTAGTTTTAGTCTCTCACCTGCATTACATATCAAAAACATTGTCATCAATTGTTTCACTTTCAAAACATGCAGTACTTGCTGAGTTGGAATCGCTTGATAAAAAAAAATTAATAAATATTTGTTGTATTTGAATTATTCGATTAATTAAAATTTTCAGAAAATTTATAAAGAGTTCAAGTTTAAAATATAAATATTGAATTTAATGATAAAAATAGTCAAAATTAGACTCTACACTGATAGAAAAGCTAGCAAGAAAGTTTCGATTTGAGGTTAAAGTGCTTAACATAACGCACATGGCATTTAAAAAATAACAACTGCTATCGATTTGGATGATAGTAAAATTATACTTACTCTTTCGAAGTGGATGCCGTAGTTTCATAGCTTTATATTTCTTTATATACTTGCTATTTAATGCAGTAAAGTTTTGATAACACTCTGAATGATTTGTTTTGAGCAATCGACACCTCGGAATATTAATTTTTGAGTATTTTAAATTAAATTATGTTTCTTACGTGTTGCGTACTTTTACCCAAAAAATGCAAATTGGTTTTTGTCTTTTCCATGTGTTACAGCTCAAAGAAAAAATCGTTACAACGGCGAGGCTACAGTTTGAAACTCGAGTGAAGAATGTGAATGATCAAAAGAGTGTACTGTGGAAGGGGAAACAAAATCTACAGTACGCTGTCTTGAAAGCGTACTGTACCCCCCTTAGCTAAAGTAAATATCCTATTTTTAAAATTTGTGTTCAGCATCATATAAAAAAATTATTTCACCCAACCTTATAAATTATTCAAAATTATTTTTTAACTACGCAATCTGTGTATTTTATTAAAACTTTTCGTATAAGATACGTGTAAAAATATTTAATTTCTTTGTTGTTTTTAATTTGTAACGAATATATTATTCGTTAGGCTCTCCCGGCAATTGAGGATGATGATAGTTATTGTTAAATCATATGTAATTCTTTTCAGCAAGACAAATCGTCAGCCGACGCGCCGCGGCGTCGCGGTGTGTGGCGAGAGAGGGAGAGAGAGATGATTTCGGGGCTCGCGCCTAGAATGACAGGGCCGCGAGCTAAGACTGTTACCGGCTTTGCTACCGATGGTGTAACGTAATTAGGCATACGCGTGCCTGGATTTTTGCCATTGTAACTTCGCGAGTATCGAGTAGATTTTCTCAGTCGAGTCAATTTAATTTGTGCAACTGCAGTACGTGAGTGCAAGTGCCTGTTGATGCGAGGGTGCCAAGCGAGCCATCCGAATAGGCTAACAGCTAATTGTAAGTATTTGTTCGACTAAAAAGTAATCTCTCTCTCTCGTCGTACACCGAGCGAGGTAGCGGCTCGCGGGGACCATAGTCGTGCGCGCGAATATCATTGTCGGCAGAAACCGACCTAATTTATTGTTTTATTCCAAATCATAGGCCGTTGCCTAATCTAATTTCAATTGTTCCTTTGTGTTTCCATAGTGATAGTTTACCTATTAATTAATAAATCGATTTATATGAAATATAAAGCACGACTATTCCTTCAGCTATACCACCCTCTGCTCATCCGAACCACGGATCGTCAAGATCGATTTCCCCGTTATAAATTATTTAGTGACTTGGATCGATTTCCAACCTCATAATTCGTGTGCAGCAGAAAAACATACGAGGAAAAGATATTTTTTTTGCATAAACAAAATTAATAAATAATTGTTATTGCAAAAAAATTGTTTATTTTTGCAAAATAAAAAATATATTTTGACTCCTTGGACGATTCTAAGCAAAAAGTTTCTCTTGTAACTTTTTCGTCCGATGCATATGAAACGAATTAAAAATCGTTCAAAACTCGAAAGCGGCAGATTTGGCTTGACTTAACAAAAAAACACAAAATTGTCCATAACTTTTTTTCTAATGAACCGATTTTAATGTTTAAAAATTCAATCTCTTCGTTTTTTTCACTTAGAATAGAATGACAAAAAATTGTTTTAATTTATTTTCAATATTTTACGACTATGGCCGTTTAAAAATTAAATTGTTTATACCAAAAAACTGCCACTCGAATCGATGTCTACCTCCCAATTCGTGTTCAGCGGGAAAAAATACGAGGAAAACACCTTGGTTCAGCTCTTGGATTCATTTTGAAGCGGGAACCTGTGTGGCTCCTAGACTAGCAGAGCTGACGAGTGCTCATGTTCGACGGACTGTAAGAAGTGCTTATCCCCGGGTCTGGGGTGAAGAAATTGATTTTCTTGTTATTAATAATCAGAAGTTTCATTTGCAAAGCTTAGGTGAATAAGATTTGACAGTACCCTCGGAAAAATTGACATTTTCCGGTCACCGTAAGAAAAGCTTTGCACCACATGGTGGGTGTAAGAAATGGTTTTTCACGACTTATGCACTTCATACAAATGTCCTGATAGGTTTCACACTGAATTTTTACATGGAGGCTCTGAAAAATGGCATTTTTGTTAATGATTATTTAAATAATGCACCAGTCCCAGACCGCCAGACCACCACTAAAGTTTTCTTACCCGATGGATATTTATGATTTGAAATATGTCAGTAAATAAGATAATGCACTGATTTGGTCACTGGCTCCCGGTCTATGATTCCAGAGGTCTTTAAATTATTGTAATAACATTCTCTCAAGTGGAAAATTCAATTTCCATGTTTCTCCATTTATAAAAATAACGGATTCAACACGTGTGTGTCCTCTTTGAGTATTTTTGAAGCAAAAATATATTCCATCATAAACAAGACATGTCAGCAAATGAGGGTCCGATAAGACCCACACATCTTTTCAAAAATTCACAAACAACGACGCAAGCCGGGATGTTTGCTCTCGTGTTGAGGGGTAGGGGCAAGCCCACTTCTCCCACGCAGCCCTCCTTGAGAGCGCACTAGAGGGAGCCTCAATGCTGGTCTCACAAGTCACAGCACCAGATTACATGGTTCAGGTTTTTCGTAATAAGTCCACACCTTCATCTTGGGTCCATAATGATATTTTTTCTGTCAAGGGACTCGAAAGAATGTAGTGATCGCTGATGGTTGACAGTAATGTTGACAGTAAATTGACACTTGTTCTTCGTTTTGAGATTGCGAGTCATCTAAAAATATTTCAAATTTTGGAATATAGTTTTTATGGTGGTGTGTGACGTTTATTGTCAGAGCATAAATTAACTTGATTCTGTAGGGCTGGATGATGATGAAGACTTCAACAACGCTTTAAACTCAGATCGTAAACGATGTCTTGACTTTCTTTCCCTTTTTATTTTCCTCATCATATTCATCACTTCTTTTTAGTGACTCATATAACAGTCTGTATTCAAACAGGTCCAGTTTCGCACGGCGTGAAATAGAGTGGTTATTAAATTATGAATGTTTAATTACCAATTATATGTTAGTATCGTTATTGACAAAAATGAAAAAATTGTTGAGCCTAATAACATCAAAATTTTTTGTAATTATAATGTTTATATATTTCAAGGGCTCTGCATCTGAATGCATATTAGTATCAATGTTGGCAGCAAGAGCGCAAGCTATTGCTAGGTTAAAAGAAATAACAACATATGAAAATCAAGATGAGACAGCATTACTAGGAAAATTAATGGCCTATTGTAGCAGGGAAAGTCACAGCTGTGTCGAAAAAAATGCTATGATATCATTTGTTAAATTACGCATTCTTGAACCAGACTCTGAAAGTATTTTGCGAGGTGCAACTTTAAAGCAGGTAAGTTAAAAATAAGAAAAAGAGTATTGGGTGTAACTTCTATAATCCATCTTTCTACCTACTATAAAGTTTAATTTTTGCCAACACTAGTGCAATTGATAGTTTCCTCAATTGAGAAGGATTATGTTTAGGTTCGTATTCTTAATTAAGGAGGATTTATGAATAAGTAATCGATGTTGAGTGCAGCAAAGTCGTTCACATTCGACTTGTTTTGAATTTATTGCTATGCCTTCGTCTTACAAAGATAACAAATTATTACGACAGTGTCAGTCTGTACCTCGGTCTCTGACGTTGCATCAATAAATAATAAGGGAACAAATCAAATTATTCACACTATTATTTACTTATCACACAGATCATCATTTAATAACATTTATTAAAGTAAAATAATAAAATTAAAACATGTCGACGTTTCGCTGCTTTGTACGCAGCCTAATCAGATCTAAACTCTACGTTCTCGTATTTCTTTATATAATGGGAGTCCCTGGCCGACGCGGCCACTGCCTACGGATAGACAAGCCTCGCGCACACTTCACGCTAAATACCGCAACTGCAACAAAAGCCGTACACTTGGACGTCTTGTCGGATTATAGCTCAAAAACGTTATGTTAGCTCTTTTGCAAGAAGAGGTTAGAGCCGCATAATTTTTATGTAAAACATCTTCATCGGCGTTTGGTATTGATTGATTGATTAGTTTTTTTTTGGGACCGTGGGGTACAACCCCATTTGGCCCCGGTGCAATGAAAATACAGTGGTATGAAATAACATTATACCTAATTTGAAGATTAACAGCAAGTAGCAATAAAACAATTGAAATAAAATAACTTAAAATATAAAGCATAAAATATAAAATATAAAGTATAAAATATACAATATATAACATATAACACAAAAAGCAGATGAGAGCAGATGGGCACGTTGAGTGGGCACACACAGCGCTCTTAATATTTAGTACCGAAGTACTGAGAACAAATACACGCACAAAAAATATTTACAACTATTTACAAATATACAGTTAATTTAAAACTATGCTGCGTCACAGCAATGCAGGCATGAGTCACGCAGGTGACCGCCAGCCCGCAGCGTGACAAGTTAAGGCGCGGGAGCCGCCCATGGGCCCCACCGCCCGGCCAATGCAGGCAGCATGAGTACCGGCACTTCCGAGCCGCCACGGTGCCACAGTTTACGGGCAAAGGGCAAAGAGAGGCCAGGATAGGTTAAGATTGAGAGTTAGGATAGGGAGAGTGTGTCAAGGAGTGAGGGAGGTATGGGAGTGAGGTTTTTAACCTCGCAGCGCTGCAGCCACTCCGTTTTCTCAAGGGAGAGGAAATGGGCAAGTAAATACTTTTATTCTGGGACCCGCCCGGCTTTACCGTATCTCGCGAGGAGGTTCGGGCCTCTCGCCGAGTTGGGCCCGCTGCTGGTGAGCCCTTCACTCCGTCCTGGGCCTTTGGATCTTGAAATGGGCTTTTCAGGGCTTGGCAAACAATACGAGCGATTCTCAATCGAACCAAATACTTTATTTTGTACAACTAATTGCTAATTTACAAATAACTCTTCACGAGGGCTTACTTTACGCGTCGCGTCGCCTTTTCGGGCGATCCACGTTCGACTTTGGGCCTTATGTTGCCCGTGTTACTCGCGCAACTTATAACCCGGCCGTTATTCGTGCATTCAATCACACATCATACCTTTGCCTTTCGGGCACACTCTAGCACGCGTTACCTTAAACTATCATCTTTGTTCGGTGTCTGATATTGATCCTCGTTGCTGGTAGTTGCCTTCTCACAGCGTCTCACAAGCCCAACTTCCAGGAAATCTTCAAGCCCAATCCAGGCGTCTCCTTGGGCGTTGCTTTCAAGCCTACACAAGGCTTCACAAGTTGCACTGCTTGCTTCACCTGGGCGATCACCAGCCCAACCACAACTTCAATCACAGGCGAATATACGCTTTACACCGGCCAAGCCTCAGGACTTCTTTACGCCCAACGAACACGCAGTGGACTGCGTCCGGCTGCGTAGCTATAGTTGCGAGATAATTGACTCTCTCTCACGAGCTCCTAGCCAAAGCACGGCTCAAATTAATCTGCTCGCTTGGGCGTACTGCTGCTGTTCTCGCCGAATTTACACGGCGCTTCGGACCCACGTGACTGCATCTTCTTCGCTGCTACCTAAAACGCGCGACAATCATACTCACACGCACTCACACATGTCCGTTTCAACGCTTGAGCGACGCGACTTTGCTCGGCCGAGCTGCACCCTGTAACTCTGTTACAACGTATAGAAACGAGGCAACATAAGAGCATACGAAACCGCAGTCAGCGTAGTTCATGAAGTTGTCTTCCTCTCGTGCTTATGCATATAAGATAATACATAGAATACGTATTTGCAGTCAATTCGTATATGTCGCGAGACTCTACGCACTATCTTGCATGTTTTTAAATATTATATTGATCAATGCATGTATTTATGAATGTGTGTCTTCTGAAGGGAAGTCGTCATTTTTATTATGTTATATTGTAACAGTCACGTTACGCTGTCACATGCCTCTCCCCTCTTTAACACGCAATCCCACTGTGATGGGACACAAGCAACTCGTGTTAATTATTGCAGCAGCCGGCGTGCGTGTGTGTAACTGTGTGTGCGAGAGAGATTCCGCGTGTCAACGAGAAATTGCCTATCTCTTTCTCCCTTATGAAGCAAAGACCTACTAATTAGTCACGTGACCCATTAGAGAGAGCCAGCAAGACCGTGTCGCGAGATCAAGAATACGATTGAACTTTGCAAGTGCGTCACGCGAGATTCGCACGACTTGCGCTGGCGTATAATCGACATGGGTCGGTTGAGAACGAATCGATCAAATCGCGAGAAGTATCTCCAACCTTATTTTCGTTGTGAATTAGAATCACGTTATCTTTTTGTAACCTTCCGCGAACCGTGCGTGCCAGCAACAGCCCAAGCGAGCGAGAGGGTCAAGCCAGCTGTGACTACTACGAGCGGCCATTGACGGAGTACAACACCTGTAAGTACCACTCGAGTACTCTACCTCTCCTGCGTGTGGAGAATTGGTTTCAAATTTGAATTTATTTCAGAGACAGCACTCGAAAATTAAGGGTACACCGGGATGTTTAAGCGCGGGGCAACTCGCGCTCGGTCTATTTCATACTTTTACAATTTTCGTGCGGTTCGTTATAGGACGTAAGTCAGTTCTTTCGAGTCAGAGTCCAGTTAGCGCGTGTACTGAGTGCAAGCGTGTACAGAGTGTAAGAGTGGTTAATGTGTGCAACCCTGAATAACCGTGGGGAACGGAGTGAAGGAATAGCGTGTACAAATAGTGGGGACTGAGTGTGTGAGTGGAGAGAGAATGTAAAGTGTGTGAGCAAGAAGTAATCCAGCCTTTATAATCCACCAAGGAGCAAGCGAAATAAATTGTGAAATGTTGTAAAATCCATCGTCCAATTTATTCCCACCTTCCCACAGCAGTTTTAACGGGTAATTTAGAAAACATTTAAACATATCATGGTAGAGTATGTTCAATCCTGTATCCGGGCGCGTTACAATAGCTACAAATTATTTTCAAATTGATGGCATACTTGAAAAAAATGTTATTAACAAGGAACTCAAATCGAAGAGATAATTAAATTTATGTAAATTACAGGCTATAGAGGCTGATATAGCTGAAGGATACGTACCATTTTTTGTCTCAATAACTCTCGGTACAACAGCTTGCTGTTCTTTTGATGATCTGCAACAAATTGGCCTAATATGTCAACAATACTCTGGCGTAAGTACAATAAGAAATTACTTTTTATATTAATTGTATTATACAGGGTGATAGGACAGTTCCTTCCACCGCTTCTTAGTTATGTAGAGTTTCTGTTCTACCTTGATAATAACTGAGATAATCGACGAAGTAAAAAGAATTACATAATTACAAGAGTCTTGTGAATGTCCTCGTTCGGCAGTTAGTTCGACGAATGACCCCAAGCGCATAGATGCGCTTTGAATGCTAATAAGCAAACAATGCGAGCGCGTGTGTATTAATTCTGACACATCAAACGAGAGTAGAAATCTACAATGTAATGTAGGATTGAAAGTTGAAATGTGAAAATGCATGAATGAACTTGGAAAAAAATGATATATAAATGTATTTAATATACAGACCAGCAAATAGTGACAAACACAACTACGAAATAGCCGTATTTGCATAGGGAGTGCTCTTCTAAATAAAAAATCCAAATTTTTTCGATTTAACGCTTCCTTAATGAGTTATTAACAAAAAATCAAGAGACCATCAGAGAAAAGGGACGTGGCTTAAGTGTAGATTTTCTAAAATACTTATTGGATTAGCAGTGTGGTAGGCGAAACCACACCAAGAAAAAAAAATTATACTTTAACACTAGACATTCACTGTAGTCCATAGACACGTTGAAACAATCGATTTTTTTCACTAATTTTTTGTGTTGCGCTCAAATACTACTGGTAACTCTGTATTGTCTTTATTGTCCATACATAAGATATATATATATAGATTTAAAGAAGACAAAATATCCAAGAAATCTGAAAAAGTTCGTCTCGATAGGATGAATATAGACCAAGATAGTGGCATTTGAAACTTGACAAAATTCCGATGAAATTTTTTGTTGCGATAATTTTGTTGAGTGGTGTATATTTGTAAGTCAGTCGTTGTTCTTTATCATCTCAGTATATGTGGAATTCTCTGAAACTTTTAGCTTTTTATATAGCACTAAGAAATTATAAATTTACTGAAGTTCCTTTTTAAAATCTCAAAATATCATATGAAAATACTTTTATAGTTTACCATACTCCACGTTATACCCGAATAATTGAATTTTATGTAGTTAATAACTTTTAATATACTTTATACTATTATAATTATAGTCACAGATATTGTTTAAATAATTACAATTCAAGATCAACATCGGTTACTTAAATATTATTAGTTTCAGAGAATTCTACATATATGACGATAGTTCTTCAACTTATGTTCAATGGTCTCTGAAATTCTTAAGAAAAACGTAAAAACGCGTCAAATTTGGGCCTCTGAAAATAGGTGATAGCAGATATCAAAAATTCTGAAAAAAATTTAAACGTATTCTTTGACTTATTTTAAGACTTGTACATTATGCAATTTTTCTGTTAATACGTCCTATTACAAGTTAGAAAATTACAAAGATTTTTTTAATAAATTAGAAAATGATTTTTAAAATGGGCCCTAACGCCCATTGGATCAAACTAAACATTGGGGGCTTCATTATTAGGTACCAGAAGACCAGAAAAACATTTTCAGGACATTTGGTGATCTGCATCTCATGTGGTCTCCTTGTAAGTAAATCAATCTTTCATTAATATTTATTTTTCAAACTGCAATCTGCCTTTTCTTTATTTATAATAACCACCAAGTATTCTCAAAAGAAAGCTGCCCGAGCTGGTATTTCTTCTCATCACCCTAGTGAAAGTTTATACATGAAATGTATATAGATTTCATATAAAAAGGTTACGAATATTACACACGATTTTCACATGAAATGTATATGATAAGCATGTAAAATGTATATGGAAATTTTCCAATTTTTTTACGTATATTTCTCAATAATTTCATGTGAATTTCATGAAAAATTTATATGAAATATTTGTAAAAAATATCGCGAAAATTTTCCAAGACCGTCTCCCAAAAGCGCTTCATGTAATTTTCATATGAAATTTACTTGAGTTTTTTGTGACTTTTACATGATTTTTATGCAAAATTTATTCAAATTCTACGTAAAGTTTTAATTAAATTTTCATGAAAATTATATGAAAATTTGGAAATTTTTTCTCCTCGTCCCATGAGTATTCTATAATTTATGTATAATTTATGAAAATTTTACAAGAAATTTATGTAAAATTCATGTAAAATTTAAAAATAATTGATCAGAATTACATATACTATATACATGCGATTCACATCAATTTTAGACATTAAATTTACATATTAAGTGTAGATTTTCGTATGCTCAGTACGAGCAAAGTTCGAATCAAAGTATAAACAAGGTTCTTGGAACATATAAATTGTTAATTAAAAAAATATAAGGAAATTGATGAAGTATTAGGAACATTCAGGAAATATTTTTAGGAAATTAGGAAAATGAATAGAAATGATGTTGTAGTGTGAGCTGAGCCTAAAGGCATAGAGGGCGTTTGGGGACCACGGCGTGCGGTCACTGGCGAGATGCGCCAGATGGTCACGAGCCTGCGACCCGAGCTGATGTAGAGTCACACTCCTAATATTAATAAAGTATTTATCAGCAAACAAGTTATAAATTATAAACGAGGACAAACATAACAATGAAACGCTGAAATTATTTGGAGAAAAACAAAATTTAATTAACAAAGTATTTTGTCTATTCTTTACTTTTAAGTACAATCAGTAGCAATCCTGAAATAATTATTAAAATACAAAAATAATATTGCTTAATAAACAAAAATGCTTTTGTTCATAAGTCTTAATTTTTTTCTTGGAATGATTCTTATTTTCTAAATATCACTAATATCAATCTTAGAAAAAACGAAACGTGTTTAAATAATAAACTCTTTGAAACATTTGGTTTAAAGCAATACAAAAATCAACTTTTTTAACACTAATGACTTCTTTTTTTTTATGTTTCTATATTTAAAAAGATTTATAAGGATCGCTATCTTCCTCTACCATAATTGCATCATGAGTATTAACATTTTCGACTCTTTTGATACTTTGTAAATTTTGATTAATTTCTTGGGTGAGAGATCTGCCTACATCCAATAGAACTCGTTGCAAATCTTCATCTTTCTTCAAAAGAGATTTTTTTAAATCTGTCAAAAAGATTCTCAAACTTTCTGAAATTGTAATAAACAAATTTGAACATGAATTATAGTTTGGCGTAAAATTAAACAACTTTTTTTACTCACCAGTTAAAACTTCTTTTTTTGCTGGAGTTATCTCTTTTCTTGGACTCGGTCGACAAGAGACTTTTTGAAGATTTTTTTTTTGCTTCCTCATAGAGGAAGCTTTGTGATAGGCGTCAAAATAAACTTTTGATCTAGAACTCGTAGGACAATTTTGCATACATATTCAGAATCGTCATTGAATTCTCAACAATTGTCTGTATGGATGTGTGTGTGTGTGTGTGTTTTTTTTTTTTTTTTTTTGGATGTATTAATATATATTTTATTCAGTAAAAAGAGAAAAGGAAAGTTTACATTAGGTAGCAAATATATCATATTGGGTTAGAATTTACATAGGTTATGTCCAACGGGCCTTAGTCGACTGGTCCCATGCTTCCTGCCACTTGCTTAGCGTTGCCAAGCGTTCTTCGTCCTTTGCGTCCTCCCGGCGGTGGCCGTAGAGCCACGTTCGCTCGTCCGCGAGGAGGGCCAGTGGGGGTATGCCGGCGAGGACGTATGTCGCCTCGTAAGAGACATGCGGCCGGCCACCGATCACACGCAGGCAGGCTCGTCGGTGGGCTGCCTCCGCCTGGCGAATGTAGGTTCGCTTTTTTGCGGCTGTGCTCCATGTAGGAGCTCCATACAGGAGTATGGAGTCGACGACGTGGGCATATAGCTTACGTCGGCTACTTCTGGGCCCGCTAGAGTTGGGCATGATCTTCGTAAGGGCACCAATCACACCGGCTGCCTTCGCGCTGATTGTTCGGAGGTGGTGGTTTAACTTCAGCTTGGCGTCGATGTGCAGGCCCAGGTAGCGGATGGAGGGGGACGAGCGTATGCTGTGGTCGCCTACCGTGATGGTGATGGTTTCCACTTTCTTCCTGCTGGTGATGAGCAGTGCCTCCGTCTTTTGATCAGCTGTTTGCAAGCTGAGAGTTTGGAGCGCGCCTCGCACCTGTAGGATGGCAGTGTTCAGATCTTGTTCGATCTGCCATAGGTGCTTGGCGACAGCCACCACGGCGATGTCGTCCGCGAAGCCAACGATACGGACATCGCCATCGAAGTTAAGGCGCAAGATGGCGTCATACATGACATTCCACAGGATCGGGCCCAGAACTGACCCTTGTGGAACACCTGCAGTTACTTCGTAGGACTCTGGACCATCATCCGTGGTAAAGTCGAGCACTCTTGCTGAGAAATAGCTGGCAATTATTCTCAGCAAGTAATCGGGCACGGCCAAACGGTGTAAAGCAGCGAGGATGTTGTCCCATCGGGACGAATTGAATGCGTTCCTCACATCGAGAGTCACCACAGCGCAGTACTTCTTGGTACCACGGAGCCACCTCCTGCCCGCTACTTCATCCCGGGCGGTGGAAACGACGTCTACAATGGCATCTATTGTTGATCGCCCCTTCCGGAAACCATACTGTCGCTCCGAGAGGCCTCCAGGTCTCTCTGTGAAGGCTTCCAGCCGGTCGCATATGATTTTCTCCAAAATCTTGCCCGCCGTGTCCAGCATACACAGCGGACGATCTTTGGAAGAGTCTGCGAGCCCGCATGCAAGAGCGCCGAAGGTCAGCGATCTCAGCCGTCCGCCAGTACACCGGTTCACGACGGCGGCGAGGATTTGCCTTGGACATCGAGGCATCACATGCGCTGGTGAATGGTGATGACGGACATGAGGCTCGACGCCATATCCTCTGCGGTCCCAGAAGCGACCGATGCGCTGGACACGGTGACAGAGAAACGGTCCGAGTGTACGGGCGTTCCATCTGCAGCTCTGGCGCGTCGAGGGCCTGGTGGAAGTCCCGGTGCCCTCGATCTCGAAGACGATGGCCTGATGGTCGCTGTGCTCACCGTAGATGATTTTACGCGGGGCGCAAGAGTCTCGCTAACGAACGTCAGGTTGACGATCGAGCTGCCCTGCCTGCTGTTGAAAGTTGGCGTATCACCGGTGTTAAGCAGCACCGCATCGAGGAGAGCGAGCGAGTCGAGCAGGATGGACGCCCGTGGTCTAGTCTCCCTACATCCCCACTCCGTTGACCATGCGTTGAAGTCCCCTGTAATAACAAGGGGCCTTATGTCGCGGGCCTCCTTGGTGATGTTGGCAAGGAGGGCGGAAAATTCCATCTCTGAGAGTCTTGGTGGAGCGTAGACACTGAAAAAGAAAATTCCGCCGATTCGGGCCCATGCGAAGTAAGGATGTACTCGCGCTGGACGCTCCTGCACCAGAATTCCTCCATGCACCCAGATAGCTGCTTGGCCGTCGGCATCGGCGAGCCATGTATTGGGTGGAGCAAGTTTCTTGTATTGCTCACACAAGATGGCCACATCGATGCGCAGCTTGCTGATGGTATCGCAAAGCAGGTCCTGGGCAGCCTCGCAGTGATTGAGGTTGAGCTGGAGGATTCTCATCATCGGCGGTCCTGAGTGATCTTCCGGGCCAAAGGGCAGCTCGAGCTTGTGGACGCGTGACGATGGTCGTCAGCTCCTCGTTCCTGGCAGAGAACGCATGATGGTTGGCCTCTGCAGTCCTTTGCCTGATGGCCCTTTTGGCCGCATCGATGGCAGAGCTCCGTGCGGTCGGGACCCCTGCAGCGAGCGGCCATATGGCCAGGGCTCCAGCAGCGGTAGCAGCGCGCAGCCTCCTCGCGACCACGGATGCGACAGTTCACCCAGCCGATCCGTATGTGGCCGAATTTCAGCGCTTTGGCCGCCAGGTCATCCGGGAGTGCGACCACAGCCACCTGTGTTCCTGCGTATGCCTTCCGCAGGGATTTCACCGGGTCGCGTTTAGTCGCCGGAACGCCCAGTAGCGCGTCCAGCGCCGTGGTGATCTCCTCTTTGGTGACATACTCGTCCAGGTCCTTAATCTCGATCAAGGACGTGTGCTGCAGGGCACTGGCTGTAGCCGCAGCGCCAAGCACCCTACCAAGCTCCTCACCGAGGGCGGGGGCGTTGTCCACGCCTTTCTTCAGTTGCAGCACTAAGGCACCCGCGGCGCTGCGTCTGTTGTTGTTTACGCTGCTGCCGACTTTCTGCTGCAACGTCGGGTCTGACTTGAGAGATCGCAGGATGTCTGCATACTTAGTCGCATCCTTCGTCTTGATGACGATTGCGTCTGGTCGGTGGTGAGCTCTACGCTGCGCTGGCCGTGGCTTCGGCTGTTGTCGGGCGTGGAAAGTTCTAGGTGTTCTTGCCGTCTGGTTACGCCGATGACGTTGCAGGCCGCTTACTGGTTGCACTGCCCGAGAACAGAGGGGAAGTGCAAACCGCCTTGTCGGTTACGGGAGGGCGAGGCGGCACTTGGCTCGCCAATGACTCCTCCAGCGCTGAGAGGGCCATCACAAGGCTCAGCTGGTAGCTGATCACTTCCTTATGGAGATTGGACTTGCCTTTGATGAACAGGCCAAGACCGCGTATAAGGCCGTCCAACCGCTCCAGTTTGTCCTCCAAGGTTCCGGTCGCGAATTTCGCGGGAGGTGGGAGCGTCGCATCCTTTTCTTTGCAATGCAAAGGAGCGACAATAGTTTTCATCGTAATCGCCTTGACCATTGTGCAAGGAGACGTTCGCGGCGACGGATGCGGGCCACGCTCCATCGAGCTCGGCACGCTGGACCCCTGGACCGACGTCTGCCCCTGCGGGCTCCGCAGCCCGTCTTTCACGGCTGTTGACATGCCGCGAATCGCGCGCGCCTTCTGTGTTCGCACCACGGTGCCAGGCAAGCACTCACACTAGCGCGTGGGGCTCACACCGACTACTCGGTACGCGGGAAAGTACTGAGCGAAGTAAAAAAGCACCACTACAACCGTGTACGCACAGCTACAAAACTGCACACACATGTATCGACGCGGCGCGTCAAGCTGCGCACTTGGCGCACACGAAGACACTGCGGCACTACGTATAACCGCACTAGAAATCAAGAAGAAGCAGGAGCGCGAGCAACACACGTCCTGCCTGTCTTCTGGTCCGAGCGCGAATCCCGTGTGTGTGTGTGTGTGTGTGTGTGTGTGTGTGTGTATGTGTGTGTGTATGTGTGTGTTTGTGTTTTTTTTTTTTTTTGGACGTGGGCAGAGTGAACTCTGCAGCCAGTGGCCCTTCGAAACGAGTACCCCACCGGGAACCGTCGTTAAACTTTACTTCGGTGGGGACTCTATACAGCTTCTCTGCTACATCTGTGTCTTTTCCGTAAATCTCCCGGCCACCTTACGGTGATAAGGAGTTCGGGAACCAGAAGCATCGTCTTCTTCTTACAGCATCGTCCGGATCGCTTTTACGCCTCTTGTGCCTCTTGCCTCAGTCTGGAGACGACTGATTGCGCAAAAGACGCTACCGCCATCCAATTTCCTGCGGTTTCGAGCATGAGCCTGACGATGTTTTCAGGCTCGATTTCTTCTTGGAGAACTTGTTGGAGTCTCTCCCTCTCTTCGTGGAATCGTGGGCAGCGAAAGAACACGTGCTCCACGTCTTCTACTGTGATTGGGCAGGCCATGCCCTTCTGAAGTAGCCATGCTCGGACAGGAGTTGTGTGAGATGATAGTCTACTTCTCCATGTCCCCTCTCGACCCATTTCGTAATGTTCGGGATTAGCCGGTGTGTCCATCGGCCCTTTGAGGCCCGGTCCCACCGGTCCTGCCACCTGTTCAGCGTCTCTCTTCTTTCTTCCTCCTTGACATCCTTGGGGCGGCGCTGGTATATGCGCGCTCGCTCATCCGCTAGCAGCGCCATCAGTGGTATGCCGGATATCACGTACGTCGCGTCGTAGGAGACGTGTGGTCGCCCGCTGATCAAGCGCAGGCAGGCTCGTCGATGTACCGACTCTGCCTGACGTATGTAGGCCTGCGTCTCCGTCACGCATCTCCAGATGGGCGCTCCATACAGGAGGATCGAGTCGACGACGTCGGCATAGAGCACGCGTCAGCTACTTCTGGGCCCACCGATGTTGGGCATGATCTTCGCGAGGGCTCCAGCCACTCTTGCTGCCTTTTCGCTGACGATTCGGAGATGTTGGTCGAACCTCAGCCTGGAGTCGATGTGTAGGCCTAGGTAGCGGATGCAGGGGGTCGA
Organism: Trichogramma dendrolimi; assembly: GCA_034770305.1. Taxonomy (NCBI): domain Eukaryota; kingdom Metazoa; phylum Arthropoda; class Insecta; order Hymenoptera; family Trichogrammatidae; genus Trichogramma; species Trichogramma dendrolimi. The sequence continues at coordinate 445,060 of JAPMIB010000013.1, forward strand.
CATTATGCTGCAGTCGCCCACTGTGATGGTGATGGTCTCCATTTTCTTCCTGCTACTGATGAGAAGGGCCTCGGTCTTGTGGTCAGCTGTTCCAAGGCTGAGATCTTGAAGCGTTCCACGAATCTGCGCGATGGCAGAGTTCAGATCGTGTTCGATCTGCCACAAGTGCTTGGCCACGGCCACCAGGGTGATGTCGTCCGCGAAGCCTACGATCCTTACGTTGCCTCTGAAGTTGAGGCGCAGAACGGCGTCGTACATGACGTTCCACAGGATGGGCCCCAAGACAGATCCCATCGGAACGCCTGCTGTGACTCTGTGGGTCTCTGGTCCGTCGTCCGTATCGCAATCAAGCAGCCTCGCTGAGAGATAGCTTCTGATTATTCTCAGCATGTACTTAGGTACGCGCATTCGGCGTAGTGCGGCGTTGATGTTGTTTCACCGAGCCGAATTGAACGCGTTCCTCACGTCGAGGGTGACCACGGCGCAGTACTTCTTGGTGCCGCGGTTCCATCTCTTGCCCGCGATGGCCTCTCAGCCGGTGGCGATGACGTTTTCGATGGCATTGATCGTCGATCGCCTCTTCCGAAAGCCGTAATGGTGGTCTGAGAGGCCCCCAGGGTTCTCAGTAGTGGCTTCGAGGCGGTCACAGATGATTCTTTCGAGAATCTTGCCCGCTGTGTCAAGCATACACAGTGGCCTGTACGACGATGGTTCTTCGGGTGGCTTGCCTGGCTTTGGCAGCAGGACAAGCCTCTGTCTTTTCCAGCACGCGGGAAAGACACCGGTTCGCAGGCACGCCGTGTACACCTGCAAGAAGATGTCAGGGTGTGTGGCAATGGCGATCTTGATAGCGGCGTTTGGTACTTCGTCCGGCCCAGGCGCAGTGTTATCCTTGATCCCCCTGCATGCTCCTCGGAGTTCTTCCATGGTGACGGCTGGTACAATTGCTTCTGCTTGGAGCCACGACGACGTCGTCCACCTGCCTTGGTCATAGACGTGTCGCATGCACTGGTAATGGCAGCCATGAGCCTCGTTGCCATCTCTTCTGTAGGCCCGGGTGGAACCGCGGCACCGGCCATCATGGCCTTGAGGCACTCCGTGTCGAGGCTGCACGCGTTCCACTTGCAGCTTTGGCGCGTCACGGGTCTAGGCGGTCTGGCGATCTCTATCTCAAACACGATAGCCTTATGGTCGCTATGCGTGTAGAGATCGCTTACGGCCGATGATGTAACTTGGGAAGCGAGTGTGTCGCTGGCGAAGGTGAGATCTACGACCGAGTAGCTCAGTGCACCGGTAAATGTTGGTGTATCTTTGGTGTTCAGCAGTACAGCTTCGAGGGGGGCGAGCGCGTCCAGAAGAGTGTTGGCGCGCTGTCTCGTCGCTCGGCATCCCCACTCTGTTGACCAGGCGTTGAAGTCGCCAGCAATGATGAGCGGTCTCTTGCCCCGGGCTTCCTCGGTGATGTTGGTGAGAAGAGTTGTGTGTTGGTGTGTGTTTTTTTTTTTTTTTTTTTTTCCTACTCCACCCCATTCGGAAACTCACTGGTAACCGCCGTTAGGCATTGCTTCGGTGAGGCCGGGGTTAGTTGAGCATTTCTGCTACTTCTGTGTTAGTCGTTGTTTTTCCATACATCCCCCATCCATCGCATAGTGATATGCGACGATTAGGGGTTCAGGGACTCATCTTTTTTTGTACTTGGTGAACCTCCGATCCTGCGCGAAGCCATTTCTCGATTGTCGTATCCCCTTTTTCAGAGCCGTCTACTGCGTGGTCACACATTGCTGGCGTCTCCTCCTGAGTTGAGTATTAGAACTCGCTGTCTAGTGCCCTCTTGTGAGTGTGGTTCTCGCTTCTGTCGCCGATGGCAAGAGCCCGATTGCTCTGTCGGCTACATCATGTAAGTGTGGTTCTCGCTTCAGGCGCCGTCGCGTCAGCCAACCGGCGCCCTCTTGTGAGTGTGGTTCTCGCTTCTGACTTTATCAAGGGAGTGTTGTGCTCCATCTATTGCCAGCCTTGTGTGTCCTCGCCTCGGGCTCCTACTTATGGTTATCCTATTCGCTTCCAGCTCGCACAGTGATCGGGGTTTTTTACCGCTTCGGAGGCTGATGACGTAGCCCGGGTCTTTTTTTTGAGTGGTACCCGCTCCACCTCGGGCACGGGCTCGACCACACCGGGGGAAAAATCACGGATGAAATTTCCCTCAGTGGGGATCGAACCCACGCCCTAGACGACACTCTCAGATTCAGCAAGCAAGAGGCCTGAGCCCTTTACCAACTGAGCCATCGAGGCGTCCTATGTTGGTGTGGTGTGTATGTTTTTTTTTTTTTTTTTTTTTTTTTTTCTACTCCCCATTTGTGGTACCTCACCGGGACCATCGTTAGACATTACTTCGGTGAGGACCGGGACAGGGCATTTCTGCCACGTCGGTGGTTGGTCGTTTTCCATACATCCCCCATCCATCGCATAGTGATATGCGACGATTAGGGGTTCAGGGACCCATCGTTATTGTGTGCGTTAGCACTTATTTCATCTTTTTGGGTCCACCCCCGCTCGCTGTGCAACGATTGGGGGTTTTCCACGCTTCGGAGGGCGGACTAGCCAGCCATGGGCCTATATTTTAGGTGGAATCCGAACCACCCAGGCCCGAGATCAATCCCATCGAGAGAGAAAAGTCACAAGTGACAGTTTTCTCCGACGAGGCTTGAACCCAGGCCCTAACGACACTCTCAGATTCAGTAAACAAAGGCGCGATGCCTTTACTCACTGAGCCATCGAGGCGTATGTGGTGTGTATGTGTGTGTGTGTGTGTGTGTGTGTGTGTGTATGTGCGTCTGGTGGGCTGGAACCAATGTAACTTTTGAACTGAGACACGTATCGAGAAGCGGTTCGGCTATTTTCGATGGATTCGTGTGTCGCATGAAGCCCCAAAAACTTATTTTATGATCTACCGAGTAGTTAAAAAGTTATGCTTCATGGAATCGTTTTGTAAATTTGATTTTTTGGAAAAAAATTTTTTTTTTCGTTTTTTCGTTTTTTCATGTAAAAATGAAGGAATTATTATTTTTATTTTTTGATCGGTATAGTTCAAACGGAGCAGCCAATCTTTAATATAAAACAAAAATCGTAGAGATTCATTGAATATAAAAAAAGTTAGAACTTAAAATGAAAAGTTGTATTTTTGCTCCTGTATAGAGCAAAAGCGGACGTCTGGATCCAGTGTATCATTGAACGGAGACACGTAGCGTGAAAGTGAGCAAGGGAAACTTTTACAAGGGAATCTTTTACAAAATTATAGAAATCTCTCAGTTTTTTTATAGTTCTGTACACAAAAATGAAATACTAATTTATCTTCCAACAATCAGACGCCTTCATTAATATCATTTTTTATGAGGAAGCTATTCGCCAATAAATTGGCAGCGGTTTTTTTTTGTGACACAACGATTGGCCAAGTGCATGCCACTGTACATGTTTCTCAACATATTCTTGACGAACAATAATCTGGTCTCTGAAGAGAGTACAACATTTCTCCAATTTTTTTGGGTTTTGCTTATACCATTGCCAAGATGTAGCATTTCCACATTGACATCCTAGAATAGCAAAATAGGACACATAAATTACGATACCCAGTTAAAAATAAAAAACATATATGGAATGCAATATTTATGGTACTGACTTTATTATTAATGCGGTAAGTTTTGGTCCAGGTTTCGTGTATTTCTTTTCTTCTTAATCGACGAGGAACAATGTTTGGGCCACATGAATTTTGGTGCGAGTTCCTTAGTGTTATATCATTTCTTCTATTGCGAGGTGGTGAAGGTGCAAGTGGGGTACGTCGTTTAAAAGGACTTGGAGTCTGTTCAGGAGACGATAGAGTGGCATTTTCCAAATGTCCACGTCCATGGCCTGAGTTGAAACTTTTTCTTCTAACGGCAGAGAATGTAGTGACATCTCCCAAATGTCGACGTCCATGGCGTAAGCTGGAACTTTTTCCACCATTGGTAGACAATGGAGTGTCATGTGCCATACTGTTTGAAGAGACAAGTGCTGTATGGAACATATGTTGCTGTGTTTTCTTGGGAGTAACGCAGTGGCCGCTTGAAGTTGGTGTTTTAACCATTGCGGGTGGAGGAGTTCCATTGACATCACAGATGACATGTTTAATAGTACAATCACTTGTATTATTCAACTTCAGAAATTGAGATTTTTTCAGGCCACTACCAAGTGTAATTGGATCACTTTTTCTTCCAGTCAACTGCTGAAAGTGAAAGTACAGAAAATATAGTATTCGTAACAAGAATAAGTTATGAGTAAAAATATTATGAAAGGGTAAATTATAAGTACCTTATTTTTCTTTGAAGCTTTTTTGGTACCAGTCAATTTCCTATTTTATTGAAGGTTTTGAGTCGCTTGCTTTTTTGAAGCCTTATGAGTGGTTTTCTCATTTACAGCAACATTGTCATCATCGGGAACTGTTGAGTTTTGAGACAAATTCAAAATATTTTTATTCACATCACTAGCACGGAATTTTGCCATTAGTATCCTTGGTCCACTGTCTTGTTCAGCTTTGCATTCCTCGTATGCTGAAAATATTCAAATAATATTTAATACAACAGTGAGTTACAATTGTTTAAATTACCTACATCTAAATGCATATATGCAGGCCGTTTCATATTTTTGATTCTTGGCTTTTTTAACAGCATACAATGTTTTAGGATTTATATGGTCATCTATGCTCATAGTTTTGTGTTTGATAGCTTGTATTAAATTCAACCTCAACGATCGTCGTAGTACCGCTGGTATTATGTTTAGCAAATCGTACTCAAGCGTGAGTAGGGGTAGACATTTTCGTTACTTACATCAAATGCATTGACTGTAACAAAACGTTTATGTAATTATAATAATTTTAATTGCATATTACATAAAAATCAGTTTAGTATTTACTAAATATGCGTTAATAAATGAAGCTAAACTAATTAACCTTTTTATTGCTATAATTGAAATCGAATTAAAGCGCGTGTTGGGTTATGTGATATGTCGAAGACTTCGACAAACTTAAATAATTATTGTATCGCGTGTAATAAAGAAATATTAATTTTAGCTTTTTGCTAATACGTTACAATAAATTTTGTGCATCGAGTAAGTATTCGTTAATTAATTAATTAGACCTTTGAGTAAAAAATTATGCTTGAATCAAACCTCTTTTGTTGGCTAGTCGTAACCGGAATGGCGGTTGAATGCAAAATGCTAATCATTGGCGCGAATCCGTAAGGAACGTGTAATGAAAATAAAGGTCCCTTTACAATAAAAGAATTTCACTTCCGAAGCACGCAACGACAACTTTTGTTCCACTGTATTCCTTGCAAATGTTTCGATTTCAGTTCTTCGTACAAGTGCTACTTGTACATAACCATTGTATTATAATTATAGCTTTTACAGTACATTACTCATGAAGTTTTTATTCTTGAAAAGTATTGTATACAATTACGTGTTTATTTAATTTTACAGTAGTGATCACGTTCTAGTTAGTTAGTCTTTGCTCAAAGTATACGTATTATCGTGTTTTGGTTTATTATTGTTTACCTTAATGATTTGCAACATGATACTTGAAGATTTGTTTATCACATCAATACCTAAATAAACTTTGAATTTAAACATAACAAAAATTGTTAGCTCTTCGAAATACTGTAACGATATGAATTATCAAAGAGAACTTGGATACTAAGTAACTGATCTTTTTCTGACACTTGAGTTTAAAGTCATTCTGTAACATTATTGTACCATAAGTAAACAAAAATTGCGAGCTATCAATTGCAATTCTACTCCACTCAAATAAAAGATAACTTTTTATCAGAAAATCTTGTGTTCCAGCAGGTTTTGATGTGTAAAACCGATCATGAGACGCGTGGCATAAGTATAAAACATGAAAAAAACTAAATTATTGTCTTACTACATGATTTGCATGATAATCAAATTTTAACTGAAACTTTCTTATCACAAAATTGTACATTTTGTTTGTTTATTTGGAATCTTCATATATGTCAACATGATCTCTTAACATGAATTATTATTTATGAAGTTATGTCTTTTACATACATAATACTAAGAAATTTGAAAGTTTGTTTATAAAAATGTCAAAAATGATGTGCAATAGAACGTTAAAAAAAATTATTATGGTGATCCAGAATCTACAGTACCAAGGTCAACAGAATATTCATGGAAGAAATTAAAGAATAATCAACTACTGGCGTTAAGAGAATTGGTATTTTATCTAAAATATATTCATATTATGAGGGGACATATCTGTGTTTTATTCTGTTGAAATTTTTTAAAATATGACTGGTATCTTCATGACTCTAATTAATTTCATAGATGTTTGTTGCAACATTATAATTTCAAATTTGATAAATTTTGATATCTAGGATCTGAAAAGCTTCTTAATTCAGTTTTCCTTAACCTAACAGCAATGCATTCTAATTTATTTAATTTATTTGCGTAATAAGCGAATTGCACGATGTAGCAATAAATTTTGGAAATAATAATTTATGGTTTTTTTTCTGTCATTCAGTGAGCTGAAACTGTTCTTTGCCCGCCTTGAAATTCTGATCCACTTGAGTGGAAATGAAAGGTATAAAAAACATTTCAAGTTAAATAAGTATATCTACCTGGAAATGTTACAAAAATAATTAATGTAGAAATTCACTTGATAATTCTAAGCAAGAATAACATTTATTGGAGACAGCTAAAGATTTGTGAGATTGTCATATTTAAAAAGAACTCTTCCTTCCTAATAAATAGTGAATAGAAAATCCAGCATTTTTTTGCTCGAAATACAGTTGAGTTCCATTTAATCTTTTTGTTTTTTATTGTATTAATGATCTTTCAAAAATAAAAACCATTTAGGAGTTTTTAATGAGGTCCAATAAAAGGCAGGCAGTAAATGTGTCAGAAACCAAAGCCATACATGAACATGTTGACATCGCTACCTTATCACATGAAGAAAATTTGACATGTGATTATTTTTTGAATGCACAGTCTGCACCTGATGTACGTATATATCTATATATCATTATAGTACTTTACGATACTAGTGCCATAAGTAACACTTTTCGGCCCAGCTATTAGGACCCTCGCTACGCTCGGGCCCTAAACTACGCCGTGCCAAAAAGTGTCCCCATGGCACGAGTATCGTACAAAATTTTATAGCACTGTGCTAAGCTCACATTTATGCCCCCTTTTCCGAGTCATGAGTCGCACTTTCTGGTAGCGCGAAGTGAGGTTAGCGCACGAGCGTATGCGAGTGCGATGCGAACGTAGCGGTGCCATAATGTGCGACTTATGCCACCGAAAAGCGTACCATAAATGTGAACTTATGCCACACAGTGCTATAAAGAAATTAAATAGCTCTTGTGTATAAGTATTGTTTTTCAGAGTATGGAAGATATTGACAAATCATTGGAGGAGCACATGAATGAATTGTTGGTATGTTATATATAAAATCAACTTTTTTTTAAAAGATTTATTTTATATAATTGCAAGTGCAAGTGTTAATTGAATTTTTATATTTATGGTAGGATTCCAATCAAATTAATGATGCACCATTTGATGACAGTGAAAACACAGTAAATGAGTATATGGACAACGAACTGCACAGAGTCATTTTTAAGACTCAATAAAATGTTAAAAAAAGAAAATGATAATGCTCCAGTAGATCTTCCAATCATTGCGTCGAAAGTAGAAATGATTCTCTCAATTTTGAAGATATGGTCAAAATATAATCTACCTAATGTAGCTTTGCAAGATCTGTGCAAAATGCTAAATTCGTTTGTTGGCTCCAAAATTTACCTAGTTCACGTTTTAAAATAGACAAGTTACTATCATCTAAGGAAGGAATAAAATACCATGCAGTATGTCCAATATGCCAAAGTTATCTGGGACAAATTTAGCAGCACGAAAAATCGATTCACTGTAATGTCTGCAACAAAATAGTATGTGTTCAAGGCACTCAAACTAATTTCTTCATCACGCTTGACATAAAAGCTTCTATTAAACAATTAATCGAAGCGCATGGAAACTATTATTTCGATTTAATGCATAATAGAAATAGGAACGAAAATGATATAAGTGACATTTACGATGAACATTTGTACAAAAAATTTATGGCAACACTGAACAATGAAGAGCTTCATTCATTTGCTACTTGTGTTTTCAACAGTGATGGTTCACCGGTCTTCAAAAGCTCCACGCATTCTATTTGGCCTATTCAAATATCATTAAATGAAATTCCTGCTCATGTTCGTCAAAAAAGACTATTACTTGGGCCTTATGGTTTGGCAAAAGTAAGCCCGACATGAACATTTTCTTTAAAACATTCACAGATATTTTTCAAGAAATGTCCAAAAATGGAGTACCCTGAGTTGTTAATAATATTAAGAAAAATATCAAACTATATGCATTATGTTGCTGCGTTGAATCGGTCGCTCGCGCCCCGATGCAAGATTTAACTGAGTTCAACGGCTGGTATGGATGTAATTGGTGTCTTCACCCCGGCAAAGCCACAAAGAATAAAAATAAAAGTAAAAAAAATCATCGGCTCTCAAGTATGTGCTACTGGAGGAGCAGATAGAAATGCGTACCATAGAAAATATGCACCAATTTGCCGAGATAGCAGATACAAATAAACCATGTATGGGCGTTAAACATCCTACTATTTTAAGTGAACTTCCGTGCTTTAATATAGTTGATGGTTTTATGCCTGACAGCATGCACTGCCTGTTTTTGGGGGTATGCAGACAATTCGCCAGATACTGGTTCAATCATCCAGGAGAAGACTATTACTTAGGTAAAAAGAAAATGAAAACTATTGAAACAATTTTAGAGTCTATAAAAGCATCTAATGCAGTCTGCCGTTTAAGCTGATCCCTGTAAGATAGAAAATATTTAAAGTCCAGGGAATGGGAGAACTGGCTTCTGTACTACAGTTTACCTGTATTAAGGTCGATGCCCGAGTTTGAAAAATATGCCGATCATTGGAGTTTACTCGTCCAAGCAAGTCATATTCTAATGCAACAAAAATTTAGCAAAGATCAATTAATAGAAGCAAATAAGTATCTTAAAAATTTTGTTATACTTACTCAAATATATTATTCCAGTAGAGCAGAGCTATGAGTTTTAACGTCCATCAGCTGCTGCACCTTGCACAAAGTGTCTACAATTGGGGACCTCTGTGGGCCCATCATGGGTATCCCTTTGAAAATGGTAACGGGGAGATATCGCGAACAGCCTAATCTGCCAAGGGAGTTTTATTTCAGATTTGCCGGAGTCTAAATTTTAAGCGATGCATAAGTATTATGGAGCGACACTTAAAACAACATCAACCAGAAAGATTAAAATTCTGTGAAAGTTTAGATCAAAAATATACGTCAAAATATTTTCAGGTATCACCTGAATCACGGTGCAAATATTACGGCCGACCTAAAAAAACGGATGCTAAATGGAGCCATGAACTAGATTTATTACCTCAAACAACAGTATCGTATAATAGAATTGTCAAAAATAGTTGTTTATACTCTACAAAAAAAAACTTAAGATCAAATAATTCATATGCCAAATTAGACAATGATACATTCGTTAAAATAAAAGAATTAGTAACTGATCCAACTACATGTAAAGAGTACACTATTGTTCATCATTCATCATCGGAGGATGAAATTTGTTCGTCGATTTTGACTAAATCGATTATTGCGGTAGCAGTATGTATTCAAATCAAACAAAAAAAATATGTGACTTGCGTTCCAAACATGCTGCACTATTGAAACATAGAAAATTAATTTAAATAAACGTTTTTTAATAAAATTTTTTCATCGATTTCATTTTTTTTAACCATCCCTCCATCAATAAATTCTATTCTTGAAGCTCTGAGCATTTGCAGAATTCACAAAAATTTGCGAAAAATTCACAAAAATTTTGTAAATTTAATGTCTAAATTTGATGTGAATCGCATGTATATAATATATGTAATTCTGATCAATTATTTTTAAATTTTACATGAATTTTACATAAATTTCTTGTAAAATTTTTATAAATTATACATAAATAATAGAATACTCATGGGACGATGAGAAAAAATTTCCAAATTTTCATATAATTTTTATGAAAATTTAATTAAAACTTTACGTAGAATTTGAATAAATTTTGCATAAAAATCATGTAAAAGTCACAAAAAACTCAAATAAATTTCATATGAAAATTACATGAAGCGCTTTTGGGACACCGTCTTGGAAAATTTTCGCGATATTTTTTACAAATATTTCATATAAATTTTTCATGAAATTCACATGAAATTATTGTGAAATATACGTAAAAAAATTGGAAAATTTCCATATACATTTTACATATATCATACATTTCATGTGAAAATCGTGTGTAATATTCGTAACCTTTTTATATGAAATCTATATACATTTCATGTATAAACTTTCACTAGGGCAGTCACATCGCGAGATTGCCGTAAGCGGAATATACTTATAACAGTGTATGTGTATGGATGTGACTGAGTTTGTGAGTGCAAAAAACACCGGACCGGTAATTTATGAAGATTATATGTGTAAATGAACTTGAACTGTATTTTGAAAATACTTGGTGGTTAATATTAAAGAAAAATCAGAATGTAGTTTGAATGATAAATATTGATGAAAGAATGATTGACTTAGTTAAAAATGAGTTGAAGAACTTTCGTTATATATATGTAGTGATGATATAGAAATACGACTGACTCTACAAATTAATGGGTAAGGCTCAGAATTTTTGAAATAATCGCCATAAAGTCGTTGAAATTGTGTTTTTACATGATGCGCAAAATACGAAAATTTTGTATTGAAATAGGCAGTGATAATAATATTTTTCTACGTCAAGAGCTTTTTTGCTGGTGAAGCCTGCATTTGGAGAAGTTTCCAAAATAAAAAGCTTACTATGCTCTGTTGCTATTTAATTATAGCCGCAGATCGTGAATGTTCCTATTTTTTCGAGACTGAATTGAATGTTCTGGGTAGTATTAGTAAAATAAATCACAGGGCTATTGGTTCCCTCGTCCTGAACTCTCGTACTTTTCCTTCATATAAGATTATATATTGATCAAATTTGCAATAATAATTTAGTGGGACAGGTGATCAGAAGTATGATGTTTCCGACCCATCGATACATTGACCTTTTGAGTATGGACAAACAAGGTTGGAAGACATGACAAGTTTATTACCTTTCTGATCATAAGACACGACGTATATAAAAATGAAATCTCCAGCTCTACCGTAACTACTATGTTATTATATTGACTTTGATTCGAAGAAAAACTCCGCTCCCTAGCAAGCACCATCCATCGATAAGCTACCCGCGACAATTAATGACCGTCTGTTCGTTACATTAACAACTAGATCGCGTACAATAATATTTTCAAATTTAAAATGTCCGAATTTTATCGCATCAGTGCAAACTTTTTTGATAAAGTATGAATATAACGATTATCGACACCTTGTACTAGTTTGTTATGAGAAAACGCACCACAGTACCGTATCTTTCTATCAACTAAAATTCTGCAACTGGATTCGTCGATGTGCTGGTATGCAAGCTGCTGCAGTAGTGGAATGTATACTTCTTTGCTGTCCGAGGACTTCATTTCATCTCACACGAGCCTACCACTGAAGTTGACACTGTGATGAAATTGGGTGAGAACGTGCCACACATGTATCCCGATAGGCTTTCAGCCGAGCGTATAGTTGCTCACAAAAAAACTAATATACGTTTATAACGAGAAATTTGGTGTCAATATTCTGTTATTTTTGTATTATTAAATTTTATTTATATTAAACGAAGCAATTAACAAAGAAGTAACAACATGTATATGTCAACAAAGCTTGACTGAGCACGTTCAATGATCAGTCGTACAGTTGCCTTTGCGAAGAGTACTATAAATTATAAAATAAAAAATATTTTAAAAATGGAAATTTCAAATTCGAAGAAACGAAAAACCTTATCAATAAATGAAAAGTTCACAAGTTTGTAATGCTTATCAACTATCGTCCCCAACTGTATCGACGATTTGGAAAAATCGCAAAAGTATCATCAAATCCTTTGAGGAATGTAGTGGATCTATAAAAAAGGCGCACTTGTAAAAACATGGACATCGATAAGGCTCTCTTTAAATGGTTTCTCCAGAAAAAAAAAACCAGAATGTGCCCATCAATGGACCAATTTTACAAGCGCAAGCTGATAAATTTGCAGCAATTATCGGTGACACCGACTTTATTTGCAACCATAGTTGGATTTCGAGATTTATCAAGAGGCATGATATTTCTTTTGGTAAAATAAGTGGAGAAGCAAATAGTGTCGATTTTTCCAAAGTAGATACGTAGAAAACAGAGCTGTGGGATAAAATTAAAGATAAATACGCGGAGGATGATATTTTTAACGTCGATGAAGCAGGTTTGTTACCTAGTAATTGTACAATTATTTTTAAATTGTAAATTAATTTTAAAATCAAATTCTGGAGTTTTTTACAATCTCATGCCGGATAAAATTTTTCCGATCAAAAGGAGAAACTTGTGCTGGTGGGAAGTTATCAAAATTGAGGGTAAAAGTTCTGATCGGAGCAAATATGACATGAAAAGAAAAAAGAAAATTGTTCGTCATTGGAAAGTCAAAAAATCCTCTGTGCTTTAGAAGTGTCAAACAATTGCCAGTAAAGTATGACGCAAATACTAAATCATGGATGACAGCCGAGCTGTTCGCCTCAGTATTGGCAGAATGGGATACCGAATTGAGAAAAAAAAGAAAAATATTACTTGTTGTTGACAATCTTGTCATAACAAGATGCCGAGTTTTCCAAATATAAATTTAATTTATTTTCCTCCGAACGTAACGTCGATGTTTCAACGAATGGACTAATGCGTTATAAATCAAAGAAGAAAACTAGTATTAGAGTACATCGACAACTTAGATCGAGGAAATACAAACAGTAATGTTTCTCTGTTACAAGCAGTTCGTTTCATGGCTGAAGCGTGGAATGAAGTAACAGAGAAGACAATTCGAAACTGCTTCATAAAATCTGGTTTATCTAGGGGAAACTTAGTAGAAAAAGACGATGGCAATGAAATGAGATTGTCTGATTGGCTGAGCTGTAATCAATTACATCACAGTATACCTACAGAATCCATCGACAACTACGATGTAGATGACATGGAACTTCCAGTAGAGGCTTCTTATTCTGATGCGGAAATTTTGAATAATGTGCTTGCACAAGAAAATATTAATGATGAAGCAAAAATTGAAAATGAAGAGAATACTAAAAAAATCGATTTCGCATCAAGTTCTGAAGCTTTATCGGCATTAAAAATACTATCGAGGTTTAATGAGACCAATGAACTTAACGATGATAATTTTATATAGGGTATGTGTGAGTAAGTCACTGATTGATGCTGCAACGGACGGGTTATTTTCTGCAATAGCAATGTCTTGACTTTCCGGAATAATTCGGTCAAGCTGCAAAATGCTCGTATCCATGCTATCATTGTTTGGTGGATCGTCCGCGCTATTTTGTGGTGGCAGCGAAAAAGTAACTGCTGGTAACGTTGCTACGCTATGAACTACTTCTTGTTCATACGCGTCATTTTATCCGCTGCGGCGATCAACTAAATCATTGTTCAAGTCATGATGTCCGCTTGGCGTCAGATTACCGCTTTTACTTCCAAGTCGCGAGTTTGAGGGCCCTTTCGCGTTTATATCTGCGGTTTGCCATCAGAGAGTACACCTTCCGACCTAGATGGTTGTGTGGAGCACTCATTGATATGCGTCCATGTTATATTTTTACGACCCGGATTATCTGTCGCATGTCCATCTGCGTGTACTATAATAGCTTCCGGTGGCAAGCAGCTTGACGATTTGTTCGGAAAATCTGGAAGTTCTTGAGATTGTGCTACTAGAGATTCTTTAGCTTTGATAGACTCCATAGGGGTCTTGGGTGCTGCTAGCATTTCTCTAGTTTCAACCGTATTGATAGTCTTCGCCACTTCCTCGTGCGTCTCTCCCATGCTGACGTCACTGCCAAACGCGTCGTATTCGAAGAGTGACTCACGCTGTATGGCTCTGTGCTTAATGACTGGCTCTATTGAACGCGTTGATTTATCCGAGGCTCCATCATCGAATGTAACTTTTTCATTAATACCCTCTTTGTTTTTTACCCGCCACGTGCGTAACTTGAAAATCTTGCCCGATCTCTTCGATAAGATCCACCCTCTTGTCTTCCTGATTATCGGCTTATTCATATAGTTGACGCCGCAAGAAATCGGCCAAGTTTCAACCATCGGTAATAACTGGGTTTCGAGATAGAGCATCGGCGTTTGCGTTCACAAGACCTTCGTGATACACGATGCCGAAATCGTATCCGCGCAGCTCTGCCTTTAGATGATTAAAACGCAAGCCAGGTTTTTTTGTTTTGTAAATTTTCGGCCCCAAAAATAGTAATAAAACTGTTCCTTACCATATACGACTGCAATTAATTCCTTATCATATGTCGCATATCTGTGCTCTGCGCTCTTGAGGCAACGAGATGCATAAGCACATGCATAGTCAGATCCAATATCATCTTGACCTAGAATCGCTGAAATGGCAAACTTGGATGCGTCTGTCATTAATATAAACGGTTTTGACATATCAGGTTCTCGTAACCCCGGGTACTCACACATGCGAGTTTTTAGTTCTTCGAACGCTTGAATTTGTTCATCTTTCCATTCAAACTTTACAGTTTTTCAGACAATTTTTGCATGGGTCTCGCAATTGATGCGTAATTTTTCACAAACTTTCGATAATTACCCGTAAGTCCCAAAAATTGCTTCAGTTTCTTCGTATCCGTAGGCACTGAAAAATTTTTCATAACTGAAATTTTCTCGGGATCCATTCGCATTTCCCCATTACCCACAATTTGACCTAATACCTTTGCCTCTCGCTTCAGCATCTGGCATTTAGCTGGTTAAGTTGACGTGTTGGCAGTCTTAAATCGATCCATCATACGTATAAAACGTTTATGTTCCTCGACTGCCTCACCATGCACCATAACATCGTATAAATAAATTTCGAGTTTGGTGCCTTTCAATCCAACGAGAGTTAGGCTCGTAGCTCGGGAAAATACAGAAGCCCAGATTTTTACCCCATCGACATACGTCGGAATTGATACACTCCGTTGGGACCCATAAAGCCCATCTTATGTGCAGAATCCTTATCCATCGCTATCTGATGGAATCCGCTTCTAAGATCTACACAACTTATGAAATTGGCTGCGGCCAGACGCACGAGTATATCTACTGTTAGCGGTAATGGATAGCAGTAGCCTTCTGCTATCTCATTCAGTTAGTGAAATTCAGTCACAAGAAGCCACTTTTTATTGCCGTCCTCATCAAATGGCTTATTGGGAACGATTCATAGTGAGCTAAGCCACAGCGTGTTGGAAGGAGCGATTATATATTTTTTGATTAATTTGTCAATTTCTTTTTGCATCACTTCTCTTATTTTAGGCGGATAGCTGTAATACTTCGGGATGATCGGCTTTTCTGTGGTAGTTGTGATTGAGCAAATAATGATATTTGAAATAGGCAGAGGCTCGCCTTCTAGCCCGAATACATATGGATTATGTGAGACTAATGATTTAACTGCCTCCAGCTCAAGATCATTGCACCCTACTGTATCCAAAAGTCCAACAATTTTTTCGACTCTCTCCGGCCCTTGTAAGATGAAATTTGATGAGGCTTTAATGCTCTTACCATCTTGCTTGTCATCTGAAAGAAGTTTCAAAAGGCAGGCATCCTCGAGAGCTTCGCTATCCTCACTAGAGATGTTCTCGTTTTTATATGAAATTGTCTCATATGGTGGCAATTCGACCCAAGGTATGAGTATATTTTTTTTCTCGTCAGAGATATTTATACATTCCGCATAGATAAAACCGTTTCTATTTTGTGCAACAAAAATACCAAACAAGACGTTATCTTCTAGATATTGCAGAGGAACCCACCCAACCGGCTCATCTTTAAGGTCATGTGCCTTAATAATTTTCTTCGAACTTCGAGTTATTGTTCCTTCGTCAGTAAATGGTATAGAATAACCATTAAAGACTAGTTTTTGTTCGGAAGAATAGATAATGCCATTATATTTTTTAATAGCATCCCATCCAAGGAGTCCATCTGCTCGAATCGAAGTATCTTCCGGCAAAATGTGCAACCTTATCGGCGCCCCTTGTAACTCAACCAATATACTACCTGAATAAATTTAGCTTTTTAACCCTCGGTGGTTTGAATGCTTATTAATGAAAACGTTTCAGTTTATGAAATGATTACAAAAAACTTTTATGGAAAAAAAACCTTGCGGTAAAAAAAAACCGCTGCCAATGTATTGGCAAGTAGCTTACTCATACTGAAAATAATTTGGAAATATTAATATCATTTTTTCTAATTTGTTCACAAAACAGTTTCAATCATAAAGTATTTCTGTTTGTGGAATCAATCGCCAACGTTTTTCTATACTTTGATATATAATTTTTATCGAACTTTTTCACGATGACGTAACAATTAAGGTAGTTCCCTAAAAAAAAAAAATAATTTGGATATATTAATATCATCTTTTCTAATTTTTTCACAAAACAGTTTCAATCATAAATTATTTCTCAACCAAACGATACAAAAAAGAAGAAAGAAATTTTCTCGAAAAAAAAATTTTTTAAAGATCGAAAAAAAAAATTGCTTTCTCATAGAGGAAGCTTTGTGACGGACCGATTTACAACTTTCATAACTAATAATCGTAGAGTACTTTTACATAAATATTCTTAAACTAGACCGAATTGCTGACACATGTCTGTATGAGTGTGTGTGTGTGTGTGTGTTTTTTTTTTATTTTTTCTTATGTATTAATATGTTTTATTTAGCAAAAAGAGAAAAAGAGAAGTTTACATTAGATAGCAAATGTAATATTTTTGTTTTTGTACATAGATTATGTAGCTACATCCACTTCGATTTCCGTTTGTTCCATCCCCGCGGAAATCGCCGTTAGGCATTACTTCACGGGGGTGGAGGGGTTGGCATTAAGCACTTCATGAGGGCTTAGATCAGGTGGCGTCTTCTTCTGGATGCATCGTCCGGTCATCCCCTTCTGTTCATTCCTTTGTCTCTCAGTCTTATCACAACTGAGTGGGCAAAGGAAGCAACCGCGAGCCAGTTTGGCTCACTCGCGAGCATGGGCCTGGTGGTGTTTTCCGGCGTCATAACCTCGTGGAGAAGAGCCTGTAGTATCTCTCTTTCTTCGTTAAACATCGGGCCGATGGATGAGGGGCAAACCGGGCATTGCGCGCTATGGTTATGATCGTAGCATCGGCTATGGTGTTTGAAGAAGCCATGCCCGATCAAGAGTTGCGTGAGGTGGTAGTTTCACTCTTCGTGTTTCCTCTCGATCCACACTCTGAAATTCAGGATTAGCCGATGCGTCCAACGGGCCTTAGTCGACTGGTCCTATGCTTCCTACCACTTGCTTAGCGTTGCCAAGCGTTCTTCGTCCTTTGCGTCCTCCTGGCGGGAACCGTAGAGCCGCGTTTGCTCGTCTGTAAGAAGGGCCAGCGGAGGTATGCCGACAAGGACGTATGTTGCCTCGTAATAGACATGCGGCTGGCCACCGATCACACGCAGGCAGGCTCGTCGGTGGGCTTCCTCCGCCTGGCGAATGTAGGCTCTTAACTCAAGAGGAGACGCCAGCAATGTGTGACCACGCAAAAAGACGGCTCCAAAAAGGGGGATACGACAATCGAGAGATGGCATCGCACAGGATCGGAGGTTCACCAAGTAGAAAAAAGATGAGTCCCTGAGCCCCTTATCGTCTTATATCACTATACGATGGATGAGGGATGTATGGAAACGACTCACAGCAAAGTAGCAGAAAATGCTCAACTTACCCCCGGCCTCACCAAAGCAATGCCTAGCGTTGGTTACCGGTGAGTGTCAAAATGGGGTGGAGTAAAAAAAAAAAAAAAAAGAAATACGAATTATAGTTACCGTTGGACCGGTAAAAGGCACAGGCCATTGAAGAGATTGAGTCTCGCGAGTCGCGCCGTGCGTGTATACGTTATCGTGTGTGCCAGAGTATCGTGCAAGCTCGAGATAGTCCAGGAGACTATCTACGTCGAGCCGCAGGTGTGTGTTGTCGCGGGAGTGAACCCTAAGTCCTCGTGACGAGGAGAGCGAGTGTGTGCGAGCTCGAGGTCGTGCTTGAGTGTGCGTGTGCTGTGTATGAACGAGTCGACCCGATCACCGCTGCAGAGTGACCAGCGCCGTACTCAAAGAGCCACATCACCCGTTTGTTCCAGGAACCAGGGGAAGCGAGGACCAGTCACAGCGACCACCAACGGCGACCACCAGGCTATCTCGAGGAGGAGACAATATCGGCGGTGAGCTGGACGGCAGGGCCGTCATACATATAGTTTGTTGTATTGGTCGTTCTCATACGCTCCAACGAGCTACGTTGTCGCGAGAGCCGTCGACGGTTCCGGTCTCTTTCTCCCGAGAACTGTGTAGATATAAGTGTTATTAATAAACCGTTATTATTAATTATTCAAATAGAATATAGCGAGAGTCATGATTTATGAATGAATGTGTGTGTGACGATTTTCCCTTCCCGTGTTGCATGCATTTCTCAGGTGGACCCTAGACGTACATGGAATGAACCTGCAGCGAAAAGGACAGACGTAACCGATGAGGTGCGTCAGGGTAAGCACACGAGTTAATAGGTTACATGTGTCAGCAATTTGGTCTAATTTAAGAATAGATTAAGATTTTAAATGTGCTGGTCTTGCTTCAAAAGGCGTTGGATGTGGTCGTGCCAAATATGTTTGTAAACACCATATCAGGTGAGTCTTTCCTGATCGATGATCACGTGAGGGACCGTTCACGTGTATTAACTTTCACTACACAAGCTAATCTGCGAATACTTCGCAAAGTATCAAACAAACATACCTTTTTCAGTGATTCATTTAATGAATTCCTAACAAAAAAAAACAAAATCTTGAGCAACTCGGCTTATCAAAACTAAATCTATCTTTTGACAATTGGCATATCAAACTAAATCTATTTTTGCCGACGGGCTTATTAAATCAAAATCTTTGGCCATCAGGCTTATAAAACTAAATATTAATGTAATTATTAATGTAACAAAATATTAATGCAACAAAATAATAATGTAATTCTTTTTCTTTGATTCTTTAAATACTACTAACAAAAAAAATCAATTTCTTTGATTTTTTTTCAAACTAAAAACAAATTCAAATATTTAATAATTTCTCTTACATAAAAATAAAATAAATTCAATTTTTCTTTGATTCTTTTTTCTTTCAATTCTTTGCTTCATTTTCTTTTAGTGTGTATCGTGTGTTTGTATGTAATCATGTGTATGTGATGTAGTAGTGTGATGTTTATGTCTCCTGTCTATGTCTGTTTTTCATTGTAGTTTATTGTGGTGTCCGTCATGTAGATGTTTATTGGTGTGCGTGATTTTCGGGCTTGCTCTTTAATTTCGTCTGGTATAATGACTTCCATTAGAGACATGATTTTGCTGAGTGTTTGTGTTTGAGTGGTGCTGTGTCGGTTTGTCTGTGGTGTTAATGGTGGTATTGAGGGGGTTGGGAGTAGTGCGGGTCTTCTGGGTGTCTGTATGGGGTTATGTTGTGTTTGCTTTTGGGATACTGGTGGTGTTGAGGGAGTAGGGAGTAGTGCGGGTCGTCTGTATGTTTGTGAGGTAGTGGGTGTTGCGTCTTGTCTTGGTATTTCTTTTGGTATGTGTGGGACGTCTCGTGCTGTTTCGTTGATTTTTCTTATTTCATTCCTTCTTCTTCTTATCTCTATCTCCTGGCAAGTCGGGCATGCCTCGGTAGTCGTGCCTACACGGCCGCATGTTACACAGAAATCTTCTTCTGCCTCCCGTTCGCATTCGTACCAAAAGTGTCCCGTCTTGTCACACTTCCAGCAGATAGCTTTTGCTTTTTTATCTGGATACTCGCGAGCTTTGTGGCCTGGTTTAAGGCATGTCCAGCAGTCAGCGGTTCTGCCTATAAACTGTCTTTTCAGCTCGTCTTGTCCAATTTTTCTTCCGTCTATTTTCTTTGTGCTGGTGTGATAGTCGTCTATTGGGCATACAGATTCGATGAGTGAGGGGTTTTGTGTATGTGGTGTGGGTTGGAAATATGGGATTGGAATGGGTGTGGTTGGATAGTCGTTTATGGGGCACATGGTTTCGGTGAGTGAAGGGGATTTTTGCGTAGGTGGGGTGTGGTGGAAGAAGGGGATCGGTATCGTTGTCCTTGTTGATGTAGTTGGTGTTGGGAAAGATGAAGTCTTCATCGTGGAACGTCTGTTTCGGTTTTGTTACTGGAAGTTTTGGTTGTTGCTGGATGAAGAGAGTTGGTTCAATCCTGATGTTCGGGAATTTCTGCAGTATTTCTTGTCTTTCTTCTTCTCTGCTTTTCTGCAGCTTCTTGCGTTCCTCCTCGCGTCTCACATCTTTCTCAAATGGATGAGGTTCAAACTGTACCTTCTTTTTCATGTTCTGTTTCGGTACTGTTCCGGTGTATTTTGATGGTTCTTTGAGAATTGACATGATTTGTGTGAGAGGTATCGTAGCGTCTGGTGTGGGGGTAGAGGTACTTTTTTCAAGGGATGTAGGGGGGTTCATCTGGTTCAGTATGGGTATGGTCATTTCAGTTGGTGTATCGTTGGTTATTTGGATTTGTGTAGGAGTGGTGATTTGGGTTTGTGTATCTGTATACGTCTGGTCTTGTGTAGGTGTTATGGTTTGAGTTTTGGTAATGTCATTGGTCTGGTTTTGTGTCTGTGTATTTAGTGTTTCGTCTTGTTTTAAGCTGTGAAGTGTACATTTTATCTGTACGAGGTCGAATGATATTTCTGTCTGTGTAATTGTGGAAAGGTTATGCAGCTGTAGCTCGTCTTCTTCTGAGGTTGTATCTTGGTTCTTCTCTATCATCCTCGGCGGCGGTCTGGGGCGCGTAATCTTTTTTATGTCTCTGTTTCTTGTCTCTGAAGACATTTTGGTTTGTGTGTGCGTCGGGATCTGAAACTGTGGAGGGATTGCATTCGTCACTTTTAAGTTTTTTCATGTCATTTACGTAAACTTTTGATTTTTTTCCGGTTTTCTCGTGTTCTAGCTCGTAAACAGTATTTGAAATTTCTGTAATTACTTTACATGGGCCGTCCCAGTTTTCTGCAAATTTTGAGGTAAAGTCTTTTGGTGCGGATGATATGATATGGGTTTTTTTTAAAACTCTATCACCTACTTTGTATTGTTATAACTAATTGTAGTTATTTAATCAATTGTTTAGACCTTAAGCTTTACCTTAAATAGTCTAGGAGTTCATTTTTGTTATATTCGAAACTGTTGCCTATGAGTACGTTGAAATAATAGATGGAACACGTCGTGTATAGTCTGTTAGGTATAGCGTATGGCGTATATGAGTTCGCGTCGGCGCGGGCTTATATTGTAAGTCCCGGGACGGAATGTGCGTGTTATTGTAGTAGCCGCGGCGTAGCGTGGGTGTATGAATGTTAGCGAGAGCGACTCGTGTGTGTCTGCTAGTATATGCGTATGGCGTATATGAGTTCGCGTCGGCGCGGGCTTATATTGTAAGTCCTGGGACGGAATGTATACGTGTTACTGTATAGCCGCGGTGTAGCGTGAGTGTATGACTGTTGGGGAGAGAGACTCGTGTGCGTCTGCTAGGTATAGGCGTATGGCGTATATGAGTTCGCGTCGGCGCGGGCTTATATTGTAAGTCCCGGGACGGAATGTATACGTGTTACTGTAGTAGCCGCGGTGTAGCGTGAGTGTATGACTGTTGGGGAGAGAGACTCGTGTGCGTCTGCTAGGTATATGTGTACGGCGTATATCTCTTTGTGTCGGCCGGGCTTCTATTGTAAGTCCCGGGACTGAGTATACGTCTGCTGTTGTAGCAGCCGCCGCACACACACAACCGGCGACGAGTCACGGTTCTCCGGTGTTATGAAAACACCTGTATACCTGTCAAACACACGCTGACGGGTGTCCGCTATTCTAGCGCTAGTTTCGCTTTGTTTTAAAGCGAAACTGTCGAACTTGTTTTAAGTTCTTTTTGCCGTGAGTTTTTCACGGGCTCGCGAAGGAAGAAAGGAATTCAAACAAATACGTTATGTTGTATAACGTCTCCGTGGGCCGTGTTATACAGCTGGAGAGTTTGAGAGAGTAGCAGACGAGCTTGTTTTAAGCTCTTTGCCATGAGTTGTTCATGGGCTGTGCAGAGGAAGAAAAGAAGGAAGAAAATGAATTTTTGAACTTACTCGTTATGTTTTATAACGGCTCCGTGGCTGTGTTTTACAACTGGAGGTTCAAGGGAGAATGCGAGGCCTGTTGGTTTGTTCATCGGCTTTTTATACTCTCAGAATCTCTATTGTTTTAGGTGGGCTAAGTACATGTTGGAATTTGATTTGACCTAAGGTCGTAAAATTTACGAGTGGGCTGAACAAACCAACCGTCCTCGGATTCTCGATCTTTCCACGTTCCACGGGCCAAATCTTATTATAAAATATTAGACATAATTGTTGACAAAAGTGTGATACAGTGAATGTTTAAATCAGTGAGTTGAGACGAGTGCAACGATACCAAACGTGCATAGTTACGATGACTCAGTATTGTTCGTGAAGTGCTAGTGATTCATTATTATTTAATTAATTGATAGATTACTTGAGTTTGATATCTGTGGTATAGTGACAATGCATTGTTTGATATTCTTGCCCTCGGCTTAAAGCTTAATGTAATATTGTGTTTTAAATAATCATTTTGAGTCGTTAATACAGCCACGTGTAGTTATACTATGGAGTTATTTCTATTAATTGACATCATTGAGTTATAATAAAAATTGAATTCATTAAACATAATAATTAAACATAGTGAGTTAAAATATTTAGAAATCATATACGAATAATTAATCTTTTGTTAAAATGAGATTCGTTAATCGGGTCGGTAACTTAGGAACTCTATGATCGGATTGATATTTTCTAATGTGGTAATGGAGCGATTATCGATCGATCATGATTGTAGGCAGGAAGGAAAAAAAAACATATGATATCAGTGGCGGTGCTGGACGTCACATCCCCCCCTATGTTGGAGAGACATTCCTGGATATTGAAAATTGAACAGGATGTCGATTATACTCTGAAATAATTGGATCTTTCGACGTTGTTGGTTAACCGACGCTCCTCTGCATCTCTATCATTGGACGATTGTTGAGTTACGACATTATTTGGTTGTTGGCTTGTAGTGTTATTCGGTGGTTCAGCTGCCTCTAGAGCAAGTTGTTGTTCTTCTGGTTCTTGCGCTTCTCCCTGTCTGCGAGCTGCTAGTACTAATAAGTGTGTCAGGGAGCCAAGACAAGCCCCAAAAATATGTAATGACCATCCGTAGGCTCGATGGAGAGCAACTCCATTGATTGTGGTGTCGATGATGATTTTAATAATGTGCAAAATCATAAGAATAGCAATGACTCCAGCACTAGCCGAGCCAAAACTCAGGAATTTCTGCCAAAGCTTTCCCCAAGTTGATTCGACTATTTTATCTAGGACTTCGTCATTGAGCAGACGGATTATGGTTCCATCCTTTGTTGTTACTGTAGCACCATGTAATTCTTTGGCGAAACTATTTAATAATGCTGGACGTTCCAGAGAAACATTATAGCTCTTGATAGGTCGTCGAGATCTTTGCTTGAATAAATACCACTTGAAGCGAGGTATTTTGGGCTGGAATAAGTCCATGTGACTTCATTGCTAGGACGTAGGGTGATAGGATCTTTTGCTTCAGTAGGCTTAGGCATTATTTTATACCAAATATCATCCAGAAGGTAATAGTGAGGAAGGACTGTGTTGCAAACCACCTCTGTACCGCTTTTCTTGAGTATATGTGTTTTAGGTGTCAAAAACATCGTCACATTGCCTCGAACTACTTGCAGCTCATTGTAGCATTTCTCTCCGTGCTGAACCCTAACCTCTATGGGTATACACTTCAAAATATGTACGGCTTCACCCCCACTTAAGGCCATAAAACCAGGACCTTTCATGAAATTATAGGCAAACTGATCGGGGTTGCTGGTGGCTATTGCTAAGGAATTCTTTAAAGTTTGTCTCTCGAGCTTGCATCTCTCTGTAAGTATGTCTCGGTACAAATATTTGAGTTGGTATTTTATGTGCCTTTCGACATATACAAATTTTGAATTTACATATGAAAATAAATCCAGATTGGTGGCATCAATTGCGGAGAATCTTGCAAAGGACCTTCCTCGAACAGTTTCAAATGAATAGTTTAGGGTGCTCTGTCGAAATGATGGAGTACCCACATAGATTATCTGTTTTTCTTGCTGATAGTCCGAACGTGATGTCCTCAGTTGTTACTGTATATACCTTGTTCTCTTCATCCGGATCTGATATTTTTTCTGCAAGACCTGAATAAAGGATACTGTATCTGTTGAAATTGCAGTTGTCCCTTGGCAGAGATCTCCAAAATGAATTCCCTCCTTCTTGATCGATGCAATGTTCTGATGAGAATTGGCAGGAAACTCCTGATCGAAAGTGAACTTTATTGTTATCTAGATCAACTTTTGCGTATTGTTCTTGCACAGTAATTTTCACCATGCCTTGTACAACAACGTCCTCCCATGAGCCATAAGGATCGGCATAATTTCCTCGGTAGCAGATTCCTCCGTTGAGGGCTGAACCAGCAAAATTAATAGAATGCATGGTCGTTTGATTGACCTTGATGCCATTAATCATGTGGTGTCCGTGATAATATACTCCGGAGTCGTACATACGTTGGCATGTCTCACGATTTACTTCATGAACATATTCAGCTATTCCGTGCTCTACGGCAAAAAGATGATTAAGGACGCCGCAATAGTAGATGGTACGATGTATTTCCACCTTGCATTGAATAGTTGCTACCCTGTCGAAGGAGTTGAGTTGTAGAAGCTGTATATACTGTTCTTCGATCTTCGGTTCGATGTGCGGGATGTCGCATTCAGCAATAGATAAAAGAGATAGGGTGGTGACATTTAATGACCTCGCCTCACAATCATAACCGATGATACCGTAGACAAAGGGCAAGGTGAGAAGGATCGTTAATAGGAGAATCATATTGACTTCTGTAACAAAATAAAAGAAATATATTAAGAAGTTATATGAGAGGGTTTGACCCGATTAGCATGAACTATTTTAGGTTTATTATCGATATCAATTTTTAGTGTATTGTTCCTAAAGACTTCAAGAATTTTGTGTGGTCCCGTATAATTGTCATCAAGTTTACCCTTTTTAATACCTTTGAGTAGAAATATGTGTTCCCCAACCTTGAAGTCTATAGGGTGTATGTGCTTGTCATAGTGTATTTGTTTTTGTTTTGTGGAGATGAGGTTATCGTATACAATTTTTCTTATATCACTAAGCTTAGTCACTAAGTTTACAATATAATCTTCGTAAGTTGGTAGTTGATCGGCTTCCCGTAGTGGCTCTGCTGATGGAATGCGTGCAAGTCTGCCGAATACTACCTCGTGGGGAGTGTACTTAGTCGATTCCTGGACGTTTGTGTTGTAGTTAAAGGATGCTAACTCTACCCAGTTGTCCCACTGATAATCTGAGTTGGCGTATATCTTCAGGTACTCACAGAGGGCGTGGTGCGAACGCTCGAGACTTCCATTCGACTGAGGATGAAAGGCGGTGGTCCTCACTTGTTTCACCCTTAAACGAACTGCAACTCTTCTCATTAATTGAGAGACGAAATTGCGGCCTTGGTCTGTGATTATGATTCTGGGACTGCCGAAGGTACAGACCAATCTCTTTATGAATGCGTCCGCGACCGTTGTTGTCTTCATATCGGGCAAGGGTGCAGCTATACAATACTTAGACAACTGATCCTGCATTGTTAGTATATATGCGTTACCTTTCTTGGTGGGTGGCAATGGACCCACAATGTCGAGTGCTATCTTGTCAAATGTAGTTCCAGGAGTATCGGTTATAATCATAGGCATCTTTGTCTTTACTCTAACCAATTTCTTTAGTTGACATTCTAGGCATTGCTGAATTCTGCGTTGAATGTCTCCCTTTAAGTTCTCCCAGTAATACTTTCTCCGGATTCGATGAAAAGTTTTACTTACACCTTTATGACCGCCCATAGGTGAGTTATGGCATTCATAAAAAATATCATCCCTGTCCTTTGGATTTACATAGGTCAAAGTGCCTAGACAAATGATTACTTTGATTGAAGTACTCGAGAAAATATCGTGGAGGGCATTTAGTACTTTGCTCCACTCAATGTTCAATCGACCTCGAGGTCTCTTGACAATAGGAGTATCTTCCAACTCACCATCAGATTCATCGCTGGACTCGAGGTTCGTTCAACCGAATTAGGTTGATTCGTCTGAAGCTTATCTTCGGGCGCTGGTGCAACTTTAGGCGCATCCAGCCAGGCTTCCTTCGCGTTGATCTGCGGGGAGCGGGGGGAATATTGTTTTCATCGGATTCTTTGTCTTGTTGTTCCTTCGGACTTGGTGTCGTACGTTGTTCATCATCTGTAGATAACTTATCAGGTGGGATTTGTTCCTTAGAAAGGCATTCAGCTGATTCTGGACATTCTACTGCAGGTGTAGATTATCTAATTTCTTCTGTTGTGCACGAGTTACAATATTAACTTCAATTGGATTGCGAGAGAGAGCATCTGCTGCACAATTCAGTCGGCCACTTTTATGCTTAATTTCGTATTGATACTCAGCCAATTTGAAGCGCCATTTTTGCACTCTTGTGTTTAAATCCGCTGTCTTGAACCACACTAGAGGTTGATGGTCTGTATATATCGTGAATTGGTGTCCATACACATAGGGTCGAAACATATTGACTGCGTGCAGCATAGCGATGGCTTCCTTTTCATAGGTATCATAATTTAGTTCAGGGCCACGCAATACTCTAGAAGTGTAGGCAATTGGTTGTTCTTTTCCTGGGGGACCTTGAGATAATATGCCACCTATGGCATATCCAGAAGCATCTGTAGTTATTATAAAAGGTTTGCTGAAATCAGGGTAAATTAAAACAGGAGCGCTGCACATCAACTTTTTAAGAGCTTCAAAAGCTTGGCTACATTTATCATCCCAATTAAATTCTTCTTCTTTCTGTAAAAGCTTAGTGAGAGGTTTCGCTATTTTTGCAAAGTTCTTAATGAACCTGCGATAATAACCTGCAAGGCCCAGAAATTCACGCACATTTATGACCTTTTTGGGAACCGGGAACTCCTGTACTGCTGCAACCTTCTGTGGATCAGGGTGTATGCCTTTATCATTGATAATATGCCGAGGTAATTTACCTGTCTTTTTAGTAATTCACACTTAGTAGGTTCCAATTTCCATTCTGCTTGGCGTAACTTCTCCATGACGGCGTTGAACAATCTTTCATGCTCAGCCAAATCGAGTGAGTAGATAATCAAGTCGTCCATGTATACTAGTACACCTCTGCCAATGAGTCCTTCGAGCGTGAAGTTCATGGCCCTTTGATATTCGACCGCAGCATTGCGAAGTCCAAAAGGCATTCGAAGAAACTCATAATGTCCATTAGGGGTTGAAAAAGCAGTCTTATGTGAATCAGAGGGATGCATTTTGATTTGATGGAAGCCAGAGACACAGTCGATTACAGTAAAATATTTTGCGCGTCCGATTTGATCAAATATATCTGCTATATTAGGCATAGGATATTGCATTGCTATTGTCTTTTCATTGAGGGGTCGAAAATCTACAACAACCCTCCAACGAGGTTTTCCATCTTGTCCTGCTTTCTTAGGTACTACCCATAAGGCGGAGTTATAACTACTCCGGGAATCTTTTATTATACCCTTTTTTAGAAGATCAGTTACCTGCTTATCTACCTCTTCTTTAAGATGATGCGGTAATCTGTATTGCCTTTGATTTACAGGTATATCATCAGTCAATGGTATCCGGTGCTCGATAACATTGGTAGCAGTTAATTCGTCACCTTCGAGGAAAAATCTATCTGAATTTTTGGTTAATAATTGCTTACTTGCTTCGAGCTCCTCTTCATTTAGATGAGATAAATTTATAAATTTAAGTAATTTATCCAATCGTGATTCAATTTGAACAGTGTTGACGTCGAGCTGGCTCTCATCATCGTTGATTATACCTAAATCTTTTAAAGTATCTTGAATAGAATGCTGAATTGCAGGGTCATCAAAAGAATAATCTTCAAAACTTGGAGTTGTATCATCATACTCGCCGATTTCTTTATCTGATTGCTCTATTTCTTCATTACTGATAATACAAGGGCTGACGACGGAATGTGTATCACGTAAAGAAATAACGTTGTCTAATAATTCTGTTATAGTCATCTGATCGTAGTCGGGGGCTGGAGTACTAGAGATATTTTGACGTGTATGAAACTTTATTTCATTCGTTTCTACTATGAGCTTGCACGAATGAAATTCTAATCTAGCTTTTGCAAGACGTAAGAATGAAGATCCAATAATACCTTCGCACGGTAGTCCGCAAGTTGAATCGACTATGTGAAATGTTACGTTTGGAATCCCAAGGAAAAGCATTTCTACTGTTCCTTTGGTGAAGATGAGATCACTATTAATTCCTTTTAACTTACGTAGATTTCCCTTGTTAATTGTTAGGTGTTTGGGTACTAAATGTTCCATAATAATATTACCCGTTGATCCAGTGTCAATAAGGATCTGTCCTGATAATTCATCATTATCACCGAATACGTTGATATAATATAGCTGATCAGTCACTGGTGTATAAAAAATTTCGTCACATAATATTGAATTAATACCGAAGTCTATTGTGATACAGTATTTTTGCAAAAAGTGTATTCCCAATATACCGCTATGAAGGAGATTAGTGTCGTTTGAAACTACGTGAAATTCACACATTCGGCTGAAGAGGTAAAGTTTACACTTACCCAGCGTTTTGACCTTTTTGTTGGTAATACCACGTACATCAATAGGAGAATTTTCATCATATATTTCTCAAACGTATAATTTCTTTATTATATTTATTTGAGATCCTGTGTCGACCATAAAAATAAACGGCCCATATTTGAGTACTGGTGCAGATTCTATTGTCTCTAAGTCTACTTTGAGGGATTCAACCGAAGGTCGCTCTGGGGTTGCGAGGTCGTGGCCTGTGTTTCCTGGCTCCCTCGAAAGCTCAGGTGGCCGTTCTCGTT
The DNA here is from genome assembly GCA_034770305.1 of Trichogramma dendrolimi. Taxonomy (NCBI): domain Eukaryota; kingdom Metazoa; phylum Arthropoda; class Insecta; order Hymenoptera; family Trichogrammatidae; genus Trichogramma; species Trichogramma dendrolimi. The sequence continues at coordinate 474,387 of JAPMIB010000013.1, forward strand.
TTTTGACTGCATATTTGATCTCTGTAATGTACGACATTCATGAATGGTATGCCCAAGGCGATTGCAGTGGTCACACTTTTTGCTAATGTCTGTTCGACATTTCTCTGATTTATGTCCTGGACGATTGCAACGACCACAGGTGAACTGTTGTTGTACGGGTTTTTGTGTTCTTGAATTACATTCTGTCGTCGCGAGGTGTCCTGATTTGTCACATATTTGACAGATTGGCAGACGATTTTTATCACACTGCTTGGCTATGTGTCCCGTCTGATGACATAACTGGCATACTTCTGTAGCTGTGTTTGGACAGTTGTTAGTCGCGTGGCCACTTGCATTACAGATAGTGCAGGTAAGCAATCTGAGCTTGCACTTGTCTGCTGAATGATCTATCTCCTTGCAGATCTGACAAATAATAACTTCTTTAAAATTGAGGTGACTCACCTGTTTGGCTAGCGATTCTCCTCTCAGTTTTCGTTTATTTTCAATTCTCCTTTCTGCTGCAATTGCATTTTTTACCAAGTCATCGATTCCCTCGGCTTCTTCCATTTGGGTTTTCAATTTCGCTTTTTAAGCCTTGCCTGAAGCACTCGGAGGCGGCGAATCCTAATGCTGCTGCTGCATCTTTATGCGTGTCTTCGCTTATCCCTTCTACTTCAGCTATTCGTCGGACTAAATTTTTAATCCTGTTAGCGAATTTTACCACTCCTTCATTTTCTCTCTGAAATTCAGCGGCCATGTCCCCTCTTAGTTTATGAGCAGATACGCTAGGTGCAAAATAATCCTTGAGGTATGTTTTTAGTTTATCTAAAGTATCAAATTTTTCACCTATGATTGCTTTTAAGGCTTCACCGGTCAGTCGTGAGCGTACCAGCCGTGTGAGTGTTGGTTTTTGAGCCTCACTTACCATGGCAAATGCTTCCTCCAACCCTTCGAGGAAGGTGCTTAGTAGAATGTTATACCCATTGTACTCAGGTATAACTTTAAGCAATACCTCTATATTTACCTTTTCTAGCGTGTTGGACATCTTGGTAGTCTTGGTAGGTAGTTTGGCGTATGTAGAAGAACCGCTTGAGTCTATAGATTTGTAGTTGGTTGACCGGTCTTCAGAGATCAAGCTTGATTCGTCGTCGGTCAATATTTCTTTTAGATCAGGCGCAGTAGGAAGTTTGCTAGGATCATTCATGGGGAAGCCAAAGTATTAAAGGTTTCTCTCTTATTGTTTATATGTAAGATATTTAGATGTAAACTTGTTTAACACAAAAACTTAAATTTGATTGACAGAACTAGTTGAAAACACATGTAAAATAATAACTGTTCGTGGCACTTTACTCCTCTTCAGAAGAGGTCATTTCACCAAATAAATCCAACAATTTTACTTTTAACTTAGGAGATTTACACTGCTTCTTCCTCTTTGGCTTCTCGGGAGAAATGCTGAAGATGCTTCTTTTCCGATTGGCATCAATTTCAACAATTGGAGTTGGTGTATATTCCGGTATGTCTCCAAAATCAATATACCAACCTCCTGGATGATATTCCTCCTCTATAGGTTGATTTTCAGCAACGGCCTCGACTGGTTGCTCTTGTAGAACAACTTGGGCAGCGGTCTTGGCTGGTTGCTCTTGTTCAGGCTGCACTTGTACCTTTGGAGGTGGCTTGGGTCTTGGATCAAAAGGTGGTAACTCTGATGGCCAATTTCTATATTCTGCTTGAAATAATCTGTGTGGGGTTTCGCTGTTTAATTTTGGCTCTCCTTTTTGGTTTTTGCAAATTCTGAGTCTGTTCAATTTCTTTGTTACTTCTGTGATTAACTTCGCTCTGAGTTGATTTCTTACTGAATCCCAGATGTATTCTTTTTCAATTGCTTTATATACTGATTTAGATGCTTCTTCCTTATAAATTCTTTGAAATGCTTTAGAATAGTGAACCTCTTTGAGTTCCACTAAAAAAAATTGATAGAGAAAAAAAAAAATTATTAAAAAAAATAAAAAAAATAAATAATAAAAAAAAAGTATAAATAAATAAATGTGTAAATGAACAATAAACAACAGTTTGTCCTTTAACAAAAACAATCTCCCCGGAGCCTCCAAATTTTGTTATAACTAATTGTAGTTATTTAATCAATTGTTTAGACCTTAAGCTTTACCTCAAATAGTCTAGGAGTTCATTTTTGTTATATTCGAAACTGTTGCCTATGAGTACGTTGAAATAATAGATGGAACACGTCGTGTATATGTCTGTTAGGTATATGCGTATGGCGTATATGAGTTCGCGTCGGCGCGGGCTTATATTGTAAGTCCCGGGACGGAATGTATGCGTGTTATTGTAGTAGCCGCGGCGTAGCGTGGGTGTATGAATGTTAGCGAGAGCGACTCGTGTGTGTCTGCTAGGTATATGCGTATGGCGTATATGAGTTCGCGTCGGCGCGGGCTTATATTGTAAGTCCTGGGACGGAATGTATACGTGTTACTGTAGTAGCCGCGGTGTAGCGTGAGTGTATGACTGTTGGGGAGAGAGACTCGTGTGCGTCTGCTAGGTATAGGCGTATGGCGTATATGAGTTCGCGTCGGCGCGGGCTTATATTGTAAGTCCCGGGACGGAATGTATACGTGTTACTGTAGTAGCCGCGGTGTAGCGTGAGTGTATGACTGTTGGGGAGAGAGACTCGTGTGCGTCTGCTAGGTATATGTGTACGGCGTATATCTCTTTGTGTCGGCGCGGGCTTCTATTGTAAGTCCCGGGACTGAGTATACGTCTGCTGTTGTAGCAGCCGCCGCACACACCAACCGGCGACGAGTCACGGTTCTCCGGTGTTATGAAAACACCTGTATACCTGTCAAACACACGTGCTTGACGGGTGTCCGCTATTCTAGCGCTAGTTTCGCTTTGTTTTAAAGCGAAACTGTCGAACTTGTTTTAAGTTCTTTTTGCCGTGAGTTTTTCACGGGCTCGCAGAGGAAGAAAAGGAATTCAAACAAATACGTTATGTTGTATAACGTCTCCGTGGGCCGTGTTATACAGCTGGAGAGTTTGAGAGAGTAGCAGACGAGCTTGTTTTAAGCTCTTTGCCATGAGTTGTTCATGGGCTTGCAGAGGAAGAAAAGAAGGAATGAAAATGAATTTTTGAACTTACTCGTTATGTTTTATAACGGCTCCGTGGGCTGTGTTTTACAACTGGAGGTTCAAGGGAGAATGCGAGGCCTGTTGGTTTGTTCATCGGCTTTTTATACTCTCAGAATCTCTATTGTTTTAGGTGGGCTAAGTACATGTTGGAATTTGATTTGACCTAAGGTCGTAAAATTTACGAGTGGGCTGAACAAACCAACCGTCCTCGGATTCTCGATCTTTCCACGTTCCACGGGCCAAATCTTTATTATAAAATATTAGACATAATTGTTGACAAAAGTGTGATACAGTGAATTGTTTAAAATCAGTGAGTTGAGACGAGTGCAACGATACCAAACAGTGCATATTTACGATGACTCAGTATTTGTTCGTGAAGTGCTAGTGATTTCATTATTATTTAATTAATTGATAGATTACTTGAGTTTGATATCTGTGGTATAGTGACAATTGCTATTGTTTGATATTCTTGCCCTCGGCTTAAAGCTTAATGTAATATTGTTTGTAAATAATCATTTTGAGTCGTTAATACAGCCACGTGTAGTTATACTTCTATGGAGTTATTTTCTATTTAATTGACATCATTGAGTTATAATAAAAATTGAATTCATTAAACATAATAATTAAACATAGTGAGTTAAAATATTTAGAAATCATATACGAATAATTAATCTTTTGTTAAAATGAGATTCGTTAATCGGGTCGGTAACTTAGGAACTCTATGATCTAGGATTGATATTTTTTCTAATGTGGGTAATGGAGCGATTATCGATCGATCATGATTGTAGGCAGGAAGGAAAAAAAAACATATGATATCAGTGGCGGTGCTGGACGTCACAGTATATTATTTATTTTCGGTTTTTATTGTACTGTTTCGCTTGGTGTTCGTTAGCTATTTTTAAATTTTCTTTTACGAACTGATACAGAGCTGGAAGACGCTCAATTCTATGTGCCCACGATTCCTGTGTTAGTGTAGTGAGTGTGTGTGAGGGGGAGTCTAGTTCATTACGAAGGGTAACTATCATTCTGGGGTTTCGTCCGAAATTGAGGTACGCGGGGGAGTATTTCGTCGAAGAATTCGGGATCGTATTTAATCGCAAAAGCAAATTCGTTCAGGTATACGTCCCATAGTTTATGATTATTTTCAACATATATCGACATCATCGTCTTTATCGTTCTATTAACCCTTTCGACTGGATTTGCTTGCGCGTGATACGGAGCAATTGTCGTTTGGATTATGCCTAATTCATTCATTCGTTTCTTCATTGAGTTGTTTACATATTCTGTTCCATTATCGGTAAGCAGATATTTTGGACAACCCTATCTATTCAGGATGAGTTCCTCGAATGCTTTCCCGATCGTCACCGAGTTAGCACTTCTAAGAGCTCTTCCTTCAATATACTTTGTAAAAAGGTCTTGAAATACAACTATGTATTTAAAGCATCCTTTACTTCTTGGCAGAGGTCCCATAACATCGGTTGCTACGGTCACCCAGGGTCCCTCTAATTTTCTTTCTTTCATTAAACCTGCAGGTGGTTGATTTGTTGCTTTATACTTCTGGCATTCCATGTACTTTTGTACGAATTTCGTAGTATCGCGTCTCATAGTTGGCCAATAATAAATAATTGACAACTTTTGGTACGTCTTATCTATACCCATATGTCCTGTCTGTGGTGACGTATAGATTTCGTGTAGGATTCTGGCTTGCTGGTATCTTGGTACGATTAACTTCCAACTGTTGAGGTCTGGGGAAAGGGGATCTGTCGAATTGGGCTTATTTATGTATAAGAAGGATTTGTGTATTTTGTAATTGGGGAATGCGTCCGGGTTTTCTGTTACGTCTTTTATTCTTTTTGTGTATCATTCGTCCATAAATATATCTTGTGTTGCGGCTATGCACTCAATTTCGTCAATTGATCTCGACAAAAAGTCCGGGACTTAATGTAGGGCTCCTTTCCTGTGTATGATTTCTAGGTTGTGTGCTTGTAAGGCTGTTGCCCATCTCGCTAATCGCCCAGTTGGGTCTTTGAGATTGTGGGACTACCAAAGGGAACTGTGGTCGGTAATTACTGTAAATTTCGTCCCGAGAATGTAGCCTCTGTATTTGTCTACTGCCCATATAACAGCTAGACATTCCTTCTCTGTCGTCATGTAGTTCCTTTCTGCTTTCGTCAGGGTTCTGCTTGCGTATGCTATTGGGTGTTTTTCTCCGTCTATGTTCTGAGATAATACTGCTCCTATGGCAAAATTACTATCGTCTGTTTGTAGTGTAAAGGGTAATTCGTGATTGGGTCTTGCTAATACTGGGGCTTCCGTCAACATTGTCTTCAATTTTTCAAATGCATTTTTCTGTTCTTCTCGCCAGTGCCATGCTACATTTTTTCGTGTGAGTTCTGTCAGGGTTCGACGTATTTCAGCTAAGTTCTTCAAAAATCGCGCACATCAGCCTACCATTCCTAAGAATCCTTTCAACTGTTTGATATTTTTAGGTGGTTTGCAGTCTAATACGGCTTTCGTCTTGTCTGGGTCTGTCCTTAGTCCGTTTCTTTCTACAATATAGCCAAGAAATTTTGCTTCTGGTCTACAAAATTTTGATTTTTCTCTATTTACTCTTAAGTTCGCGTCTTTCAAACGTCTGAGCACTTTTTTCAACCAATATGTGTGTTCTTCGAATGTCTTTGTCGCAATTATTATGTCTTCCATATAGACAAAGACATTCGGAGCCCACGTCGAACCGAATAATTGGTCCATTGCTTTATTTCTTTTTTCTTTGGACATTCTGGGGAACAATGTCCAAAATCCAGGCATATCCAACAAGCTCCATTCTTTATTTTTTCTTGGTCTTCGGGGCTCTTGGGTTCTCGTCTTTTGGGTGATGTGTTGGAGGTGTCTGGTGGTTTTCTTTGTGTTTGTTCCGTATTTTGTTTGGGGGGGATCGTCTGTATGGCTGAGATTTCGTGTTCTGTTTACGATGATGCAATCGCTGCTGTTTTGTTCGTTGTATATTTCTTTGAATTGTAAGCGTTCTCGGGTAATCCTGTTTCTGCTGGTGAAGGTGGGGGCTTATATCTTTTTAATGAGTCTCGTCTGGCTTCTTCTTCCTGCCCTAGAAATTGTAATTCCTGAAATGTTTTAAATTGCCTTCTCTTTATTTCTTTCAATAGCCATGGATGCAGGTTCTTGTAGGCCTGTTGTTATTTTTGTTCTTCTACCATTTTCGGTACAACTCAGCTCATCAAAGCATTTATGTTTGCCAAATAAGAAGCAATTGGTTCGTCTGCACCTTGGGTTTGCGCTCTTATTTCGTCTTGTAATTTATCTTGCAAATTTATGATACCGTATTGTAGTCTGAAATCCTTTTTGAATTCTTCTAGGGTTGACCATGAATTGAAAAACGGTCGGGCCGAAGTTCTTGCTTCTCCCTTCAATATTGTCGGCATAAAAACCAAAATTTCGCCGTCTTCTACTGTTGTTGAGTCTTGAAAGATTTGTATGTTGTCTAAGAATAGTTCTGGGTCTTCTTTTTGTTTACCAGCGAATGACAGTTAGAATTTCTGTATCAGTAGGCTTGTTTCTTTCAACTCGTGTTTACTTATTGTCCTTGATGTATTTTGGGTTGTAGATGTTGTATTTTCCTTGGGTGCAATCTTACTTGGTGTTTGTTCCTGTATTTTTATAGTACTTTCAGTAGCCTGTCGTAATAGCATTGTGAATTCCTGTATTTGTTCTTGCTGTTTTGCAATGTGTCTTTGCATAATGTTAAATAAATTTTCTGACATTGCTACTTGTTTTTCGTTTGAGTTTCCTTTGGGTACTACCGTTTCTTCAAATATATCTGTCACGTCTCCATATACTGACGGTGTGGGACTTTTTTATCTTTGTTGCTACAGAACTCAAGTATGTTGTGACTTATTTTTGTTGAATTCCCTTTCACTTCAGAGTCCTGTAAGTGATATATTTGTGTGTTGTCTAACGTCATGTCTATGATAGGGTCAAGTTGAATTTTTGGTACTGTGTTGAGGGTTGATTTTTGTGTCATTGGGTTGGTGTTCGTGTCCGCTTGTTTTTGTTCGTCTAAGTCTGGGTTCCATGATGCTTCACTTTCACTGATTTCAGTCCGATATCTGTATCTAATAAGTCTGTCTAATAGGGCATCTCTGTTTCCATCTGTACTCAGATTTACTTCTTTCATTTTCTGTGTAATATATGCTGTATTACCTTTTTTTACTTGTTTCTCTATATTTTCTTTCATAGCTGTAACTTTTTTTTCTGTCAACATCTTGGAGTATCATCTGATTAGTGTACTTTAGAAAATCAAATAATCTGTAATTTTACCTATTCAATGCTGTCGAACGTAAGGGTGTGTTGTTTACGGGGATGCGTGTATTTTTGCATTCAGGGGGCTCGTCGACTATTTTTGGGAAAGGGGACTTCGAAATAAAATCGCGGTTTCAATTCGTTAAAAATTCTCAAAATAGATTTCTTTCGTCAACTACGTTCGCGTTAGATTCGCAATCGACGATTGTATTCAAGGAAAAGGAAAAAAAATTCTTATTCTTTGTTGACTTCATTCGATTAATCGAGCTTGTAGCTATCTTAAAATCTACTATTCACTAATTCAAAATTCCAAAAATTTACTAATTCAAAAAAAAATTTTCTGCTTGTGTGCTTGCGTTGCAATGTCGTGTTTAATGTCGTAATTCTTATTTCTGTTGGGACCTTTCTTTTGGTACGGGGTGGGGGTAGGGTACGTATATGCGCAAATGTGTGTTTGTTGTAAAAAAAAATTTTATGATGTATGTTGTGTGTAGGGCCGTTTGTGTTTGTGATGTGGAATCGTCTAGGGTACAAAGAATCAGAAATCGAAAAAAAAAAAAATTCAAAAGTATAAGATGCATAAAAATTTGTATTACGAAAAAAATATAATGTTTCGTATTTTTGTTTTTGTTTGTACTATCGTTCAAGTTTTTCACAGCGGGAAAAAAACATTTCAATCGTCAAAAATCTATGCAAAGAAAAATCTTGTATTATCGAAAAAAAACCTAAATTCCGAAAGAAATTTCCCTCTAGGAATTTATCTCGAAAAAAATGCTTATTTCGGCAAGACGTCTGCTTCTAAAAAAATCTAATTTCAATGACCTAGAGGTCCAGGTCGAGGCATATTTTTCGTTCGTGTACATTTCTCATAAGAAATCTCTCTGAGTTCTTTGAATATCATCTCCGGATGTTTCTTTACTCAGTAGTTAATATAGTTTGCCATTAACATCGGTAAAAAAAAAAAAAAAAAAAAAAAAAAAAAAAAAAAAAAAAAAAGTCAAAATTAAAAACGCGTTATAAGAAATGGATTGCGAACTAGTAACCGTGCTAAACGCGTATATGGAAAAAGCAATTTTTTCTATATAAAATAAATAACTTGTGCTCTTTAAATTCCAAATAATGACAATTTAAATCTTATTGAAAAAATCACGGAGCAAAGATAGATAAAATTAATAAAAATTTAAGGGGTATTTCGTTCGTCTAAATAAATGCAACAGGATGTTTTAGGTTAAATTGATAACAACAATGAAAGTTTATTGACTATAAAACATGAATGCTAGTGCCTTGGTAAATGTATAGATATGGGCGCCACCACGTGATTAGCGGCACGTTGACCGTAAAGTACAATTGAAAAATTAATAATGATCAGCAATTCGTAATTCAAGTTCACAGATTTGTAGTCAAGTTACAATTATTCACGTCTATGATTTTACAGGAGTACTCGTCTGGCTAAATCAGAGAACAATTAACACTCGCGTAAAAACCTCATAGGGACGCGGGGTCACGGGGGGAAAGACTCGAATGTTATACTACGCGAGAGAGCTCGTGGTTTTCAATCTTATAGGTTATACTTAAGTAAGCTTACACTATGTCTTCGTTCTTCGTCGACAAAGTTAGTTGCCAGCTTCCACGGGGCTGGGCGTCGTCACCAAAAATACTGCGAAGGGTGAGAGATGCTTCTTGAGATCAAATTATGCACTGGTTACTTTCTTTCTTTTCTCTTTGCTGTTCACAACGCAACGTTGCACATACTTAGCACACACGAGCAGGCAGAATAATAATGGCTGACTCGCGACGTGGTCGTAATCGTCGTTCTCATGTGTCGTCTGAAGCGACACGCGAGCGCCAATCGATATTGATCGATAGGTGTCGATAATTCGATAGTTCTCGTCTGCTTATTTCACATGTCAACACTGTGTGTGGCTCGGTCCGGTGTCTGTTCGTGGTTCATCATTCGTCTGCTGCTGGAAAGGCATCGTATCGACTTATTCTATGTCTCCCGTCGTGTACTCTTGAGGAGCATCAGTCTGGTGATAAGTATCTCATCGTCTCGATCTCTGATCTCTTGGTCGTTCTGATCTTCTCGCTTTGCTTTTCTTTCTTTTTCAGGTCTCGGGTCTAAAGTAAATAAAAGAAAACATACATGTGTAATAGGGGCAAGGTATACGGGGTTCGTCTCGTCCGTACAGCTTATATCTACGCGTGAGCTCAAGAGTGAATTTCAACGACTTGTAGCGCATAAAGTATGCCGCTACAGTCCATCGGCCTTTCGGGGCCTGGTCCCACCAGTCCTGCCACTTGCTCAGCAACTCTCTTCTCTCTTCTTCCTTGACATCCTAAGAGCGGCGTTGGTATATGCGCGCACGCTCATCCGCCAGTAGGGCCAGCGGAGGTACGCCGGCTATCACGTACGTCGCGTCGTATGAGATGTGTGGTATCCGCTGATCACTCGTAGGCAGGCTCGTCGATAAACAGCCTCTGCTTGACGGATGTAGGCCTGCGTCTCCATCGCACATCTCCAGATAGGCGCTCCATACAGGAGGATCGAATCGATGATGTGAGCATAGAGCTCTCGTCGGCTACTTCTGGGCCCACCGGTGTTGGGCATGATCTTCGCGAGGGCTCCAGCCACTCTTGCTGCCTTTTCGCTGACTATTCTGAGATGTTGGTAAAACCTCAGCCTGGCGTCAATGTGTAGGCCAAGGTAGCGGATGCAGGGGGACGAGCTTATGCTGCAGTCACCTACAGTGATGGTTATGGTCTCCATTTTCTTCTTGCTAGTAATGAGTACGGCCTTGGTTTTATGGTCGGCCGTTACCAGGCCAAGCTCTTGAAGCGCGCATCGCACTTGCTCGATAGCAGAGAGCTCAGATCGTATTCGATCTGCCACAGGTGCTTGGCCACGGACAGTAAGGCAATGTCGTCAGTGAAGTTGACGATTTTCACGCTGCCTCCGAAGTTGAGGCGCAGAACGGCGTCGTACATGACGTTCCACAGAATGGGCCCCAAAACAGATACTTGTGGTACACCTGCTGTGACTCTGTAAGACTCTGATCCGTCGTCCGCGTCGTAGTCAAGCTCCCGTGCTGAGAGATAGCTCGCAACTATTCTCAGCAGGTACTCAGGCGTGCGCTTTCAGCGTAGCGCGGCGTTGATACTGTTCCACCGAGCCGAATGAAACGCGTTCTTCACGTCAAGGGTGACTACGGCGCAGTACTTCTTGGTGCCGCGGTTCCATTTCTTGCCCGCGATGGCCTCTTGGGCGGTGGCGATGACGTTCTCGATGGCGTTGATCGTCGATCGTCCCTTCTGAAAGCCGTACTGATGATCTAAGAGGCCCCTAGGGCTCTCAGCAGTGGCTTCGAGGCAGTCACAGATAATTCTTTCGAGAATTTCGCCCGTTGTGTCCTGCATACAGAGCGGCCTGTACGATGATGGCTCCTCGGGGGGCTTGCCTGGCTTTGGCAGCAGGACAAGCCTTTGCCTTTTCCAGCACGCTGGAAAGACAACGATCCGCAGGCACGCCGTGTACACCTGCAAGAAGATGTCAGGGTGCGTGGCAATGGCGATCTTGATAGCAGAGTTTGGTACTCCGTCCGGCCCAGGCGCAGTGTGATCCTGGATCCTCCCGCATACTCCCTGAAGTTCCTCCATGTTGACGGCTGGTACAATTGCTCCTGCGTGGAGTGGTGGTCGCAGAGCTGGATCGTCAGGCACACGAGGGAAGAGAGCAGCCACTATGCTGCACACCATGATCGGTGAGCTTGGTGAATTTGCTGGTCTTGATAGCAGCACGCAGGAGACGTCTTGCGGAGGTATAGCTCGCTCGGCAGGCGTCTTTATTTGGCTGGCCACGCGCTCTCTGGGCAAGCCTTCGCGCTCGCAGACATGAGCGCTGGAGGTCAGCGATCTCGCTTGTCCACCAGTATACTGCGCCACGACGGCGTCGTCCACCTGCCTTGGTCATAGACGCGTCGCATGCACTAGTAATGGCAGCCATGAGCCTCGTTACCATCTCTTCTGTCTCTCTGTAGGCCCGGGTGGAACCGCGGCACCGATTATTATGGCCGTTCGGCACTCCGCGTCAAGACTGCGTGCGTTCCACTTGCAGCTTTGGCGCATCAAGGGTCTAGGCGGCCTAGCGATCTCTATCTTAAACACGATGGCTTGATGATCACTATGCGTGTAGAGCTCGCTTACGGCCCCTGACGTCACATGGGAAGCGAGTGTGTCGCTGGCGAAGGTGAGATCTACGACCGAGTAGCCCAGTGCACCGGTGAATGTTGGTGTATCTCCGGTGTTCAGCAGTACAGCTTCGAGGGGGGCGCGCGCGTCTAGGTGGATGGTTCCACGCTGTCTCGTCACTCGACATCCAAACTCCGTTGACCAGGCGTTGAAATCGCCCGCGATGATGAGCGGCCTCTTGTTCCAGGCTTCCTCGATGATGTTGGTGAGAAGAGCGGAAAATTCTACATCAACGAGTCTTGGTGGTGCGTAGACGGTGTGTGTGTGTGTGTGTGTGTGCGTGTGTTGGGATGTGCGCAGTGATATTTCGATTACGGTAGTTCGTATCGTTACTGTAGATGTCTCATTTTCTTCGTTATGATTTAAGGAAGAAGCCATCACATGATTTTTAGTTCTGCGTTAAGTATTTAAAAAGTTATGGGGGATTTTCGAAAAAATTTTTTTTTTTTTATGTGTTTTTTAGTTTTGTCATATTTGTTCTAATACAAAGTGGTTTTTTTTAATAAAAGTAATTTTTTTTTTCAGAAAGAGCCTTAAACCTTTGATTTAAGATAAAAAGTGTAAAGATTCACCGTAAGTTTAAAAATTTACGTTTTGAAAATGAAATTTGGTTTTTATGATTTTTTCTTTTTCCTTAGTTTTGTTTTGTTTCCTGTTCAAAATTCATGATTTGTCAAAACATTGTTCATGGATGGATTAAGGATGAAGCCAGAAAATTTGATTTAGCGATAAACGAACAAAACAAAATTTTATTTTTTTTTGATGTTCAAAAATTTTTTTTTGGGAAAATTTTTTTTTGATTTTTAAAAAATTTTTTTTCCGGAAAATTTTTTTTTTTTTTTTCGTATCTTTTGGTTGAGAAATAATTTATGATTGAAACTGTTTCTTGAACAAATTAGAACAGATGATATTAATATTTCCAATAGTATATTACTGCCCTAGGCCGTAAAAAACAAAAAAGTCCCAGAGTACGTGTAATTAGTATCCGAGGCGAAGCCGAGGCCGATAAACACGTGCTCTGGTGCTTTATTTTTTCGCGGCATAGGCCTGTATACTATTATTCATACACCGTGGCCCGAAAATCGCCCTTCCCGCTTTGCGCAGTGGCAGGGAAGTAGTCACTTTCGGGACGCTGGTATGACAATTTTTTTTTTTTTTGAAGGAACTACCTTAATTGTTACGTCATTGTGAAAAAAATTCGATAAAAATTATACATCAAAGAATAGAATAACGTTGATAATTGATTCCACAAAAAAAAAAAATTTATGATTGAAACTGTTTTGTGAACAAATTAGAATAGATGATATTAATATTTCCAAATCATTTTTCAGTTAAAAAAAAAGTATGAGGAAGCTACTTGCCAATACATTGGCAGCAGTTTTTGTTTATATTTCGAGCTCTGTACCTCAAAAAATGACCTTGAAAAAAATGAAAGAGTACATGATGAAACGTAAAATTTTCCGCTATTTTTAAATCTGCAATACGAAATGAGGGTTCTCATTTAAAAAATCGATTTTTCGGTCGCTGTAGCTTCGAGGTTATGTTCAAAGTCTAATTGAAGGTCACCATTTGATTCCTCGTCCCCAATACGTTGGTAATGGGGTTTTTGAACTTTTTTTCAAGCCTTTTTTGCGATACTTCTAAGGGTTTTCGTACTTTTGCCACTATATATTTATATCAATTATTATAAGAAAAAGTCGTTTTTATCATTTTGGGAAGCCTTAAAAGTTGTTTTTCGGATATCCGACGATGGTTTTTTCAGTATTTTGGTAATACAAGTTCATCCAAGGGTTGGGAGCGGGGTTTAAAAGAGTTTGGAAATAAGGGGCACCCTAGTATACAAAGCCTAAACTTTTTTTCACTTATTTTTGGCATAAAAATACATAAGCTAAAAATTTTTCAGATAGTTATATAATCTTAAATGATACAAAATTACTTTTAATTTGGTATATTTTAAAACTGTCAAAGTCCTTTAGAACTGGAGATACAGCTGTTTAAAGTTCTACTGAAAATGAAAGTACATAATCTGTGAATTTATCGTAGACCAGATACGGTATGATCATCACAGAATTGAATCTGGAATTTTCAGTAAAACTTTGAATAGCTGTATCTCTAGTTCTAAAGGACTTTGAGAAATTTTAAATATACCAAATCAAAGGTAATTTTGCATTATTCAAGACGATATAACTATCATTGGGGTTCAAGTTTGTCTATATTGGAACTTCAGTAACAATTGATGAAACCCTATACAATCAAAGCCTATACAATAAGAAAATGAAGTTATTACTTGAGCTTGATTTTAAGTTAAATATGGGTTTTATTTGAGCCTGTAGCGCCCTTAAAATGACCTTGAAAAAAAAAACGAAATACATGTTTTAACGTAAAATTCTCCGCTCTTTCCAAATCACCAATAAAAAAAATGGGGGTTTCCATTTGAAAAATCGATTTTTGAGTCGCTGCAGCTTTGAGGTTATGTTCAAGATCAAGTCCGAGGTCTACATTGGATTCCCCGTGGAAAAATACGTCGGATATAGGGTTATCGATTTTTTCCCGCTTATTTTGGCCGCTTTTCAGAGGTTTCCATACTTTTGCGACACCCTTTATATGGGCTATTCCACAACAAGTGTTGCAGGCCAAAAAAGTGAAGTGGAATCTAACCATGTATTCTTCAAGAACACAATGAAAAATGAAAATCCTAAAAATCTCAGCCCCCTTGGTCCAACCCTCATGGATCTACAGAGGCTCAAAGTTAGATTTTTATGTTTTCAGGATATTCTGCTTGTTACTCTGCTTTTCTTTGGTGCATATGAAAAATTTGTAAACCATGTTTTTTCATGTAAAATTTGATGAAGAACTCAAATCTGTACTCAAATGTACTCATGACTTTCATAACCTCAAGACCCCTTCAAATTGAAAAAAAACATGGAAAAACCCATATTTGTTGGCTCTTCGCAAGCTACTAAATTGTCTGTATAGGTGATTCAGTTACTAAACTTTATCAGAAGTTTTATTTGTTTTTGTATGAGAACATGTTTCAATATTGGCCAATTTGAGGGATACTAACAACTTTTATTTTTTACTTTTATGGTATTTTACACTATTTTTTCAATTTTCAGGGGGTTTGAGGTTATGAATGTCATTTTTGAGTATAGATTCGAATTCTACATCAAATTTTATATGAAAAAACATGGTTTAGAAATTTTTTCATATGCACCCTAGATAAGCAGAGTAACAAGCAGAGTAACCTAAAAACATGAAAATCCAACTTTGAGCCCCTGTAGATCCATGAGGGTTGGACCTAAGGGGCTGAGATTTTCAGGATTTTCATTGTTTTCTTGAAGAGTACATGGTTAGTTTCAACTTCATTTTTTTAGCCTGCAACACCTGTTGTGGAACAGCCTATATATACGAACATTTTGAAAAAATCATCATAAACAAAAAAATACCTGCAATTCCATAGTTATTGATTATTAACACTTATTTGGAACTCATTATGA
Organism: Trichogramma dendrolimi; assembly: GCA_034770305.1. Classification (NCBI taxonomy): domain Eukaryota; kingdom Metazoa; phylum Arthropoda; class Insecta; order Hymenoptera; family Trichogrammatidae; genus Trichogramma; species Trichogramma dendrolimi. Next base: position 489,566 of record JAPMIB010000013.1, read on the forward strand.
AGTAATGAATGCATACTAACAGTATTTTTTATTTTATATCATTAGTTTTATGTTCATTTTCTGTCCACCTCTTAAAAGCGGCCACCTTTTAATAGCAGAAAAGTTCCTCGCAACTATCAGTGTCCGCTAAATGGTGGTTTTACTGTTTATGGTAAGGTTTAGTTTTTTTAGAGTTTAATTTTCTAGATTTTTTGATGCGGCCAGATTTTGTTAACCGGATCGCAAAGTAGAGTAGTCTGACCGACTTTTTAAGGTCATTTAAGGTTTAAAGGTTATTTACAACATTTTTGAAAAATCTTGGTCAGGCTCATAAGCTAGACTTTTGCCATACTTTTTTTTCCATATTTTTGACACATTCTTTTTTTATGTGGAATTATATCTATTGATTTTTCAATATTGCTGGATCGATTGAATTTAATTTGAAAATAATTTTTTTTTAGATTTGGCTTCATGTTGATGCAGCTTATGCAGGAAATGCATTCATATGCCCAGAACTACAATATCTTATGGCTGGTATAGAGTTTGCAGATTCATTCAATATGAATCCAAATAAATTTTTATTAACAAATTTTGACTGTTCAATGCTGTGGGTGAAAGATAGGTTCAAATTAACTAGTGCGTTAGTTGTTGATCCACTTTATTTGCAACACACTCATGTTGACACAGCTATAGACTACAGGCAAGTTTTCAATAATCGATTATAAATTAACTCATATGCAAGGGTCATCCAAAATAAAAAAATATTTCTTTTTTTGCTTGCCCACTCTTTGTGTTTTAATAAAAAAGAGGAGGCTCCATTATTTTTAGCCCTTAAAGTTAATGTTTAGAGGTCGCTCTGTGGCAACTCACTTCACGGAAGTCGCACATTTATAATGTAATTTAATGAATAGCAATCCAATTAGTTACTTATGTTTTATCTTTGCTAAGAGATAAAACTATCGAAACTGAGAGTCTCCGCTTTCTAGATGGATAAGCCAGCCATCTGCTTTGCACAAGCAGAGGCGCAGCTTTGGTTGACGTTACCGTTGAGCTGATGAAAAACTACCATGTCATCTCTTAAGGGCCTTCTATACACACTCAGTCGGTAATACCAGGATATCAAGCAATTTATCTTAAATCTGAAAAATTTAGAGTGTCATTTGCCAATTCTCGAGTTAATGCACATTTCTAATACACTTATCAACATTGTGGTCGAGTTTCATCCAATTTCATGCATTTTCGAAATAGAAAAACGAAAACTACGTATCTCGTTAACCTACAAATATTTATAAAACATGATTATTCGTAGTTTTCGTTTTCCCCTTCAGAAGGGCATGAAATTGGATGAAACTCGACCACAATGTTAATAAGAGTATTAAAAAGGTGCGTCAACTCGAGAATTGGCAAATGGCACTCTCAATTTTTCAGATTTAACATAAATTGCTTGATATCCTGGTGTTACCAACTGGTGAATCGAGGATCGTGTTGGTGGGTCAGGCGAATGAATTCGTGGTACGAGTCGTATTACATTTCAAAAAAACACTTTATTATAAAGAAAACTAACACTCGGTTGGAAAGAAGAGGCCGTTGCTCAGCGAGGCGTCGAAGTCGTCGGATCGGAGAGAAGCGGTGTAATGACGCTCTTGATCTGTGCGCCCCCCTTGCGGCGCTTGGCGGCAGATGGAGGTCAAGTCGCAACGGCGCGCCGTTCAAAAGAGGAACGCGCGCGACCATACCGCCCGCCTCGTTCCGGGAACGAATATTGACGACGAGAAGGATCATCCGAGGGGCGCGGCGGCCCTATCCTGAGCCTTGGTGCGGCTTCTGGTCTGCGGAGGTGAGCTTCTGCCAGACGGGACGTCGTTGTCCGGCCGCCCGCCGTCGGGGTCGAGAGGCGGAGAGGATGAACGAGCAGGAGCTTCGAGCGGAGGTGGCTGCGTAGTTGGAAGCTGGGCGAGCTTTACAATCGGCCTCGTGTAGGTGCCGTACGCCGTGCGTACAGTAGCGACTCGAACTCGACCATCAGTCCCAGGATGAACGTTCACCACCCTTCCAACGGGCCATTTCCCGTTGTCTCGCATGAGTGCTGGGTCGATGATGATCAACGTCTCCGATGGAAAGATTAGGGCTAGGGCGATGCCATTTGGGCCGTTGCTGCAGCGTGTGGAGATATTCCTTGCTCCATCGGCTCCAGAAGTGATCTCTCAGGCGTCTCACCAACTCCCAGTGTCGGGCAGGATCGAGGGCGAGGTTCGCTTTGCTGGGCTGTGGGATGGAGTTCAGCGAACGTCCGAGGAACAGATGGGCCGGCGTTATCACTTCCAAGTCATCGAGATCTCCCACTGGCGGAGTTAATGGTCGGGAATTGAGGACTCGCTCAATGTCGACAAGAAGTGTAGAAAGCTCCTCGTAAGTCAGGTGTCGAGGACCCACAACGCGACGAAGATGTATTTTGGTAGACCGCACAGCCGTCTCCCAGAGGCCGCCGAAGTGCGGGGCCTTTGGAGGAATGAACTTCCAGGCAATCCCTCTTTCTGCAAGGCTATCTTTCACTAGACCCCAGTCGAGCTCGGCTGCTTGCAGCAGTCGCTTGAGTTCGGCATTAGCTCCTTTAAAATTGGTACCGTTGTCGCTCCAAATCTGAGCCGGTGGGCCTTTGCGTCCGATGAATCGAGACAGAGCCGCTAGAAAGCTGTCCGTGCTGCAATCACCAACAAGCTCAATGTGGACGGCCTTCGAGCTAAAACAAACAAAAATGGCAATGTAGCCTTTCAGTGTGCGAACGCCACTGCCTTTGGCTTGAAGAACGTTGAAAGGTCCAGCGTAATCTACGCCGGTGACGTAGAATGATGGATTCTGCTGAACTCGAGGAGCGGGAAGAGCGGCCATTTCTTGATGCAATGGTCTGGCATCTGCTTTTGCGCATGTGACGCACTGCCGGACGAGCTGCCGCACGAGAGTTCTACCATTCATGATCCACGCTCGACGAAGGGTATGATGCAGCGTGACTCGAAAGCCGCCGTGAAGTCCACGCGCGTGGGCCCAGTCGACGATCAATTTGGCGAGATGACTTTTCCCACTCAGGATGACTGGGTGCTTTTCTTCGTCCGATAATAAAGAGTGGGTGAGTCGGCCGCCCACTCGTAGACATCCATCATCACCGAGGAAGGGTCTCAAAGACGATAGGCTACTCCTGAGCTGCACGTGGCCGTCTCGACGGATTTGCTCGATTTCTTGACTCAGATGTGCTCTTTGACTCATTCGCACACATGTGATGAATTCACGCTGTAACTCTGCTACGCTGAGTGAAGCAAGCGGCGCCGGTATGGATCTCGGCGTCGATTGAGTAACCGGCGGATTCTCGTCATGATTCGCAGCAGTTTGGTTAAACTTGAGAACCTTCGGATGAGCAGTGGCTCTTCCGAAATGGTGGACGTCGTCGCGTGGCAGTGGATCGTCGCGGCTTGAAGCTCATTTGACTGGTCGGGTCCTGGGCCGTGCCGAGCTTGCGGCCATTCAGTGTCGCGTTTTTGAAGCCATATCGGTCCCGAACGCCACAATTGATCGTTGATCAACTCCGAAGCGGAGCAGCCGCGAGAGGCCACGTCGGCGGGATTGTCGCTTGTCGGCACGTGACGCCACGTGACTTTCTGCGAGAGTTCCTGTATATGCGTGACGTAGTCGTCCACGAGACTATTTCCCGTAGGTCCTTGAGACTTGAGCCAGTGAAAAACGATGCGCGAATCGCTCCAAGCATGGCATCGCTCCGGAGGGACTCCGATCTCCTTCGCAACGTGCTGTAGAAGACGGGCTGCCAGTAAAGCTGCTCGAAGCTCGAGCCTGGGTATAGTCATTCTAGTCGGTGGTTTAGCAGTGAGTCGTAAGCTCCTTGCTGGGGCGAGCTTTGTCTTGGCCCAAATCAAAGTCGTCGAGGCCCCAGTTGAATCGGCGTGCTCGGCTCGGCAGTAGATCACGGCGGCGATTGCGCGGCGGCTGGCGTCGGCGAACGCGTGTAGTTGAATGCAGTCTCCTGTGTTCGCTCCGATCCATCGTGGTATGGCGAATTGATTTAGCTCGCGTTGACCTTCTCGGCACTCCTCCCACTTTTTGCAAAGTGCCGCGGGCACTGCATCGTCCCATCCAAGGCCGCTGCTCCAGAGGTCTTGTATGACCATCTTTGCTTTGACGGTAATTGGAGCCAGCCACCCGGCTGGATCGAACAGTCGGGCGAGTTCAGCTAGGGCGACGCGCTTTGTCAGTGCGTTGCCGATCTGTCGAGGTGCGGTATCGGTGTTAAAGGTGAGCTGGTCTGCTGCTGGATTCCAGGCGACGCCGAGCTCATTGACTGGACCGTCGGTGGACAGTTGAAGAAATGTTGGCCTAAGTCGGTCTCCAGGAGGAAGATCTTCGAGTAGCGACGGGTCGTTTGACACCCACTTCTTGAGCTCGAAGCCGCCCGCCCTGAGCAACGAGATGAGTTGATCTCTGCGCATGCGGGCCGTGTGCACATCTTGGCCGCCACTCAAGAAGTCGTCCACATACAGCTCGTGCTCGACGGCGCGCACTGCCTCCGGATACTTCTCTCCTTCGTCCAAACAAAGCTGCCTTAGGGTGCGAAGGGAGAGATAAGGTGCGCTGGCGGTCCCGTAGGTGACGGTACGGAGTGCGTAGTGTCTTGCTGGTACGTCTGGCGAAGGGCTCCACAAGATACGCTGCAGGTGCTCGTGGGCTGGTTGAATTCTTATCTGGCGGAACATCATTTTAATGTCTGCGCAGAAGGCGATGCGGTGAAGTCTCCAGCGTGTGACTACAACGGCGAGGTCATTTTGGAGCTTTGGTCCAGCATAGAGCGTGTCATTCAAGCTTACTCCTGATGATGTCGGTTTCGAGGCATTGAACACCACTCTCAGCTTGTTGCCACCGTCGCTTCTCTGCCAGATACCGTGATGTGGTATGTAGCACGCTGGGCCAGTGTGTGACTGCAACTCTTGCGGTGATATTTCTCGCATGTGACCAAGGTCGACATACTCGGTCATGAAGTGGTCGTAAGCTCTGGCGAGTGCTGGATCACGTTGCATACGGCGATGTGGAGTTCAAGGCAGCTCGCGCATGATGGAGGCTTTGGCCCAATGTAGACGCGTCTCCTTGCTTTATTGGCAGAGGGACGATGTAACGTCCGTCGGCCTGGCGTTGACAGCCGTCGACGAAGAGACGCTCGCATTCGCTGGCGAATGGGCACTCACGGTGTGCTTGCGGTACGCTCTCAAGCTCCCAAAATCTCTGAACAAGCTCTGTGAGGTCTTGGTACGGCACGCTTGCTGGCTCGAGCATCGTAGTGGTGCACTGGGCTGCTCGAGGCATGGACGTTGGAGCCGCATGTGTGATCCGACCTGTCAATATCCACCCGAAGACAGTGCGCTGCGCTATGATTCCACCATGTCGAACAAGACCCGGCAAGAGGATCTTGTTGTAGACGTCTGCACCTAGGATGGCATCAACTGGCCTCGGCGTGTGCGGCTCCGGGTCTGCAAGCTCGAGCTCTTGAAAGTGCTGGGTCATAGTGGGTGGCAGAGGCTGCGATGGAGTTCTAATCCCGATGCGCTGGAGCCCGTATACCTCGATCGGCAGTCGCCTCTCGCGCACGATGTCGTGGAGATAGAGACAGGCTCGAACTCTGGCCGAGTCCATTGGAACTCCAGAGGTACCGGAGATCGAGACTTGCACTCGCTTGAGATGGGCACCGAGGCGCCGAGCTATGCTCGTGGTGACCAGTGTGGCTTCGGAGCAGGGGTCAAGGAGCGCTCTCAACTTCTCTTGACGTTGCCCACCATCGCCGATGACAATCATGGCTGTCGGCAGCACAGCTAGTCAGGATGACTCGTCCGGATGGGTCGATTCCCAGTCGTGTTCCTCAGGCTCTGTCGGTGTCGCCGCTGTTGCAGCTGCTGTCAATCGAGCTCGCTTAAAACCAGCTCCCGTCTCCGGTCGACGCATGGGCTCCTCGTGAATGAGCGTGTGATGCCGTCCTTCACACGATCGGCAAGAGAAGGGCGATGCACAGTCCTTCGCTCGGTGTTGGCCGCGTAGACAGTTCAGGCAGAGAGCTTCTTTCACTATCAGTGCTCGCCTAGAGCTCACGTTCATCCGCAGAAAAGTTTCACATTTTCCCAGATAATGTCGGCCTTGACACGCCGGGCATTTTACTTCAGCGGTTGTGGCTAGACTGCGGACGTTTCGAAGGTGGTGTCGAGGCGCCTCTGTGGGTCTTCGGTAGTCCGTTGGGTTTGAAGCACGATCCATGCCGGAGGCCTTGAGTGTCATGCTCCTCCGCAAAAGGAAGTCCTGCAGTTGCTGAAATGTCGGATGTGCTTTTGTACCTTCAGTGTCTCGCGAGTTCACATCTTCCTCCCAAGCTAGCCTTGTGGCGGAGTCCATCGCCCTGCTGCCCAGCACGACGAACCAGTCGTCCCACTGGTCGACTTGTCGGCCGAGAGATTGTAATGGCGCTCGGTGTCGGTTGAGCTCGTCGAGTATGCGCTGTGTCTCCGTTGCTGACTCTGTCTTCATAGACTTCAAGGCGAGCAGTGCTTCGATATGATTGCGCACGAGGAGTCGATGATTGTCGTATCTGGATAGCAAAGCCTCCCACGCTGATTCATAGTTTTGTGCTGTAACTTCGAAGCCCTGAATGGCTGCGGCAGCATCTCCCTTGACGCTCGTTTTTAAGTAGTGCAGTCGCTCCACATCCGTTAGCCCAGGATCATTATGCACTAGGGATCGGAATAAGTCTCGGAACGACTCCCACTCTCGGGGTGTCCCGTCGAACTCCTTCAATTCAATCCGAGGGAGACGTGCCGGTCCGCGTAGAGCGTAAGCAGAGGATCCTGAACGAGCATCGTCTGCGCGCTCCGAGTGATGTTGAGCCTCGGTATCAATAAGTCTCGCCTGTGCGTCGAGGACTAATGTTTCGACTTCAGCATATACATCCTCTTGAAAATATGCATCTTGCTGAATCTCCGGAATCTCGACGAGCTGCATATATATTCTTAAACTAGATCGAATTGCTGACACATGTCTGTATGTGTTTGTGTGTGTGTGGTTTTTTTCTTTTTTTTGTGGACGTGGGCAGAGTTAACTCTGCAGCCAGTGGCCCTTCGAAACAAGTACCTTACCGGGAACCGTCGTTAAACATTACTTCGGTGGGGACTCTATAAAGCTTCTCTGCTACATCTGTGTCTTTTCCGGACATCCCCCGTCCACCTTACGGTGATTAGGGGTTCGGGAACCAGAAGCATCGTCTTCTTCTTACAGCATCGTCCGGGTAGCTTTTACGCCTCTTGTGCCTCTTGTGCCTCTTGCTTCAGTCTGGCGACGACTGATTGCGCGAAAGACGCTACCGCCATCCAATTTCCTACGGTCTCGAGCATGAGCCGGACGATGTTTTCAGGCTCGATTTCTTCTTGGAGAACTTGTTGGAGTCTCTCCCTCTCTTCGTGGAATCGCGGGCAGCGAAAAAACACATGCTCCGCGTCTTCTATTGTGGTAGGGCAGGCCGGGCAGAATGCGCTGAGGGTGTTGTCATAACGCTGGCTATGGCTTCTAAAGTAGCCATGCCCGGACAGGAGTTGTGTGAGATGGTAGTCCACTTCTCCATGTCCGCTCTCAACCCATATCGTGATGTTCGGGATTAGCCGGTGTGCCCATCGGCCCTTTGAGGCCCGGTCCCACCGGTCCTGCCACCTATTCAGCGTCTCTCTTCTTCTCCTTGACGTCCTCGGGGCGGCGCTGATATATGCGCGCTCGCTCATCCGCTAGCAGCGCCAGCGGTGGTACGCCGGCTATCACGTACATCGCGTCGTAGGAGACGTGTGGTCACCCACTGATCACGCGCAGGCAGGCTCGTCGATGTACCGACTCTGCCCGAGGGATGTAGGCCTGCGTCTCAGTAACACAGCTCCAGATGGGTGCTCCGTACAGGAGAATCGAGTCAACGACGTGGGCATAGAGCACGCGTCGGCTACTTTTGGGCCCACCGATGTTGGGCATGATCTTCGCGAGGGCTCCAGCCACTCTTGCTGCCTTTTCGCTGACGATTCGGAGATGTTGGTCGAACCTCAGCCTGTAGTCGATGTGTAGGCCCATGTAGCGGATGCAGGGGGACGACATTATGCTGCAGTCGCCCACTGAGATGGTGATGGTCTCCAATTTCTTCCTGCTACTGATGAGAAGGGCCTCGGTCTTGTGGTCAGCCGTTTCTAGGCTGAGATCTTGAAGCGCGCCACGCACCTGCCCGATGGCAGAGTTAGATCGTGTTCGATCTGCCACAAGTGCTTGGTCACCAGAGCGATGTCGTCCGCGAAGCCTACGATTTTTACGTTGCCTCTTAAGTTGAGGCGCAGAACGGCGTCGTACATGACGTTCCACAGGATGGGCCCCAAGACAGATCCTTGCGGAACGCCTGCTGTGACTCTGTGGGTCTCTGGTCCGTCGTCCGTATCGCAATCAAGCAGCTCGCTGAGAGTAGCTTCTGATTATTCTCAGCAGATACTCAGGTACGTGCATTTGGCGTAGTGCGGCGTGGATGTTGTTTCACCGAGCCAAATTAGACGCGTTCTCCACGTATGCCGCGGTTCCATCTCTTACCCGCGATGGCCGCTCGGGCGGTGGCGATGACGTTCTCGATGGTGTTGATCGTCGATCGCTCCTTCCGAAAGCCGTACTGGTGATCTGAGAGGCCCTCAGGGCTCTCAGTAGTGGCTTCGAGGCGGTCGCCGATGATTCTTTCGTGAATCTTGCCCACTGTGTCAAGCATTCAGAGCGGCCTATACGACGATGGTTCTTCGGGTGGTTTGTCTGGCTTTGGCAGCAAAACAAGCCTTTGCCTTTTCCAGCACGCTGGAAAGACAACGATCCGCAGGCACACCGTGCACACCTGCAAGAAGATGTCAGGGTGCGTGGCAATGGCGATCTTGATAGCAGAGTTTGGTACTCCGTCCGGCCCAGGCGCAGTGTGATCCTGGATCCTCCCGCATGCTCCTTGAAGTTCCTCCATGGTGACGGCTGGTACAATTGCCCCTGCTTGGAGTGGTGGTGGCAGAGCTGGCTTGTCAGGCACACGAGGGAAGAGAGCAGCCACTATGCGGCGCACCATGATCGGTGAGCTTGGTGAATTTGCTCTCGGTCCTTTGAGACAGGACATGACTGTCTCGGATGGTTTGCCCCATACGTCCTCGTTGACTTCGTCACACAGTTTGTTCCAACATAGTGTGTTCGTGTGTGTGCGTAAGTTGGGATGTGCGCAGTGATATCTCGATGACGGTAGTTCGTATCGTTACTGTAGATATCTCATTTTATTCGTTTTGATGTAGGGAAAAAGCCAAAACATGATTTTTAGTTTTGAATTAAGAATCTTATAAGTTATGAGGTATTTTCGAGAAAAAAAAAATTTTTTTCATCTTTTTGCTTCCTCATGGAGGAAGCTTTGTGACGGACCGATTTCCGACTTTCATAACTAACAATCGTAGAGTACTTTCACACATATATTCTTAAACTAGATCGAATTGCTGACACATGTCTGTATGTGTGTTCTTTTTTTTTTTTTGATGTATTAATATATTTTATTTAGCAGAAAGTGAAAATTGAAGTTTACAGTGGGTAAAATGTAACAATAGAAGTGAGAGTGTAACATATTGATTTAGGGTACATAGTGTATGTACATACATCCACGTCGGTTTCCCTTTGTTCCATCTCCGCGGAAACCGCCGTTAGGCATTACTTTACGGGGATAGAGGGGTTTGCGCTATGCGCTTCATGGAGGCTTGGTTAAGGTGGCGTCTTCTTCCGGCAGCATCGTCCGGTCGTCACCTTCTGTCTGTTTCCTCGTCTCTCAGTCTTTTTACGACTGAGTAGGTAAAGGAAGCAACAGCGAGCCAGTTCGGCTCGTTCGCGAGCATGAGCCTGGTGGTGTTTTCCGGCGTCATGACCTCGTGGAGCAGGGAGTGCAGTCTCTCTCTTTCTTCGCTGAACCTCGGGCAGAGGTAGAATACGTGCTCCGTGTTCTCGATGGATGAGGGGCAGACCGGGCATTGTGCGCTTCGATTGTGGTCGTAGCGTCGGCTATGGTCTTCAAAGAAGCCATGCCCGGTCAAGAGCTGCGTGAGGTGGTAGTTCAGCTCTCCGTGCCTCCTCTCGATCCACACTCTGATACTTGGGATCAGTCGGTGCGTCCATCGGGCCTTCGTCGACCGGTCGCATGCTTCCTGCCACTTGCTTAGCATTGCCAAGCGTTCATCGTCCTCTGCGTCCTCTCGGCGGCGGCCGTAGAGTCGCGCTCGCTCGTCCGCAAGAAGGGCCAGCGGAGGTATGCCGGCAAGGACATATGTGGCCTCGTAAGAGACATGCGGCCGGCTTCCGATCACACGCAGGCAGGCTCGTCGGTGGGCTGACTCCGCCTGTAGAATGTAGGCTCGCTTTTGTGCTGCTGTGCTCCAGACGGGGGCTCCGTACAGGAGTATGGAGTCGACGACGTGGGCATACAGCATGCGTCGGCTGCTTCTGGGCCCACCAGAGTTGGGCATGATCTTCGTAAGGGCACCGATCACACCGGCTGCCTTCGCGCTGACTGTTCGGAGGTGGTGGTCGAACTTCAGCTTGGCGTCGATGTGCAGGCCCAGGTAGCGGATGGAGGGGGACGAGCGTATGCTGTGGTCGCCTACCGTGATGGTGATGGTTTCCTCCTTTTTCCTGCTTGTGATGAGCAGAGCCTCCGTCTTGTGGTCAGCCGTTTGTAGCTGAGAGCCTGGAGCGCGTCTCGCACCTGTAGTATCGCAGCGTTCAGATCGTGTTCGATCTGCCATAGCTGCTTGGCGAGCCACCACTGCGATGTCGTCCGCGAAGCCGACGATACGAACATCGCCATCGAAGTTGAGTCGCAGGATCGCGTCGTACATAACGTTCCACAGGATCGGGCCCAGTACCGATCCCTGTGGAACTCCTGCTGTGACTTCGTAGGACTTGCCTTCGTCCGTGGTGAAGTCGAGCACTCTTGCCGAGAAGTAGCTGCAATTATTCTCAGCAAGTAATCGGGTACGAGCAAACGGCGGAGAGCGGCGAGGATATTGTCCCAACGTGCCGAGTTGAACGCATTCCTCACGTCGAGTGTCACCACGGCGCAGTATTTTTTGGTGCCGCGGTACCATCTCTTGCCGGCGATGGCCTCACGGGCGGTGGAAATGACGTCTTCGATGGCATCTATCGTTGATCGCCCTTTCCGGAAGCCATACTGTCGCTCCGAGAGGCCTCCGGGTCTCTCTGTGAAAGCCTCCAGCCGGTCGCATATGATTCTCTCGAGAATCTTGCCCGCCGTGTCTAACATACACAGCGGACGATACGAGGACGGCTCGTCGGGAGGTTTGCCTGGCTTTGGGAGCAGGACGAGTCTCTGGCGCTTCCAGCCAGTTGGAAAAACGCCGGTCTCCAGACATGTCGTATACACCCGCAAGAAGATGTCGGGTCGTGCGGCGATGGCGATCTTGAGCGCCGAGTTGGGTATGCCATCCGGGCCGGGCGCAGAGCGCTCCTTGATCCTCGTCTGGGCTCCTCTGAGTTCGCCCAAGGTGACGGCCGGTATAAGCTCCTCCGCTCGACGCGGCAGCTGCAGGGCGGGCCCGCTCGGCACCCGCGGGAACAGAGCCGCCACCGCGCCGCGCACCAGGAGAGGGGAGCTGGGCTGCCTGGTCTGCGGGCATCGCAGGCGCGACATGGCAATCTTGTATGGTTTGCCCCAAACGTCGCTGTTGACCTCGTCGCAAAGCTGCCTCCAGCACCGACGCTTGCTGGTCTTGATCGCCACGCGCAGAAGATGCCTGGCGGAGGCGTAGTTCGCGCTGGTGGTTCTTCGTCATGCCGGCCTCGCGATCTCTGGGAGAGTCTGCGAGCCCGCAGGCAGGAGCGCCGGAGATCAGCGATCTCGGCCGTCCACCAGTACACCGGCTCACGACGGCGGCGAGGGTTTGCCTTAGACATCGAGGCATCACATGCGCCGGTGATGACGGACATGAGGCTCGACGCCATATCCTCTGCGGTCCCGGGAGCGACCGACGCGCTGGACACGGCGGCAGAGAAACGGTCCGCATCGAGTGTACGGGCGTTCCATCTGCAGCTGGCGCGTCGAGGGCCTGGTGGAAGTCTCGGTGTCCTCGATCTCGAAGACGATGGCCTGGTGGTCGCTGTGCGTGTACCACTCGCTCACCGTCCATGATTTTACGCGGGGCGCAAGAGTCTCGCTAACGAACGTCAGGTCGACGATCGAGCTGCCCTGCCTGCCGTTGAAAGTTGGCGCATCACCGGTGTTAAGCAGCACCGCATCGAGGAGAGGGAGCGAGTCGAGCAGGATGGACGCCCGTGGTCTAGTCTCCCTACATCCCCACTCCGTTGACCATGCGTTGAATTCCCCTGCAATAACAAGGGGCCTTCTGTCGCGGGCCTCCTCGGTGATGTTGGCAAGGAGGGCGGAAAATTCCATTCAGAGAGTCTTGGTGGAGCGTAGACACTGAAAAAGAAAATTCCGCCGATTCCGGCCCACGCGAAGTAAGGATGTACTCGCGCTGGACGCTCCTGCACCGGAATTCCTCCATGCACCCAGATAGCTGCTTGGCCGTCGGCATCGGCATCGGCGATGTGTGTGTGTGTGTGTGTGTGTGTGTGGTGTGTGTGTGTGTGCGTGTGTTGGGATGTGCGCAGTGTTATCTCGATGACGGTAGTTCGTATCGTTACTGTAGATGTCTCAGTTTATTCGTTTTGATGTAAAGTTGAAGCTAAAACATCATTTTTAGTTCTGCGTTAAGTATGTAATAAGTTATGAAGGATATTCGAAAAAAAAAATTTTTTTTTCATGTTTTTTTTTTTAGTTTTGTCATATTTGTTCTAAAATAAACTTGTTTTTTTCAATAAAAGTAATACTTTTTTTAAGGAAGAGCTTTTAACCTTTGATTTAAGATAAAAAGTGTACAGATTTACCGTAACTTTGAAAAGTTACGTTTTGAAAATGAAATTTGGTTTTTATGATTTTTTCTTTGTTCTTAGTTTTGTGTTTTTTCGTGTTCAAAATTTATTATGTGTCAAAACATTGTTTATGGATGGATTGAGGTTGAAGCCAGAGAATGGCGCCTCAGAAAATTTTTGATAAAAAATCAAGCGGCACAGTATCAGGAGTGAATTTTTCTTGAAGATTATCAACAAAGGATCCCAAAAATAACTTTGGGCTTTATTTTCCTCCACCGATCTAGACACGCGTTTGATATGTTATAGTACATGGTAAAAAATCCTAAAGCCAAAATTCTAGACCCTATCCCCCCCTCCTGCTCCTTCCTCCCCTACAAACGTCTATTTTCTATTTATATTCATTCTGAAGCCCGGAAGTAATCTAAAAAAATCTAAAAAATCTAAAAAAATTCATAAAAGTACATTTCAACAAAAGTTTTTCAGATTTTTGTAGTACATCAGGCATTCAGATAAAACAATTCAAAATTTGGAAAATTTATATACAGCGATACAAGCCTGAATTAAACTCGAAAAATTTTTTTCTCTGCTTTATTGCATTGAAAAACATGACCTTTAATTTCTTTGGATTTTTTAAGTTGCCTTATGTACCATTTAAAGAGAAAAACTTCTTTTCAATAAAAATAGGTTGTAGAAGCCGGATCTTCGAATGCATGAATTTTTAAAAACTATTTTCTTATTTCTTGATGAAAATTTTAGATCTTTTTTGTAATCTTTCATTTCGTCCTTCCTAGTCTATTAGAGAACATTATTTGAATTCAAAAAACACATTATTTACATTTAATACTAAAAAAAATTATATATGAAAGAATTGAAGAACGTTGGCAATTGATTTCACAAACAGAAATAGTTTATGATTGAAACTGTTTTGTGAACAAATTAGAAAAGATGATATAAATATTTTCAAATTATTTTTAAGTTAAAAAAAAAACTATGAGGAAGCTACTTGCCAATACATTGGCAGCGGTTTTCTAATTTTGTTATATTTGTTCGAAAACAAACTGGTTTTTCTGAATAAAAGTAATACTTATTTTAAGGAAGAGCTTTTAACCGTTGATTTAAGATAAAAAGGGTAAAGATTCACCGTAAGTTTGAAAATTCACGTTTTGAAAATGTAATTTGGTTTTTATGATCTTTTCTTTTTTCTTAGTTTTGTGTTGTTTCGTGTTCAAAATTCATGATTTGTCAAAACATTGTTTATGGATGGATTAAGGATGAAACCAAAAAACTTTGATTTAGCAGTAAACGAAGAAAAAAAATTTTTTGGGAAATTTTTTTTTCTTTTTTTTTCCTATCGTTTGGTTGAGAAATAATTTATGATTGAAACTGTTTTGTGAACTTATTACAAAAGATGATATTAATATTTCCAAATTATTTTTTTTTTGAGGGAACTACCTTAATCGTTACGTCATCGTGAAAAAATTCGATAAAAAATATATATCAAAGAATAGAAGAACGTTGGCAATTGATTCCACAAACAGAAATAATTTATGATTGAAACTGTTTTTTGAACAAATTAGAAAAGATGTTGTTAATATTTCCAAATTTTTTCAAGTTAAAAAAAAGTATGAGGAAACTACTTGCCAATACATTGGCAGCGGTTTTTTTTTACAGTGACCCCCATTTTTCATTGCAGATTTAAAAAGAGCGGACAATTTTAAGTATGAATACGTCCTTCGTTTTTTTTCAAGGGCATTTTGAAGGCACTGCATATATAGGTAGAACCCTAATTGAGAAAAAATTGAAAAATGCACGATAAAATTAGGTTCTTATTTGTTTATGAAGCGCTTTTAAAATAGCTTCGAAAAAAATTAAAAGACATATTCAGACTTGAAATATCCCGATCTTTTTGAAGCTGCAATAAAAATGGGGGTCACTGAAAAAAAAACGATTTTTCACAATATTTTGTTTACTGTAGCTTTGAGGTTATGTTTAAAGTCAAATTGAAAGTCACTTATCGATTCCCCGTCAAAAAATACATGCTTCAAGCCGCTTGAGGGGCACCTTAACCCGTCCAATACCAAGAGACCCTAATTTTGACTTATTTTACTACGCGTTATTTTTCCACCACTTAAATACCATTGTCAGATTAATGTAAAAATACTATATATTATAGGATATCATTGTCAGATGTAATTATTTATGTGTAATGTCCTGAAGGGACAAAAAAAGTCATGTCATAACTCTTGTCAATCTTATCTTGTACTTTTATCTTATCTTCTCATATAATCTTGTACTCTTATCTCTCAAATCTAAAGAAACATATGATAAAAATTTTCAGACATTGGAGCATACCATTGAGTCGCCGATTTCGTTCCTTGAAACTATGGTTCGTAATACGAAACTATGGTATATCGGGTTTACAGAAATATATCAGGAATCATATAAAATTAGCAAAACGGTTCGAGTCATTGGTTAAAAAAGACAGTAGATTTGAGTTGTGTAATAAAGTTGTGGTATGTATATTTGTAATTCATGTATTAACATAAATATAAAAATTATTACAAGTGTAAGGGTGAAAAGGCGAAGTAATGAGAGTCTTAGGCGAATATTTAAACTGTCAGAAAGGCTTTTATTGACTTTTTCGTTTAGTGACTGCTCAACGACTGCTGGCCTGATCGGCTCGCTGGCTGTGTTTATATACAATCATCGACGTGCGTTACGGTACACTCCGCGCGTATACCTTACACAAGTTTTCGATTCTACTTTAGTTCAGTTTTGCCCACCAAGGGCGCTTTCGGCACTCGTGTCTCGTGATATGAATCTAATCGGCCGAGTCAAGATGGTCGCGTACGGACTCGAACTAGTGGTGACGGCAAGTGCACGTATACAGGTGCGACGTGGCGACTCACACTTGGATCCCAGCGATGATGCGTTACTTATGCCGTGGGTAAGCTACTGCTCGACACAAGCCCAATTGGACGAAATTCGCCTAACAGGCGACAACAGAAATTCTACGTCAACCAACACAGGCCTGCTCAGCGGACTTTTCTGCATGGCACAGAGTACACAACTTGGCTTTGCCAGCGAACTTTGCACACCAAAAAGTGAAAAGCCTTTCTGGGCGATAATCAACTTATTCGAGCCCACACACTTATTTCCTCGTCTCTTCGTGGACGAGCATGAACACGAGAAGTCACTTGCCACGGAAAACGACACTTGTACTCTGGGAGTAACATTAGAATCTTCGCCGCTTTAACTTGGGTTAACTTGTCTTAAGTGCCTTTCTTTTTACGTTCTCGATCTGTTCTGACGATATACTAACAGTGCCGACTCGGCTCTCCTGCTGCGCCGCTAGCCGTCTCTTTCAGCACACATACGACGCTGCACGTGCTGTTGTTGTTATCACTGCCGCACGGACCTGTAATTCGCGAAGAAAGCTACACACGCACTTACATGCTCACGCGCTATCACGAATTACAAAGATTTTGCGGCCAATCAGCTTACTGCTTGGTGTGCGCTAAGATCTGCGAAATATTGTTTCTGAATAGATTAAAACCTATCATAACTGCAAAAAATCTGATTTCTTAACATGAATTTGACTTTCGACAGCAACACTCTATCATCGAACAGATAAATTGGATAACATCGAAAAGAATAAGAGCCTTTGAAAACAAGCAATACTGTCTCGCTGTTTCCTTAGATGTTGCACAGTCCGAGCAAGCTTTACTTGTAGGTACGTCATGTTTTAAGCAGAATGACGAATGACTGCATTAGCCAGACTGGGTAAAAGCATATAAACCGCATTAGATACGACTTGTTTATTGGATATATTCTTGGAATTGATGCGCGTATACATTATTTGAATGATAATGCTTTGGCGAATTGATACCCATCCTAAGCGCTTCTCTGCATGTACGTGTAGGTGAGTGTGGCGGGTTATAATGGATCGCGTGCGAGATTGAAACGTTGCGCACCACGGACTAGTAGCCTCCTTCGAAAATCACGTCGTCGACCTTGGCGCCGCGTGCTAGCAGCTGCTCCACCAGCTCAAACTGCAGCGAGGCGACGGCGTACTGCAACGATGATTTATCTAAATAAAATTCAAAATTATTTCACTCATTACCATTGTTACATGAAGCAATTTCTCATGAAACCTTTCTTAACCGAGTAAACAGAATATACACCTCCTATTATGATGTCGTTGACAACATATACAAAACAATTAATTGCAAAATACTTTCTCTATGTTTCCGTCAATATCGCCTGCATAATCAACACTGATAAAATGGATGATGTCTTTCTTATGTAAAATAACTTGAAATGGTATCCACCTAATACTATTTTATTCTGCTACTATGTCGTCCTTACTTACATGTGCAAACAGCAGGACAACATATTGTGTAAACATGAACGCGAGCCTACAATTACACAAAGTGCAATGTGCAATGAAGCAACCGCCTAATCAAACGCTACACTACAAAGTCTGTGTATCAGCAATTATTCAATAACAAATCACTTATTGTGCAAAATAACTTGACGACATCTGGAGTGAAAAAACTTAATTTATCAAGACTTTTAATTTGAATTTTGAAAACGTACTATAAACTGGTAATGGCAGAAAATAATCTCAAAACCACACAATTAATGGCTTTAACACCATACTTAAATAAGTAAGTTTTTTAATCATACACATTTTACTAAATAATTAAACAACAAGCTTACGCGTTACACAATATCAATCACGCGTATCTGCAAATATTTCACTACTAAACTAAACAATGATTTTTTCACGACGAACGCGAAAAATTCACCAACATATTATATAATAACTATTTCAAAAAATAAAATAAATAACTGAACTTAACGAGATTTTTTTATTGTACCAGCCTCTATAGTGCTCAAATCACTCTAGAATATTTTTTTTGAAAATTTAAACAGTTTTTAACAAAAAAACTTTCTTTTTTTTTTAATTACTTTTTCTTGAATAAAAGGGGAAAAAATATTTGGCGAACAAGCCCAGGGAAAATTTGGAGAAGAATATAACAGTTTTTTTTGAAAGTTGAAAATTACTTTTTTCCCGGCAATTTTTGTAAAGATTTTTTTTCCAAAAATTTTTTAGGAGAGTTTTTTTTCTCCACAATTATTCTGAAGAGATTTTCTTCTCCGCAATTTTTTCCGAAAAGATTTTCTTATCTGAAAAATTTTAAGAGGGATTTTTTTAACCGCACTACTATGTGAGATTGTCTTCGTAAGGACGATCGATGCATCAAAGAGTGTAAAAAGTCATAAAAGAGCGAAATACTTTTTATAGCACTGTGTGGCATAAGTTCGAATTTATGCCCCCTATGAAGTGAGGTTGGCGCACGAGCGTATGCGAGTGCGATGCGAACGCAGCGGTGCCATAATGTGCGACTTATGACTCGGAAAAGCGTGCCAGTGCTATAAAATTTTGTACGATAATCGTGCCAAAAAGTGTTACTTATGGCACTAGTATCGTAAAGTACTATTACAATTTTTTTACTATTCTATGTTTTTTAGATTTTAGAATATTTTTCTAAGGGCGAGATTCTCGAAAAAATTCAAATTCATCTCTCAAAGTTCTGTCAAATTTGTTCTGTGTCATTTGTGAGATCTTTCCGAGCAATGAAACTTTACAGAGTCGTTGCTTAGGTTGTCACGTCCTTCGTGACTTATTATAAATAAATAATTATAATAAGAAAAATAAAAATAATTATAGAAAAAATATTTCCAAGTAACAGCAAGCGTGAGAGATCTCCCAGCAAGCGACTGCGTTGGCTCGAGCCGGGGGATCAGATGACATGAAAAACAAAGCTATAAAAATTGAAATCGAACATCTCCCCTAATGATATAAAACAGATTCAAAATCAAAATAACTCGATAGAGACCAACGCTGGGATAAGGCGTTGTCAATTTAACTTGAAGAGCAACGAATTTACTCTGATAGCGAATAAAAATACATGTCGTCAGATTCTCACGCTCAAGCGGGCGCAGATCGTTCATCTCCCCCAAAATTAGTGTAGAAACACGGGGTATATTGAGGGCCCGCGAAGGCCGGCGCGATTCGATTATCAACTATTTCGGTGTGCGGAGCTCACGTCAGTTTGTACCGCGATTTTAAAATAATCGGACTTGTAGTAAAATTGTATCGAGACTTGTACAAACGAGCGGTAGTGCGAGAGGCTTGTAAAATCATTTGTCAACCAGTTAACGATATCTGTGCGTGATAGCGAGTGGCGAGTGTTAAAGTACAGCCAGTGCGTGCCACAACTACGCAACCAGAGGATCCGGTCATTTGAGACAAGCGACCATAGCGGTCATTGAGCATTCACTCCAACCATCTGGGAAACAGCGAGTCATCATTCACACCTGCGAGTCGCCAGCAGTACGTTGAGTAATTTAAGTAGAAATATAGTACGCATGTAATTAGATATAAGGTCCCTAAATAAAATTATAATCGTCTGCCATTGTAAGTGTGGGCTACGACAGTTATTATTTATAAACCCTTATACTCCCCAGCCAGATTAAGAACAATATTATTAATTGTTGTGTCTCACGACGTAACAAGGTATCAATGAATGAAGAACATTGTATTATATCGAAATAACTTACTTACTAGGTTAAGTAAAATTTATCAGAGTTCTTTGCGAGCAACGAAACTTAATAGGGACGTTGAATAGGTATTAATGAGTGGAAAAACTCGTGTTAGATAAATATAAATTTTACTGTTCGATGTTTTTCTGTAGGTGAGATTCTTAAAAAAAACAATTTCGTGTTTCAAATATATGTAAAATTTGTCAGAGATCTTTCCGAGTATTGAAACTTTATAGAGACATTCATTAGGTAACAAAAAGAGTAAAAAGTTGTATAAGCTGACAATAACTTTTACTAAACTATGTTTTCTGGATTTTTGAAAATATCTAGAACATGACTTTAGAAAAATTTCGAGTTACATCTTCAAAGTTCTGTCAAATTTTTTACAGATCTTTCCGAGTAATGAAACTTTACAGAGACATTGAGTAGGTATTAATGAGAGAAAAAAAACCATATTAGATCAAAATAACTTTTACTGAACCATCTTTTCTTGATTTTTGAATATTTTTTCAATTGCAAGCTCTAAAAACATCTAATTTAATCTTTCAAAGTTCAGTCAAATCTTACACAGATGTTTCCGAGCAATGAAACCAATCGGGGATATTGATTAGGTATGAAGGAGAGTGAAAAGTCATAAAAGAGCGAATTAACTTTTACAACTCGATGTTTTTTTATATTTTAGAATATTTTTTCTACGGGCGAGACTCTCGAAAAAATACAATTTTATGTTTTAAAGTTATGTCAAAATTTTCATAGATCTTTCGGAGCAAAAAAACTTTACAGGGACATTGATTAGGTGTCAAAGAGAGTAAAAAATCGTATTAGATCGATTTCTAATTTCTTCATATTCAATATTCATATAAATAGTTCTTATCATTTTTTATCAATATATATGCTTGAGCTATTCTGAATTAAATATATCAGATCAGTTACACTGCACTGTAATTTAGGTGAATTCAAAGAGTATTTCAATGAACATGATTCTATCATATTCTTGAATTATTTTGAATTAAATGAATCATGACCGATTACATTCAACTGTATTTAAGGCGAAGACGAAGAGATAATATTTCCATGGACATGATTCTATCATATTCTATTATGTCTATACTATGTCTCAACATCCAATATTGTTTAAAATTTAATTATTTCATAAATATGCCTTATAATATTCTTACTCCTCCAACATTTCTTACGATTTCATTGAAACAGGCTAAAACCAAGCGAGCGTTAGCGAGTGAGGAACGACGCTAGTCATTAATGAAATATTGAACAAAGTTTAAAATTCGATTTTTTCGACTATACACTGACCTGCGCGACAACTCGTAGCCTCCATAATCAACAACATCAAACTAGACAGCTTATCAAAACTTAAATAAACACTTGTTACAAAAATGTTCGATTATATTACCAAGTTTTTCTTACAATTCTCAAGGATGTAACGATAGAGAATGGATTCGAGATGTTCACACTGCACTGATGAACTTCCACGTTTTTTAGAAAACCGTTGAACGATGCTCACACCTGTTTCAGGGCGTTCAGTAGTAGTGTAGTAAGTGCACTGTAGTACTGCATCTATAAAATCACAGATGCCACAGCATAGAAAAAGAGTATAAATCGACAGAAATATACGTTTAATATTTTATCAATTACCTAATATGGAAACTGCATGGCACACGGGACAATCAACATAACCAAGTTCTGATTTGCTTTCGAGACGACAGTTTGAAACGCTGCGTAATCGTGCAAAACTCCACAGCGTATACATGTATTTTTGAAAAGGATCATGCGAGTAGTATAGAATAATACCACTGCTTTAATGCACACACACACACATACATGCACTTTCTCACTGTAGACTGCTGCTGCGCTGAATAAAGAAGCGACTATTCAAACTCCAGATATGATTGTCGTTACACAAGTCAAGAAAAACGTCTGCTGCAATTCGATTTTGGTAAATTTTAAAAAGATATCATGGATGTATTATTTATTTAACGTTGATGCTGCTATCGAAACTGAGAATCGATGAGGCTTCTCATTTAACCAGCACATAAAAATGTAACACGCCCTTAACAGTTACATAGCATTAATAGAATTTCGAACAAGGTCCGATATTCGATTTTCTCGACTGTACACTGACCCGTGCGACACACCCGTAGCCTTCGTTTCAATAATTAACTTTAAACTCGACAGCTTATCAAAACTTAAATACACACACTTGTCGTAAAAATATTATAGGTTACATAATAAAGTTATTCTTACAGTAGATGTGGCGATAGAGAATAGTTTCGAGATGCTCGCACTGCCACGTTTCGTAAACGATTGTTGAAGGATATCTGTTTCAAGGTGTTCAGCGGTCAACGGTAAAATTTGAACGTATTCTGCTTTCATACGTATCGGTTCTTGCATATGCGTGCTCACGCCGCATCAAACTATACATCACAACAGTACCACAGCGTCCACAGCCAGTAGCGACGAAGATTCTCTCTTCTACTCGCGTGCTTGTATACTTCTGCAGTATATACACATACAGTATGATGCTGCGTGTATACGAAACATACACGCCGGTTAGAAGCGCGTCTTGCGAGATTTGATTTTGATTTGATTACTTTATTTGAAACGGACCATGGGGTAGAACCCCGTTTGGCCCTGGCTGAATAATTATTTACAAGTGATGAAAATTATTTACAAAGGTAACGAGTAGACGTTACAAGCATAAGCGTTCAGAAAGAGAAAAACTATTTACAAATATAACGAGTAGACGTTTCAAGTATAAGCATACAAGTATAGTTTACAAAAAAGTTTGGCGGGTTGTGTAAAAATGAGTAGCTCTCTATGAGATGAAAAGTGAGTTTACGAGGGAGGGTGGAATGAGAGTGAGGTTTCAGCGCGGCATCGTTTGGACCAATCTTTAATATCTAATGATAGTAGGTGGTCATAATGAGTGTTTAAGCAGAAGATGGACGATTTGGATCGATGGTGAAGGGAAGTGAGTTTAAAGAGAGATGCAGTATGAACAAGGAATGAGCTTGCGCTGAAGTGCGGGGGGTCGAGTAATGAAGCAATGTCTAGGACGCCGGCTAGAGGAGCGAGTGTTGATACGATTGAGTAAGTGAAAAGCTATTGTAAATATGCGAGGGTGATTTCTTATGAAGGATATTCAAAGCGAGCACCGCCACCCTGAGCAGACGCGGGCGTCTCACAGATAGCCATCCAAGAGCCAGGCGATATGGTGGGGTGACGTGCTCATCGCGCGCGATAAAGCCATATATGAACCGAGTGCATGCATTTTGCAGGCGCTGCAAACGCAGGTCCTGTTCTTTGGTTGTGGCATTGTATACCGTGGCTGCGTAATCCATGTGTGGCAGCACAAGAGCCACAGATAAGGATTCGCGCAGCTGACGAGAGAGCGAGTGTCGGTAAAATCGAAGGGATAGAGGGCGTAGTGAGACTTCGAGATGATGCTGCCTACGTGAGCATCCCAGTGAAGAGATGGAGTCAGTGTGACTCCGAGGCATCTCATGCTTGACGAGTAGTCGATCGGCACGCCCTGAACAACAATCCTTGCAAGAGATTCGAAGTTGAAAGCAGAAATGTAATCACGACTGCCCAAGAGCATGACTGTTGTTTTTGAGGCGTTGAGGCTTAAGCTCGAGCGAGAGGCCCATTCCGCGACGCGGTTCGCGTCGGCGTTCACTCGTCTGATCAGTCGGGAAATCCTAGACGGATAGTCGTGGGCATATATCTGCGTATCATCGGCGTAGATCATATGAGATGAGTTTTGAAGAACAGAACGTAGGTCATTGATAATGCGGCAACAGCAGCGGCCCGAGGGTACTGCCTTGAGGAACACCCGAAGAGACATACTGGCTCGGTGTCAGAGTGCCATCTTGACGTTGCACTGCAATTTGATGATTTGAAAGGTAGCTAGCAAACCATTTCAGAGAGAGGTGGCCACAACCTAGTCTGTGAAGTTGGATAAGAGTATGGAGTGGTCGATCGTGTCGAACGCTTTTGAAAAGTCGAAGGAGACCAGTAGTGTAACCTTACGGTCATCTATTGCCGAGCGCACAGACTCAGTAAGATCGAGAAGGGCTGTTTGAGTAGAGTGAGCAGGTTTGAAGCCATGCTGATGTGTGTCGAGCAAGTCATCTCTGAGAGATGTTCGTGAGTTGTGCATAAGCAAGACGTTCAAGAACTTTTGAAAGTTCCGGCAGCAGTGAGATCGGACGGGTATCTGATGGAGTTGATGGGGATAGCTTTTTGAGAGGGGAACTATCGAAGATAGTTTCCCGCCGAGGGAAATACGCCTGTCTCGAAGGAGATTTGTAAGATCTGCGAAATAGGCAGAGATGGTCTGGGACGCCAAGCGCATCACAGTCACCGGTATGCCGTCCGAGCCACAGCTTGATGATTTTGCAGCTCTGCATGGCCACCGACATCAAAAGATGAAACAGGTTTAAAAGAAAATGTCGGTGTAGTGGATTGAGCAAAGGTCTGGAGCAAATTACATCGACAGAATCATGAGTGAGCGGCGGAGATGCTGAAGAGACTGATGCGTAGTATGTGCAAAGTTCTTCGGGTGTAAAAAATTTGAGAGGCGATGGGTTTTCGCGAGCAGTAACGCCGATACGCCGCAAGACACGCCAGCAGCCGCCTGGGGAAGAGGCAGAGGCTAGCTCGCGTGCGATGTGAGCATTTTTGGCAGAGTCGAGTCGATTTTTTGTTATTCGACGCAGGTGCTTGTATGCCTCAAGAGAAGTTGCGGTGGCACGCCGACGATGAGTGCGATAAGCACGATCGCGAGCTCGTATAAGGTCACGGAGCTCACGCGTGATCCAGGGTTTAGCTCGAGGTTTGAAGGTAGTTAAGCGAGCAGGTGCCGTGGAATCGAGGGCATCAACCATGCAACGGGTGATGATCGCTTCGTACTCATTTGAGGATTTGAGTGGTAGGTGAATATGTTCAGATGTTGACAGTGATGACGTAGATAAGATGTTTAAGTTGTTTGAGTGGCTCTCCAAATTTAGACTGGCCTCGATGTGGGATTTGAGAATATTATTGAAAGTTGAAGGTGAAATTTTTGATATCGGTCGCGTGTAACGGGAATCAGCATGATAAGGTGTGAATGAGAGGTTGTATTTGAAACTAATGAAGTGATGACCAGCAGCAAAGGGGGATTCAGATACAGAAAAGTCGGAGATGAGAGAAGGGTTGTTTGTGATGACCAGATCGATGCAAGAAGTGTGTGTTGAGCCGTCAGCGTAAGATACTGCGTGAGTAATTGTGTCTGTATCTGTAACGTTAAGATTATAGGGCGTAATGGCGTTCGTGAGATATTGCGCATGTCGATTTGGATTTGCCATATTTATGTTAAAATCACCGAGTATCAATACGTGACTGGCTTGTGGCAAGAATTTAGATAAAATGATAGAAAAACGCGAGGGTAAGCGGCTTTTGGGCGCCGGTAGAGTACTGCTGCACAAAGGAGTTTGAAGTTGGCATGAACTATTGTATAAATGGCGTATTCTGGTTTATTAAAATATTTGGTGTTAGATACTGCAATCGTATTCACCTTAAAATCTGAATGCACGTACAGTCCAACGCCACCGCCCTCACGTATAACGCGATCGTGACGATATAGAGTAAAGCCAGGTAATCGAAAGATATTTGGATTGTGCACAGGTTTTAAAAAGGTTTCCGTTACAGCAATTATGTGAAAAGGTTGGCGTTCTATTAGTTCATGCAAAAGAGTGAAATTGGCAGATAATCTGTTATATTGATAAGACCTATGGAGAGAATGTTGGACCGAGATGTTGGTGTATTTGGAGAGCAGAGAAATTTCAAGATGAGTTAGATGAAAGGGATGGAGTGGCTATGGCAGACGCGTATGAATTTACCGGTTGATGCTTAGCGGAGATGAAGCTTTGGAGGTCAGCTTCAGTTGATATGAGAGTGGGTGCTGAGTCCTTGGTAAGTCGCATGTAGATGGCAAGGTTGCGTAGTGATGGTCGAGGAAGGTGACCATTGGAGCTAGCAGCGCAGCACTTTCTGTAAAGTCGGTACTGAGAACGCGGTAAAATAGTGGATGCACTGAGGTGTCCGGTCTCAGTAATGGTAGCTCCAAAAATGTCGGAGAGCGACAGTGTCCGGAAAAGAGGCGTCGCTTCGAGAAAAGTCGCGCGGGCAGATGGTGATGCAAAGCGAATAACCATCGCTGAAACTGACGGGAGCACCGGGGATGGAGCAGAGCTGGTGGTCGCTTGAGGTGCAGACTGAGAGCGCCCCGGCGCCCAGGTTCGCACTTTTAGGATGAGTGGAGCAAGACGGCTCAGGTCCAGCGCCACGAGGATACGCTCAGCCGTCGCAACGTCAGCCGTATCGAGCGACAGGGGCAAACCGGACACACGAACCTCGCAGGGATCATCACGGGGCAAACGATTAGAAGCTACAGTGGCAGAGCTATGAAGAGTTGAGGCGATAGTGGCCACGTTCTCTCGAAGAGAGGCCAAAAGAGTGCCGTTTTGAACATGCTGCTGACGAAGGTCAGATATTGATTGAGAGTTGCCCGCAATGCTCTCGCCCTGCTGCTTTTGCACGCGCACAAACTCGTCCATGCGACGGTCCGAAGCGTCGACACGACTCTGTAGTTCGTCAAAGCGAGCATTCAGTCTCGCCTCGAACTTGCAGGCCCAAGCGGGCTGTTCACTGTTGTCGACCGCATCGGTCTTTGGCTTCGTTTTTGGAGGCATTTTAAGTTGCGAAGTGGACGATTTAGGTGTTTTAAGCCTTTTCAAGCTTTTGGTGTCAGGTGGTGATGACAGCGAGCGCTTGCGAGATGATGAAGATGACGATGACGGTGCGGCTCTGTAAGAGTTCGAGCGTGATATACCAGTGGTGCGAGCAGACGACGTGGTCGTAGATAGTGATATGGTGATAGAGAGCACTGCTTACAAGTAAATAATACAGAGCCGCTTGGCGTACACGTGCTATGAGCAGAAGCACAGCAGAGCGAGCACTTGACAATGGTAATGTTTTTGTTTTTTTTTGATTACGTCACCCAAGACACTCTCGCACTGTACACACACTTTCACCGGCGACGACGGTCCATGCCCCAGGCGGCAGAGGTGGCAAGCGCGGCGACTGACCAAAGGTTTGATGTGTGCGTGATCCGTGGAAGGGGAGCGACGGCAGATCAGGTGACAGGGATGTTGGCCGCAAATTTCATGAAAAACGATGATTGAATAAACCTCACAGTGATATTGCCTTGAGTTTCTTCGAGAAATTATGCAGTTGCAAGGGTGACACAGCATCCAGGTTGCGGCCACTGCCTTGCAAAAGTTAGCGTGCAAGATAGAGCTGTAAAAAAAAGCCCGGAGGCAGACTACAGCAGAAAAGCGAACAAAAACAGGAGCTCACCAAAAACGTGTGCGAACACTTACTCAGAGAGAGAGAGAGAGAGAGAGGGTGAAGACGTTGTGACAACTAGTATACTCTTATACGGCGCTATAATATATATATTTATATATAATATATATGGGCTAAGCCATAGTTAGCGTGATGGTCAAAAAAATTTTTTTCCTCAAATTATGTACTTTCGAAGAGTACATTGAAACATGAAAATCCTAAAAGTTTCAGCCCCCTAGGTCCAACCCTATTGGATTATCATGGCCTCAATGTTGAATTTTCTTTTTCTGCTGATATTCTGCTTGCAATTCTGATTTTCTGGGGTTAATATGAAAAAATTGTTCAATCATGGTTTTTAATGTAAAATTGTATGTAGAGTTCAAATTTGTACTTACAAATCATATTTACTACTTCTAGACCCATAAAAAAGATATTTTCAGGCATTAATCATATAGCTGTACAAAAATAAATGTGTTCGTCTCCTTCGATTAGGTTAATACTGTAATATGTTCATCGATACATCAAAATACAACTTATAATAAATTTTAGTTATCGGCAGACAGACAGAATTCATTATTGAGCTTAATATGAGTCAAGAAACATGGGTTTTCTCTAATTTTCCTTGTTTCTTGACTCATATTAAGCTCAAAAATGAATTCTGTCTGTCTGCCGATAACTAAAATTTATCAGAAGTTGTATTTTGAAGTATCGATGAACATATTACAGTATGGGCCTAATCGAAGGAGACGAACACATTTACTTTTATACCCCTATATGATTAATACCTGAATGGCTCATTTTTATGGGTCTAGAAGTTGTATATGATTTTTAAGTACAAATTTTAATTCTACATCAAATTTTACATTAAAAACCATGATTGAACAATTTTTTCATGTTAAGCCCAGAAAATCAGAATTGCAAGCAGAATATCAGCAGAATAAGAAAATTCAACTTTGAGGCCCTGAAAATTCAATAGGGTTGGACCTAGAGGGCTGAAACTTTCAGGATTTTCCCTTTTCAATGTACTCTTCAAAAGTACATAATTTAAGAAAAAAAATTTTTTTGACCATCACGCTAACTATGGCTTAGCCCATATACTACGAGTACAAATCAAAACAAACGATCTAATAACAGTTACGCGCAATTAAAAAATGGAGGATTCATAGAAATTTTTCAATTGCAGTAGATGAATAAATAAAAAGGGAATAGTTATTTATTACACTGTTGCAGTTGGAGGAAAAGTAAGGGCAAATATTTATGAAGTGTCTAGAATGGAAAATACATTGCTATAGCTAATACTTCAGAAATAAAAATAATTTGTGTTAAATAAAATATTTATGAATAAAAATATTTATGAATTAAAGCAATTTTCAACCAATATTGATATAAAGTGTCTATTAATTTTGTATGCTAACTAATTTATTTATAATTTTCTTATACTGTATTTTATGTATATAAACAATACCAAATAGTTGTGAATGTAGGTAAAAAAATTTTCCATACTAAAGTTTTTCTTACGGCAATCATATGGGAAACCGTATGTAAGCCCATATAGGTATTTCATCCCATACGGCATATAGGATATATTATGGCATATTATATAATAAATCATGAAATTTATCGTATGGCTTACCATATAACATTCCATATGCATTTTTTTGGTAGCGTTGTTTCCAAGGTCATAAGTGATGATGTTAACCGACTCTAGGCCTCACATATTTATTTGATATTAATCAAATCATGATTTTTTTTTCCATAAAGTTTGAAAAAAAAATTTTTCTTCCTTCTAAAGCGATGGAACTTGATATGTAAATATTCTGCTTTTAGAATTCAATGTAAATCAATACTTATAAAATTTAGGGTGTGCAAAAGTAGTACACGTTTTGAACTTCATTTCAGCTTGGACTAGTATGTTTTCGGATAAAGGGATCTGACACTTTGAATCAAAAATTTTTAAGTGCAATAAATGCATCTGGGAAGTTACATATGGTTCCAGCAAAAGTCAATCATAAATATACAATAAGATTTGCTCTAGCTGCACCTAATGCATCCGAAAAAGATGTTGGTAAGATCAATTCATTTAAAAAATCTAACTAGGCGATATATTTCTGATCAATTAATGCAAATAAAAAACTCAGTAAAAATTTGATTATTGTTGGTGATATTCATTAACTGATTAATTATTTTGGAGGCAATGCTATTAACTATACAATGTTATACATTTTTATGTAATATATTGGATATCACTAAAGAAAGTAGGAATTCTAGTCAAACATGATAAAAATAAAAAGAAAAATTAAAACTAGAAACTAAAAAGTCAAGAAATCAGAAGAAAACTCAGAAAATCCCAACACAAGCATCGATGTTTTACATCTGGTGCATAATGAATGAATACTTACTCTTAAAATCAGAGTAGTTTCTTGAACATCAATCCACCAGATGTGACACATCGATGCTTTTGTTGGGATTTTCGGAGTATTCTTCTTATTACTTCATCTTTTAGTTTCTAATTTGGTGTTTTGTTTCGACTATTACTTGTTTGATTCATGTTTATGGATTTTTTTTTTGTTTTTTACTTTTTTAAATTTTGTCATTTTATTTTATTATTACTCGATTGATCAATTTCCTGGTTTTTATTTTAATTAACTTTGAACTTGTAATTCTTCAATTAATTGACAAAGATGTTTCATATCTTGAAGCTTTTCATAAACAGCTGGTTTTTCATTTATATTTTTTAATTTTTTTTAATTTTGATCATGTTTTAGTTTATTTATCGATTAATTATTTGATTTATTTATTGATTTATATGATTACTTAATTTTTGTGGCTTTTTGTTTCTAAAAAATGAATCATAGTTTTTAGAGGTTTTTGAAGTATTTATTGATGAATTAAAATAATAATATAGCGCATCGAGCGGTCATCGTTGGTTTAATATAACGTGAAAACATCGACTTCATCGAAGAAGATCGCCGAGTCGAAATATCGACCTAGTGTAGCAAGCGGTCATCGTTGTGTGTTGTAAAAGTGATCGGTGAAGAGAGTAAATCACGTAGCGGCCGGGTCCAGTTACCTAAAGAGAAATAAGAGGGGGGAGTGCACATGTAAACAATTAACAAGAACGGATTATGTTGAACAAATGATAATTATTATCAATAAATAAATAAATGAAGTGATTTGCCGCCGTGTTCAGGACGACAAATGGTGCAGTAACATGGCCGCGCGAGTGTTCACCTAAACAGGCGAATGCGAGTCACAATGAAAATTGAGAGAGAGAGAGAGAGAGAGAGAGAGAGAGAGAGAGAGAGAGACAGTCCGCAAACTGGCACTTACAATAGCTGCCTCTGACTGCGATTTCCGCTGCCTAATCCACGACGTTAGATTTCGAGCCGCTCACACACACTCGCTCACAATGCACTCCTAGCGTAAGCTCGCTCGTAATGAACACGTTGCATTTTCTCACACTCACGGCGCGATTTACAGTAAGTTAACAATCACGGTCGATTTCGTCGTGCTCATGTTGCTCGAAATCAGGCCCAAACTGCACTGGGCGTAGCTTGCTGCTCCTTTTTTTAATTGCTTGCGACGCACTCGCGTTTCGCGAGATCTCTCTCTCTCTCTCTCTCTCTCTTCCACGATCTTCTCATAGTCACGATTCTGCACCTGTAACAAATCTCATGGGTTTAGTAATACATGTTATGTTCGTATTGGCTTTGTGAAAGAGAGAGACGAGTTCTTGTCCAGACTCTCGTCGTACCATCCCCCCAGACGCTGGTAGCCGGAGACGTAACAGCTCGACCGCCTCACATCAAAGCCATCTATAGTGCATATGCAGTTAGGTCTTTAGCAAGGAAAAAAAATTATGTCTATAACAATAGAATTATGTTGAATTGAAGCTGCAGAAAAGCATTCAACAAAAACTTGAAGAAAATAAAAGAAACATGTTTGTAGAAATTAACTAAGTAATACTGGGTGCGTTCTCAGAGGCGAAATTATTTGGTAAATAGGTAGATTTCAGATTTTTCCGAATTACTAAACCTAGCATTCAAAATTGTTAGGTTCATCGTTCGAATTTAATCTTCTTTGAGATTCTGTGGGAATAATATAATCCTGATGCGGAAGGTATGCATCTTAGGAAATGAAATAAGGATGCGAAGCAATTGTAGTCGCTTTTACCTTATATATTCAGTCAAATTGCCGACAATGGAATTTAGCCGATCTATCTTATTGAGATTGATTAAAAATTCAACTCGCCGAAGCTTTTTATAAAATGAATGAGTTTTGCAGTCATAAGAATCCTGTCGTCGATTATTTTGAGCAATTTTACCGTTAAATTAATTCGCAAGTATACAACGATTATATCACGATTGCAGTCTCGATGATTCGATGGTGATGCTGCGATTTAAATCGCGATTAGAACAAAATTATATCGCGATATTATTGCGATAATACTTCGGTTTGAATCGCGATTATACCACGATTTTCAACGAATATATCGTGGTTTTAATCGCAATTATAACGCAATTATAGCATGGGATTAATCCCGTATTATAATATCCCGTGATTATAACACTGGATTTATCGTAATTATAATTTCGATTATAACGCAGGATCAAGCGCCATTTAGTCAGTCTATAATCGGTTTATCATCGTTTTATCATCGGTTTATAACCGCGATTATAATACGGGTTCAATGTTGTTTAAAACTACGATATAATCGTGATTACACCACTTTATTAATCGAGCTGTAATCCATGTAACAAAACTGCGTAGAGCGAAGAGCGCGATTACGGTAATGCAAAGTGCTGGTAGACGGCGCGAAACGTTGAACAACAAGCGGAATCCCTCTGCACTGCAGCCGACGCAACAGTGTCTCTGTACGCATGTCAAGTTACATGGTCGAACCAGAACCCAAGTCAATTTTGATAATATCTGATTCAAGAAGGAGTCAATTTGAGTATTTATGCTGTTTTCCATGGATTAAAAGAGATGCAAATGAATTCCACGACGATTGCAGAATGTCAATCGAGACGTTTAATTATATATTATCCAAGATAAGTGGTCAATTAATGAGAAATTGGAAAAACTTTCACAAAGAACCGATACTACCCGAAGAACAGTTACTCATAACGATAAAGTAAATCTATTTTTTTTACTCAT
This sequence comes from Trichogramma dendrolimi, assembly GCA_034770305.1. NCBI lineage: Eukaryota > Metazoa > Arthropoda > Insecta > Hymenoptera > Trichogrammatidae > Trichogramma > Trichogramma dendrolimi. Next base: position 521,723 of record JAPMIB010000013.1, read on the forward strand.
TATTACAATTCACAATTTACAAAATTTACAATTATTACATATTTACAATTTTTAACAGGATTTTGAGTACCGGCACTACTTACCAAGATATAAAAAGTAGATTTTGAATTAGCAAATCAAGGACAGGTTATATTTTTGAAGAGGTATCATCAGCTGTTTGGAATACCTTTCAGCCACTGCATAAGGGGAGCCCGCTTTTTCAAAAAAAATTTGTATCTTGAGGGATCCATTTGAAACTGAAAGTTTGAGGATTAAAATGAAGTTTGCATCAAACTAGAATTCAAACAAATGATTTTAGATGGTTTCGATGGATTTTTGAAGTTTTAAAACGTGCTCCTAAAAAGGAGCCAAATCGGTCAACCATTCGATTTATTTCAAACTCTGTTCAGAGTGTAAAAATAATCTTAACGATACGTTTTCTTACGTGTTTTTGTCTGCAGAATCAAATGCCATAGTCAATTTTGGCCTAGGAGTACGATTTCATTGAAAAAAATACACTATTTTGATCGTTCTTTTTCGCGAAGTTCAATTTCGAGCAAGCGGCAAATGAACAGAAAAAATCTAGAAAATTTATTGACACGAAATTTAGGATTTTTTTATGACAAATCCAATGGTATATAATAGTATATACTTTAAAGCGTGCGGAACGCACTCTTAGAATTTTTCATAAGAAACCCTGTAAAAGAAAATTAATATCTACATTTATTAATTATAAAACAAAGATTCTATATTTATCAATAGCACATAAACAATCGAATTTTACTTATAAAACTCTTTCATAACTGAATTTATACTGAATTTATTTCTAATAAAGTTTGTAAAAAAGTTTATAATAGGCACTATAAATTCAAATATCTGAAATAATCGTGTTTGGAAAATTATATTTTATTTTAGAGATAACATTAATATTTTATTATAAGAGATAAGAACACATTTTGACATCTCAACTGAAGAATTTTACAGTTTTTCAAATATCAATTGATAATGTCATTTTTTAATGTGAAACTTAAAAATATTAACTTATATTGTTTGTGGAGAACTGGTATATATCAACTAGAGATTAGGCATATTTAGAAAAATTTAGTCAAGAAATAATAACCTCATGATAATTAATAATGACATTTTGTCAATCAAACAATTTTTAATATAAAGTTAAATTATTCTCAAAAAAATTGATTGCTTTAACTTCCTTAATGCAGAAAAGGCATGTCCCGGACAATAATCAAATGACTTGAACTTGGGCTCTTTTTTCACGAGGAATGAATTTTTCAGAAATTCTTTAAGATTTTCTGCAGGTTTAATTTCTGTATTTCGATTCTTTTCTACAGATTTTACCTCCCGAATAAATATGATATCTAAAAACAATGACTTTGTATAACACATGTATATGTCTATAAAATTGAACACATCTATTCAATTATACCATCATCATCTTCATTATGATGCATTCTTCCCCAATCAGTTTCAAATTGTTTATTACTTCTTCCATTATCAGGGTAGAATTGTTCTTTTTCGTTGTCACGTTCCAACTGATATTTGACTGCCAGCTCTGCCACCATGACTCCAAGCAGGAGCGATTGTACAGGCCGTCACCATGGAAGAACTTCGAGGAGAATGCGGGAGGAACAAGGATAACACTGCGCCTGGGCCGGACGGAGTACCAAACGCCGCTATCAAGATCGCCATTGCCACGCACCCTGACATCTTCTTGCAGGTGTACACGGCATGCCTGCGACCTGGTATCTTTCACGCGTGTTGAAAAAGACAGAGGCTTATCCTGCTGCCAAAGACAGGCAAGCCACCCGAAGAACCATCGTCGTATAGGCCGCTGTGTATGCTTGACACAGCGGGCAAGATTCTTGAAAGAATCATCTGTGACCGCCTCGAAGCCACAACTGAGAGCCCTGGGGGCCTCTCAGATCACCAGTACAACTTTCGGAAGGGGTGATCGACGATCAACGCCATCGAGAACGTCATCGCCGATGCCCGAGAGGCCATCGCGGGCAAGAGATGGAACCGCGACACCAAGAAGTACTGCGCCGTAGTCACTCTCGACGTGAAGAACGCGTTTAATTCGGCTCGGTGAAACAGCATCAACGCCACGCTACGCCGAATGCGCGTACCTGAGTACCTACTGAGCTATATACAAGAGAATCGAGTCGACGACGTGGGCATAGAGCACGCGTCGGCGACTTCTGGGCCCACCGATGTTAGGCATGATCTTCGCGAGGGCTCCAGCCACTCATGCTGCCTTTTCGCTGACGAATCGGACATGTTGGTCGAACATCAGCCTGTAGTCGATGTGTAGGCCCAGGTAGCGGATGCAGGGGGTCGGCATTATACTGCAGTCGCCCACTGTGATGGTGATGGTCTCCATTTTCTTCCTGCTACTGATGAGAAGGGCCTCGGTCTTGTGGTCAGCCGTTTTTAGTCTGAGATCTTGAAGCGCACCACGCACCGTCCCGATGGCAGAGTCCAGATCGTGTTCGATCTGCCACAAGTGCTTGGCCACGGCCACCAGGGCGATGTCGTCCGCGAAGCCTACGATTCTTAGGTTGCCTCTGAAGTTGAGGCTCAGAACGGGGTCGTACATGACGTTCCACAGGATAGGCCCCAAGACAGATCCTTGCGGAATGCCTGCTGTGACTCTGTAGGTCTCTGGTCCGTCGTCCGTATCGCAATCAAGCAGCCTCGCTGATAGATAGCTTCTGATTATTCTCAGCAGGTACTCAGGTACGCGCATTCGGCGTAGCGTGACATTGATGTTGTTCCACCGAGCCGAATTGAACGCGTTCTTCACGTCGAGGGTGACCACGGCGCAGTTCTTCTTGGTGCCGCGGTTCCATCTCTTGCCCGCGATGGCCTTTCGGGCGGTGGCGATGACGTTCTCGATGGCGTTTATTGTCGATCGCTCCTTCCGAAAGCCGTATTGGTGATCTGAGAGGCCCCCAGGGCTCTCAGTAGTGGCTTCGAGGCGGTCACAGATGATTCTTTCGAGAATCTTGCCCGCTGTGTCAAGCATACACAGCGGCCTATACGATGGTTCTTCGGGTGGCTTGCCTGGCTTTGGCAGCAGGACAAGCCTCTGTCTTTTCCAACGCGGGAAAGACACCGTTTGCAGGCACGCCGTGTACACCTGCAAGAAGATGTCAGGCGGTGGCAATGGCGATCTTGATAGCGGCGTTTGGTACTCCGTCCGGCCCAGGCGCAGTGTGATCCTTGATCCTCCTCGAAGTTCCTCCATGGTGACGGCTGGTACAATAGCTCCTGCTTGGAGTGGTGGTGGCAGAGCTGGCTCGTCAGGCACACGAGGGAAGAGAGCAGCCACTATGCGGCACCATGTTCGGTGAGCTTGGTGAATTATCTCTCGGTCCTCTGAGACGGGACATGACTGTCTCCTATGGTTTGCCCCATACGTCCTCATTGACCTCGTCGCACAGTTTGTAAGTGCAGAAAATCTGTAACGATAACTGAAGAATTATTTCTTGAAAATTGATCCCATACTGACAATTTGAATAGTATTTGGAGACTAGAGTTTAACCAGCATTGATTACCGGAATTCGGCAATTCGAGAATAGAATTGGGCTGATATTCACTTGCTTCGATTGAATTGGGAGGATATTGTGAGAGATTACGGTATGAGCAGAATTTGCAAGTTATTTCATTCATAAAAAATTATATGCATCTTTCATGTGCCTCTCGAGCACAAAATTGACATTTGTACATTAATTTCTTTGAACGATCTTCGCAATCGATGCATATATATTTTGAGGAACATTTATTCTTAATTAGCAATTTTTCCAGAGAAATTCTATGTTTATCTGCATTAAAATCTTAAATTTTCAAAAAGTCCCATACTTTTTTTTACCTCACAATTCATGAAATTCATCACATAAGGTACACATAAGGTAATTATATCCATCTTTTTGTAAAATTTCTGTAGAGTTCTCGACTATTTTCTATTGTATCCTTGATAATATATTAGGAGAACAATTCTTCATAATTCAAAAATATCTTTGGTACTGTGTCTGAAGCAGTCTTCAAATGGATCGTAATGAATCATTTCTTCGGTTTGACAATTTAATACTAAAAACGCAGCAATGCACTTCATATATATACGGTACAAATACGATATTTTTGTAATCGTAAAATATCTGATAAATAAAAAGTCCTCTCGTCTATATACATTTCTTTTATCCTAGAATCCAGGTACTTGTATTCATAGGTATAAAAGACACATTGGGCCACTTATTTGTTTGTATATTATAAATACAAAAGCAGTCCAAAATTGACGATTCTATATATGATCGATTAAATAATGTTTTAAATTCACTTAAGTAAATGTACCGCACGGGTCCAGTGCGTGAATCAAAATGTAATAGATCGTCAAACTTGAAATGTGAGATAATCGTATATTTTCAAAACAACTATATTTAGGGTATATCAAAGAAGAAATAAAATCTATGATTTCTCGATCAGAAATAAGTATTTCAATTTCTTTTCTGGGTAGTTATGACCATACCGATTGAATCGAGCTCTGGAAGTTTTCAGAAAATTCAATTTTTTTCGAAGTACTAGAGATCAAATCGGAAAAAAATTTAGAAGAATGAATGTGAATAAAGTTAATGTGAATAAAATTAATATACATCTAGTTTAACTAAACCCTACTCACAAGTAGTGAACATTTTAATTATAGTCCAAAATTGAAATATATCGGAAAATTCCCTCATATTGTTCAAAATATTTACTCGAAGCATAAAATATCAAATTTATGAAAAATAAAAAATTGTAATTAGGTACGCAACATATACGGCACGATTACGGTATGCGTGGTCCCGCGATCTTATGAAATATTCCGAAAGATGGCGCCAGCTTTCGGTTGTTTTGGAGAGTTTAAACACTTTGTGCATACAATGCAATAGTCAAATGTTTATTTTTTCACATAAAGTACGAGTAAAAATAAAAAGAATTTTATCCTTCTTATGTATATATCCCTTACCCGCTTTATATTTTTAACGAACTGTCCTAAGTTTTCTATTCATATACTCATTTTTAATAGCTAAGAAAAGTTTAAATTAATTCGATTTCGAACATATGATTTCGAACGATCATCGTTTATCCGTTAAACAATTCTTAGTTGATTGTTAGTCCTTTGATAGAGTGCATATTGGTTAGTTATATTTTGTGTTGTTAAAATGAGTGCGCATCCTTCGCTTCATGATAAATTGAAAAATTTTTCATTTTTTTATTCATTTGAACGTTTAATAGCTAAAAATGAATTAGCAATTAAGTTTTTAGAAGAAGTCGGCTTAATTCCGTCTCGCGTTTCTACGCCTCCTACATGTTGCGGTTTTCCGAAGCGCGTTGAAGAATCCGCAGAAAAAAAACTGCCTTGGATTTGGCGTTGCTCACGTCCAAAAAAGAAGGGAACGAAACCATGCCGCAAAATTGTTAATCCAGCTTCGGGGACATTTTTTGAAGGTACAGCTTGCCGGATAGAAATACGCGATGTACTGGCTATTATAATGTTTCGTAATTCAAATACCTGTAACCACTACGCATAAACATCTGCTAAATTGGCGCAAGTATCGTAATGTCATGAACTCAGCTGCAATACTGTAGTTGATTATTATAGTTATTGTCGAGAGATTGCCGAAGTAGCAGCTTCGCATAGCAATTTAATATTAGGTGGTCGTGATAAAGCCGTACAAGTAGACGAAACATTTCTAACAAAAAGGAAATACCATCGAGGCCGCTTAACAGAGCAGATGACTATTACAGTTCTTCGATTGTACTGCAAGGAAGACAAAGATTGTCTCATTAAATAAATAAATAAATAAATAAATAAATAATTAATTAATTAATTAAATTAATTATTTTCTTATAGATTGGTCTATTTTTAAAGTAAATGCTAAATCTAAGAAGGAACTGTGGCCGTACATCAAAAAATATATACATCACGACACGTCGCGGATATGTACCAATAGCGCGAAGCAGTACGAAGGAGTCGAAAAAATGTTTTCTTCGGATACGGTGCACCTGCGGACAAATCATAGTATCGGCGAATATGTTGATAAAATGAATCCGCAAAATACATCAACGATCTAGAGAACCAAAATAAATTATTAAAAAAATCGATAGTGTGCCGTAGATCGTCTAAATTGCTGCATCAGTACATGGCGTTGTATTTTTATCGAAAAGCTTATTTGAACCAATATCAAAATGATCTAGGATCTCATAATGCAATTTATCGACGACATAAAACTAGTATATCCGGGCATAGTCGACGGAGAAGTAAAGGAAGGCCGGACGATTAAGGAAATCGATCCTCCTACATTTTCGCCGTCGGAAGAAAAGGAGTTCCTTCCTCCTCCAAAAAACCGTGACTGGAACTAGATTCTGACGTTGAAGATATTTTGAAGGAGATAGAAAAAGCTCAGGAATCAGATCCGGATTTCGATGTAGATGATTTTTAAAAATTTAATTTTTTTTTTCAATAAATTTGTATTTTTTTTTAAATTTGTATTTTTTTCTGTCTTCATGTGTATTTTTTTTCTGTGGGGGGGGGGGGGGGGCTTCGCCCCTGCACCCGCTCCTCACCTCCACGTACCTAACATACCTAACTCCTTCCATTCTCACATCGAAGCGAAACATTTGTCATACGTAATTTTTACTTTAAATTAACATATTAACAGATGGTATAAATTTGGGGTGAATCCAAAACACAAAGGGTGGTACATGTAATCAGGTGAAGTATTTAACTATTTTATAATCTAATTTCATTAAGTTTTAGCGTCCTCTGTTGGAATATTTCATAAGATCGCGGGACCACGGATACCGTAATCTCCCCTATATACCAATGCCGCAGTAGTAGCGGGTAGAGGGTGAGTTGCAAGTACTTAGTATGTACTGTGTCGCGACTGTGGCGCTTTTTTTAAACAATTTTTTATAATTTTAAAACGTCTTTTTTTAATACTTCAATTGTGAATATTGAAAATTTTGGTCATCATACCCGTTGTTCTTACCCGATTTATTTTGTGTGTTTTCTCAGGTATAAAATTCAACTCTATGCGTGGCTTTTTTTGTACGTTTCCAAACATAGTTAATGATTTCGAATTATCTTTATAAATAAAAATATATATGTACAATTTTTTAAATATTTCAGCTAAAATAATAAAAAATAGGTACACCTGCAACGACATTAATTTATTGGGCTTATTTATGTAACTTGTCTTTAGTATTCTTTTTAAACCGTACGACCTTTCTTCCAGCTCACATTTTTGGAGTATATCTATAAAATAATTATGGTCGTGTTTAAAAGCATAAGTACGAGCAACTAAACTAGGATCTTTTTCTTCTTTTGGTACGACTTTTTTTTCTTGCGTAGAACTAGGGTTTATTGCTTTAACAATCATTTCATCACTAATTTTTTCTTTGGTTTTACGCGAGTGCGTCCCGAATTGAGCAGCAAATAATATAGATTGGACAGTTTCAAATTGTAGTCGATTGCGCAGGGCAGTTTTTTCTAGATTTAATTTGCTCCAAACTCTCTCTGAACTTGCGTTACTATTCGGCAAAAGGAGTACTGACAGAGCAAATTAACATAGATGTTCGAAGCAATTATTATTTTCTCTCGAGTAATCTAAAGTTTTACTCCAAAAAATATCGACTGCTTTTTCTTCGGTTACTTCAGGAGAAAATTGTTTTTCCATCAGTAACCCCCACTGTTTTTAATTTTATCACAATCTTGTACGAACTGCGGAAACGCCTCGATTAATCCATTTAAATTGCATTCATCGCACTCATGAAATCTTTTATTCAGTGCGTTTTCGGGATGCAAGATATATCGCTCCGATATTTGTTTATCTTAAAAATAATTACACCTCCTTTTTTAATTCCATACAGGCCGTCTTCAAATAGCTTTGCAATCGGTAAAAAATGTTTCTCTCTCTTTAGCTGTAATTTTCGAGTTAGTATTATGCAGCGATTGAAGACATTCCATCCAAACGTTTATATTACACGGCTCTTTCATATATTTTTTATCACTGGGGTCAATATCGCTAAAATCTGTATCCAATAGATATTTCTGGTTGATGTACAGGCGAAGAACTTCAAAATACAGATCGGCCATTGGGTCCCTATCGGTGGATAAAATCGGTGTTACCGATTGCATTTTCGCATTGACCGTAGTAAATTTACGTAAAATAAAATATAAAAATTTCATATATAATTCGCATAATGGATCATTTAAAATTTCATGTATTTTCTTCGCCGCTTCGTCATTATATAAACTGACTTCATCCTCAAAATACCTAACTAACGCAGTCCATCTGCGCAGCATAGTGCGTAAACATTCAGTCAAAGAAAGCCACCTCGTAAATGCTGGTTTGAGTGTATTAAGGGGATTAAGCTCGAGAATTTTTGGGAATCAAACCACCTGTGCAGCCTTTTTGAACTATTAGAATTCACATAATTATAAATTAATCGCACAAGCGTTTGAAATTTTTCCGGAATACACCAAATAGCCCGTTGTGTGCACAAATGCTCTATATGACAATTACATTTAATAATCACAAGGTCTGGAATTTTGTCTTTCAGCATTACTGCCACAGATCTGCTAGGTCCCATCATAACATTGCACGTATCGGAACAAAATGATACTATATTTGTTATAGGAATTCCCGTAAAACTGTCAATAATTCGTTTCGTTATTTGCTCTGCCGCACACGAGGAGTTTTCATCAACGTACACTTTTATGATATCCCAAATCACTTCAACGATTTTTTTCTGATCTTCGTCAAAATATCGTATCACAATGCAAAGCGATTTTTCTAACGTGATATCCGTGCTCTCATCTACGATAATGCTAAATTTGGACGATTTCAAAATATTTGTTAGCCGTTTTCGCCATTCTGGAGCAATAACTTTTGTGATTAAATTTTTCATCCTGAGCCGACATAATTTTAAATTCTTCACAATTTCAGAATCTGTAATAATTTCCTTTATTGTTGGAATTAAGTAGTCACAAAAAAGAAAAGCGATGTTTCTTGCCACAAATAATAAACAAAACTTGAGATGCGTCAGTGCAACACTTTTTTCCAAATCACTATATTCACCGGTATCTTTTTTTTTATTATTAATATGTAATCCACTTTTCAAATGATCATTAATCGATTTGACAGTAATTCCCGGGTGTTCTTCATCGTGGCATAAAGTACACCACACTTTAGAGCCAAGTTCATCTATAACTTTAAATTGTAATCTTATATCACTATTTTTTTTACATAACGATTCAAAAGTAATGAGAGGGCTTCTCATGATTTTACTTATATCAAAGTCAAACATAATGAAACTGTAAAGGAATTATAGAGTAATCTTTTACTGGGCTATTTCTTTTGTCTGGTTGAACGCACACGGACTAATGAAGAGTTTAGCAGAGTTAAGATATCAAAAATAAAAACAGTTTCTGCTATGCAGAAATTCGCATATGAAAATTCGCAGTAAGCGCGTTGTAACGAAGGCATGTCGTCGATCGTTCGCGGAAAAGGCGACCGACAGCGGCGCATCAAAGTACATTAGTGTAACCGTCGCTTGCGCTTTGAATTTTACTTTTTGTTTATACGTATCCCAAATGAAATGAAAACAAAACATTGTTTCTTGTTTAATGATATAAAATTGTTGCATCCTTTATAATTCATTTCAGTTTGATAATAACAAATCTAAATAGATCATAGCTACGAAATAGTCGCGTGTACATATACAAGTTGTAGTGTATGCTTTTCAAAGTATGTTTGAAATTGCCCGCACTCATATAAGTTTGCTACACGAAGAAAGTCCGCGAAGTCGAGTCGAGAAAACATTGTGGCAGCCATGTTGCGGCTCGTTATAACAACGCTGTGATGAACAGTGTCTCCGTCTTTTGATCAGCTGTTTGCAAGCTAAGAGCTTGGAGCGCGCCTCGCACCTGTAGGATGGCAGAGTTCAGATCTTGTTCAATCTGCCAAAGGTGCTTGGCGACAGCCACCAACGATGTCGTCCGTGAAGCCGACGAAACGGACATCGCCATCGAAGTTGAGGCGCAAGATGGCGTCATACATGACATTCCACAGGATCGGGCCCAGAACTGACCCTTGTGGAACACCTGCAGTTACTTCGTGGGACTCTGGACCATCATCCGTGGTAAAGTCGAGCACTGTTGCTGAAAAATAGCTGGCAATTATTCTCAGCAAGTAGTCGGGCACGGCTAAACGGCGTAAAGCGGCGAGGAAGTTGTCCCACCGGGCTGAATTGAACGCGTTCCTCATGTCGAGAGTCACCACGGCGCAGTACTTCTTGGTACCAAGGAGCCACCTCCTGCCTGCTACTGCATCCCGGGCGTTGGAAACGACGTCTACGATGGCATCTATCGTTGATCACCCCTTCTAGAAGCCATACTGTCGCTCCGAGAGGTCTCCGGGTCTCTCTGTGAAGGCTTCCAGCCGGTCGAATAAGATTTTCTCCCAGAATCTTGCCCGCCGTGTCTAACATACACAGCGGACGATACGAGGACGGCTCATCGGGAGGTTTGCCTGGCTTTGAGAGCAGGACGAGTCTCTGGCGCTTCCAGCCAGACGGGAAAACGCCGGTCACTAGACACGTCGTGTACGCCCGCAGGAAGATGTCGGGTCATGTGGCAATAGCGATCTTGAGCGCTGAGTTGGGTATGCCATCCGGGCCGGGCGCGGAGCGCTCCTTAATCCTCGACTGAGCACCTTTGAGTTCCTCCAAGGTGAGGGCCGGTATAGGCTCCTCCGTTCGACGCGGCAGCTGCAGGGCGGGCCCGCTCGGCACCCACGGAAACAGAGCCGCCACCGCGCTGCGCACCAGGAGAGGGGAGCTGGTCTGCGAGGAGTAACAACCTCGTTAAAAAACCGAGGTATGTCTGACCCGGATGTTAGCAACTCGTAAGGGTCCCTGTGGCAGGGTTACAGCTACCGCCGTGTCTGCCGTGTGGTGCGACCCGTGAGCTGACAAAAGGAGATCCTGGGTGGCAAGGCGATACCGATGCTGCGTGTTGACGTGACCCGAACCATCTTTGGCTCCCGCTGTCGGCAAGACGGGCGACCGGTTCCTAGCCAGTAACGGTCAATCGGCTTCCCCGATAGGGCTGTCCGCCGTCGCGTTGTGGCGGCGGAGGGTTTTCATCGAGGATAGGCAAGTCCGCTGTGCTGCATGATGCTCGCCAGAAACTCTCCAGAGAGATGCTCACCTCGGTTGGTTTGGGGCGACGCTCGAGAGAACGGAGGTGAGCTAGTGCAGTAGGGCGTGCTATACCCAGGTACGATGTACTCAGTCTGCACCGCTCTCAGCCATGCCTGGAGCCATGCCAGTGCTGCCTCCAGACGGAGGGATCCAGGGGGTCGGGGGGCATCACCTGGGTGAATTTCCACAAACATAGTATGCACAAGTTCATGAAGAATAAACCAAAATCGAGCTCGATGAGCGAGCTAGCGGTGGAGCACCTGAAGACGCACGACGACAACCTCAAAGTCGTCGGGGATGAGACTCCAACACCATCGGGATCTAACACCCTATCGTGCGCAGGCTCTAAAAAGAGCGTACGTGTGCTGAGCCACGCTGAAAACTTGGCGCGGCTCGGCCGAAAAATCGATTAGGCGTCGGCCTTCACTGACTCGAAGGGCAACCTGCACAAAAATCTGAAGAAGATGCTTCATGAGGCCCAGACCATCTTCGAGAGCTGCTACTGGTCCCTGGACTCGGTGGAGCAGCTCCCTCGCAGCAATACAGTGGCGAGGGAAACTCAAACTTCGCCGGGGCTTGAGACCGGGAAGCTGAAGTCAGCAAGGACAACGGCATCCACAAGTGGTAGCAATGCCCCGACACCTGCCCCGAGAACCCAAGCCAGGAAGCGGACGAATGCTGTCGCCGACCCTATATTTTTTTTATATAACGCTGAAATAAAAATTAACTTAATTAACATATTAACTGAGAGGAGGCCATGTGCTCAGCTGATCAAATAAACTGATCATATAGAACGGTTGTAAACTCTAATAAAAATCTCCTTTTATCTGAGTTCATTCAAATGGACCAGAACACGCGGTAATGAAAGACGCCATCATGCCACTTAAGATTATGATCACACATGGTCTGTTATGATCAATATGCAGTCGTCACGCATCTCAAAGTCTTATGATAAGTTGGAAAGAGAAAGGATCCTCTAAAAAGTTAGAACGGTGAGAGGGGATCGAACCTTAGATGCGTAAATAGGCCGCGTTCCATGAAATCGGCCTTGTTATCCAGAGACAGTGAACTCGTGCAGAGCTCGTGACTAATCCTCGAGCTTACAAAAAAATAAAGTTTATTCAAAGTTGTACTGCAGTATTAGAATCATCTAGTTCAAATAAAAGAGTAAATAGATTGGGAATTAAATATTTTAATACGCGAAGTGCTCAAGTGGTTCCAGCTCATTCTTCGAGGATTCGTCGATTCTCTATTCATCTGGGGCAGCGTACGAGAAGGGAATCACCGAGCCAAGAGGAAGCAGCCATTAGTGTGTGTTGCAAATTGAGTTGAATAAATTAATGTAAGTTATTTTAAAAATTATAAAAGATTGTTCACGTACTATTATTTCAACCTTCTTCCTAACCACTTCTGTAATAAAGAATGATAAAAAATTATAAAACTATGTAATATTCGTTAATTCGGATGTTACACATCTCAAAGAGTCTTGGCGGAGCGTAGACGCTGAAAAAGAAAATTCCGCCGATTCGGGCCCACGCGAAGTAAGAATGTACTCGCGCTAGGCGCTCCTGCACCGGAATTCCTTTATGCACCTAGATAGCTGCTTGGCGATTGGCATCGGCGAGCCATGTATTGGTTGGAGAAAGGTTCTTGTATTGCTCACACAAGATGGCCACGTCGATGCGCCGCTTGCTGATGGTATCGCAAAGCAGGTCCTGGGCAGCCTCGCAGTGATTGAGGTTGAGCTGGAAGATTCTCATCATCGGCGGTCCTGAGTGATCTTCCGGGCCAGAGGGCAGCTCGAGCTTGTGGACGCGTGACGATGGTCGTCAGCTTCTCGTTCCTGGCAGAGAACGCATAATGGTTAGCCTCTGCAGTCCTTTGCCTGATGGCCTGATGTGTCTGTATGTGTGTGTGTGTATGATTTTTTTTTTTTTTTTTTTTTTTGGATGTATTAATATATTTTATTTAGCAGAAAGTGAAAATAGAAGTTTACATTGGGTAAAATGTAACAATAGAAGTGAGAGTGTAACATATGATTTAGGGTACATAGTGTATGTACATACATCCACGTCAGTTTCCCTTTGTTCCATCCCCGCGGAAACCGCCGTTAGGCATTACTTCACGGGGATGGAGGGGTTGGCGTTATGCGCTACATGGAGGCTTGGTTGAGGTGGCGTCTTCTTCCGGCAGCATCGTCCGGTCGTCACCTTCTGTCTGTTTCCTCGTCTCTCAGTCTTGTTACGACTGAGTAGGCGAAGGAAGCAACAGCGAGCCAGTTCGGCTCGTTCGCGAGCATGAGCCTGGTGGTGTTTTCCGGCGTCATGACCTCGTGGAGCAGGGAGTGTAGTCTCGCTCTCTCTTCGCTGAACCTCGGGCAGTGGTAGAATACGTGCTCCGCGTTCTCGATGGATGAGGGGCAGACCGGGCATTGTGCGCTTTGATTGTGGTCGTAGCGTCGGCTATGGTGTTTAAAGAAGCCATGCCCGGTCAAGAGCTGCGTGAGGTGGTAGTTCAGCTCTCCGTGCCTCCTCTCGATCCACACTCTGATACTTGGGATCAGTCGGTGCGTCCATCGGGCCTTCGTCGACCGGTCCCATGCTTCCTGCCACTTGCTTAGCGTTGCCAAGCGTTCTTCGTCCTCTGCGTCCTCTCGGCGGCGGCCGTAGAGTCGCGCTCGCTCGTCCGCAAGAAGGGCCAGCGGAGGTATGCCGGCAAGGACATATGTGGCCTCGTAAGAGACATGCGGCCGGCCTCCGATCACACGCAGGCAGGCTCGTCGGTGGGCTGACTCCGCCTGTCGAATGTAGGCTCGCTTTTGTGCTGCTGTGCTCCAGACGGGGGCTCCATACAGGAGTATGGAGTCGACGACGTGAGCATACAGCTTGCGTCGGCTGCTTCTGGGCCCGCCAGAGTTGGGCATGATCTTCGTAAGGGCACCGATCACACCGGCTGCCTTCGCGCTGACTGTTCGGAGGTGGTGGTCGAACTTCAGCTTGGCGTCGATGTGCAGGCCCAGGTAGCGGATGGAGGGGGACGAGCGTATGCTGTGGTCGCCTACCGTGATGGTGATGGTTTCCCTTTTTCCTGCTTGTGATGAGCAGAGCCTCCGTCTTGTGGTCAGCCGTTTGTAAGCTGAGCCTGGAGCGCGCCTCGCACCTGTAGTATCGCAGCGTTCAGATCGTGTTCGATCTGCCATGCTTGGCGACAGCCACCACTGCGATGTCGTCCGCGAAACCGACGATACGAACATCGCCATCGAAGTTGAGGCGCAGGATCGCGTCATACATAACGTTCCACAGGATCGGGCCCAGTACTGACCCCTGTGGGACTCCTGCTGTGACTTCGTAGGACTCTGGGCCTTCGTCCGTGGTGAAGTCGAGCACTCTTGCCGAGAAGTAGCTGCGATTATTCTCAGCAAGTAATCGGGTACGAGCAAACGGCGTAGAGCGGCGAGGATGTTGTCCCACCGAGCCGAGTTGAACGCATTCCTCACGTCGAGTGTCACCACGGCGCAGTATTTCTTGGTGCCGCGGTACCATCTCTTGCCGGCGATGGCCTCACGGGCGGTGGAAATGACGTCTTCGATGGCATCTATCGTTGATCGCCCTTTCCGGAAGCCATACTGTCGCTCCGAGAGGCCTCCGGGTCTCTCTGTGAAAGCCTCCAGCCGGTCGCATATGATTCTCTCGAGAATCTTGCCCGCCGTGTCTAACATACACAGCGGACGATACGAGGACGGCTCGTCGGGAGGTTTGCCTGGCTTTGGGAGCAGGACGAGTCTCTGGCGCTTCCAGCCAGACGGGAAAACGCCGGTCTCCAGACACATCGTATACACCCGCACGAAGATGTCAGGACGCGTGGCAACAGCGAGCTTGAGCGCCATGTTGGGCACGCCATCTGGGCCGGGCGCCAAGCGCTCCTTGATCCTCGATGGAGCTCGTTTGAGTTCCTCCAAGGGGGCGGCTGGGACCAGCTCTCCCGCCCGTCGCGGCAGCTGCAAGGCGGGCCCGCTCGGCACTTGCGGAAACAGAGCCGTTACCGCGCCGCGCACCAGGAGAAGGGAGCCAGGCTGCTTGGTCTGCGGGCATCGCAGGCGCGACATGGCAATCCTGTATGGTCTGCCCCATATGTCGCTGTCGACCTCGTCGCAAAGCTGTCTCCAGCACCGGCGCTTGTTGGTCTTGATCGCCAAGCGCAGCAGACGTCTTGCGAAGGCGTAGTTTGGTATGTATGTGTGTGTGTGTGTGTGGGTTTTTTTTTTGGAAGGAGCGAAATACTTTTACGGATTCAACATGCGACGAGATGTTTGTCGCATGGATATGTTTGACTCGAGTAGTGTACTGTTGTATATGCACTGTTGTTTTGTGGCGGATGTTGTGCCTCCCTACTAATACCGACTAAAACCCATCCTTTTCTTCTGCCTCTTCTTCTTCCCCGCGGTACCACCGTTAGGCATTACTTCGCGGGGCGAGGCTAGAGCTACATGCTCACTTCGTGGATGTTTTCTTCGTCTTCAACGTCTTCTTCAAACCGCATCGTCCGGTCGTCTTCTTCTGGCCCTCTCTTCGCTCCTCAGTCTTGTCATGACTGAGTATGCGAAGAAGGACACTGCCAGCCAGTTGGGTTCAGCGGCAAGCATGAACCCTACCATCGTCACAGGCTCCATGGGCCCTCGAAAGAGGCGATGAAGCACCTTTCTTTCCTGCATGAATCGAGGGCAATGGAAGACGACATGTTCGACGTCTTCCACCGCCGGAAAACAGACCGGGCACGAGTCGCTTGTGTCGTTCGAGGTTCGACACAGGTAAGACCTGAAGCAACCGTGACCGGTCAGGAGTTATGTGAGATGGAAGTTCACTTCTCCGTGTTTCCGTTCGATCCATGGAGTGATGTTCGGAATGAGTCGGTACGTCCACCGGCCCTTCCTCGAGCGGGCCCATTCGCCCTGCCATTCATCAATCGTCTTGGCTCGTTCTTCGCTCTTGACGTTCTCGAGGCGGTGATGGTAAAGCCCGAACGTTCGTCGATGAGCAGTGCCAGCGATGGTATACCGGCAAGAACGTAGATGGCATCATGGGAGATGGTGCGAAAGCCGCAAATCACACGCAGACAAGCTCGTCGATGGATCGACTTTGCCTGGCGTATGTAGCTCTGCGTCCTCGCCGCCTCCGCCCATATTGGGGCACCGTAGAGGAGGATTGACTCGATGATGCTGGCGTACAGCCTACGCCGACTACTTCTCGGACCTCCAATGTTGGGCATCAGACCTAGCAGGATCCCCGCAACCCGGTTGGCCTTGTCGCTGACGATTCTAAGGTGCTCGTCGAATCGCAGCTTGGCATCGATGTGCACGCCAAGGTACCGGATGCAGGGGACCGACATGATATCACGATCGCCGGCACTTAGGGTGATGGTCTCCCTCATCTTCCTGCTCGTGACCAGAAGAACTTCTGTTTTCTGGTCAGTGGTTTGTAGCCCCAAGCTGGCGAGCACAGCTCGCACTTTGCGAATGGCGATGTTCACGTGGAACTCGAGCTTGTGCAGCTCCTTGGACACTACAGTGACCGCGATGTCATCTGCAAAGCTCACGACTCTCTTGGGCTTCAGCAGCTCGAGCCTCAGTATCTTGTCGTACATGACATTCCATAGTGTGGGGTCAAGAACAGATCCTTGAGGCACGCCTTTCAAGACATCGTAGGTCTCCCCGCCATCTCCATCATTGGTGAACTCCAACACTCTGTCGCGTAAATAGCTGGCGATGATCCGCAAAAGGTAGGTCGGAACCTCCATCCGGCTCAAAGCGGTGTAGATGTTATTCCACCGCGCAAAATTGAAGGCGTTCCTCACGTCTAGTGTGATGATGGCGCAGTACTTCTTGGTGCCCCGATGCCATCTTTTGCCACTGATGGCCGATCGTGTGGTGCTGAGTACGCTTTGTACGGCGTCGACAGTCGACCGCCCTTTACAGAATCCATGCTGTGAGTCCGCCAAACCAGCGGGACCCTCAGTGTGGGCTTCCAGGTGGCCGACTATAATCCTTTCCAAGATTTTGCCTGCGGTTTCAAGCATACACAGCGGGCGATACGACGATGGGTCCTCGGGTGGCTTGCCTGGCTTTGGCAGTAGGACAAGCTTCTGTCTTTTCCAACACGCGGGAAAGACACCAGTTTGCAGGCACGCCGTGTACACCTGCAAGAAGATGTGAGGGTGCGTGTCAATGGCGATCTTATAGCGGCGTTTGGTACTCTGTCCGGCCCAGGCGCAGTGTGATCCTTGAATTTCCCACATGCTTCTCGAAGTTCCTCCATTGGGACGGCTGGTACAATAGCTCCTGCTTGGAGTTGTGGTGGCAGAGCTGGCTCTACAGGCACACGAGGGAAGAGAGCAACCACTATGCGGCGCACCATGTTCGGTGAGCTTGGTGAATTATCTCTCGGTCCTCTGAGACGGGACATGACTGTCTCCCATGGTTTGCTTCATACGTCCTCATTGACCTAGTAGCACAGTTTGTTCCAGCATTGGCGCGTGCTGGTCTTGATAGCAGCGCGCAGGAGACTTCTCGCGGAAGTACAGCTCGCTCGGCTGGCGTTTTCATTTGGCCGGTCACGGGCACATGAGCGCCGGAGGTCAGCGAACTTGCATGTCCACCAGTATACTGCGCCACGACGATGTTGTCCACCTACCTTGGTCATAGACGCGTCGCATGCACTGTTAATGGCAGCCATGAGCCTCGTTGCCATCTCTTCCGTTGACCCGGGTGGAACCGCGTCACCGGCCATCATGGCCGTGAGACACTCTCTGTGTCAAATTGTCTGACGGTCTCTAACTCAAACACGATGGCTTCATGGTCGCTATGCGTGTAGAGTTCGCTTACGGTCCATGATGTAATTCGGGGAGCGAGTGTGTCGCTGGCGAAGGTGAGGTCGATGACCGAGTAGCACAGTGCACCGGTGAATGTTGGTGTATCTCCGGTGTTCAGCAGTACAGCTTCGAGGGGGGCGAGCGCGTCTAGGAGGATGGTGCCACGCTGTCTCGTCACTCGACATCCCCACTCCGTTGACCAGGCGTTGAATTTGCCCGCGACGATGAGCGGCCTCTTGTTCCAGGCTTCCTCGATGATGTTGGTGAGAAGGGCGGAAAATTCTACATCAGCGAGTCTTGGAGGTGCGTAGACACTGAAAAAGGAGATTCCGTTGATTCAGGCCCAGGTGAAAAAAGGGACGCGCTCTTGCTGGGCGCTCCTGCAAGATGCCGCCTCCCTGCACCCAGATCGCAGCTTGGCTGTTGGCATCGGCCAGCCATGTATAAGGTGGATCTAAGTTCTTATACTGATCACACACTAAGGCCACGTTGATGCGCTGCTCGAGAATGGTTTGGCTTAGGAGGCCCTGAGCAGCCTTGCAGTGATTGAGGTTTAGCTGTAGTATCCTCATCATCGGCGGACTTGATTGGTCTTCTGTGCTCGGGGGCAGTACTGGCTTGTTGACGCGTGGTCGTGGTCAGCGCCTGGCTTCTGGCAAAAAACACACGATGGATTGTTCTTGCAGTCCTTAATTCGATGGCCTGTTTGTCCGCAGCGGAAACAGTGCGTCGAGCGATCAGGTCCCTTACAGCGAGCCGAGACGTGGCCGGGGCTCCAGCAGCGGCAGCAGCGCAAGGTATCCTCGCGACCACGAATGCGTCAGTTGACCCAGCCAATACGTATGTGGCCGAGTTTCAGCGCCTTGGCGGCTAGGTCGTCCGGGAACGCGGCGACAGCCGCCTGCGTTCCCGCGTACGCTTTCCGCAGAGTTTTGACTACGTCCTTGTTGAGATGCGGGGCGTTAATTGACGTGCACAGCGCGTTGGCGATCTCATCCTTGGTGGTACACTCATCGAGATTCCTGATCTCGATCATGGTAGTATGCTGTAGGGCGCTGGCTGTGGCCGTGTCACCAAGGGCTTTGTCCAATACCAAGCCGAGTGTGGAGGCATTCTCCACGTTTTTCTTGAGCTGCAGCACCAGGGCGCCAGCAGCACTGCGTCTGATGTTTTGAACGCTGCTCCCGACTGATTGCTGCAACGTCGTGTCCGACTTGAGAGTTCGCAGAATGTTTGCATAAGAAGACGCCTCCTTCGCCTTGATCACGATTGCGTCTGGTCGATGGTAAACTCTACTCTGCGCTGGCCGTGGTTTCAGCAGTTGCCGGGCTTGGACAGATCCAGATGTTGTTGCTGTCTGATTACGCTCGCGATGTTGACGATGGTTGACGAGCTCAAATCCATCATTGTCTCCGACATCGTTGTTGTTCTCGTCAAGCTGCCTAGATGCGGCTTTCACGGCGTGGCGCTTGGGTGTTGCACGGGTCGCCGGCGGTGACATTGCAGGCCGCTTGCTAGTTGCACCGACCGAAAATATCGGAGACGTGCAGACTGCCTTGTCCACAGTAGGAGGTGGAGCCAGCCCTAGGCTCCTTTTCATCTTCGTGAACGCCGAGATGGCTTGTACCAGGCTCGACGTGTACCTGCCTATCTCCTTGTGCAGGTTGCCTTTGGGCTCGATGAAGGCGGCAAGTCCTTTCACTAGACCTTCGATTCGGGTCCACTTCTTTCGAGATTCCCGGTCGCAAAATCTGCGAGGGTCGGGAGCGGAGCATCCTTCGTTGTCACCAGAGGGGCGCAAAGGATTTGGCGCGTGATGGCCGCTCTATCATCTCGGGGGAACCCGATCTTCGTCGGTATCGCCCGCACCGAACCGCTCTTCGTTGGGATCTTCGTTTTACCATGATCCGCCGGCTTTGACGCCTTCTGATCCTGCTGCCCGTCACACATAGCTGCCGATTCGACGCGTGTCTACTCGGCCGCACGGAGCGGTACAGCAGCACGAAGCTCACACTCACACTAACGCGCGCGGCACACACCGATGGTACCAAGCGCGGGAAACACTGTGGTTATCACTAGAACTGACACACGATGCGAGATAGCCTGCTACAGCTGCACACACACACGGCGGGCTGCACACACACATGCACCGACGCGGCGCGCACAGCGAACGCGTAGCACTCACACACGCACTATGATTCAGCGTGAATCCACACAAAAATCGAGAATACCGGAGCACGAGCAGAACACGTCCTGCTTTTCGCTCTTGACTCAACTCGTGTGTGTGTGTGTGTGTGTGTGTGTGTGTGTGTGTGTGTGTGTGTGTGTGTGTGTGTGTGTGTGTGTGTGTGTGTGTGTGTGTGTGTGTGTGTGTGTGTGTGTTTGTTTTTTTTTTTTTTTTTTTTTTTGGATGTATTAATATATTTTATTTAGCAGAAAGTAAAATTAGAAGTTTACATTGCATAATGTACAGTAAAGTGAGAGTGTAACATTGATTTAGGGTACATAGTGTATATGTAGATACATCCACGTCGGTTTCCCTTTGTTCCATCCCCGCGGAAACCGCCGTTAGGCATTACTTCACGGGGATGGAGGGGTTGGCGTTATGCGCTTCATTGAGGCTTGGCTGAGGTGGCGTCTTCTTCCAGCAGCATCGTCCGGTCGTCACCTTCTGTCCGCTTCCTCGTCTCTCAGTCTTGTTACGACTGAGCAGGCGAAGGAAGCAACAGCGAGCCAGTTCGGCTCGTTCGCGAGCATGAGCCTGGTGGTGTTTTCCGGCGTCATGACCTCGTGGAGCAGGGAGTGTAGTCTCGCTCTCTCCTCGCTGAACCTCGGGCAGTGGTAGAACACGTGCTCCGCGTTCTCGATGGATGAGGGGCAGACCGGGCATTGTGCGCTTTGATTGTGGTCGTAGCGTCGGCTATGTGTTTAAAGAAGCCATGCCCGGTCAAGAGCTGCGTGAGGTGGTAGTTCAGCTCTCCGTGCCTCCTCTCGATCCACACTCTGATACTTGGGATCAGTCGGTGCGTCCATCGGGCCTTCGTCGACCGGTCCCATGCTTCCTGCCACTTGCTTAGCGTTGCCAAGCGTTCTTCGTCCTCTGCGTCCTCTCGGCGGCGGCCGTAGAGTCGCGCTCGCTCGTCCGCAAGAAGGGCCAGCGGAGGTATGCCGGCAAGGACATATGTGGCCTCGTAAGAGACATGCGGCCGGCCTCCGATCACACGCAGGCAGGCTCGTCGGTGGGCTGACTCCGCCTGTCGAATGTAGGCTCGCTTTTGTGCTGCTGTGCTCCAGACGGGGGCTCCGTACAGGAGTATGGAGTCGACGACGTGAGCATACAGCTTGCGTCGGCTGCTTCTGGGCCCGCCAGAGTTGGGCATGATCTTCGTAAGGGCACCGATCACACCGGCTGCCTTCGCGCTGACTGTTCGGAGGTGGTGGTCGAACTTCAGCTTGGCGTCGATGTGCAGGCCCAGGTAGCGGATGGAGGGGGACGAGCGTATGCTGTGGTCGCCTACCGTGATGGTGATGGTTTCCTCCTTTTTCCTGCTTGTGATGAGCAGAGCCTCCGTCTTGTGGTCAGCCGTTTGTAGGCTGAGAGCCTGGAGCGCGTCTCGCACCTGTAGTATCGCAGCGTTCAGATCGTGTTCGATCTGCCATAGCTGCTTGGCGACGGCCACCACTGCGATGTCGTCCGCGAAGCCGACGATACGAACATCGCCATCGAAGTTGAGTCGCAGGATCGCGTCGTACATAACGTTCCACAGGATCGGGCCCAGTACCGATCCCTGTGGAACTCCTGCTGTGACTTCGTAGGACTGAACCTTCGTCCGTGGTGAAGTCGAGCACTCTTGCCGAGAAGTAGCTGTCAATTATTCTCAGCAAGTAATCGGGTACGAGCAAACGGCGTAGAGCGGCGAGGATGTTGTCCCACCGTGCCGAGTTGAACGCATTCCTCACGTCGAGTGTCACCACGGCGCAGTATTTTTTGGTGCCGCGGTACCATCTCTTGCCGGCGATGGCCTCACGGGCGGTGGAAATGACGTCTTCGATGGCATCTATCGTTGATCGCCCTTTCCGGAAGCCATACTGTCGCTCCGAGAGGCCTCCGGGTCTCTCTGTGAAAGCCTCCAGCCGGTCGCATATGATTCTCTCGAGAATCTTGCCCGCCGTGTCTAACATACACAGCGGACGATACGAGGACGGCTCGTCGGGAGGTTTGCCTGGCTTTGGGAGCAGGACGAGTCTCTGGCGCTTCCAGCCAGTTGGAAAAACGCCGGTCTCCAGACATGTCGTATACACCCGCAAGAAGATGTCGGGTCGTGCGGCGATGGCGATCTTGAGCGCCGAGTTGGGTATGCCATCCGGGCCGGGCGCAGAGCGCTCCTTGATCCTCGTCTGGGCTCCTCTGAGTTCGCCCAAGGTGACGGCCGGTATAAGCTCCTCCGCTCGACGCGGCAGCTGCAGGGCGGGCCCGCTCGGCACCCGCGGGAACAGAGCCGCCACCGCGCCGCGCACCAGGAGAGGGGAGCTGGGCTGCCTGGTCTGCGGGCATCGCAGGCGCGACATGGCAATCTTGTAGGTTTGCCCCAAACGTCGCTGTTGACCTCGTCGCAAAGCTGCCTCCAGCACCGACGCTTGCTGGTCTTGATCGCCACGCGCAGAAGATGCCTGGCGGAGGCGTAGTTCGCGCTGGGTTTCTTCGTCATGCCGGCCTCGCGATCTCTGGGAGAGTCTGCGAGCCCGCAGGCAGGAGCGCCGGAGATCAGCGATCTCGGCCGTCCACCAGTACACCGGCTCACGACGGCGGCGAGGTTTGCCTTAGACATCGAGGCATCACATGCGCTGGTGATGACGGACATGAGGCTCGACGCCATATCCTCTGCGGTCCCGGGAGCGACCGACGCGCCGGACACGGCGGCAGAGAAACGGTCCGCATCGAGTGTACGGGCGTTCCATCTGCAGCTCCGGCGCGTCGAGGGCCTGGTGGAAGTCTCGGTGTCCTCGATCTCGAAGACGATGGCCTGGTGGTCGCTGTGCGTGTACCACTCGCTCACCGTCCATGATTTTACGCGGGGCGCAAGAGTCTCGCTAACGAACGTCAGGTCGACGATCGAGCTGCCCTGCCTGCTCGTTGAAAGTTGGCGCATCACCGGTGTTAAGCAGCACCGCATCGAGGAGAGCGAGCGAGTCGAGCAGGATGGACGCCCGTGGTCTAGTCTCCCTACATCCCCACTCCGTTGACCATGCGTTGAAGTCCCCTGCAATAACAAGGGGCCTTCTGTCGGGCCTCCTCGGTGATGTTGGCAAGGAGGGCGGAAAATTCCATTTCAGAGAGTCTTGGTGGAGCGTAGACACTGAAAAAGAAAATTCCGCCGATTCGGGCCCACGCGAAGTAAGGATGTACTCGCGCTGGACGCTCCTGCACCGGAATTCCTCCATGCACCCAGATAGCTGCTTGGCCGTCGGCATCGGCGAGCCATGTATTGGGTGGAGCAAGGTTCTTGTATTGCTCACACAAGATGGCCACATCGATGCGCAGCTTGCTGATGGTATCGCAAAGCAGGTCCTGGGCAGCCTCGCAGTGATTGAGGTTGAGCTGGAGGATTCTCATCATCGGCGGTCCTGGGTGATCTTCCGGGCCAGGGGGCAGCTCGAGCTTGTGGACGCGTGACGATGGTCGTCAGCTCCTCGTTCCTGGCAGAGAACGCATGATGGTTGGCCTCTGCAGTCCTTTGCCTGATGGCCCTTTTGGCCGCATCGATGGCAGAGCCCCGTGCGGTCGGGACCCCTGCAGCGAGCGGCCATGTGGCCAGGGCTCCAGCAGCGGTAGCAGCGCGCAGCCTCCTCGCGAGCACGGATGCGGCAATTCACCCAGCCGATCCGCACGTGGCCGAGCTTCAGCGCTGCGGCAGCCAGGTCATCCGGGAGCGCGACCACAGCCACCTGTGTTCCTGCATATGCCTTCCGCAGAGACTTCACAGGGTCGCGCTTAGAAACCGGAACGCCCAGGAGAGCGTCCAGTGCCGCGGTAACCTCCTCCTTGGTGGCACACTCGTCCAAGTCCTTGATCTCGATCGTGGACGTGTGAAGCAGGGCACTGGCTGTAGCCGCAGTGCCGAGCACCCTGCCTAGCTCTTCGCCTAGGTCGGAGGCGTTCTCTACGCCTTTCTTCAGCTGCAGCACTAGGGCTCCAGCGGCGCTGCGTCTGATGTTATTTACGCTGCTGCCGACTTTCTGCTGCAACGTCGGGTCCGACTTGAGGGATCGCAGGATGTCTGCATACTTCGACGCATCCTTCGCCTTGATGACGATTGCGTCTGATCGGTGATGAGCTCTACGCTGCACTGGCCGTGGCTTCGGCTGTTGCCGGGCGCGGACCGCTCCAGGTGTCGCCGCCGTCTGCTTACGCTGGCGATGGCGTCGGCGGTCGACGAGTACAAACCCGTCTTGGTCTCCGACCTCGTTGTTGTTCTCGTCATGCTGCTGCTTGGGTGCGGCTGTCACGGCGTGGCGCTTGGGTGTTGCGTGAGACGCCAGCGGTGACGTTGCAGGCCGCTTGCTGGTTGCACTGCCCGAGAACAGAGGCGAAGTGCAGACCGCCTTATCTACTGCGAGCGGGCGAGGCGGCTCTTGGCTCGCCAGAGACTTCTCGAGCGCTGAGAGGGCCATACCAAGGCTCAGCTGGTAGCTGATCACCTCCTTATGTAGGTTAGACTTGCCTTGAATGAACTGGCCAAGACCACGTATAAGGCCGTCCAGCCGCTCCAGCTTGTCATCCAAGGTCCCGGTCGCAAATTCCGCGGGTGACGGGAGCTTGAAATCTTTCTCCTTGCAATGCAAAGGAGCGACAATTATTTTCCCCGTGATCGCATTCATTGCGCAAGGAAACGTTCGCGGCGTCGGGAGTGGCCCAAGCTCCATCAGGCTCGGCTCGCCGGGCCCCTCGACCGACGTCTGCCCCTGCGGGCTCTGTAGCCCGTCGCTCACGGCTGTTGACATGCCGCGAGTCGCACACGCCTTCGGTGTTCGCGCCAAGGCGCGAGTCTGTAGCACTCACACTAACGCGCGGAGCTCACACCGACAGCTCAGTACGCGGGAAAGCACAGAGCGGGGCAAAAAACACCACTACAGCTGCACACGCACAGCCACAGAACTTGCACACACATGCACCGACGCAGCGTGTCAAGCTGCACACTTTGCGCACACACAGACACTTCGGTACTACGTATGACCGCACTAGGAATTCGTGTGTGTGTGTGTGTGTGTATGTGTGTGTGTGTGTGTGTTGTAATTCTCTTACGTAGCTATTTGTATTGTAATGTGCAAGGAAGTTTAATTTGACCATATGTTCCGGTTGTTCTTCGTAGAAAGATCATCAAGCTGTATCATTGTACAACGCATACTAGTGCAAGAATTACTTATCACGCAGTTCCTGAAAAATATGTTTGGCGGAATATGTCGAGAAATGTTACGGAATTTTGTAAGACTTGTTTTGCTTGTCAATGCTCGAAAATTTCTTGTGGCAACAAATCACCTTTGGGAAAATTTGAAAGTTCAGACGCCAGATTTCAGCACGTTCATATTGATCTTGTTGGACCTCTTTCAGAGAGCCAAGGCTTTTTACGTATTTGTTCACGATGATCGATAGATTCTCGCGTTGGCCTGAGGCCGTCCCATTGAAGGATATGTCGGTTTGTACTGTCGCTCGCGCTTTTTTCGATGATGGGTATCACTACCGGCCAAGGTCGACAGTTTGAGAGTGAAGTTTTTCGAAAATTAGTTAAGGAGGGAAAGGTACCTTAAATCTGCATTTTAAAAAAATTCATCAAAAATAAAGAAAAAAAATTTTTTGGGACTCTATAGAGAAAACTCTGTTTTTTTCAATTTTTTTCCAAAGTTTTTCACTCTTTTTTACTCAAAGAGTGTCAAGATCGACAGCACGCTCGCTAAAGTACGTGAATTTGAGCTAGCCTCAGCAGTTTGCCAAAGTTCGTGGATTGAAGATCCCGCTCCGAAGCTCAGAAAATCACATTTATATAAGCTACTTGAACCGTTTATTCAAGTACGTGAATGAGAGCTGTAGCTGTTAATCTAATGATTCTCGCCTTCAAAAATTAACTAGTTGAAGATGATATTGCGAATCTTCGTCTGGGGCATATCATACGTAACATAACTAAAAATCCTGTCACAATTTCGTCGCTTCGGCCTTATTTTTGAGACCCGCGGTCGTTCTTTGGCGTAGTTTTATATTAGACAATCGTAACCTTGTTTCATATGTCAAATTTTGAAAACACGTGCTCGCTTCTTTGTTTATTTACATTTTGGGCGCGGCCGACTCGCTTGTTGTTGCTCGTCAAAACAATTGCCTAACAAAAACCTTTGAAGGACCTTTCATTCATAAAATTAAGCGTTTTACAACATCGATTATCTCGGAAACTATTAGAGCTAGAAAAAAATTTCCAACGAATTTGAACTCAGAACTTTTCCAGCTACACGTCTGTTTTGGTTGGCCAAGTGCTTTTTGATCACCCTGTATATCTAATTCTGATCTTCAAAAGAAAATAAGAAGATTGTACATAAAAAAGGAAAAGTAAGCTCTGCTTTCATTTCTTGGGTTAGCTGAAGATCGCTTTCATTGTCTTCGTCTTGCCGAATGCCTTGTATTAAATTTATGCGTTCATATTTCTCTCTGAGCGGTAACAGAAGTACTACGTAGTGTTTATGTCGATTACATAAAAATTACTTGTTTTGCCTAAAAATTTTCAGTCATGTCGGGTTTTGCCTAAATTGTTCAGGAATTTCCTATCATTTGAATGGCATTTCGGTTATGTCCTAAATCATAGGCATTTCTGCTTTTGCCTAAAAGTGGGCTTTGCCCGTAACATATACACCGATGTATATGATACAATGTACATATGTAATTACTGTTGTATTTCTTGATTTTAATTGCTTTAATTGACATATTTTTTACAAAAAACTATTGAAACTTCTTCATAGCTTCATTATAAAACACTATGTTGAGTTGCAAAGATATAGTTGCACTCTACATATACTTTTTTTACTTTAAAAAAAAAATGTAATTATTAGCCATTTTAAAATCAAGAAACAGTCAGCAGACTGTTATTGACATTTGATCCGGGCTTTTGCACGAAATTGAGAGAGATAGAAGATATGCCTCGTGATGTTTGGGAGATATATGGATTAGATCACTGGTTAGTAGTAATGTAATATATTTATTAACATAAGGAGATTACATGTCCTTGAGTAATGTGCGTGTTGCTTTTATAAAGGCCCAGCACTGACTGCTCGGCTGATATCGGTTTGCACGCGTGATAGCATTGCAATGCAACGCTACACATGTCGAGCATAGAGTACTATCCTATACCACATGCCTAAAGACATGTGCTGCGAGTGGTGGCGTTATTGTACACCTATAGCCATGTGAAAAAACAAATTTCTGCTGAATGTACTCAAACCAAAGAATAAAACGAGTATCAATAGATGGCGCTACTGACTTATGAAAGTTCATCTCGAGATTCATAAGAGAACGGCAAATGATATCTTTGAGTCGTTTCATTCATTTTTGCTAAAATAATCATAAAATTGTCGGTACTACAAAGGCTGTACATCACGGTAATGTTGAAATTTTAAAATTCTGATTACGACACTGGAAAGCTGACGAAAAATCCTATCAAAAAAGTCAATAAAATATTTTTGTTGTTGAGATTTTGGGTACTTTTCCCCTATTAACATCTTGGGCGCTCAGCGCATTCATACTTGACTCGCATCGCGGCTTCGCGCGAGGCCGCTCACGCTTTCCCCTCTCTACGGCCTACACGCGAGTCGCTCGTTCGGCCCGCAGACCGCCAGGCTCAAACGAGAGTTTTGCTCCGATTGTGAGCTCGACTCCGCATTGACTCGGTGCATCACGCCGGCCTATGACTACCACGTCACAAACGGCAAAAAGATTACTGTCTCTGCCAAATCTGTCAAGCCTGCGCTTATGGTCCAGAAACGTGCCACTGGACGATCCACCGGTGCCTGTTTGCGTTAAACGTTTGGAAGTCGATCAAACGTCGTCGGGAGGGGAGGTGTCTTTGCCTTCACTGGTGCTTACACCGACTCGACAGGGCGTAAGTAATATAGTCCCTGACAATGTGCCTGTTATGTTGCCTCCGCCTCCAACAGTTGCACCAGCAGTTACTAAGCCTGTACGACTTGTTAAATTCGTACTGAATATTTTGAGTCGAAAAAAGGGTGAATAGTTTTTGATTTCAACATATTTTTCTTTGTTTTATAATTTGCAGATCATGGACAAATTTGACGCTCTTCAGAGCGAGGTCATGACTCTACCACTACCACAGATCTCTGTGCCAAGAATGACTTATTCAAGGTTGATATTTCTCTAGCCAACTTCCGTAGTGACTATGAAGATCGTCTGCGGGAAATAAATAGAATTCTGACTACAAAAGCCCTGCGTCATCGGGAGAGTGTGGCTGAGAAACAGACCTTGGACGTTCCAGCTTTGTTTGCTGACGATTGGCCCGTTCTTAGACTTTTCATGTACGGTTTTTACGTATATCTCAATAGAGATATCCTCATGGATTTGTTAAATTTTATTTCCGATCTCAAATTTTCGACAAGTTACATAAATCACAGTAACTCTAAGACTACGTGCCGCATTGATTGTGAGAATTTGTTTACGACGTGTCAGCTGCAGTGTGCAGCCATCTGCAAAAAATCCCTTGGACTCACACTGATCCACTTGGCAATGTCAAAAACGGTTTTATTAAAATCAAGCTGGACCTAGATCCAATTGTGAGTAGTGATCCGGCTGCTCATTCACCACCAGAGTTTTCTCTTTGCGAAGTAAATCCGGCCCTCCGAATAGCTGTTATTATGGACCAAATTCTTTCATTGTTATCCCCGGAGGAGCAGCTTAATTTTTATTGTTGGCTCGGTAATCCAGAATTTTTACTCGAAATCATGTTGCACTATGCTTTGTATTGTAGTTGGATTTGCTTTCTTGACAGCGCCTCAGAGATCTGTGTTTTTGTGGAGAAATTCCGAACTCTTCGTTTCATTTTTTATCGGGAGAAGATGCCAGTGCCTTTGCCATGCGTTTCAATGTTGTTGAGAACTAGGATAAGCGGCGTACCCGAGAACAGTATGTGTTTTTTTGGAAAAAGTAGATCTGTCATCGGTCATTGTTAATAACGAATTTATAAGTTTTATAAATGGTCTGTGATTGAAGAATTGATCATTAGTCGATCGATAGCATACTTTAAGAGCGAAGCTCGTTTTCGCGGTGTTCAATAATTACAGATTAAAAACAACTCAAGTTTCCACGAATCGTCATTGTTGTCAAATCTTACCGAATCATTGTTAACGGTGAAAATAATTACATGTAAAAATCTTATTGTTGATAAGTTGAAAGTATTCCTTAGTGAAGACTCACTAGCCACTACAAGTGTCTTGAACAAAATTAGTATTGTTAAAAACTACGGTCCCGATTAAACTCAAATCTTTGACGGCCTATTCTCGGGACGTAATGTGGTTAAAAGCTTTGCGTTCACCTCGCCTAGTATGCAAGAAATTGTTAATGCAAACGTACTAGAAAGAAAGTTTTGTGTTAATCAGTTTTTGACTGAATTAAATTTTGAAAACAAACAGACATTTAATTATAAATGATTAGCCTTAGCGTGTTACTTGATTCCCCACAGTTTATTTTTACATAAGGGTCAAAATAATACTTTTTTACAAAACCGTGCGCAAGTATGTCACCAGTCTTGACGCGCTTTTGGTATGTTGTACATAGTAAAAAGGTCCCAAAAATAAAATTTTATACCCTTTTTCCCCTCCTACCCCCCACTTACGGTATAAACGTCTATTTTCTATTTACATTTATTCTGAAGCCCTGAAGTAATTAAAAAATCTGAAAAAATTCATAAAAATACTGTCTAACAATCAAAACAACCTAAAATTTTTTCAGATTTTTGAGTGCTTCAGGCCTTCAGATAAAATCATTCAAAATTCTGAAAATCGAAATATGTCGATATGCACCGATGTAGAGTTTTTTTGGGCCCAGCCTTTGATTCTAAAAAGGAAGAACAGAAAAATTGTTGTGATGAAGAAAGTAGTGATACTGAAAGTTTTGATAGTGCTTGCACGGTGACAAATTCTTGTAGGAAAATTATGTCTGAGACAAAAGTTTCCCTAGAATCTTATTATTGAAGATTAGCGGTATAAAAAATCGTGTTTATAAACTCGCAACACCAACTTTGACTGATCAATGTTTGCAACTTTACCAAATTGATATCCCATTCTGATACTTTCAAAAGTCATCAATGATCAATTCTGCATACAGTGTCGCATGTACTATTTAAGATTCTTGATTTGTATATACTTAATGCAATTTGTTATTTTTTCAAGTGCAATCATATTTATTCATTTTTAGATATTGCATGGGAAATAGTGTCTGAATTGTTTACTGAAATACAAGAATCAAAGGTAATATATTTTAAAACTTATCTAATAGATATCACATCATCGTTAACATTTTTTTACGTTTAGGATCTAATGGATGATGTATTAACAATAAACGAAAAGAAAAGAAAAATAACGCTTGAGCAACGACGTTCATTTTTTGTTCGTATGGTATCTGATCCCGCAATTCAACCTGGATTTACAAAAACACCTAATCGTTCTCAAGTGGCAACTCTTTTTAAAGATAATAATAGTCCTCAAAATACAACGTATGTAAATTAATACAACTTAGTGAAAAATATTTTTCCATGCTACCCCAGCCGAAACTAACTTTTCTCGTCCCTGCGGCCAAAACGGAAAAGTTAATTTCTACTGCGGGATTTATGAAAAATAGTATACGTACCTATGAAGCGAAAAAAAAAGTTTTAGAGCACATGTTTATCAGCCTCGGCTTTGCCTCGGCCGATAATGCCCCGTGCTCTGTGGCTTTCCAGTTTTTGCTCCCTAGGCACATAATATACAGTCATTGTATTACAATATTCTTCCTTTAGACATACATGGATTTCTTGGCCATTTTCGTACTTGATGCAAACTCGAGAAACAACAGATAATAATGAATTATCATTAAGGTAATAAAATCATTTAGATTTATTTTCATTATTAATGATATAAGTATATGAAAAATAATATAACTAGTTAAATATTATTCCCTCATTAAGGGGACACACCAGTGTTTTTGCATATAAATGAAAAACATGAAAATGATGGATTACTATTACAATTTTCTTTTTCTGATGTTAAATATGTTTTTTATAGGTCCTTTTACAACAAAAAATAAGTCTCTAGTTCCTCTTATTATTAAAATTCATCTAGGATTCATATATATTGACTTGTGATTTCTAAGTCATTGACCGCATGATTTTGAATGTAACATTTATTTAATTTGTGTCCTTTGGGTCTCAAAGTTATGTAATAAAATTCTTTTCCTCTTGAGTGTAGCAAATTTTTTATTTAGTTATTTTTTTAATCTACTAATCTACAAATATAGCAATAAGCATTAAAATAGCTATTTTTGTCATACTAAAGTACAAAAAAATGACAAAAATAGCTATTTTAATGCTTATTGCTATATTTGTAGATTAGTAGATTAAAAAAATAACTAAATAAAAAATCTGCTACACTCAAGTGGAAAAGAATTTTATTACATAACTTCGAGACCTAAAGGACGCAGATTGAATGAATGTAACATTCTAAGTCTTATGGTTAATGACTTAAAAATCACAAGTCAATATATATGAATCCTGGATGAATTTTAATAATAAGAGGAACTAGAGACATATTTTTTCTTCTAAAAGAACCTATAAAAACATATTTTAACATCAGAAACAAAAATTTTAAATAGTAATCCTTAATTTTCATGTTTTTTCATTTATAGGCATAAACACTGGTGTGTCCCTTTAAGTCACAATATGTAAAAATTAAGTGGTTTACATAAGGGTAACCCTCCAGAAAAATATTCATACACAAATGTGGTTGAATTTAATCTGCCACTATTTTATTAATAAAAACACACTCTTTCAACGTTTCGTCAGCAATTTTCCGCTGATATTTTCAAGAAAATTAAAATGTATGAAGTACCCAATACGGGCAGCAACAAGTCATTGAAGAGATGGAGACTATGTACAAATATCGAGCTCCAACGAATTGACTCAGAGTAATAAGCACACACAAACATCATATATATACAAACAATATTTAAATTAAAGTTTTAAAACTTTCAAGATGTTATTAAATATAACATTAAGATTGCCCGTGTCTTCTTGTTTATTCAATGACTATTTATGTCCATTGGTAAAAATTATCTCTGATAGACGTCGTCGTTGGAAGCTCGAATCGCAGTCCAAAATATGTACATTCTCCCAGTCGAAGTTATGGTTGTCATTGTTTTTTATATGTGTTGAAACGACAGATTCCTTGTCCGTTAAGTTCATGTGTTCCTCTTCTTCAATCTCCTCTTAGTTTGATCTATATATGACATTAGACAAGCCATACATTTGAAACGGTAAACGACTCCAGTCTTGTCCCATTTATTCGTCGAGTCTTTGCATAGTCGCACCATTGAACTTCGTGACTGAGGAGCCGCTGGGATCGTTCTGATTCCATATTTCTTCAAAAAAATGGAATACTTCTCAAAAAATCTGTTTATAAAAGGCAGATTCATTATGCCTGTAGTTCTTGTTGTCTTCGAATTATCTCCAATGCGTTGCGGACTGTTTTTATTCAATTCTTGAATCCTCAGTTTTATTTTGTTATCACTTAACAATTTTAAAATAAAAGTCACTGGGTAACCATTCCCATGTAAAATGTTTAAAATTACGTCAAAGTTCTTGCGATGAAACCGAACGTCTCAGAGCAAATATGCTGTATCAGTGAGATTGTACACCGTGTTTATTTTTTTTGTCATGTGTGTGCGGAGTTGAAGTTCAACATGCGGGTCGTATTGGTGGTTTTACGATACTAGTCAGTAATTATCTTACTATCTCATTATCTATGATGAGCGACAAATCTAAAAAGTTTATCCTATTATTCGACTCCAACTCAAACGTAAACCTAAGATGTTCATTATTGCTGTTGAAAACTTTCACCACCAAATCCACTAGTACTACGACAAATCTAAAAAGTTTAGTTATGATAAGGTCATTTCCGTTTCAAATGTATGGCTTGTTCAATGGCTTATAGGTAAAACTAAGAGGAGATTGAAGAAGAGGAACACATGAACTTAACGGACAAGGAATCTGTCGTTTCAACTCATATAAAAAATGACAACCATAACTTCGACTGGGAGAATGTACATATTTTGGACTGCGAATCGAACTTCCAACGACGACGTCTATCAGAGATGATTTTTATCAATGGATATAGATAATCATTGAATAAACAAGAAGACACGGACAATCTTAATGTTATATATGACAATATCTTGAAAGTTTTAAAATTTTAATTTAAATATTGTCTGTATATATATGTTGTTTGTGTGTGTTTATTACTATGAGTCGATTCGTTAGAGCTCGATATTTGTACATAGTCTCCATCTCTTCAATGACTTGTTGTTGCCCGTAGTGAGTACTTCATACATGTGGGGATGAGAGCATCTAATAAACACCGTCATTAATTAAGTCGTACTCTTTTATTTCTCACCTGGCCCGCACTTTCCTCGTGAACTTTGCACATAACGTACTTTGACGTCGTGCACGCATCTCTCCCTCGGGTAGCAACATGATCAAACAGGCACTATCCTGCAAGCGAGTGAACATTTTTGTGTCGCGCATAACCTTTGTGTCTCAGCAAGCGCCTCATCAGTCTTCGCGTTCCTGGAATAGGACATGCGAGCGGCAACAACAACCGTGCATCGGCACCTAACTCGCTGTTCTCCATCGGCATTGTCGTCATCGAGCATCACACAGTGCATCGGCAACTGCCTCATTGTGCAATGAGCATAAGGTCGTGTATCGGCACCTGCCTCGCAGTGTGCCATCATTATTTCAGCGGCGGCTGACCCAACACGTGCGTCGATTGCATCATCGCAGCCACCAGCTTCTTCATCAACCGTTACAGTAAGAGTGCGGCTTCCCTCAGCTAAGCGGTGTGTGCGTCCAAGCTACAAGTGCTGTTACCGCTAGCGGGCTGCCTCCCCGTGACAGCAAACTTCATGCTGCGGACAACTTGGCGAGACGTCATCGACAATCAGCCGTCGTCTACACTTCCAGCTGCACTGCATTTGGTATGGCGCCACACATCGTTCACCGAGCTACACTTCGCATCGTCAACGTGCTATGGTAGTGCATAAACATTCACGCATTTTTAAAATCATTTAAATTCTTTCGCTTTTCAGCCAAAAGTGCACGAACAATTTAATAAACATTGCGTGATTGGTAAGGAACGCTACCACTAGAGGGCGTCGGCCCGGCGAGTCGCACTTGCTATCAAAGCGGTCGAGTCTGTGAGACAAATACAGGCCCGCTCCGCGGTAAATTCATTCCCTGGCAGATGCTAGCGGTAGGTGCAAGCGCATTTGAGTTTCGCGGTCAGAGAGATTTTTCTCTCGGCTCGCTGCGAGCTTACAGGTTGTCGGTCGGAGATTTATTCTCAGCTCGCTGACAACAGTAAGAAGACGGTCGTGGGGTAACCCTAGCTCGCCGTCGCTCAAGTGTGTTTGCAGCCTATCGGCTAGCAAAGTTGCATTTTGAAAGCGCGACTCTTGTGACGAGTTGCAAGAGTCGGCTGGTTATACTCGGCGAACGCCGATAAATCAATCTTTTTAATATTATTGCGAGATTGATTGGCCCCAGTTTGTGTTAGAATCACGAAACTCGGGCAATTTACTTATTTCAATACGATCATATATTTTGTTCACTCTTAAGTAAATATATTTTCAATTTTGACTCATAATAAATAATTATTACGCTTTTAAACATACATACAATTTCAAAAAACTCATTTAATTCACCCTTCTAGCACAACAGATCAAGAAAGCAAGGCTTTATTGTTTTTGGCCTTTGACAACAAAAAACAGTAATATTTTTTAGTGTTAAATGCGATAATTTTAAATAATTTAATTTTTTTTAAATATTTAAATTTAAATTTAGAATTTAAGAATATCATAGCAACATAGTGATTAGAAAGTTACTCCAGACGGTCTTGGTCCCTGCCCTGCCCCTACTTGTTGCCACTCTGAAGTCCACGTGTAGTGATATTCTTCTGCACCTCTGACACTTCCAGTGTCACTTCATTCGTTTATTGTTTTTGCGTTTCATTCATCTCTTGTGCACGCTCGTCATGGCGCCTCTACAAGACCCAACCGATTCCAAGCTCTTGGACCCCAATAACAAATCCATCGGTTGTATGACAGAATGAAGCATAGTCCCTCTTCCTAGATCTGTGCTCTCAGTAATTCAGAGACAGGTCCAGTTCTCAATGAGAGTATTTTCAATCGCTTTGCCGACACTGTAGTTGCCGCCAAGTTAAATTCTCGCAGTCGCTCCATCGAGAGGCAGGACAAGTCTCAAGCGCTGGTCATCTAAACCCAGGTATGATGACAACAAAGATCTTTGTTACTATCACCAAAGATATCAGGAAGGGGTACGCAGGTGTTCAGAGTCTCCCTGTGCTTGGTCCAAGCAGAACACCTTCTCGAGTCCCAAGTCAAAAAACTAGAGGACCTAGAGATAGGTGAGGCGACTCTCACGGGCTCTGCCAATTCCAAACGCCTCTTCCTCATGGACGACAAATCGAGAACACTATTCCTCATAAATACTGGTGTGGAAATCTCGGTTCTACAAAAAAGTCAGTCCGATGACTCCCCTCCTTCTCCTCTAGTTCTTTACGCCACTAACGGTACTCTAATTGCTACTTATGGCTTCAAAGTTGTTTCACTAGATTTTGGCTTATGGCGTGACTTGTCTTGATCATTCTTATGTGCAGACGTCCAATACCCGATCTTCAGTGGCGACGCGTTAGCACACTTTGACTTACTGCCAGATTTTAAGCGTGGTCAAATCATTGATAAC
The DNA here is from genome assembly GCA_034770305.1 of Trichogramma dendrolimi. Classification (NCBI taxonomy): domain Eukaryota; kingdom Metazoa; phylum Arthropoda; class Insecta; order Hymenoptera; family Trichogrammatidae; genus Trichogramma; species Trichogramma dendrolimi. The sequence continues at coordinate 557,884 of JAPMIB010000013.1, forward strand.
ATCACAAAACTGACTGCTAAAGGGTAATTGGCCCCATCAAGCCTCACAGGTATCAGCATGTTGGACCCTTTACATCCACTCGCGCACCTGCTAAACAAATGCCTTCAAGCTTTTAGGTTTTCTACACCTAATGGCACTCATGTCACAGCTATCTTCCATAAGCTTCAAACCACGGGTGAGCCCATTGCTCAAAAAGCCAGAAGTCTTACACCCGAGAAGCTCAAGACTGTACGCCTACAATTTAAGGTATGGTGTGACAAAGAGACCTGTAGGCCATCAAATAGTCCTTGGGCTTCCCCGATTCACATCGTTCCCAAAAAACGCAGGAGGAATTCCGTGTGTGTGGCGACTACCGCAAGATAAATGCGGTAACTGCTCAAAACAAGTACCCGGTACCTAATCTCAAGGACTTCACCAACATACTCAATGGCAAGACAATCTTCTCAACGCTCGATCTGCACCATGCCTTCAATCAAATCCCCATGGCGCCTGGAGACGTGCCCAAGACGACGTTGATCACACCCATAGGTCTTTTCGAATTCCTTTTCATGCCTTATGGGCTCAGGAATGCATCTCATGCACGGTACAGCGCTTCGGCAATAAAGCCCTGGGCGATCTCCCTTTCACAATCGTCTATATAGATGATGTCTTGGTGGCATCAGCCTCTGCTGAAGAGCATGCACAACATCTTGAAATTGTCCTATCGCGTCTGCACAAGTTCAACCTTCGTCTCAACGTAGACAAATGCACCTTTGCAAAAAAGGTTTCGTTCCTCTAAAGAAAAAGGTCAAAGCAATTGTAGATTTTTCCCAGCCTCGTAACATTGACTAGTTGCGCAGGTTTTTGGGATTACTTAACTTCTACAGGCCCTTCATTTGCCACGCAGCCAGCCTCTCAGCGCCTCTCACCACTTTAGTGACAGGCCAGACAAAAAAAGACCTCACACCCATTCTCTGGTCTCAGGAAGCCACGCAAGCGTTCCTCGATTGCAAATCAGCACTCGTTAATGCAACGCAACTCTCGTTTCCTGAGGAGAACGCTCATATTCGGCTAGTCACAGATGCTTCCACAATTGCGGCTGGACCATCATTGGAACTGCTAACAGACGTCGGCTGGTGGCCATTAGGCTTCTTTTCAAAAAATTTTTCCTCTGGTCAACGCAAATACGCGCCTTATGACCTTGACCTTACCGCCATTTACATGACAATTAAATACTTCCACTCACAGCTCGATAACCGGGATTTTGATGTTTGGTGCGACCACAAGCCGCTCCAATATGCCTTTATTCAGACGCCGGAGCATGCCCCCATAGTAATGCTTGCTTACATCTCCCAGTACACCACCTCGATCAAATACCTCCCGGGTCCTGAGAACCCAGAGGCTGATGCGCTATCCCGCATTCAAACGAATGAGGATCAGGCTCAGTCACCTTCTGAAATTGGCCACATAGATGCTTTTGCCCTTCCTACTTCGATTTCTCTCAAAGAGCTTGCTGAGAAGCAAGTGCAGGATGAGCATTTGCGCATTATTATCTCTGATCCGGACTTACCTTTATCTCTTCAGAAGGGCACATTCCCGGTAGACAAACAACTCCTCACGATCTATTACAACTTGGTGAATGATGTGATCAGGCCTTACATTAATGTAAGGCTCAGACGTGAGGTATTCGATATGTACCATAGGCTCGCGCACCCTGGTTTCTCAGCCACCAACAAGCTCATTCGTCGGAAGTTTGTCTGGCCTAATATGTCCTAGGTCATCGCCCAGTGGATCAAGCACTGTCTTGCTTGCCAACAGGGCAAGATCGCACGACACACTAAACTGGCTCCGGCTAAATTCACGTAACCGGAAGATCGCTTCTCTCACGTCCACTTGGACATAGTGACTCTCGTCCCCAGTGAAGGCTTCTCCCACGCACTCACCATGATCAACAGATACGCTCAGTGACCTGAGGCAGTGCCAATTGCGGACATGCAAGCGACCACGGTCGCCAGGGCATTTTTAGACACTTGGGTCACGCGAGTTAAGTGAGATGATAGGATTTAACAAGGTACGAACTTATATTCTTTATTACTGAACAAGGAATTGCACTTTATTAATATCACGGTATGTAGTTACATGCCAAGATCCCGACAGAGAATGCCAGCCGGTCGATACTGAACTCGCTCAATAGCTTAATGTATGTATAAATCCAGTGGGAGAAGTGACGATTGAACAGGTAGGAGAGTTGACGAACAATGGGTGTAGTCGCCTCGGTAACCAAGATGTTTCAGTTTCGATGTTTTGAGTTGCTGGTCCATTGTTCTCCGCACTCGCAGTCGCACTCACAGTCGCGCTTGCAGTTATTAATGTATATCAATCTTTGCAGGTCAACGACGGTCAAGCAGGTTGGTGAACTGGTGTTCATATAATTCGTGCTATGGGGCACCTGAGGTAATTACCACGGATCGAGATCGGCAGTTCAAGGGCGAGCTTTTCACAAACTTGTGCAAGCTTCTCTGTACAAAAAAACTCTCACCACGCCCTACCAAGCTCAGTGCAACGGGATACTTGAACGTTGGCACAGGGACTTCAAAAGCGCCCTAATGTGCTTTGAAAGTGATGAAGGCTGGACTAAATTTCTCTCGCTAGTCATGCTCGGACTTCGCACACACGTGCGCTCCGACCTCAATGCGAGTCCTGCAGAAATACTCTTTGGCTCAACTCTTTGCTTGCCAGGCGAATTCTTTTCCAATCAAGACCAGGAGGATCATCGGAACTTCTTTACTTTAGAGCTTAGAGCTTTCATGAAGGCCATCAGGCCTGGTCCCGTCTTTCCCCACGACCAAACCTTTCGTGCATAAGTCCTTGGACACTTGCACTCACGCATTCGTGCGCGCCAACCCTATTAAAATAGCCTTGGATCCACCTTATCTTGGTGTGACGGCGGCTTCCCCGTGCACGCCATCCGCGATGGCTTCTTCACGTTCTGGCCGGCTTTGCCGAATAACGGCGCGCCAGACGAGCAAAGGCTCCAGGCCAAGGTCCAGCTAGCTAGATGGAGAGGTAAAGGGGCACGAAAAGACTCGCGGTCGTCAGGGTCGTGAGCACGGCTTACCTCCGAGAAGGAACGCCGACGGGTAGGGAGCGGGATCTGCCGCACTGCACCTGTAAGAAATGCGTGAAAACGATCGAAAATCGCGACAGAGAGAGGAACGAATAATCTTGGGTGAAATGAATAAAAACACGAATAATTATAATTAAAAAATACGAAACTTTATTTATTTCTCGACTCTAAAACCACCACACACTTAGGCCGCAGCCCCCACACTCACACTCACACAGTGGGACACGCGAGCTGCGTCGTCGGACGAGGGTCGGCACGAGGCGCAGAGATAAACACACAATACTCACGTGTGTCTCACGCACCAGGTCCACGACTGCACGGGTAGACTACCTTGTCGCCGGGGTCACGCAGATCGCTGTACGTCTCGGGTCACGTCTGTTAGCCGCTGACGTATGCTGGATGGGCCGGGTCGATGCTTCGGGCGAAGGGTACGATGAGGCTCGGTGCGCCGCGAGAATCGCAAGCACGCACACTCGATACTCGTGGATGCACCAAAAAGCTCCTACAACGACACTTTCAACTCAGGAACACTCTACACACTCACATACACCTATACGCCACTCCACACTCCAAACACACGCTCAAAAACTCCGACTAAACTATTCCACAATACGATACAACAGAGTTTCGTGGTTGCGTAGGTCGAGCTCTACTCGCTTCAACGGTCCAACTAAGATTCATTTGCGTCGTCAGCTAGCTCGCTTCGAGCATCTCGCTGATCTTCCGCGCGCGCGCCGCGTGTGTCGTCTATACGTGTCGGAGCGGGCCTCGCTTACATGGGTTGTACGAACGTAAACATTGCAGTGTTTACGTCCGCGCGCCGCAGTGATTTAGCGAGGCCGGCTTCATGGTCGCTTCGTACAGCACAGGGTACCTGAAAAATACGGCGCGAACCTTTTGAATCATACACCATTTTTATGTTTCGCTCCTCGTAGCCAACACTACGACGTTTGCCGAGGGCACAACGTCACATTGGTCCCTATTTCATTCAAGCGAGGCCTTCTAAATATTTTTACGTAGTAAGAGTGTACAACGAGAGGGGCATGGTGGATCTAAAGACCGTCTCGACTAGTAGACTCAAACCAGCTTTCGGCACCTTTCTCGATACAAATAACCCGGTAGCATCCGCGCGCGATGATAATTGTACGCAAACTAATCAGTATGATACTCAGAATACAGAACTTCAGGATGACTTTGATCATAAAGAAGTTGTATCTGATCAAAAGACTGCAAAAAAGATTGTTTCTAAGTCAATACCAAAGCAGCCTTGTAATTCTAAAGTGCTAGATAATAAGCAATCAATCGTAGTCAATTCCAAAAATCAAAAAAAGGAATGAGTTAGATTTTGCGATGATCACGCGTATAGTGCTGTGCACAAAACTTTTCGCGAAAATTAACTTTAGTTTTGTACTTTCTAGTTTTTAAAGCCACTATTTTTCTATGTCTTTCAATAAGACTAAAGTTTAAAGATTGTTTAAAGTTTAAGGATTGTTAACTTACTTAACATACTAAGTAAATCAAACCAACAAATGGAGTCATATCAAATTAAGTTAAACAATAATTAGCACACCAGTCAATCAAACCAAAAAACAAAAAAATGTTAGCTCTCAAGATTTTTTGCTTTTGTAATAATTGAAACGCTGTTAATTGTTTCTTTTGTAATTTAAGCAAAAATTTTTTGCATCTTCATTGTGATGCAAAACATTTTTTTCTACACCCTATACCACTGTGGAGATACTCCCCTACCTTCCCTCAGTCGCTGCGCAGCCGGGCGCCGCAGAGAACGGCGAGGCGGGAGCTGTTAACTTACTCGCCAGCGCTCGAGCTGAGAACATCTAATAAACACCGTCATTAATCAAGTCGTGCTCTTTTATTTCTCACCTGGCCTGCACTTTCCTCGTGATATCGAGACCCCGGAAACTCATAACTCCCGCATACATTTTAATTTCCTTGAAAAGGTTAGCGGAAAATTGCTGAGGAAACGTCGAAAGAGTGTGTTTTTATTAATAAAATAGTGTCAGATTAAATTCAACCGCATTTGTGTTTGAATATTTTTCTGGATGGTTACCCTTATGGAAATCGTTTAATTTTTATAGATCGAAAAATAATATATCATTGAAATAAATTCAGTGTCATGATTGCAACAATTTTCAACAAAAAGAGTATATCATAAAGGATTCGAAGTACAAAAAGTATTACATAGTACATAAAAGAACATATAAAGTAACACATGAAAATGATCCTTATCACATAAACCTTGGAACCGTTTCAGATCGAAATTTCAAAAAAAAGTCCAGACCAAAAAGTTAAAGCTATTAAGTCTTAAATGAAAAAAAATCGTTATAAATTTTTAGTTAATTTAAAAATTTTATAATTCTTTTGTTGATTACTTGACCTTCATTTCTAAGCAAAACCTATATTGTTTTTATTATGTATTATTGCTTCATAACGATTTTTAGATTGATTGTTATGAACTAATAACGTAGATCTAACTATTGTAAATAAATATAACATTAATGCACGGCGAGCAAGAGCCGATCACACATGGCGTGATAACAGCACGAGATCTTGCAAAAGTAAAATGCGCCCAACATGCGCCCAACATGCGCCAACGCGTTATAGCAGACCCGCACATCTACGTAAGCGAACGTACGACACCTGTGCCGCATTTAGTTGTTTCATTTAATAACATTGAATGCAACATAGTAGTATTGAGTAGTATCACTGAGTGCTGTGTTGTTATTTCGCGACAACTCAGTACGGGTACTTACATAGTAGTAGTAAATACTATTATTCTATGCGTGAGTGAGATTTTTTTAGATGGGCTGATAGTATAATTGCTGTGAACTCTACTCATGAGTTTCTTGCTTATTGTCGAAACAGCCTACGTAAATGAATAAAAAATGATTATTGAAAATTTGATATCATTTCCTTATTGAATGGATTGGAAAATGTAATAGGCTTTTTTATTATTGGCTTATTATTGGATCACTTGATAAAGAGCTGAAATTTTATATACAGAGTTTTAATAAAATTATTTATTTTTACTCGCCTTAGTGCCTTAAATTTAGATCAATAATCAAACTAATTCAACATACTACACAAAAACAACTGACATACCTCATCGTATGAGAAATGGGTGTTATTTTTAAAGTAATTTAAAATTCTATTAACAATCGAGAAAAAGTAAACATTTTTTTTATAAAATTAAAATTATGTCTGGATAAGAAAAATATTCGACAATCTTTGATATCTAATGAAACTACGTATTGTAACGGGGAATGCCTTGCAGAAGAGCCGGCTAGCTCGTGTCACACGAGAATTTGGTAGCAAACCCGCGTCGCACAATACTACTTGTCGATACCTAGCTTCGACGAGCTTTAGTGATGACCCTGCGTACAGATGCTCGACGAGCCGTTGCTTAAAATGGGTCGAAATAGGTAACACAAAATAAATAATTAGTCGCGAATTAATAAAATGTAATAGAGCGATTTATTCGCATGAAAATATTAATAATTAGTAATCTCATCAAAACTAGGGCCGCACGCACGCTCGCAACAATTACAATGGACATTCGGTCTCTTACTCGTCGTTGACATAGTCGTCTGCGATCCACTCGCACAGGGTCGTCATTCGATGTAGATTCGCCCTCCGTGTTGATTTGCTCGCACGCAAGTTCACAAACACATTTCGACGCTCGGACACCAAGTGAGGGTTCGCGCGCTACGACAATCGATCATAGGTCCCTCGATTAATTATCATATTCTGCTTGTCGTACTTGAGGTCAGCGTTGGTTTCAGTGAGCTCTACGCTCACAGTCTATGCCGAATAAGCGCCGCAAGTGGCGAAAAACCGAAACATTTGAGCCGCAGATAAGTGGGCAGCGATCTAAGCGCGCGAAGGAATTTTCAAATTTTTTTTCAGCTTTTGCTTCCTCATAGAGGAAGCTTTGTGATAGGCGTCAAAATCAACTTTTGATATAGAAGTCATAGGACAATTTCGTACACAAAATTCAGAATCGTCATTGAATCCTAAACAATTGTCTGTATGGATGTGTGTGTGTGTGTGTGTTTTTTTTTTTTTGTGGACGTGGGCAGAGTGAACTCTGCAGCCAGTGGCCCTTCGAAACGAGTGTCCCACCGGGAACCGTCGTTAAACACTACTTCGATGGGGACTCTATAGAGATTCTCTGCTACATCTGTGTCTTTTCCGTACATCCCCCGTCCACCTTACGGTGATTAGGGGTTCGGGAACCGGAAGCGTCGTCTTCTTCTTACAGCATCGTCTGGATCGCTTTTACGCCTCTTGTGCCTCTTGTGCAACTTGCTTCAGTCTGGAGACGACTGATTGCGCGAAAGACGCTACCACCATCCAATTTCCTGCGGTCTCGAGCATAAGCCTGACGATGTTTTCAGGCTCGATTTCTTCTTGGAGGACTTGTTGAAGTCTCTTCCTCTCTTCTTGGAATCGCGGGCAGCGAAAGAACACATGCTCCGCGTCTTCTACTGTGATTGGGGAGGCCGGTCAAAGTGCGCTAAGGGTGTTATCATAGCGCTGGCTAGGGCTTTTGAAGTAGTGTAGCGGCATACTGCATGCGCTACAAGCCATTCGAAAGTCAACACCGAGCTCACGCGCGAATAATGTTATAACAGACGAAGACGAACCCATACACTTTGCCCTATCACACATATATGCCCCTTTTACTACACTCTAGCACCCTGAAAAACAGAAGACACAAACACACGACAAGAAAAGAGAGAGAGAAAACACCAAGAGTAAGAGCACAGAACAAGACGCATCGAACAAGCCGAGATGATACAAAATATCCAACAGCAGACGAAGCATACGCATACAACTGACACACATCAAGCAGAACCACAGCGAGCGACACACGAACTTAGCAGAAGAGAACCATCGACATATCGACCGCAATCGATCAATATCGATTGGCGCGCATGACGAACTTCGCACGACAAGTCGAGAACGACGACGGCGACCACGTAGCCATCGGCCATTACTGCATCTGCCCTCGTGCGCGAAAAACCCAGTGCAACGTTGTGTCGTACATTAAACGAACAGAAAAGAAAATAAATTGTCGTTCGACCTCGAGGATCAATCTCTCGCTCTCTCTCTCTTGGTGTGCCCGGAGACGACGTCCAACCTGTGGAAGCCGCCCCAGCCTTGTCGACGAAGAAAGAAGACCCTAGAGTAAGCTAGTTTAACCTCTCCGATCCGTAAAGAGCTCTCGCGTATTCTAGATTCAACTCGTTCCCCCGTGACCCGGCGCCCCTCCGAGATTTTGTCCGTAAGTGTTAATTGCTTTTCTTGATCTAGCCAGACGCGTATCATCGTAACGAATAGACGTAGATGAATTGTAATTTTGACGACAAAACTGAATAACGTAAACTGTAAATCGCAATCATTATTATTTTTCTATTTATAATTTTCGGTCCACGTGCCGCTGATCACGTGGTGGCGCCCTTATAAATTGTGTACCAAGAACTGGCATTTCTATGTTATAATAAATAAACTTTAACTAAATTTGTTGTCAATCTAATAAAATACTGTTTACAACTTCATTTAGACGTACGGGAAATAACCCCTTACAGTAGCCATGCCTGGTCAGGAGTTGTGCGAGATGGTAGTCCACTTCACCATGTCTCCTCTCGACCCATTCCGTGGTGTTCGGGATTAGTCGGTGTGTCCATCGGCCCTTTTAGGCCCGGTCACACTGGTCCTGCCACCTGTTCAGCGTCTCTCTTCTTTCTTCCTCCTTGACATCCTCGGGGCGGCGCTGGTATATATGCGCTCGCTCATCCACTAGTAGCGCCAGCGGTAGTACGCCGGATATAACGTACGTCACATAGTAGGAGACGTGTGGTCGCCCGCTGATAACGCGCAGGCAGGCTCGTCGATGTACAGACTCTGCCTGGCGTATGTAGGCCTCCATCTCTGTCGCACAGCTCCAGATGGGTGCCCCATACAGGAGAATCAAGTCGACGATGTGGGCATAGAGCACGCGCCGGCTACTTCTGGGCCCACCGGTGTTGGGCATGATCTTCGCGAGGGCTCCAGCCACTATTGCTGCCTTTTCGCTGACGATTCGAAGATGTTGGTCGAACCTCAGCCTGGAGTCGATGTGTAGGCCCAGGTAGCGGATGCAGGGGGTCGACATTATGCTGCAGTCGCCCACTGTGATGGTGATGGTCTCCATTTTTTTCCTGCTACTGATAAGAAGGGCCTCGGTCTCGTGGTCAGCCGTTTCCAGGCTGAGATCTTGAAGCGCGCCACGCACCTGCGCGATGGCAGAGTTAAGATCGTGTTCGATCTGCCACAAGTGCTTGGCCACGGCCACCAGGACGATGTTGTCCGCGAAGCCTACGATCCTTACGTTGCCTCTGAAGTTGAGGCGCAGAACGGCGTCGTACATGACGTTCCACAGGATGGGCCCCAAGACAGATCCTTGCGGAACGCCTGCTGTGACTCTGTGGGTCTCAAGTCCGTCGTCCGTATCGCAATCAAGCAGCCTCGCTGAAGGATAGCTTCTGATTATTCTTAGCTGATACTCAGGTACGCGCATTCGGCGTAGCGCGGCGTTGATGTTGTTCCACCGAGCCGAATTAAACGCGTTCCTCACGTCGAGGGTGACCACGGTGCAGTACTTCTTGGTGCCGTGCCGCGGTTCCATCTCTTGCCCGCGATGGCCTCTCGGGCGGTGGCGATTACGTTCTCGATGGCGTTGATCGTCGATCGCCTCTTCCGAAAGCTGTACTGGTGGTCTGAGAGGCCCCCAGGGCTCTCAGTAGTTGCTTCGAGGCGGTCAGAGATGATTCTTTCGAGAATCTTGCCCGCTGTGTCAGCATACACAGCGGCCTATACGACGATGGTTCTTCGGGTGGCTTGCCTGGCTTTGGCAGCAGGACAAGCCTCTGTCTTTTCCAGCACGCGGGAAAGACACTGGTTCGCAGGCACGCCGTGTACACCTGCAAAAAGATGTCAGGGTGCGTGGCAATGGCGATCTTGATAGCGGCGTTTGGTACTCCGTCCGGCCCAGGCGCAGTGTCATCCTTGATCCTCCTGCATGCTCCTCGGAGTTCTTCCATGGTGACGGCTGGTACAATTGCTCCTGCTTGGAGTGGTGGTGGCAGAGCTGGCTCGTCAGGCACACGAGGGAAGAGAGCAGCCACTATGCGGCGCACCATGGTCGGTGAGCTTGAATTTGCTCTCGTCCTCTGAGACGGGACATGACTGTCTCGTATGGTTTGCCCCATACGTCCTCGTTGACCTCGTCGCACAGTTTGTTCCAGCATAGGCGCTTGCTGGTCTTGATAGCAGCGCGCAGGAGACGTCTGGCGGAGGTATAGCTCGCTCGGCAGGCGTCTTCATTTGGCCGGCCACGCGCTCTCTGGGCAAGCCTTCGCGCTCGCAGACATGAGCGCCGGAGGTCAGCGATCTCGCTTGTCCACCAGTATACTGCGCCACGACGACGTCGTCGACCTGCCTTGGTCATAGACGCGTCGCATGCACTGGTAATGGCAGCCATGAGCCTCGTTGCCATCTCTTCTGTAGGCCCGGGTGGAACCGCGGCACCGGCCATCATGGCCGTGAGGCACTCCGTGTCGACTGCGCGCGTTCCACTTGCAGCTTTGGCGCGTCGCGGGTCCAGGCGGTCTGGCGATGTCTATCTCAAACACGATAGCCTGATGGTCGCTATGCGTGTAGAGCTCGCTTACGGCCCATGATGTAACTTGGGAAGCGAGTGTGTCGCTGGCGAAGGTGAGATCTACGACCGAGTAGCCCAGTGCACCGGTGTGTTGGTGTATCTCCGGTATTCAGCAGTACAGCTTCGAGGGGGCGAGCGCGTCCAGGAGAGTGGTGGCGCGCTGTCTCGTCAATCGGCATCCCCACTCCGTTGACCAGGCGTTGAAGTCGCCAGCAATGATGAGCGGTCTCTTGCCCCGGGCTTCCTCGGTGATGTTGGTGAGAAGAGCGGAGAATTCTACATCAGCGAGTCTTGGTGGTGCGTAGACGCTGAAAAAGTAGATTCCGCTGATACTGGTGAAGAAGAGACGCGCTCTTGCTGGGTACCCCTGCACCAGGCTACCTCCCTGTACCCAGATGGCGGCTTGGCTGTTGGCATCGGCGAGCCATGTATAGGGTGGATCGAGGTTCTTATACTGATCACAGACTATGGCCACGTTGATGCGCTGCTCACGGATGGCTTGGCTCAGGAGATCCTGAGCAGCCTTGCAGTGATTGAGGTTAAGCTGTATAATCCTCATCATCGGCGGGCTTGAGTGTTCTTCTGTGCAAGAGGGCAGTACCGGCCTGTGGACGCATGGTCGTGGGCAACGCCTTGTTCTCGGCAGAGAACGCACATTGGGTTGTTCTTGCAGTCCTTTATTTGGTGGCCTGCTTGTCCGCAGCGGAAACAGTGCGCCGAGCGATCAGGTCCCTTACAGCGGGCTGAGACGTGACCGGGGCTCCAGCAGCGGTAGCAGCGCGGAGCATCCTCACGACCACGGATGCGGCAGTTGACCCAGCCAATCCGTATGTGGCCGAGTTTCAGTGCCTTGGCGGCTAGGTCGTCCGGGAGCGCGGCAACAGCCGCCTGCGTTCCAGCGTACGCTTTCCGTAGTGACCTGACTACTTCCTTGTTGAGACTCGGGGCGCCCAGCGATGTGCTCAGCGCGTCGGCGATCTCCTCCTTGGTGGCACACTCATCGAGATCCCTGATCTCGATCATGGTAGTATGCTGTAGAGCGCTGGCAGTGGCCGCATCACCGAGGACTTGGTCCAATTTCGCGCCAAGAGTGGAGGCATTGTCCACGTTTTTCTTGAGTTGCAGCACCAGGGCGCCAGCAGCACTGCGTCTGATGTTTTGGACGCTGCTCCCGACTGATTGCTGCAACGTCGGGTTCGCCTTGAGAGTTCGCAGGATGTCGGCATACGAAGACGCGTCCTTCGCCTTGATGACGATTGCGTCTGGTCGATGATGAACTCTTCGCTGCGCTGGCCGTGGCTTCGGCAGTTGCCAGGCGCGAACAGATCCAGATGTTGTTGTTGCCGTCTGATTGCGCTGGCGTTGACGACGATGGTCGACGAGTACAAATCCGTCTTGGTCTCCGACATCGTTGTTGTTCTCGTCAAGCCGCTTGGATGCGGCTGTCACGGCATGGCGCTTGGGTGTTGCGTGAGTCGCCAGCGGTGACGTTGCAGGCCGCTTACCAGTTGCATTGACCGGGAATATTGGAGAAGTACAGACCGCCTTCTCGGCAGAGGGAGGTCGAGGCGGTACTTGCTTCTGCTTCGTCTTCTTGAGCGCCGAGATGGCCCGCTCCAGGCTTAATGAGTATTTGATAACCTCCTTGTGGAGGTTATTTTTTCCAAAGATGAACGTATTAAGGCCCTCCACAAGTCCTTCTATACGAATCATTTTCTCTTCGTAGCTCCCGGTCGCAAACTCTGCGGGGGTCGGGAGCGGGGCATCTTTTGCTAGCAGAGGGGCGCTGATGATTCTCCGTGTGTTGGCCGCCGCAATCACCGCAGAGGAGGTCATCGTCTTCGTCGGCATCGACGGCAGCGAGCCGCTCTCCAGCTGGCTCGTCTTTCCGTTCGTCCGTCGACCCAGGCGCCTGCTGATCCTGCTGCCCGTCGCACATGGCTGCCGACTCGCCGCAAGCCCACACGAGCACAGAGCCGGCACCACGGAACGTAACGCGCACTCACACTAACGCCGCGCTCACACCGATGGTACTAAGCGCGGGAAACACTGTAATAACACTAGAAACTGACACACGATGCAATATAGCCTGCTACGGCTGCACACACACAGCGACGGGGCTGCACACGCACATGCACCGACGCAGCACGCCACAGCGAACGCGTAGCACTCACACACGCACCGACGCGGCGCGCCACAGCGAACACGTAGCACTCACACACGCACCTTAATTCAGCGTGTATCTACACAAAAAAGATCGAGAATACCGGAGCACGAGCAGAACACGTCCTGCTTGATTCGCTCTTCAGACTCAACTCTGTGTGTGTGTGTGTGTGTGTGTGTGTTTGTGTGTTTTTTTTTAATTTCTTTTTGGATGTATTAATATATTTTATTTAGCAGAAAGTGAAAATAGAAGTTTACATTGGGTATAATGTAACAATAGAAGTGAGAGTGTAACATATTGATTTAGGGTACATAGTGTATGTACATAAATCCACGTCAGTTTACCTTTGTTCCATCCCCGCGGAAACCGTCGTTAGGCATTACTTCACGGGGATGGAGGGGTCGGCGTGATGCGCTTCTTGGAGGCTTGGTTGAGGTGGCGTCTTCTTCCGGCAGCATCGTCCGGTCTTCACCTTCTGTCTCTGTTTCCTCGTCTCTCAGTCTTGTTACAACTGAGAAGCCGAAGAAAGCAACAGCGAGCCAGTTCGGCTCGTTCGCGAGCATGAGCCTGGTGGTGTTTTCCGGCGTCATGACCTCTTGGAGCAGGGAGTGTAGTCTCTCTCTCTCTTCGCTGAACCTCCGGCAGTGGTAGAATACGTGCTCCGCGTTCTCAGGCCACTTCTCGATCCACACTCTGATACTTGAAGATCAGTCGGTGCGTCCATCGGGCCTTCGTCGACCGGTCCCATGCCTCCTGCCACTTGCTTAGCGTTGCAAAGCGTTTTTCGTCCTCTGCGTCCTCTCGGCGGCGGCCGTAGAGTCGCGCTTGCTCGTTCGCAAGAAGGGCCAGCGGAGGTATGCCGGCAAGGACATATGTGGCCTCGTAAGAGACAGGCGGCCGGCCTCCGATCACACGCAGGCAGGCTCGTCGGTGGGCTGACTCCGCCTGTCGAATGTAGGCTGGCTTTTGTGCTGCTGTGCTCCAGACGGGGGCTCCATACAGGAGTATGGAGTCGACGACGTGAGCACACAACTTGCGTCGGCTGCTTCTGGGCCCGCCAAAGTTGGGCATGATCTTCGTAAGGGCACCGATCACCGGCTGCCTTCGCGCTGACTGTTCGGAGGTGGTGGTCGAACTTCAGCTTGGCGTCGATGTGCAGGCCCAGGTAGCGGATGGAGGGGGACGAGCGTATGCTGTGGTCGCCTACCGTGATGGTGATGGTTTCTTTTTTTCCTGCTTGTGATGAGCAGAGCCTCCGTCTTGTGGTCAGCCGTTTGTAAGCTGAGAGCCTGGAGCGCGCCTCGCACCTGTAGTATCGCAGCGTTCAGATCGTGTTCGATCTGCCATAGATGCTTGGCGACAGCCACCACTGCGATGTCGTCCGCGAAACCGACGATACGAACATCGCCATCGAAGTTGAGGCGCAGGATCGCGTCATACATAACGTTCCACAGGATCGGGCCCAGTACTGACCCCTGTGGGACTCCTGCTGTGACTTCGTAGGACTCTGGGCCTTCGTCCGTGGTGAAGTCGAGCACTCTTGCCGAGAAGTAGCTGGCGATTATTCTCAGCAAGTAATCGGGTACGAGCAAACGGCGTAGAGCGGCGAGGATGTTGTCCCACCGAGCCGAGTTGAACGCATTCCTCACGTCGAGTGTCACCACGGCGCAGTATTTCTTGGTGCCGCGGTACCATCTCTTGCCGGCGATGGCCTCACGGGCGGTGGAAATGACGTCTTCGATGGCATCTATCGTTGATCGCCCTTTCCGGAAGCCATACTGTCGCTCCGAGAGGCCTCCGGGTCTCTCTGTGAAAGCCTCCAGCCGGTCGCATATGATTCTCTCGAGAATCTTGCCCGCCGTGTCTAACATACACAGGACGATACGAGGACGGCTCGTCGGGAGGTTTGCCTGGCTTTGGGAGCAGGACGACTCTGGCGCTTCCAGCCACGACGGGAAAACGCCGGTCTCCAGACACATCGTATACACCCGCACGAAGATGTCAGGACGCGTGGCAACAGCGAGCTTGAGCGCCATGTTGGGCACGCCATCCGGGCCGGGCGCCGAGCGCTCCTTGATCCTCGATTGAGCTCCTTTGAGTTCCTCCAAGGTGACGGCTGGGACCAGCTCTCCCGCCCGTCGCGGCAGCTGCAAGGCGGGCCCGCTCGGCACTTGCGGAAACAGAGCCGCCACCGCCCGCGCACCAGGAGAGGGGAGCCAGGCTGCTTGGTCTGCGGGCATCGCAGGCGCGACATGGCAATCCTGTATGGTCTGCCCCATATGTCGCTGTCGACCTCGTCGCAAAGCTGTCTCCAGCACCGGCGCTTGCTGGTCTTGATCGCCAAGCGCAGCAGACGTCTTGCGGAGGCGTAGTTGGCGCTGTGAGCCTCCTCGTCCTGCCGGCCACGTGATCTCTGGAAGAGTCTGCGAGCCCGCAGGCAAGAGCGTCGAAGATCAGCGATCTCCGCCGTCCACCAGTACACCGGCTCGCGACGGCGGCGTGGGTTTGCCTTGGACATGGAGGCATCACATGCGCCGGTGATGATGTCCATGAGGCTCGACGCCATATCCTCCGCGGTCCCGGGGGCGACCGATGCGCCGGACATGACGGCACAGAAACGGTCCGCATCGAGTGTACGGGCGTTCCATTTGCAGCTCCGGCGCGTCGAGGGCCGGTCGAAGTCCCGGCGTCCTCGATCTCAAAGACGATGGCCTGATGGTCGCTGTGTGTGTACCACCCACTCACCGTCCATGATAACACGCGAGGCGCGAGCGACTCGCACACAAACGTCAGGTCGACGACCGAGCTGCCCTGTCTGCCGATGAAGGTCGGCACGTCGCCGGTGTTAAGCAGCACCGCATCGAGGAGAGCAAGCGAGTCAAGCAGGATGTGCGCCCTAGGTCTTGTCCCTACATCCCCACTCCGTCGACCATGAGTTGAAGTCCCCCGCAATGACCAGAGGACTCTTGCCGCGGGCCTCCTCGGTGATGTTGGCGAGAAGGACGGAAAATTCTGCATCAGAGAGTCTTGGTGGAGCGTAGACGCTGAAAAAGAAAATTCGATACGGGCCCACGAGAAGTAAGGATGCACTCTCGCCGGGCACTCCTGAACGGGATTCCTCGCCGCACCCAGATAGCTGCTTGGCCGTTGGCATCGGCGAGCCATGTATTCGGTGGAGCAAGGTTCTTGTATTGCTCACACAGAATGGCCACGTCGATGCGCAGCTTGCTGATGGTATCGCAGAGCAGGTCCTGGGCAGCCTCACAGTGGTTGAGATTGAGTTGGAGGACTCTCATCATCGGCTGGCCAGGGTGATCTTTCCGTGCAAGAGGGCAGCTCGAGCTTGTGGACGCGTGACGGTAGTCGTCGGCTCCTCGCTCCTGGCAGAGGACACGCCGGTTGGCGTTTGCAGTCCTTTGCTTGATGACCCTTCTGGCCGCATCGGTAGCAGAGCTCCGTGCGGTCGGGACCCTTACAGCGAGCGGCCATGTGACCAGGACCCCAGCCGGTAGCAGCACGCAGCCTCCTCGCGACCACGGATGCGACAGTTCACCCAGCCGATCCGTATGTGGCCGAATTTCAGCGCTTTGGCCGCCAGGTCATCCGGGAGTGCACCACAGCCACCTGTGTTCCTGCGTTGCCTTCCGCAGAGATTTCAGGGTCGCGTTTAGACGCCGGAACGCCCAGTAGCGCGTCCAGCGCCGTGGTGATCTCCTCTTTGGTGACACACTCGTCCAGGTCCTTAATCTCGATCAAGGACGTGTGCTGCAGGGCACTGGCTGTAGCCGCAGTGCCAAGCACCCTACAAGCTCCTCAACGGGGGGGCGTTGTCCATGCCTCTCTTCAGTTGCAGCACTAAGGCACCCACGGCGCTGCGTCTGATGTTATTTACGCTGCTGCCGACCTTCTGCTGCAACGTCGGGTCTGATTTGAGACATCGCAGGATGTTTGCATACTTAGTCGCATCCTTCACCTTGATGACGATTGCGTCTGGTCGATGGTGAGCTCTACGCTGCGTTGGCCGTGGCTTCGGCTGTTGTCGGGCGTGGACAGTTCCAGGTGTTGTTGCCGTCTGGTTACGCTGGTGATGACGTCGGTGGTCGACAAGTACGAATCCGTCTTTGTCTCCGACCTCGTTGTTGTTCTCGTCATGCTGCTTGGATGCTGCTGTCACGGCATGGCGCTTAGGTGTCGAGTGAGACGCCAGCGGTGACGTTGCAGGCCGCTTACTGGTTGCACTGCCCGAGAACAGAGGGGAAGTGCAAACCGCCTTGTCGGCTACGGGAGGGCGAGGTGGCACTTGGCTCGCCAATGACTTCTCCAGCGCTGAGAGGGCCATCACAAGGCTCAGCTGATAGCTGATCATCTCCTTATGGAGATTGGACTTGCCTTTGATGAACAGGCCAAGACCGCGTATAAGGCCGTCTAACCGCTCCAGTTTGTCCTCCAAGTTTCCGGTCGCGAATTTCGCGGGAGGCGGGAGCGTCGCATCCTTTCCTTTGGTGTGTGTGTGTTTTTTTTTTTTTTTTTTTTTTTTTTTTCTACTCCCCATTTGTGGTGCCTCACCGGGACCATCGTTAGACATTACTTCGGTGAGGACCGGGGCAGGGCATTTCTGCCACGTCGGTGTTTGGTCGTTTTCCATACATCCCCCATCCATCGCATAGTGATATGCGACGATTAGGGGTTCAGGGACCCATCGTTATTGTGTGCGTTAGCACTTATTTCATCTTTTTGGGTCCACCCCCGCTCGCTGTGCAACGATTGGGGGTTTTCCACGCTTCGGAGGGCGGACTAGCCAGCCATGGGCCTATATTTTAGGTGGAATCCGAACCACCCAGGCCCGAGATCAATCTCATCGAGAGAGAAAAGTCACAAGTGACAGTTTTCTCCGACGAGGCTTGAACCCAGGCCCTAACGACACTCTCAGATTCAGTAAACAAAGGCGCGATGCCTTTACTCACTGAGCCATCGAGGCGTGTTGGTGTGTGTGTGTGTGTGTGTGTGTGTGTGTGTGTGTGTGTGTGTGTGTGTGTGTGTGTGTGTGTGTGTGTGCGTTTTTTGTGGTGGAACCAGTGTAACTTTTGAACGGAGATACATATTGAGAAGCGGTTTAGCTTTTTTTGAAGGATTTGTGTGTCCCATGAAGCGTCAAAAACTTAGTTTATGATCCACCGAGTAGTTAAAAAGTTGTGATTTTTTTTTTTTCGTGTTGTAAATTCGGTTTTTTGGAAAAAAAATTTTTTTTAAATTTTTTTTATGTATAAATGAAGGAATTCGTATACTTTTTATTCGGTATAATGCAAGAGGAGCAGCCAAGCTTTAATTTAAAATTTAAAACGTAGAGTTTCACCGAATATTAAAAAAGTTAGAATTCAAAACAAAAAGTCTTTTTTTTGTTCCTTTATATAGCAAAACCGGCTATCTGGAATTACTTTTGAACAGAGACACGCAGTGAGAAGTGGTTGGGCTTGTTTTGAAGGACTTGTGTGTCCCATGCAGCCCCAAAAATTTATTTTATGATCTACCGATTAATTGAAAAGTTATGTTTTTTTGAATCGTTTTGTAAAGTGTGTTTTTTGCAAAAAAATTTTTTTTTTTTTGTTTGTGCATCTGTAAAGTAAGGAATTATTATTTTTATTTTTTTGATTGTTACAGTCAAAGCGGAGCAGCCATTTTTTAAGGTACTATTACAAATTAAAACGCTAAAAATCACGCTATTTTTGCGAATTTTTTTTTCGCATCTCATGTATCATATTGTATTTGAAACTTTTTAAGCATACATATGTATCAAAAACTACACAAAAAAATTTTTTTATTTTTTTTCAACCCTTTTTCTTGCATGTACTGGGCGTCAATGTATGGTCTCTAAAAAAAGCGTTGTCCATGGCGGACAGTTAATCTCAGGATTGAGAAGTCTGAAACAAAAAATTGAACATGGGTTTGTTTAAGGAAGAGGTCTGACACACGAATCCACCATAAAATTGGATAATTTGAAAAAAAAAAAAAATGGCGGCTTTTTGAAAAAAAAGTTCAAAAATCGTCTTTTTTCTACTTTCTTCATCGCGTATAAATGAGAAAAAAAAAAATTCCGGTCTAATTGTGGTGGTTTCGTGGGTCTGATACACACAAAGTTCTGTTCAAAATTTGGTAAAGATCGGTTCGGTAGATTCGAAGATTAACTGTCCGCCGTTCCAAAAATTATCATTCCGAGAAAAACGCGTTCAAAGTTTTTTTTTGTAGAAATGTGTTAATAATTTTGAAAAAATCAAGTTCTTACACTTACAATCGATTAATCAGCAATGCCTGCACCATATAAAAGACCACTACGCTCATATTCCATCTGTTCGTCCTGCTGCCTTTTTTATGTTTAATACGCCCTTCCTTTGTGGCGGCTTTGGTCGCTTTTTCGGCTATAGCGATACGCTCGTCGTCCTTCCTCAACGCATAATCATATGCATATCGTCCAATCGTGCAGCCCATTATTTCCATCATTTTTAAGAGTGTAATCCGTCCTTCGTGGAAAGTTGCGAGTGAAATTTGCACGGCTATTTCAGTAACACTCAACCCAACAAACGTTGATTTGGGTACGAGAGCCCAGAGAGTCTTGTTGTAACACTCGTTGTTATTTTGAGTATTCTTGCCCAAACAACGTCGCAATAATTTTTCATCTGTTAGCTGTTCAAACACTGGTTTAACGAGCTCCTGAACCTCTGCACTAAGTGCTGGCTTATGCTTGAAAACAACATTGCCATCTTGAGCCTTCAAGTACTTGCACCAATCTGAATTGCAATACGTATGCTGCGGTTCAGCGTCAGTTGAAATCATGTGGTAAAATCCAGCCCATATTTCCCTTTTCATTTCGGCTAAGGAATCTGGATATCTTTGAATAGCTAATGAATAATTTATTGACATTTGCTTCATGACTTTACCCGTTAAATCTGTTGTTTTGTCAGTTGGAGTAACTGGAGTGGCTGCTTTGCAATTTCTTTTATTTCGAGGCTTTCTAGCTGCTTTTTTTGGTTTCTTTTCTTCTTCCGTTTTTTTTTCTTTTCCTCAGCTTTTTTTATCTTCCGCATCTCAACTAATGTTTTTTTTACATCTTTCAAATGTTGATACATGCGCTTGCCTACGTGCAAGACACACTCAAGTTTTTGTACGACAAAATCACCGTACGGTTTAGCGGCGGAAAGATTTGTAAAAGTCTTCGAATCTCCATCACCAATGTAGTATGCTTACTTTGCATGATGTAGCTCCTCAGAATTTTTAAACATTTCGATAATCCCTTGAACTTCCATCCCTCCTGAGCTACCTTCGTAATTTGCTGAGCATTCTTCTCTGTGCTCGCTCTCATAAAATATCTCAAATTCAACCGGATTCAATTTTTTGCGCATTACTTCACATGTTTTACACGTTTTAGATGAGACAAAATAGTCTAATATTTTAGAAGAATATTTTCCAATTAAAGTTGTTACGCCAATCAAAGAGCTGTACCCACGTTTAGACCAAGTACCATCCCCTGATACTGTTAGTTCGTCTTCGGGCATATTGTTTTCTTTATTTTCTTCCTTTTCTTCTTCGCCCGCTTTTTTTAAACAAGCTTCAGATACTGCGTGAGTTGCTATTTTAATATTCTCCAAAATATAATACCTTGTAACATTAAAATTTGAAGATAATTCCATGAGCGAGCAGAACAATCTTACACCGTGTATACCAACACCGAGCAACCGCAGTACGAAAACGATTCGTCGGTTAATTTCATTGCCTGTATTTATCATAGGACATGAATTTATTGTTCTATCTCCACATTGACACTCAATATTTATTTTAAATCCTAATCCACGAACATTAGTTTGAGTAAACTTCACATCACTATTACATATTTTACATTTAAGCAATTCCGCCAAGGCCGAAAAAACGAGATTGAACGCCAATATGCAATAAGAAAAAGTTTCATCTACTTTCACGTCAAATTCCCTATTGCTTGACAACTTCTTTGCAGAAGAACTAGTAAAATCTGTTTGCATATCAGCTGTATACTGATTGCCAGTAAATTCGTGCGATCTTCTTACACATTTCTTCTTTGCCGGCTTACAATTTTTACTACCTTTGCCGTAAGACTTTCTTTTTTGAGTCATGATTTCAATTTACTTTTATACACTGAGCACAAGAGACAGGCGAAAATGATGTGTGTATAGAACAGTAAATTTATGTAGGAGTGGGGAAGCTTACAAGAGCTGATTAACGACAGCTGCTGCGTACATCTGACGAAATTGAAAATACGTGCGCGCGCACTCACCGAACAGCGACACATAGACCCGCTTAAAATTTAAATACCACGGAAATACTTTGAGGACTGATTCTTAAGGCTTAAAAGAGTCTAAAAATGCAACAAAAAAAAAATCGATTTTTTGAAAAATATAATTTGTAATAGTACCTTAATATAAGACCAAAATTGTTGAGATTTACGGAATATAGAAAATTTAGAATTCAAAACGGAAATTGTTGTTTTTTTGCTCATTTTTTATGAAATTTTTATTATGTAGGAAAATATATGGCTTTTATAGGTTATCTTAGAAATTTGTATTTAAAGATTTTAATAATATTTTTTTTTACATTTTGTGTTAATCTAAAAAAACGTAAATTGGGTGTAGTTGTTCAAATCAGTTTTGATGTTCTGTAAAAAATAAAATGTCAATTAAAAGATTGTTGGTTTTTTAATAACTATTGTAGTTTTGTAGTTGTTTATGAACGAATCATATTAGTTGTTTTTGTTGTTATTTGGTATTATGTAATATGTATTTGTCCTATTTTGTCCTTTTATTATTTTTTTTTTTTTCGAGGGAAATACCTTAATTGTTACGTCATCGTGAAAAAATTCGATAAAAATTATATACCAAAGAATAGAAGAACGTTGGCAATTGATTCCACAAACAGAAATAATTCATGATTGAAACTGTTTTGTGAACAAATTAGAAAAGATGATATTAATATTTCCAAATTATTTTCAAGTTAAAAAAAAAGTATGAGGAAGCTACTTGCCAATACATTGGCAGCGGTTTTTTATTTGCTGACCATCAACATGATCGTATTAATAATTTTTTCGTTAATGTGTTGCTTTTATTTGATTTATTTGATTAATGATATGGTGTATCTTACATTATTATACGAACAATCTGTTTTATGATACTTTTAACGAAGAAATAATAGCGCGATGTTTGCACACATTACGTAAATATATGCGCATCGTTTTTATTTGTTAATAATTTGTTAATATATTAGATCAAAATGTACACTAGATTAATAAGGTGTAAAATGATGATGCACCGGCAAGAAAACATTAACAAAGCAAAACACGGGATCTGCGTCTATGTTAATCAATGTACCATTTTATCATTGACAAATATTTTACATGTACAATGACGCGTTTTTTTCACTGGTGCAGAATCACAGAGCAGTATGAGGCGCTGTGTGCATAAGATACGCATCAATGATAACAATCATACTTCGACTAGTATAGACAGAGCTCGTGTTACGCTGTTATTCGCTGTGCAAAAGACGACTTGAACATTTGACTGAGTAACGCGTTTATAGAAAAGAGCATCATCGCACCTTTGTTTGTTTTTTTGTGTGGCATCTTCTGTGTTATTTTGTTGTTCTTGTTTGCTATTGTTTGTTGTTTGTTTGTTTGTTTGTTTGTTTGTTTGTATGTTGTTTGTTTGTTGTTTGTTATCGTGTTATAAGTGTTTGTTAAGTCCTCTTTTGGCGATCAATTGAGTGTACGTTTGTATGAAAATCATTATGGTAAGTGAAATATTGTTAACTCAGGTGAAAATATCATTCGATATTTCACCAGAGATCTCAGATAAGATCTCATGCGATATTTTAAGGGAGTTTGCCATTTCTACAGAGCGCACGTAGATACATTTTTTTTACTTTTTTGCACGAAAACCACTTACTGCTGTTGATGCAAACATGTGCGGGCTTTAGCGTAACTCAGTATATACTACACATGTGTTGATTATATTATATACTTACATGAGATTTCGGGAGATATTTTCACCTGCTAACTTATTGATAGTGAAATAAACATGCATGAATTAACTCTTACAATTTTGCATGCAGGATAATTATCGTCGACAACGATGAGTATTAAGTATGTGTACTATTTGCAATGCCGATTTTCAGGCAACATTGCGATCAATAGAGAGGTATGCAGAGAGCCAGAAACATTTGAGACAGATCAATATAAATAACGAAGAGCGAATCAATAATAAAGTTAATATTGCAATACTAAAACTATCAGCTGTCTTCGCCGAACACAATTTGGCCTTTTTATTAGCAAATCATCTCATCGCAGTTATAAAAGAAATTGGAATGAATGATGACAGTATCGAAGTATGGCGGAGGCTCGTCATCAACCGTAAGACTGTTCCAAGAGCGATTAAAAAAAGTGTATCCCGTGCGTATGAAATTGAACTGAGCGAAAATTGACAAAATTCTATGTTCAGCATAAGTTTTGACGAGACCACGGATGTCTCTACAGAGCAGTGCGGTCGCATCATCGTGTCATATGTGGACGTAGTAAATAAAAAAATTGTAACTGCACCATGGGAAATAATTGCAACGCTAGACGTATATGACGATCATCATCGAGTTAACGCAGAACGCATCTACGAGTTAATCACAAATTCTTTTACGCAAAAAATGTTGCTTTGGACAATATTTCAGCTTTTGGCTCAGATGGATGTAGTTCGATGATGGGGAGAAATAACTCTGTTGCATCGCGTTTTTTAGAAAACTATCCAGGGGTCACTATTGTGAAATGCTTTAGCCATTCACTACACTCATGTGCTGAAACTGCAATAAAAGAATTACCTCACGATTTAGTGACTATGTGCTCAAGTATATATACACACTTCAGCCGATCACCAAAACGACAACACACTTTAATAGAATTCCAAGTTTTTCTGGATACAGAAATAAATAAGATTTTAAGGCCCTCGAGTACACGCTGGTTATCTTTGGAAGCGTGCATCAACCGGTTAATAGAGCAGTGGGAACCGCTTGGATTGTACTTCATTGATGCATTTTTCGTTGAAGGTGTCAACAACGCTGGGCCAATGTCAGAATTTTTCAACTCAAAAGCCACTAAATGCTACATGTTATTTTTAAGCATTATCCTAAACAAATAAACATAACTAACAAATTTTTTCAAAGAGGAGATTATAATTCACAAAATTAATACAGTTTTAACGATGTTTTTTAAGCAAGTAGCAGCTTTATTCCTTGATAATGTTCCGATCGCTATCGATCCTATGAGTGAAATTCATTTCATAGGTTTGGATAGGATAAATTTAGGAAATGCCGCCAATAATTTTATAAATCTCCCTGACGAAGATGATTTTACTGCAGGCGATAAAATTATTGTAAAAAGAAATTGTTACAATTTTTTAAAAAAGTTATGCGAGCAAATTAAAACTTGTTTCAATAATTTGCAGAATAATTTTTATGATCAACTGGAATGTATTTTAACCACATAATGCTCTTTTGGCAGATTTCCATCGCGTCAATCTTCAATGCATGAATAATCTTATTCGACAATTTCCTAGATTCACTGAAGGAGACAATGAGAGGAACAAAATAATTGATTCTTGGAATCAATTGCCATGGATTGTAGATTTACCACGGGATTTGCGAGATCCAGATAGTGATGTTGTAGATTTTTATTTCAGTTTATACAATTATATAAATCCTGTTGATGAATTTTCACTTCGTGAATTAAGTTTGTTTGTTTTGAATATTTTTACTATACCCCATAGTAACGTCGAGCCTGAACGTTTATGGAGTAAGTTAAAATTAACAAAGACCAATATCCGAAATAAGCTTTATTAAATTACAGTAGATGCTCTAGTCAAAACTAGTTATAATGTTAAAAGTGGTAGTGATTGTACGACGTTCGAACCTAGTCAATTTATGTTAGATTTATGGACAGTTCCTGATGAAGAGAACGAATATTTGTATAACTAATAAAATTGTAATTTTGTAAATAAATTGTTGTTTGAATTATTTTACCGTCAATTTTATCATTTTTAATATATGTCTTAATGATACACATTGAGGAACAATTATAACAATTATTTATAACAATACCTACTATTTAATTTATCATTCAACTATTAATATTGATCGAATAAGTTCAAAAATAACTTCGCGCTTACAGTACTGACTGCTCGACTGCGCGCTTCAATTTCTCGCCACCGTGGCGCTTATTCGGCATAGTTACTTTTCTGTTACCTCAAATTCGCGCTCACGACTTAACGCGCGAATTTAATTCCGCGTTACAGTATGTACAATTGCAAATCTATAACTGAAAAATTTCTTAGTGCAAAGTTCAGTTAATTTGATGACTTGATAATTAGTGCTTTTACAGTGGGCATGTACGCACGTTTTATAACACAACTACACAAAAGCATTTTGAATTCAAGAATATTATCAAAGTGTCAAATTTCCTGATATATTTTTACATACGTCAATTTTTTTTATATCCGCGAACATTCCAAAATGTTTATACTCAAGAATATATAATCGATATATGTTATGGGTTAAATAATACTTTTTTTACAACACCGTGCGCACGTATGTCACCGATATTGACGCGCTTTTGGTATATTATAGTACATGGAAAAAAGTGCCAAAACCTGAAGTAATGAAAAAATCTGAAAAAATTGATAAAAATACTTTTCAACAATCCAAACAACCTTGACTTTTCAGATTTTTTCAGTGCTTCAAGTCTTTAGATAAAATCATTAAAAATTCTGAAAATCGAGATACGACGATATGAGCCATTTTGAACTCAGAAATTTTTTCATTTTTTATCGCATTGAAAACATAACCTCAATTTTTCAGATTTTTTCAGATTACCTAACACACCTTTCGAAGCCAAACCCCGCTTCTTTCAACGAAAATCATTTTTTTAGGACGATATGGAGCCTCGAAAAATCTGCAAAAATTGTTTTTTCATTTTTTCAATCAAAATACATTACCGTGAATTTTTCAAATTTTTTCAGATGAAATGTCGAGTACCGAAGCCTAAAAACTATTTTTTCAACAAAAGTAGATCGAAAAAAGCTGGAGCTTCGGTGTTTAGTTTGATCCATGATGGCTGAGGGAGGAACTGTCGGTAGGTCCAGACGTGTTCCTCGCTCGGGATTGCGATTGAGAGTGAGTATGGCTTGCCATCTCGTCGCCTTATATACCCGTCTGCCCTAGGAGGAGGAGGAGACCAGCGAGACGGTTTGCGTCGGACTTTTATTTACAAGTCCGATGACCTTTCAAACGATGGCCCTGAAAAGGATCGGAAACGAAAAAGTTTGGAGTTTACACTCCGAAACTGTTAAGTCTGTTTGCGTCGGAGTTTTTTACAAGTCCGACGACTTTTCGAACGATGGCCCTGAAGAGGGTCAAAACCGAAAGAGTTTCAGAGTTTACACTCCGAAATTTACAAGTCGGCTTGCGTCGAAACTCTTATAAGTTTCGACGACTTTTGAACGCTACGTTTTATGGTCCTGAAAAGGACCGAGGTCGATGAGACGTGTCAGAGTTTCAAATCTGTCACTTGGTGAATGATGTGTCCGGTGAAACCTAAGTCCGATTATGTCCGTAGTCGGCGAAGCGAGGTTGGCTGGAAGTCCTGTCAGCTTCGTAGCTTTGGCTGGGTTGACGGATCCGAGTTGGCCCTGCTGGCTGGTAGCGTCCGGAAGGTCCAGGCTGCACTCGCCGAGCGACCGAAGTCGATTGGCTAAGGCTCGAAGTGGCCGATACTTAAGCGCTGGCGGGCACATGTGGCTTGTGGGTGTCGGCGCTGCACCACCTATCGGTCACTGTCGAAGCTTCTTGATGTAGAAGCGGGCGAGGAGGTTTGGAAGGGAGAATGAAATAAGAAGAGATTGTTTGCGGAGAAACAAGTAAGTTCTTTATTAAAAGACTTTGTCCCTATTCAGCCAACAACCTTGACAACTCGAATGCGTCGAGTTGTAAAACCTCTGGGAGTCAGAGAGATTTGTGTAAACCCCGGGGACCCGGGAGAGAACACGTCGCTTGGGTCTTGCTGACTCTAGGTAAGAGTGCCGCACTTCTCCGGAGATAGCCAGGAGATTTGCTCAGCTTTAGAGCTCACGAGCGAATCGCCGCAGCGGCCCGGCGTGCCGTCTTATATAGCGCGGCGCGGACGGTGCGTGACGGCAGCGGTGGTGGGGGCCGCCGCTTGAGTTGGGGCGGAGAAGTCGCGCCGATCACAGCGAGGTTTTGATACTTCGAGTCCATCGGTAATCTCCATATAAATTTCATCAGCTAGATTTCCATTCAGGAACACCGTCTTCACATCGAGTTGTACTGCATCGAGATCGAGTTTGTTGATGATTGCCAATGCCGTTCGTATGATTGATAGTCGTGAGACTGGTGCATATGTCTCCTTTAATTCAAAGTTTCAATAACAAGTCTGGCTTTGAATTTTTTTTCCCCGTTTTCATCGATTTTCTTTTTGAATACCCATTTCAAGTCTATCAAGTTCAACTTTTTGTCCATTCAAATTCTTGTCAGGCTTGTCTACCACCGTTCACACGTTGTTGTCTTTCATCGATTTTAACTCTTCTTTGATTGCTGCTGTCCATTTGTCTCTATCTTCGGATTGAATGGACTCTTTGTAGCTCGCAGGGTCTTTATCGATTTTTGCCAAATTTTCATGTACTTCGATGTCGTCTATTTTTAGTTCTGTCACTTTGGCTCTGTACACAAAATTTGGATCCATGAGCTTTTCTCTCTTGGCTCTTCGTGGCTCCGGCATATTTTTCCGCTTCGTAGAGGTCGCTATTCCTTTTGGTGGCTCGATCACCTCAGGAGTTGCATGCTCTATTTGTTCATCGATTTTATTGGCCTCAAACGTTATTGGTTCTGACTCGAAGGCTTCACTGTTCTATTATTTTTTCTTTGTTTGTGTATCATTCTCTTGGTCTCGAATTCGATCTTGATACACTACTTTCTCATTGAACTGTACAATGTACATTGTACATGTCTCGAGGTAATGAACCTATTTATTTGTGGATGCCACATAAGATAGCCTGTAGGTACATGTCCTACTAAGTATGCAACGATTGCTTTCTTCGAAAATTTATTCTCTGCTGCTTGTATCTTTATGTAGCTCAAACATCCAAATCTTCTAAGTTCTGAGATGTGACTCTTTTTGTCCTCGTTTATCATCGATAATGGGATTTTAAAGGATAGTCCCTCATGCGGTGTCCTATTGTAGACATGTGTAGCTGCCTCTGCAGCCAAGACCCACATACTCGCTGGTAGGCCAGAATCTACCATCATCGCTGTAATTTTCTTTTGTATGATCTTATTGAACCTTTCAGCCATGCCATTTAATTCTGGTGTGTACATAGGAGCGAAGTCGCTACTTATCCTTTTATTTTCCTTTATCTCTGCGAAAGTACCTCTGAAAAATTCTGTGCTATTATCGGCTTGAATGTAGCATACCTTCTCGTTGCTGTCTGAAAGGTTTCTGATGTGTTTCAGAAAATCTTCGAGACAGTCCCCCGACTCACTTTTATTTTTGACGCAATATATCTTTGCGTACCTCGAGTAGTCATCGATAAAGATTATAATAAACTTATTATAATCGGGGAAAGATATGGGGGAAATGGGACCCATCGTGTCTGTGTGAGTCATGTGGAGGCTTCTCGTGGCTCGATCTCGATTATTTTAAAACGGAAGTTTTTCCATTTTCGCCACCGCACAGGTTTCACAGTCTAAGATTTCATTACCGAATTTTATGCCTCAAAGTCCCTCTTCCTGCTTTTGAAGTTGTTGTAAGTATCTTAATGATGCGTGACCTAATCGCATATGCCATAACATTCCACCTTTTGGAACTTTTGTTATAGGCTCTATTTCCTTTACTTGATTGTTCAAGTTCTATATTTCCGATCGGAGTGTTACATCGTTCAAATCTAGGATTTTCCTTTTAATCGGGGAATTGTTACTCTCCATCTCTATCGAATTTTGCTTTTCCTCCCTCCCAAGCGTTGACGGTGACTCTACAGGGGGCTCGACAACCGTTAGTGTTTGATCTTGATCTGCAAAATTACTCAATGCCACTAATCATGCCGTAACTCTGTATTTGTTACGTTGACGTTCATTGCGTCCGAAATTATTTGCATCGAAACCCAAGATCCAGTTCGGAGACTCGTAAATTCCAGTGAGGTAATTTTCGCCCGTTAATTTATCTGAGATAAGTAACTTTCATTGTCAAGGTAGATACTGTAGCCCGATTCGACAAATTTCCGGAGGGACATTAAATTTTCGGACGCGTCCGTGGCTAAGATAACATTCGAGAGCTCTATATTTTATTATCTATTACCGATTTTAGGTATATGGTGCCTTTACCGTCTATCGAAATATTTGCGCTTTCGTCGCTGCTTGTGCATTTTATTTCGCTATCGCATTTCTCGAGATTTCTAAGGACAAAGTCTTTTTGGTTGTGTTTGTGCACCAGAATTAGCAATAAATTCGATATGATTTGCTTGCTTTATTGTATTTTCCAACCTACTATTTTAATGTATTTTAAAATACTCACCTGTTTTTTCTTTAGTAGGTTTGCGCAGACATCAGTCTCGTACACACACATACGGTGCCTGGGAGAACTCAGGAACGTCTCGGGCCTCACGCTGATTGCGCTACGGAGAAAGGCCCTCTGACAAAATATAACAGCAAAGCTTATTAATTTCTATTTTTCTGTTGTTTGCAAATTAAATTATTTATAGTACTATTTTTCATTTTTAACAAGTTCGATTAAACATGAAGGTCGGCAATGAATTTGATATGATTTGCTTGCTTTATTGTATTTTCCAACCTACTATTTTAATGTATTTTAAAATACTCACCTGTCTTTTCTTTAATAGGTTTGGTGTTTTTCGATGGTTTCTTCGAGTATGGGTGATTACACGACTCGTTTCTCCCTCTTTATTTTTATTTTTATCATCGGCATACCTTTTTCTCAGGGGGCAGTTTGCCCCAACATGGTCCGTCTCTTTGCGGCAGTCATAGCAGAGGCGTTTTCCGTCTGCTTTCAAGCGACAATCTCTTGCCATGTGCCCTTCCTCGTTGCATTGATAATACTTATTCAACTTTTGACTTTTTGCATCTAATTCGATTGACGCAATTCCTCGCATCGTTCTTTAGTTGCATTAAAGAATGCACTAGCTTTATCATGTTCTGATAATGGCGCTGGTGGCTCATTTTCATCGTACAATTTTACCATCGAATTGAAATAGTCGCAAAATTCGGCTACTTTTTAACCGGGTTTCATTTTTATTTCAAAAATGTCAACTTTGAGATCAATAGAGTTGAAGTTACCTCGAATTAATCGCGTCTCTTTCAACTTTTTCAAAATCTGTAATGGCTATTCCATCGAAATTATTTTGGATTGAAAACTTTTATCAACGTGACTGGTTATAATATCTTTTATTATACTGTTGTCGTAGGTCACTGTACTCGAGTTCAACTTTTAAAAATTCTAGCCAGTCAGAGAAAATCATTTTATTGTCTAAGCAATAATTTATCGTTATACGCGTTATATTTTTAATCTCGATAATTGTTGTTTCCAATTTCGATCTTTTACTCAAAATCGATTGCGACTCGTCTTTGGATGCTTCGATGTTCTCGATAGAATCGTTTAAAGTATGACGATTATCATCGATTGGTGCAATGATAGAACTTAATAATTGCTCGAGTGGAACGTTTTGTCGATTCGGAGGTACAGTCTGTTTATTCAACTGAGCTTCTTCAGCTGCGAGCCTCCTGTTAAAATTCAGATTCAGAAGTACTTTATTCATCGAGTCGATGGTCTCCACAATGAACTCCTGGTTCTGTGGCAGGTTGTGAAACTTGTACCAGACTCGATCGAGGTTCAAATTTGGAAAGTCGTAGTATTTCGTCAGTTTATCCATTGTATTATTCACTGACTTTAGCTGATCAGATATGTCTTCCAGTGTCAATGAATATTCGAAAGCTGCGTGAGGAAATATTGTGTAAATTTCTATGTGTATATATGGCCGATTCTCTATCAACTCAACTCAACCGGTCAACATTTTTTTTCTATATCTAGTATGATGAACACATTGTTTGGAATGTCAGGATTGTACGAAAAAATTTATAGAGCGATTGGGGCCTTCTATCACCCTTTTTCAGAATTCCAAAGTTAGCCTTTTTCGCATTTTTCCGTAAAGATAATACCCTTTAGATAATAAGATCGCCAATATTTCATTAAGCTTTAGCCCAGTTAAGAATGACTCAAAAGGAAAAGTGCACCAAAGCTTTTTTGTTAGAAATCATCCAAATTTTCAGAAAAAATGGGTCCCGAAGCGATTTAAGCACTCTGGAGGCTTCTACAATAGAAATAATCAAGAAAAAACACAAAATCTAATCAAGTATGACCCGGACTTTCCTTTCCAAAACTATTTAAGAAGCTTCCTCATCATGTCAATTACTCCCTTATAAGTTTTTATGATGGTTTGAGCATTATTACGCTCTGGAGACGCTAATATGAATCGAAAAAGGTGCAAAAAAGCCCCTAAAACAGAGTATAGCCTTAGATTTTTATTCGTAATATATTTTTTTAAATATTCGAAACAAACTTTACTCCACTCGATTAAAACTTCGTATTCAAAATAAAACTTACTGTTGATTTATTGTAATTCACAATTGTTTTCACAGATATGTATTCGATTTGGTATCAAAAACAAGAACTGTCATGTTTTTCATTTCAAGTGTTTATAATATTATTATGATATTCACCTGAATCATTTTCCCTTGATCTCGTATCCTGATAATCTCGAGGGGGGTCTTTTTCGGAGATTCGTCTCCTCGTTTCCCGTTCTCTGATACCCTGATTAAATAAATGTTCGTTTACTTTTGTGTCAAAAATGTATTGCCTTTGGATATAGAACGTATATCGAAGCAGTAATATTACTGCGAAATTACTAAATGCACCGCAGATAATAAAATGCCTTGATGTTCTGTTCAAGTACTAGGTCTGACAATAATATTCGAGTCCCTATCACACGTGCTCCCTCCCAATCCGACTGGGAGTACCACTGTTTCGTCGTTACTGCTTGAGAGTGATGTACGCACACGTGTGAGAGAATGCTAAATTATGTCAGCGTACACAGATGACGTTAGACTTGGCGAAAAAAATGTACGATCTTTTGTAAACGAACGTCACGTTACAATATTTCGACTCGAAATTCAATTTTGTGTTGAGATTCTAAATTTCGAAAAAAAGTTGTTCTCTCGAAACTCGAATTTAATTATTATCTCCCGTAACGTGATTGTTATTATTGATATTAATTTTCGTTGCGAAAAAAATTCAACTCAATTGACACATCTAATTAAACACATATAATTATATACATATATACTCGACTGCGTAATTAATCTCGGCTCTTAATTTAACTTGCAACGCAGCATTCAGTCATCTACGCGCGAGTGTATGTTTTCTGCTCAGGTCGTATGCACGTAAGTGAACCATACTTGACGCGTTTCGGGACGTGGGCTTTGGGGACACTCGCGCTGCTTGTCTTTCTCACCGAGCGCGCCTTAAGGCTCTCTCGCACACGTCTTCCCGCCAAGCGCGCCTTCTTCACCACGCGGGCCATGGCTTTCTTCTCGTTTGCTACGCAAAATGGCTGACTTTGTGTGCGAGGCATAAAAGATTAGCGCAAAGAAGAACGGCCGAGAGCGGGGCAATGTGCTTTGGCCGCGCACGTTGTGACTCGTTTCACACGTGCTGCGCGCCAGCCGAGTTCTAAATGTCTGTTTTCGGTATGCGCAAGATGTCTGTAATGGCTCTATCTGTAAGAAAATGAGAAAAGGAAGCGTCTCTGCAATCGCAAAATTGATGCTTCGTTTTGCGAATCGAAAGGCTCTAATGTCGTGTACTTCGATGACTCTAACGTGGCTCGATTGTTCCGTACGGCATTCAGAACTTCATTTTTGTAACACTCACGAAAGACAAATGATTTCGCGACACGGTGTAATTTTTTATTTTCGTGCTCGATAAAACTCGTGCATAAAAACCACTTACTCTTTGACGCTACCTTTCTCAGAGATTTTCCAAACCTCGATGACTTCGATGGCACTCGAGAAAACAAGTTTCTTTTGCACTCTACACACAATTTCACTTTTTGCAAAACACTGCTCAAACACTCGCGTGCCAGGCCGATAACCTGTTAGAGTGATGGAGTTGATTGAGGCAGGATTGCAATAAAAATATATATATGGAGGCACTATTTAATGAGCACAAAATGAATACTTTATTATTGATAAAATAGTTTAACTCGAGACTCGAGATAAAATTTATTTATTAATGACTCAAATGAAAACTTTAGTGAAAGCAGCTCGAAGTGTGTCAACTTGACCAGTAGTGAATTAACTAGTAGTGAGTCGCAGTCGGAAAGACATCGACATGCATGCGTGATGTGCGATCGCAGCGCAGACATCAGTCTCGTACACACACATACGGTGCCTGGGAGAACTCAGGAACGTCTTGGGCCTCGCGCTAATTGCGCTGCGGAGAAAGGCCCTCTGACAAAATATAACAGCAAAGCTTATTAATTTCTATTTTTCTGTTGTTTGCAAATTAAATTATTTATAGTACTATTTTTCATTTTTAACTAGTTCGATTAAACATGAAGGTCGTAAATCCATTGATGAAAATAATCTAGCATTCATTCTTGATGGATCGAGAGGTTCAAAGCAATAATAACTTCTTGTATTTTTAATGGGGTGTGTTGTCTCAAACCTGCTTTCTAATTGTTGTCTTCTTATTTCGGCATCATCGTTAGAAACGTAGATGAAGCTAAATTATTTAAATATATTTTTAAATAATAAATAATTACTGGGTAACGTAGCTTGTATAAAAAAATGTTTCACCTGATTGTTGCATCACTTGAACTCAAATAGTGGAACATTTGCTTATTAGGCGTAAGTATTATTGTGCCTTACAGGGAAGCTTTTATTGATGCACGTTTTGCTGTAGCTTCAATACGTCGCTGTGTTTCACTAATTAATAATTAAGACCACACTCTGAAAACTTGCATATCGATAGAAAATTTCCTCAGCTTTCGATTGAGACTATTTAGAAAAATTTTAAAAATGCCCTTTTTGAGATATTCAACTTTGAAGGTTTTCCGGCAACTTTCTCGGGGTAAAACGAAAATTTTTGGAAATCTGAGGTAATTTTCCATTGAATTCATATGGCTTATATTTTTTCTAGGTGCATTTAGATGCTTTTCTGACGAGTTACAAATTGAGCAGTTTGGCTTAATAAGACCACTCGCGCGCACCGTCCTAGTGACGCAGGGGCTTGGTGATGAAAAAAATTAAAATCTCGTGATGCAGTTATCTTTAAATAAGTGCACTTAACAAATCCCCACCAAAAAAGTTTTAAAATTCAACACCTAGCACTTACTACAGTAGTATAACCATGCCAAATGTCCACTCCGTTAGCTGTCCTAAAGTCAGAATCGTTGCTTTGTCCACGTCGGGCGTTTTTTAATGAATACCTAAATATTTTATAGTATGAAGACTCTATTTTATACTTCTTATAGATGATTTTTATGTGCTACCGTTACTTCAGGAATCGTTTTTGAACTTCGTACAGCTATTACAAAAGTGTCCTGAGTTTTGGTCATATTTTTTTGTACATTGAACATTCGACTTTAGAATGGTATCATGATCACTTTGAAGCCCCGCTGTACTAACTTTCTCAAAAAAGTTCATGTGTTTGATTTTCGGTGATTAAAAATTCAATCGTTGGATGATGGCTTCGCAAAAGCGTCAGACGTATCGCCAAAATCAAGCGGTAAAAAGATCTGTCCGCTTCGTTGTCAAAGAATACGCAGGTAATAAAAGTCCGTTTTCAACATAGAATACGTAGAAATGTTTGTTTTTAAAACTCCAAGTTCTAGTTGTCGACGAAATCCCACGCATTTAAGGGGACACACCAGTGTTTATGCCTATAAATGAAAAACATGAAAATTAAGGATTACTATTAAAATTTTTTGTTTCTGATGTTAAAATTTGTTTTTTAGGTCCTTTACAACAAAAAATATGTCTCTAGTTCCTCTTATTATTAAAATTCATCTAGGATTCATATATATTGACTTGTGATTTCTAAATCATTGACCGCATGATTTTGAATGTATCATTTATTCAATTTGGGTCCTTTAGGTCTCAAAAGTTTTGTAATAAAATTCTTTTCCACTTAAGTGTAACAGAATTTCAAGAAAGAGCTTGGAAAATTTTTTTCATACTAAAGTCCATAAACATGACAAAAATAGCTATTTTAATCATGCTTATTGCTATATTTGGAGATTAGTAGATTAAAAAATAACTAAATAAAAATCTGCTACACTTAAGTGGAAAAGAATTTTATTACAAAACTTTTAGACCTAAAGGATGCAAATTGAATAAATGATACATTCAAAATCATGTGGTCAATGATTTAGAAATCACAAGTCAATATATATGAATCCTGGATGAATTTTATAATAAGGGAACTAGAGACATATTTTTTGTTGTAAATGGACCTATAAAAACATATTTTAACATCAGAAACAAAAAATTTTAATAGTAATCCTTAACTTTCATGTTTTTCATTTATAGGCATAAACACTGGTGAGTCCCCTTAAACCCTGCATATATGGCACACAAAAGAACGATTTGTCCGCTCCGTTGCTGTCCGCTCCGTCAGCAGTACTCGGTTTCAGCATAGGCAAATTACATGTTAAAGATGAATTTCTTATCCTAGCTTTATAAACATGAAAACAAATACTTTTTCGGGTAAGAGAAACGAAGTTCCGTTCTTAAAAAAGGGTTTGGAGACAATTTTTTTTACGTACTTTTCCGATTCGAAATATCGATGAATCGGGAGAATCAACCATATACTCGTATATTGTCAAACGTGTATATTTAAAAATATCTCTAAAATGTTCGAATACGAAAATATCATCAAAGATTTCGTATACATACGAATTAAAAAGTATTCCTGAATTTTTTCATGCACTCGAATGTCACAGTATTCTCGAATATGTAAATATTTACGAAAAATCATGTGTAAAAAAATGTTCGAGTTTGTTTACGTTTAAAAATTTATTCGATACTTTGCTAATATAAAAAATTTTAGAATAAAAAGATATTTTCTCATTTTCACGAATCTAAAAAAATTCTCGAGTATAAAAGGTTTTTGAATGGTTATACTTTCGTATCTGTAAATATGTCTAATATACTCGTATATGAAAATGTTCTTAATTTTCTCGTAAATACTTGAACACGAAAAATGACCTCGAATATGAATAGTAGATTACATCACATGGCACGAAAGTTAAATTTCCTGGCGTGCGGGTTATGGCGCCGAGGCGAAGCCGAGCCGAACTTTTGTGCCCCGTGATGTATACAATTTTTCTGTATCCTCCGCCGAAAGTAAAAAATAATAAATTGATTCTCAATGATATATCAGACGACAAAATGCAACTTAATTCTGCTGTCGCGTAGCGCTATAAACTTTCGAGTCATGCGCTTGCACCGCCCTCTTGCGACCATTATATATTATCATTAATGTGCGTGCGATCTATTTATTTGCACTGTCTGCAAAACGACACCGATATGCTCAGCGACTACGCTGACGAGTAAAAGTTACCATTAATGATAATGAAATAATGAACAGGTGAGCCCGACATTTGCAAAAACGAGGCGAAGCCGAGTTTTTGCTGGTCGGGGCTCACAAAAAATAATACAATCAATAGTATAATAGTATAAACCTAATACACTGATTATTGCTTTCGCAGAACAGTATTACGCTGCTCTCAGAATCTGGGTCAACATGCAAACTATCAAAAATATCTCGAGTGTAAAATGAAGTTTTTTATATTATTTTAATTTTATTGTATTTAATATCAATTCATGTGTAGGAGGCAGTGTATATGTTTGATTTTAATAATTATTCTAGTTAATTCATGTAGGTTATTAATAAAAATGATAAACAATGATTGACTGTTTTTAAAAAAATAAACAAATTCATTGATTTTGTTCATTTTTCATATCATATATGCGTGTATAAATATACAAGAAGGATGCAAGAGTGCGCTGCGAGCGCAGAGCAAAACATGTAAACATTTGAAAGTGGCCGTAAAAGTCGAACTTTCGTGCGTGTTTTTGCGCACGAAAGTCTATACTTTCGGCCATAGGATACAGAAAAAACTATTTTCGCACTTCAAAGTATTATCGAATATTCGCGGAAATGAAACAATTCTCAAGTATTCTCAAGTATGAAAATAATTTCTAGTATTCGCAGAAATACAGGGATACTAGAATTCAATAATGTTTTTGAAAATTCACAGATATAAAAAAAATAATCGAATACAAAGTGCTTTCGAGTGATTGTGTTATCACATATATACTCGAATATAAAAATATCCTCGCTTTTCTCTTATGTGCTTAAGTATAAACATATTTTTGTTCCCAAACATTTTTTCGAATAAGCGGGTTTGAAAGAATGTCTTATTATGAACATGGGTAAGTCTCAGAATTTTTTTAATAAACCTACGCTCGTATGTCACCGATCTTGCCGCGCTTTTGGTATGTTATAGTACATGATAAAAAAGGGCCAAAACCAAAATTATTGACCCCCTTCCCCCTCCTACCCCCTTCCTCCCCTATAAACGTTCATTTTCTATCGATATTTATTCTGAAGGCCTGAAGAAATTAAAAAATCTGAAAAAATTCATAAAAATACTTTTTGCCAATCCAAACAACTTTGAATTTTTTCAAATTTTTTAATTACTTCAGGCCTTCAGAATAAATTATTGATAATAACGCGTATTCTGATACATTATAGTATAATTCATAATTTAGCGCTGTTTGTGCCAACCTAGTAATAATTACTTATTTTCAATATTAGGTTGTCACTCTTAGTCGTCCAAAGATGCAACTCTCACTATTTTACTCACTTGCCTCTGTGCTCTATAGCCTCGTACACGACCATAGCTGTTTAACATTAAAACTACAATAAATCTGTTATTCTATAAACAAATCTTTTATTTGCAATCCTGCCCAAATAGCTATTCAACATAAATATAGATAGAAAATGAACGTTTATGGGGGAGGAAGGGGGTAGGAGGGGGAAGGGAGTCTAACATTTTGGTTTCAGCACTTTTTTATTATTTACTATAATATTTGGTATACGTACCAAAAGCGCGTTAAGATCCGTGGCATACGAGCGCAGGTTTAATTAAAAAATTCTGAGCCTTACCCACATATATTCAAATATTTTCTAAAATGGAAATATTTTCGAATTCAAAGTGCTTTTGAGTGGTAGTGTTGTACATTGTGTTATACCTAAATATCAAAATATTTTTGATTTTTGCGTATATACTCGATCATAAAAATATTGACGTTTATATAAACATATATTCGATTATTCATATATTCAGGAGTATGTTAACATTTCGGAATGTTCGCGGATATAAAAAAAATTGACGTATGTAAAAATATATCGGAATATTTGACAATTTGATAATATTCTTGAATTTAAAATATTTTTGTGTAGTTGTGTTATAAAATGTACGTATATTCCCAATGTTAAAGCACTAAATCTCTTGGTAGTATGAAAAAATTGTCCTCAAGTATGGCAATTTATCAGCGCAAAAATGTTTTTATTCGATTTTCAAAGAAAAATTATAATATTCGAATTTATGTCTCCTTATTGTGAAACAGTATAAATACGAACGACAACTTCATGATTTAAAATTTATAATAAAACTGGAATTTCAATAGATATTTCATAAAATAAAATCATCAATGCCTTCACGTATTAATCATTACGCAAGTAACCTTTGTTGTTTTGTAAAAACACATCTAAAATTTGGATTTTTTTATACGATTAAAAATTGTTTGGATGTATTTTAAAGTTTCAAAGACACTGGAAATTTGATATGACTCAATCGTGCCATATTTTTCATTCTATTTAATAATAATTATAATAATAAAAATATTTTAATTACACCTATAAGAGTGTTAAAAAATTTATTAAACAAATAACTTTATCGTGCATTAAAAACAATTCTAGTTTTTAGATTAATTATTGATAAATATGTATAACTTCATATTAGCTACATTCTTTTATCATACTAGGAGCATTATCCAGTAGCAGTAAAACTTAAAAACTCAAATTTTCTGAGCTTAAAAATACTTTCACATCTGGAATGAATGAAAGAAAAGTCTTATTTGACCGCAAAACACTGGCAAAGCTCTTCATTTAGTTTTTTTTTAAGAGCATGTGGGGCTTAAAACTTGGGGCGCCAGTCACTACTGTGACGCCTAAATAATTAATTTATACAAGAAGACATAGACATTTACAATGATGTTTGATCTTTGCCATTCGGCACGCGAATAGATCACCCGAAATAATCTTTACGTGGCTTCGGGCCACCTCGTTACAGCATCATCAGGCTCGGTCAATGTAC
The DNA here is from genome assembly GCA_034770305.1 of Trichogramma dendrolimi. Lineage (NCBI taxonomy): Eukaryota > Metazoa > Arthropoda > Insecta > Hymenoptera > Trichogrammatidae > Trichogramma > Trichogramma dendrolimi. Next base: position 597,456 of record JAPMIB010000013.1, read on the forward strand.
GCATCTCTCTCGACGAAAGAATAGAGCTAGATAAGGAATGAGTACCACCAGACCCGTGCTGTAATACTACTTCCTTACAACAGATATCCCTGATCCCGAGGCGATCAAAGCTTGACCTTCTTTATTGACTTGCTTTATTGGATTCATGAAAAAACAAGCATCTGAGCTCATAAAACGTCCACCATCAACAGTTAGGTAGCTTGCAGGTACTACAAGCAGCACTGTAGAATAGAGGGGAGCGAAAAACAGATATTTTTCTGAAAATCCCTTTGTAATAGTGTACAAAGCCATTCTTTTACCATAAAAAGAAGGTAGCTGAAAGCTGATGAGGAGCAATTAAGTTTTCTACTCTAATTAGCGAAAGAACAATGTCTTTCACTCGATTTCGACATTTTTTATCTTTTTACCGTTTGGAAACGGATTTTTGTTTAAAAAAATTACTATTCAGGCCTTTGGTGTTACTCTAAATAGCCTAAGAGCTCCATTTTATATTTTCTACAAGGCCCGACCAGCAGAGCTCAGTTACGGTTGAGCTCTCGACCATGACACATCAGCAGTAGCTCCTTAGTTATCCAAAGGACCACTGCCTTCCCAGAAGGTTCACTCGGCTAGGGATTTTTTTTCTTTAACCTTTAAACCTTGACTCATCATTCCTTCACCAACCCTCTCAAGGACGACCACGAGGCATGGTTACTTAGAGATTGGTCATAAAACTTTAACATCAAGCCGGGGTTAACTCGCCAACGCTACCGCCACTCAAATCCCAGCGGGTTTCAAAACATCTATTGAACGGTCCTTTTCAAGACTCTTTTCTTTTGCTTCACAAAATAAACAAATTCGCCTGAACTAGTAAAACAACGCCTTAGTTGACCTTCTGTCGTCGATGTCTCCTTGGCGTCGCACAGATGGCGGTACTCTGCAGTATTGTCGCCTCTCTGTGTGCGGCACGATCATCACTCTCTCGCGAAAGCCCGTTTGTGGCCGCTAACACTCTGAGCCTCTGCCTAGTTCCAGTGTGACTCTGCGCGAGCAACAAGTAATACTCTTCTTTACGCAGCCTCTCGCAGCCTTTTATCCTACATTTTGTTTTCCAATTCTTATAAGTTTAACATAAAAACACCTGTGTGCAAATCAGAGCGGAGCAAAAATCATTGTTATACTCAAAACGATTTGTGTTTTCTTTTGGTGATCATTAATAAAGTACATATAAAGTGAATTTTACTTTGGTTTTCCCTTTTTTAGTCCACCTTTTTCAACATCAAAACCTTCTCAGGGCTATTGTCGAACTGACGATTGGATTTCAAATTCTCTGATAAGACTTTCAGAAATTTAACCAAGCGTACCTTTTCATAGTTACCCTTGCCCTCTTTACTTTAATTAGCTGACAGCAAGAGCCATTTTTGAATAAATCAGATCCGGGGCTACAATATTCGTTCTATGAGTGTTTTTGCAGGGCTTATGTGGCAGCATATAAGGCGGTCTGAAAAATTTCTGCATGAAGTAGAAATGATGCATTTTTGTGTTTAAAAAATCAAAGCAAAGTAACCGTTTATGCGGCAATAAATAAAAAATTATTGAGTATTTAAATTGTAGTGGGACACCATGTACTGACTACTATATTTCACGCAATCGCGAATATGTACTTGGTTAGGTCACACTATAAGGGTATTCGTCCGTCTAAATAAATGCAACAATATGATTTACGTTGAGATAAATGAAAATAAATGAGAGTTTATTATTTACAATGTGAAATAGACTGTCCGTTATTTCCCGAATTGCTCCAATCCTCGCTCTCACCCCTTGAAAGCTCATCATTGGCTTACAATGAAAGAAAATCATAGTCTGACCGTGATTAATTAATTCTTGATAATACCACAAGCGTCAGCTTTTTTCTCATTTAAATAACATGGGAAATTTTTAAAAAACGGTAAATCAGAGTTTTAAACAAATTAATAGCGCCAAACCTTGGGTATAGTGACGGTTTTCACTTCCTGGTACACCCATTATGAGTAACCAATACTTACGGAACATTCCGAACGGAATTTTGATTCTGCACACACGACATACTCAAAAAAACAAGAAAAAACATATTAGCGTTGTTTTTCGATATTTTACAACAAAAAAGCGTAAATGATCATCTTAGATATGTTAACATGAAAGTAGATTTCAAGACCTTTAATTTGATAGTAAAAACCTATCTAAGTTCATTAGAACCAAAGTTACAGGTGTTTGGAGTTTGATTGAAAAATCAGTTATCGAATCTGTGAACCGTTCAAAGCGAAATCGGTACTTGAATCTTCAGAGAACCTTTAATATGTTTTGTAAGGGTAAAGTGCAAGGGGCTCGTCTTTGCCTATTACAGCTTATTTTTTACGCGTTGAGCTCAAGAGAAAGTTTTATGACTTGTAGCATTTTATGACGTGTATGCCACTACAACGCAAGCAGCTGCTGTAGAGCCTGTAAGAGACGAACTCTGCGTCGCGAGGATTTGCGAGGCGCAGATCGATACTGTAATCAATTATCAATGCTCACGCAGTTCTTTATGCCAACCAAGACGCGATAGATCCACGAGAATTCATTCCGTTCTTATCCACTTGTGAGTGCGTATGTTCAACACCATGAGCTAAAAAGACGTGTGATTGCAAATCATCCAAGCATGAAACCAGAGACCAGAATTCCCTGAAGAAGATGGACCAGACGAGACGATTCCCCGACACCATCATCGAGACGAAACATCAGACAATTTATAGTAATCGGTCGAGCCTCACCGGGTCATTTTGATTAGAATGTAACCTAGAACTCCCCACGAACTCACCACCCTTATAAGATTCCGAACGTATGATTGCTCATTGTCTAGCCGAGACGAAAATAAGGATGGTATGAAAGGACGAATTATTTATATTTAGCATATTTTTTAACTATTATTATCTTTTCTTGTTACTTTATTTTTGTAGTCCACTATGGAGTTATTAAGTTTTGCCCTGGGTACAACTATATGGAAAATTGACATGTTTCAAAAAATGTACTCTTTTGCTCGAGAACGATCAACAATAGAAAAAAAGTTATTGAATATTCAAATCCCACCTACGGTACTTTAAACAATTTTGGGTATTATTGGCCACAGTTCCAGTCTCTTTCATAAAAAAAATTTGAATCAAAGTTTTTTTTCAGGACTCAAAATCGTGTTTTTTCGCAGTAAATTGTTTAAAACTTTTTAATATTTATCAGAGGTTTATTATAAACTCATATTCAAAAAGAAATTAAATTTTACATAGAAAATGGGTACTCAAGAATTGTTCTCGCTCCGATAATATAATTTAATTGCAGACGACAATAGAGAAAAATATTCTGTCCGTCTGGGCGTTAACGGGCTAAGATTCTGAGCGCATTCATATTTTTGAAGTAAGGCTTCCTCATCCTCTTTTTTGATGCCATGTCGACCAAGAGTACGCGATTCACTCTCTTGTAAATTTAATGTTATCTCTCGACACACTCGTTAATTTATTCACATCCAATTTACTCGCAGGTACTTTTACCCAATTTTCGCTCTCTGAACTCACAACTACTACTCGACAACACCTCATCTCTCTCGATTTCTCACACAAGTTACTCGTACTCGAAAGGCACTCTCGTACTCTCTCGCTTGTAGCTCTCATTTCAACCCTCGCTCACCGTCACGTGTCCGGCGCAGCGCGCTCTAGTGGCCTTACATCGATTCTCTTCCGGCGACATACAAATTCGCTCTTCACCTTCGGTCTTACTCTCGGCGTTGGCATGTCTGTTTTCTGGCGATGAACCTGCGAAAACAAATATGCACAATATTAACGGATGTAATCATTCGTTTATTGTCGTTCTTGCACAATAATACTTCTCTATCTTGTCGCGGCTGCTCGACATTGGCCCCATATTTGACAGTGTCACGCACTGCAGGTTATGTTTAAGTTTAAACTAGCGGCAACCCAGGTTGCAGTATGCTGAGCGAGAGGATATGACGTACTGCTTGATAATTTATTAAATATAGAACATTATTATGTGTATGCTAATGGAGCTTAGCAAGAAACTGCACTGAGGAGAAAGTAAATAAGGAATTTAATATTCTGTATATAATATAGAAATATATCAATTTATGAGTAACCCACGAGTTTACATTTTACACATTAAGAAATGTTTTTTTTTATATAAAACATAGTTGATACATTGACGAAATTTTCTATTTGTATATGATACCTTGTGTTTCAATTTCACAATGTCTTGAACTTGTTGTCGTGGCAATAATTTACAATGCGCTAATCTGCAAATGAATCAGTATTAATTTAATTGGGCTACAGATTTTACATTAATGAAATTAATTTGTTCATGTAATGTTGCATTAGTACGTACTTGTGATTTTTTTCTCAAAGTAGATAGGAAATCAATTTTTTTCAATGTTGTACTAGATTTCTCTATTGCGTCAAATCTTTTTTTTAATCGTAAAATCGAGGAAATAACATGTCATTTAACGTCCTTACTCTACTGACAAGGAGACCTTCTCACCTTCGGGTCATGGATTTGGCCCAAACTTTTTCTGGTGATTTAGGACAGTTAGAAAACATGCCCTGTTATGTTAGGTTGTGTGAATATGCCCTAGAAGCCTTAGATAAAAAATAAACGTTGAAATAATAAAAATAAGCATATAAAGCACAATAAATATTCATTTCCTATCCTTAAACTATTTTGGTTACTTATTTTAGACACCTGGTTCTTGAAAAAATTACATTTCATTGTTAAGAAGTTCTTGGTTCTCACTCATGACCCAAAACATTGCAATATTGTTCAATTATGACATTATAAAGCGTTTAATTTCGAATTTACGCTTCAAATAATTATTATTTTAATACAAGCACTGGAGATCCGACAAGTTCTTCACTGTCTTTATTTATTATTAAGTATTTTTCACTGACTAATTTGACACTTCAAGTACCTAAGCAGAGTTGAATTTTATTAATGATGTGATGAGGTGAATAATATTTGCATATAAGGGGCCACTATTTGCCATGATCTCGATGCCATGCCTTTGTGCAATATTGCAATGTTTTGGGTCATGAATGAGATCCAACAACTTCTTAACAATGAAATGTAATGTTTTCAAGAACCAGGTGTCTAAAATACGTAACAAAAATAGTTTGAGGATAGGAAATGAATATTTATTGCGCTTTATGTGCTTATTTGTATTATTTTAACGTTTTTTTTTATCTAAGGCTTCTAGGGCATATTCACACAATCTAACATAACAGGGCATGTTTTCTAACTGTTCTGAATCACCTGAAAAAGTTTGGTCCAAATACATGACCCGAAGGTGAGAAGGTCTCCTTGTGAGTGCTACATATGTTAATCCGGCTGAAAATTCTCTTTCTCCAATATCAATAATAGCCGTAGGTAACGTTATTCCTTAAGCCTTGCGAATGGTACACGCATATGCCAATTTCAACGGGAATTGTTTGATCATACATATTTTTCCTCGTTTTTCATACGATCGCGTTACAGGCTTAATCGGAAATAAATTGTCGTGTATAAATGGTCTATGATACAAGGGAAATTGAATTACAACGTAGGAAGGCAAATTTGGCGGAGACACATTATCTTCATATAAAATGGCCCTAATTGTACCAATTGATCCATTGACCAAACCGCCATTGACCCATATATTTTGAGTAAGCATAACGCTACATCCTATTGCCAAATATGAAAATGGAGCAAGGCCACAACAATCATCATTGACCATATGTACATCCCCATTAACCAGAGCGTTAATGCACATAACAGGTATACCCAGTTCACGTAAGCAACATTCATTTTTTTGTCGAACCAAGTCATTTGTCGGTATTAAATGAATTGCTCCATCAAATCTTTTCTTTTCAGTTTCATCTAATAAAGACATTTTACGCTGCGATCACATGTTGTATTTGTCTACAGAAATATCTCCGATAGCCAAATTATCCAATAATTCTGAAAAAACGCGATCGTTTCCTTGACGATGTGATATAGATAATTCTATAAATAACTGAAACGATTGGAATGCAATAGCTCCTTTAGTTGCCATTGCATCACTAACAGTTTTATTGTACAATGCAACATCTTTAACCGGCAACAATTGCTTATAATTGCCAAACATGAATACATTTAATCCCACAAATGACTGATGTCGAGATGGAAATAGTTCATGACATCTGCTTTCTATTTTACCCAAAGTTTTAGCACCTATCATGGACGTTTCATCAACGATGAGGAATTTCAATTCTTTATGTTCCAATTGTAAAATTCGCTGTGATTGACTATTTAATGGTTCAAATTTATTATGAAAAATTGGAATTTTAAATAGCAAGTGAATCGTGCTTCCATTTACGTTCAAAGCTGCAGCACCCGTAGGAGTAACGACTGCTATAGTCTCACAACCAAGCGCATCAGTAACCTCTTGAACAATCGCGTTGATTAATGTACTTTTACCGGACCCAGCTTTTCCCTGTATTATCACACGTTTAATCATCTGATTGGATTTATCATCGATGTTGGATTGAATTTGTTGAATCTAAATTCTAAAAATCTGTACAAATTTCAGTTTTTCCGGAGATAATGTAATGTGTTGCAGATTACTGTAGTTCTTTATCGAGCGTGTTGCGTTTTCACTTTTAAATGTTTTTAAAAATGTATCAATGTCTTGCAACGAGGGAAACAGCACGCTGTTTACATTCCAATCATATGCTACGTCTATTAAACGTTGTCCTAATTTTAGATCTGATCGTTCTTTTATCGTTGACGAAACCATTTCAAACGCATTATAATATGTATCACTAGTGGATGGATCATCTTCGTTATCAATATCTTCTATACATGAAATTGTCGATTGGATACTGTCTATAGGTGTTACGTTATATTGTTCAAATAATGAGTACCAAGGATGTTCGTTGTTATTGTCGCATAATTTGGAGAGCTCACCTACACTTTGACGGAATGGGATGTGAAGAGTGCACTGTTGCTTGTAGTATAAATCGCTATCTATGTCATCTGATAATTTCAACTTTGGCCAAATTAAAACAACATTCTCATTTTGGCTTTTAACGTAGCGATTTCCATATACATTGCGACGTGCGAGGAATTGGGCCCTAGCCTATGCTCGCCCTGCAGTCGTATAATTTATTTACTGAGGCTCCGGTTAGCCTACCTGGTCGTCTTACCTCAAAAGGGGGGTCGAGCCTTCCACCAAGTGTGGCTCGAGCGTCGGCAATTCGTTGCTGAAAATTCGGAAAAAGGTTCGCGAAATAACCACAAGAGGGAGTTAGTTTAAATCAACATTACTTAATTTATTATTCCAAGTCAAAGTTAATTATTATGCTATAATTTACCAATCAATACTCGATTCCGATTCGATTGTATTTTATTCACAAGGAAAAGTCTCAATAATTGCTTTAGTGACGTCACATTACCATAAGGGTACTCGCGCAGTAAAGTCCGTTCCACTGTAGACGAAGCCTAATGCCACGTGCGTTCACTCGCGAAAGTCCAAGGGGAAGTACAGAGTCACAACACGTGCTCTGTTCGAATCCCGTTTTCGTGACGCTCTCTTAGCTACTACGCGGAAGTGACCTCGCACCGCTCGGCCTACGACGGCTCCGCGACTTCGTGCGAACGGGCACGGCGATGTCCAAAGATGGCCGCTTTCCGATGTCGGTACGCGCGCGACGTAATAGCGACTTGCTCGCCTCGGACGACTTCTACTACGCGACGATGAAACACACAATAATCGACTTTATTTGACTCCGCGATCTCTGCTCGTACGCAGAAAACGACATACAATTTAATACTCTACTTCGCGCGATTCTTCGTACGCACGCAATAACATACAACAATGTTACGTTACTTCGCGATTTTCATACACACGCAACACATACCATACCACACACTCGCATACACGACCAACCAAGTTACTACAATACAATTTGATGCTCGCTTACGATGTCGTTGGCGTTGCTCCGCGACGCCATGCCTGCCGGGTGTCTGCTGCTGTTTTGCGGTTATGTCCAAGTCTCGAAGAAAATTTGGATCGGCGCCGCGTCTCGACGGTCGGCCGGATCCACTCGTTGAACGTGCTTGTGCGGCGGCTGCCGGTGATGTCACCTCGGCACTCGCGACGATGTGGCTCGTCCTATACGCGGGCGCACACACACACAGCACAACGTGGCACGCGACTGTAGCTGATCGTCGTCGAGTTCTGCTGCCTTAACCTCCTCTCGTGCGCACGACTCGCCGCGGCTGCTGTGCGACTCTCGCCTTGAACAGCGTTTTACTACGCGAGACCTTCCACGAGTGTAACCTCACTCTCACGCACTACCACTGCACGGTTTTTTTTAGTGCACTCGCTTCGCTCTTTAGCCTCGGACTTTCTTTTCGCCTCCGCAGTCGCGCGATCACGTACAAGTTCGTACTCGCTTTTTAGCCTCGAAACTACTCTGCCTATGCGTGCGGCCACGTGCGTAATAATAATCGTAATGGTCGTCGTCGTCGCCTCACGTGGCTTCTTCCGCTGCCTTCGTTCTTCTCTCCTGCTGCTGCCGCTGCTACTGCTACGGCTGGTCGCCGAGCCGTTTGTTCGGTCGGCAATGCACGTGCCTACGCTGCCGCGGTGTGCGGAGGTTAGAAGAGCTTGGCTCTTCCTTCACCCTGCACGGTCGGTCGGTCGGTCGCAACTCTCACGCTTATACACGCGGCATTCACTCTGCATCGGGCAAGTTCGTTTGCCCGTGACATCGTCACAATACCCCCCCCCCCCCTAAGTCGGAACTACCGCTCTGCGACATGTTCCGCACTTACCAAGCGTTTCCATCGGTGTACCTGTCAATCAATTCAGCAATAAGGGTGGGTAAATGATGAATGAGTGTATGAGCATGTGTGTGAATGGCATAAACAAACTTTATTAATGAACAAAAATGAAAATAACGGCGTTCTTCGCCTCAGAAAAAAAAACAAAACGGACTACTGTCCAAGGTTCACTTTGCGTGACGGGCTACTTTGCCCTAACTTACGTACTAATTTTACTAATCGCTATTAGGCACATGGTATTTCCTTAATACTCTCGGGTCAGTGACAGTCCGAGCTGTCCACCTTACTACTAATGGCTAATGCCCAAAACAAAATTAAACTCGGCTTTATTGCCTCTCAAAATAAATTAACTCAAATTACAAATAAACAAAAAAAAAGAACTACATTCGAGTCTTTGGCCTGATTGCCGTTCGGTTATTTCACCGCGTAAATCTACTGTCCTCTCGGGACACTCTAATCAAACAAAAAAAATGCTTGGCTTCAATGCCTGATCACATGGGTCTTCGACCTCATTATAACCTAAAACTAGAAATAAAGGAACATGTGAAATTAAATAAATAAATAATCACGGCAGCGAGTATCGCGCGCGCGAAGTCCAAGGTGGTAACTCCACTAGTCCAAGTCCCGCTGCGGATCCTAGAACAGAGTAAAACATTAGTAATCATGTCCGCGGCGGTATGGGTGATAATAATATGTGGACTTGGGGTTCCTAACCTTGCCCATTCGCTCTGAGGGAGCATTGGGTGGGCCGCGCGGGAAGTATCGCCGGAAAACTCTGTCGCGGAGGTCGGGGTCTCGGCCAACCAGGTGCCTCTTCAGGCGCTCGAAGTGGTCATGTGGTGACTCTCCGGAGCGTGGCTGAAGCAGAATCTCTGGTGGCATGGGCTCGTAGTTGCCATGCCGTTCTGGGCCCTTACCGACCTCTCCGGATCCTGCCTCCGACCTTTCCAGCGGAAGTACGCCTCCCTGCATCTAGGACAGCGGTCCATCGCCTGTCCGTCCCGCCACAGTTCCAGCAGACGTTCTTTCGCCGGGGCTGTGGGCACGCCCTGCGCTGGTGACCCATGCCACGGCAATTGAAGCATGCGCAATGGCGGGTCCAGCTCGTCCGTCGGCATCGGCTTAAGGTCGCCGAAGAGCGAGCCAGTCAGCCGTATCTCTGGCTCTTCTGTCTCCTCGGAGACAGCAGCAGCCTCGCCCTGGGAGCTCCGTTCATCGGGTGCAGCGCTTGCGGCGTTCTCAGGCACCTGGGGTGCCGCTTCGGCTTCGACCGTTGCCTCGGCTGTGGCTTGAGTCGGCGCGAGAAGCAGGTTTTCCAAGGCGCTGGGCGGAGAACGGCGCGCGGACACGTAATTGCGCACCTCCGGCGACGCCAGGATCCGGAAGAGCTGCGGTCTCTTTCCGCGATTCTGGCGAGGCTTCGCAAGCACTCTTCGTCGAGCCTCGGAGTCGCTTCCGACTCGCGAGCCTCGTTCGAATCAACGAAAACTCGCTGGAACTCCTGTCGAGCCCAGTCCTGGGCGGATTGCCGCTCCAACTCCGTCTGCTCGTCGTTGCTCATCGCCTCCTGAAACAAATTAAGTCAAAATTGGGTCAATTCGCGTTCTATTTTGCCTACGGGCCTTGGACTTTGGCTAGGACGCGTTTACGCGGACGACGGTTTGGGGTCATTGCGGGCTTTTCGCGGGGGAGCGCTACGGAAAAGATGTTCTACGTGAACCTTATCGTCTTTACGCGAATCTGTTTGGAGTCGGTAAGTCTCGGGTCCGAGGACTTCAGCAATCTGATACGGACCTTCGAGTTTCTGCGCCATTTGGCGGAGAATCCTCTTTTACCGTCCGACAGAGGGTGCGTTCTTCGCTTCACCCAATCCCCCACCTGAAAGCTTACTCGGACTCTACCTTTGTCAAAGTGGCGCTTCTGTTTCTCATGCGCTTGGTCTAAAGCGCGCAACGCGATCCCTCAGCGCGTCCAAGCGCTTTACGCGATCTTTCCAAATCTCTGGACTCAATTGGACTTTCGGACCTCGCTCTTCGACTTCTCGTCGAAGGCTTTTCGGTTGTTGCGGATGTCTGCCGAATTGAGGTACGCCGGCGATACTCTAGTAGTCGCATTCACCGCTGTATTAATAGCCTGCCTCAACTCGTGCAGATGGAGATCCCACTCCCGATGGTCTGGCTGGCAGTACATCGAAAACACCGTTTTCAAAGTTCGGTTGGAACGCTCAACGGGGTTCGCAGCCGGTGATAAGGCGGTGTCGTGACGTGCTTAACGCCAAAGTCGCTCAAAAGGAGTCCAAGGCCTTGTTCTTGAACTCTCGTCCATTGTCAGTCAGCAAATAATCTGGTACGTCCCACCTGAAGAATATCAGTTCTTCCAAAGCATCGATTACTGCCTGGCCGTTTGCTTTCTTGAGGGGCTTGAACTCTAAGTAGCGCGTAAATAGGTCCTGAAATACCAAGACGTACTTATGACCGTTCAGGCTAAGTGGCAACTCCATCATGTCGGCAGCTACCACGGCCCACGGTCGTTCCACGACTCTTCGTCCAAGGGTACCTTGCGGTCCTGTCTGCGGCACTTTGTGCCTTTGACAAAGTTCGCAATCCCTCACATACTCACGAACATCATGCCACATTCCAGGCCAGTAATAATCTCTCGCGACACGATCGTAGGTCTTCTGCTGTCCAAGGTGTCCTGCTGACCGTTCTCATGCGCCTCGGACAAATACGTGCGCGATGCTCCACGGGAACTACCATTCTCCACGCCTCGGTTCCTCCGTCTATTGGGTCTAGTAGGGGATCTTCGCGATGTCGATAGAGGATGCCATTCTCGACTCGCCATGAGCCAAACTTCTTCGGCATCTCCTGCACTTCTTGCATTCGTGTCAAATACCAAGGGTCTTCTATGGTCTCAAAAGCTGCCAATTTCTTCTTCTTCTTCGTCTGCCATTCTCGACAAGAAATCCGGCACCTTCATCTGCGTGCCCTTACGATGCTCGATGGTGAAGTTCCAATGCTGGAGTTCCAAGGCCCATCTGGCTAAACGTCCTGCCGGTTCTTTCGACGTCTGGAGACTCTTGAGTGCTGAATGGTCGGTGATTACCGTGAATTGATAACCTTCGAGGTATGGACGGAACTTCTTGACCGCCCATACAACGGCCAAGCACTCACGCTCCGTGGTCGAATAATTACGCTCCGCTGAGCTCAGGACACGACTGATGTACACGATCGGGTGTTCACCATCGTCATGCTCCTGAGTCAGTACAGCACCGATAGCGTATGCGCTTGCATCGCTCTGCACTCGGAAAGGCTTACCGAAATCTGGCCTAGCTAGTACAGGTGCAGAGACGAGTGCACTTTTCAGCTGCTGGAACGCCTCGTCTTGATCTGGGCCCCAAGTCCAAGGAGCATTCTTCTTCGTCAGCGAGAGGAGTGGCATTTTTACGCTTGACTCCATCTCAATAAATCGAGAGTACCATGACACGCAACCAAGGAACCTTCTTAGTTCTTTGAGGTTGCGAGGTGGAGGATAGTTCAGCACTGGGGCTACTCTCTCCGGGTCAGGTCTCAGGCCTTGGTCGTCGAGCAGGAATCCTAGGTAGGTGAGTTGCTTACAGCAAAACTCGCACTTCTTGCGATTTACTGCAAGACCTGCTTCTCTTAGCTTCGTCAACACTACTTCCAGCCACTTCAGGTGTTCTTCGAAAGTGTCAGTCGCCACGATGATGTCGTCGAGGTATCCGAAGATATTTGGCTCGTATTGCGGGCCAAATAACGCATCAATCAAGCGTTGGAATGTCCGAGGTGCATTGCACAGTCCAAAGGGCATTCTCGTATTGCCATAGTCCAGATCCCGGAACAGCAAAGCGGTATAGCGCTTGCTATGCTCCTCCATAGGAATCTGGTGATAGGCGTTCTTGAGATCGATCTTGGACAAGTAGCGAGCTTTCCTCAATTTATCAAGTATCCCGTCCATGTTTGGAATGGGATACTGATCTTGGACAGTTACCTTGTTGAGGTCCCGGTAATCGATGCAAAAGCGGTATCCGCCATCTAACTTGCGTACGATTACCGGGGCACTACACCAGTCGCTGGCTGAGGGTTCGATGAAACCTTGCTTGGCCAGCTTCTCTACTCCTCTCGAGCTACCTCTTCCATACGAGGAGAAATTCTCCGAGGATGATGTCGTACTGGTGTACCTGTTGTCACTCGAATGTGGTGCTCGGACATGTGAGTTAGTCCAGGGCTCGGGCTATCTTCAGGCAAGTACTTTGCTACCAATCCAAGATCTCCATCTCTTCCTCGTCACACAACGAAATTCCAGCGCACTCTGCAAATAATAATGGCTTACCTTCTTCCTCGGACGGGCGTGATGAATGCCAAGGGCCCTCCTTCACTCGCCAAAGGTATCTACCTCCACGAATGTCAACGTCAAATTCGAGTATAAAATCCATTCCAAGGACAACATCGTGTCTTAACGTACCGCAAATCCTAGCATTTATCTTTGCGCTTTGCCCGTCGATCTCAAAGGTGATCGGCAACTCACCGTCAATCTTTGCATAACCTCCCGATCCACCTTGAATATAACCGCGCTTACCTGTAATCTTGTCTGCAAACTGCTCTGCCACTCTCGGCAAAATTGCTGTCACTGTCGCTCCAGGGTCTAAGAGAGCTACATACTCTTGCCGTCCAAGGCACATCTTTATGAGATGGCGGTTTTCATTGCTCAGACCGGCAATTTCGACCGCCTCGTCAGCGAATTCAGCCGGTGGGTCAATCGGCTGTTGCATTATCGCTTCACCTTGGACATCAAGAAACAGCTGATCTCGATCATCTTCGTCCTTCAAGAGACACGGACGCTGGTTCGGATCAAGACTTCTCGAACTTGATGCTTCTTCCTGCACTGCTCTCGCAACATGGCACGCCACCAGACGCTCGACGCTTACCTTCGAATACTCCACTTCACTTGCAACTTCGTCCGGAAATAACTGCGCCTCATCTTCCTGTTTCACTTCCGCCACAGCTATCTCCTCTTCATCCAAACTCCCACACTCTTCCGCGTCGTCGTCTTCCGGCTCTTCGTCATACTGCATGTACACGAGCTCGCAATCTTCCACATCTTCGTCGTCCAAGGCTTGATTTTCCTCAGCAATCTCTCTCGTCTCCGCAACTACTGGGGTTGCTGCTGACCCTGCAACAGCCCCATCTATGCGTTTCCCAAAGGCTTGATACGAGAGGCACAAGTCGGACAATTCTGCACGGTATAACCTTCATTGCCACACAGCTGACACTGTACGCGTGGTGTAGCCATTGCCACTGTGCCTGCGACCTCCTGCGGCACATTTGGGCATGTCTTTCGAGTGTGTCCACGTTGTCTACATCCGTAGCACACTCGAGACGGACAGTTTGCTGCTCGATGGCCGGGTACTTGGCAGTGGAAGCACGGGCCGGTGAAGCTCGTACGTCCTTGCTGTGCAGGCGGGGTACTCGCTACGTTTGGCTCGTTCTTCGGTTGCGGCGGTGGGCTTGTCCAAGGTTGTTGAACAGCTCCCTGACCAGCCGGCTGTCTCGGCCATTGAGGCATTGTTGCTATAGGTTGCTGCCAGCCTACATTCGGTCCAAGTTGCATCGGTGGTGCTATCGGCTGACTCGTGACTGGAGCCAACTGCATCGCACTCATTGCATACTGTGGCCACGAATACTGTCCATTTGCCTCCGTCCAAGGGTTTATCGGCTCGGGCGCCTTTACCGTCTCATCTACCGTCTTGACTTGCGACGCTGTCTCATTACGCTGTTTATCTTCGTTACTTGCAACAGGCTTAACTTTACCTTGTTTATTCTTAACCTTGGACTGTTCTTTCTTGCTTGGTGCTGTCATTTTCGGTGATTTCTGTGCTTGAACTTGCGTCGGTTCTTCCTCACTATCAACCGCTGCCATCGCTGCCATCTTGTGTATCTTCTTACCGCTGAATGCTGCATCCGCGAGTAGAACTCGATTCCGAGGCGGAGGATCGCGAAACTGTTGATCTCTCGTTGATTCCTTCAATTTTCTGCCGAGTTTCACGGCCGCCTTGATAGACTTCGGGTGTCCGAGGGCGATGAAGTGCCGATACTCACTTCGGAGATTTTTCAAGAAGCGCTCAGTGAGCTTCTTCTTCTTGGGTTTCTGCTTCATGAAACGCACGATGTGTAGGAAACAATCGGCGAAGTCACTGATCATTCGCCCGGACCTTGCGTCCGTTTATCAAGTTCCTCGCGCAGCTCATCGTCGTCGATCTTCTTCATATTTCTTCGTGAAAGCCTTCTTGAATCTATCCCAGCTTTTCCATTTCTGACTGTTGTCGTCGTACCACGTTCTCGCATGACCGCTAAGAACTGCCGATAACGCCTTGAGTACTAACTGCTCATTTAGATCATTCGTAGTCATGCACGTTTCTAATTCTTTCAAGAATCGCCTCGCTTCCAGTCGGTTGTCGCCGTCGAAGGTATTTTGCCAGCTCTGCAAAGCTCTGACTGTCTGGCAACCGTTGGGCTGTGACGCCGCATTCGTCTTACGTTTCGATTTGCTCTTCTTTGTTTTCTTCGTCTTCTTCTTCTTCTTCTTGGATTTCTCATCATCTGAGCTGTCCGAGGAAGATTCAGACGACGAATCGGAGTCTGAGCTTGACGAGTCGCTCGATGATGAGTCTGACGATGACTCGGACGATGATGACGAGCTGCTGGCGATGAGTCGTAATGTACCAAGGTCTTCGACTTCTTCGTTGGCTTTGCCTTCGACTCGGTATGAGTAGTCGACAACGACTTGTCCAAGGGAGGTTCAACCTTTGTCCGGTTTTTCGGCAGGTCACACTTCTTTGACGGTGACTCTACGGGTGCTTCTTGGCGCTGTTGTTGTCTGTCTTTCTCGGTATTCTCCAAGGACGGTGCTCCGAAGGCTGCATCGATTGCACTGCGACTGATTGGTGCCATCGGCACAAATTGCGGCCAATTCATGTAGCTCGGCGGTAGGCCCGGAAACATGCAACTTGTCGAGGTTGCGGGTGTCGAACTCGTGGTCGCCGCACTCTCCATGCCGGGCTGCCACATCGGTGGTAGGCTTGGTCTCCAAGTTGCACTCGGCGCCCACGCCGTTGTGGTCGAAAATGGTCCAAGGGTCATTCCGGTGGCAGTCGCTGCCATCCTGGTCGTAGTCGTAGTCGTAGAACAGGTGGTCATAGTGTGAACATTCTTCGTAGACACGGGTGTATACTGCCCCATGCTCTCCTCATCTATTTGCCGTGCTGTCTCGAGTGTTTTCTGGATTTCTTGAGCCCAGTAATCTTCTTTTGGCTCTTGGCCCAAGCTCTTGATCGAATCTATCTCGTCATTGATTTCCCTCCGAGCTTCTTCACTTAGTACTGCGTCGGGTACCTCATCGTACATCTCGATCCAAGGAATCTCTTCGTCGGGGAATTCGAGCTTCGCTTCGGCGCGAACCAATCGATCGCGGATCACTGCCTCGAGGCCTTTGTAATTGAGGCCCATTGCACACAATTTATCAACGACGACCTCACGAGGACATAGTGTAACCTCTCGGACGAGCTTACGAAGGCATCGTCCTAACGGTGTCGACAAACGCGATGTCGCTTGCACCCAAGTCTCGGGGACATTCATACTGAGTCACGGAAACTAACCAAGGATTACTTCGGGTCAAATCGGGAAAACTAACAGTTCAAATGTTACTATCAAAAATCTTAAATAAGGAAACGGCGTTACCTAAGCCGTTGTACCTAATCGTCTGGTGGTACTCGCTGAGTATTGGATCACCTCTGGTAGGCTCGAATCTCGATTCTCGTCCAAGTGCAATTATCTGATTAATTTGGCTATTATCTGTCTGCCTTTCCTGCCGACAGCTGAGTACCAACTAAGGTTCGGTTCCTGATAGCTGAAATGAAACAACCTAGCCACGGGAATTCTTAGGGGTACGGGTCACCAAATAAAATCGTGTGAAAATGTGCAAATGAATGAAAATGAGAATGAGCTTGCTGAATTGATTGTTACAAAATCGGTACTTCAATAAATCAACAACTCAATAGGGCACGCGTTCGCGATCACAAGTCCAAGGCCCTATGAGTAAATACAATTTCTATAATCAATCCTTAATACTACTTACAATCTCGTCTTGGTCGGCATGTTTCACACTCACTCACTTCGATACGCACGCGAACAATTCCAAAATTCAGCTCGACACTTGGTGGAAATTTTTTGAGAAAATTCTCGCTCAAAGAAATTTCACTTCAAATTGGGTCAGTCGATTACTAAGGCCCCATGGGCCCCACGTTGGGCGCCATTGCGACGTGCGAGGGTTTGGGCCCTAGCCTATGCTCGCCCTGCAGTCGTATAATTTATTTACTGAGGCTCCGGTTAGCCTACCTGGTCGTCTTACCTCAAAAGGGGGGTCGAGCCTTCCACCAAGTGTGCCTCGAGCGTCGGCAATTGTTGCTGAAAATTCGGAAAAGGTTCGCGAAATAACCACAAGAGGGAGTTAGTTTAAATCAACATTACTTAATTTATTATTCCAAGTCAAAGTTAATTATTATGCTATAATTTACCAATCAATACTCGATTCCGATTCGATTGTATTTTATTCACAAGGAAAAGTCTCAATAATTGCTTTAGTGATGTCACATTACCATAAGGGTACTCGCGCAGTAAAGTCCAAGGGGATACTGTCGAGTCACAATACGACCTCGGCTCGAATCCCGATATCGTGCCGCGCACTTGCACTCGCGCGTCTCCGTTCCACTGTAGACGAAGCCTAATGCCACGTGCGTTCGCTCGCGAAAGTCCAAGGGGAAGTACAGAGTCACAACACGTGCTCTGTTCGAATCCCGTTTTCGTGACGCTCTCTTAGCTACTACGCGGAAGTGACCTCGCACCGCTCGGCCTACGACGGTTCCGCGACTTCGTGCGAACGGGCACGGCGATGTCCAAAGATAGCCGCTTTCCGATGTCGGTACGCGCGCGACGTAATAGCGACTTGCTCGCCTCGGACGACTTCTACTACGCGACGATGAAACACACAATAATCGACTTTATTTGACTCCGCGATCTCTGCTCGTACGCAGAAAACGACATACAATTTAATACTCTACTTCGCGCGATTCTTCGTACGCACGCAATAACATACAACAATGTTACGTTACTTCGCGATTTTCATACACACGCAACACATACCATACTACACACTCGCATACACGACCGACCAAGTTACTACAATACAATTTGATGCTCGCTTACGATGTCATTTGCGTTGCTCCGCGACGCCATGCCTGCCGGGTGTCTGCTGCTGTTTTGCGGTTATGTCCAAGTCTCGAAGAAAATTTGGATCGGCGCCGCGTCTCGACGGTCGGCCGGATCCACACGTTGAACGTGCTTGTGCGGCGGCTGCCGGTGATGTCACCTCGGCACTCGCGACGATGTGGCTCGTCCTATACGCGGGCGCACACACACACAGCACAACGTGGCACGCGACTGTAGCTGATCGTCGTCGAGTTCGGCCGCCTTAACCTCCTCTCGTGCGCATGACTCGCCGCGGCTGCTGTGCGACTCTCGCCTTGGACAGCGTTTTACTACGCGAGACCTTCCACGAGTGTAACCTCACTCTCACGCACTACCACTGCACGGTTTTTTTTAGTGCACTCGCTTCGCTCTTTAGCCTCGGACTTTCTTTTCGCCTCCGCAGTCGCGCGATCACGTACAAGTTCGTACTCGCTTTTTAGCCTCGAAACTAATCTGCCTATGCGTGCGGCTGCGTGCGTAATAATAATCGTAATGGTCGTCGTCGTCGCCTCACGTGGCTTCTTCCGCTGCCTTCGTTCTTCTCTCCTACTACTGCTGCTGCTGCTGCCGCTGCTACTGCTACGCTGGTCGCCGAGCCGTTTGTTCGGTCGGCAATGCACGTGCCTACGCTGCCGCGGTGTGCGGAGGTTAGAAGAGCTTGGCTCTTCCTTCACCCTGCACGGTCGGTCGGTAGGTCGCAACTCTCACGCTTATACACGCGGCATTCACTCTGCACCGGGCAAGTTCGTTTGCCCGTGACATCGTCACAACATTAATAGATTTAGAATTTCGATTAACGTCTTCTTCGTCTAGCTGTAATCATAGTTTTATTGAATGGTATGTAGAGTATCAATAGAATTAATTGCAAACAATTAAATGTTATACGTTACCTCATATTTTTTCCAGTTGTCTTCATAAAGTATAAGCGAGATGAAATTACGCGTAGATTTCATTAATGACCAACCCATTAAAAGATGCACAACCTCTTGAGCAGAATAATCTCATTCGCTTACAGATAAAATAAGCAGTTTCATCACGCAAGATTTTGCAGAAGTAACATCATCGCTATGTTTGCATAGGCTGTTTATTACATTCATGTACGAGAATGAAGCAACTTCACTCTTTGTTGTATACTTAACGATGTATTTAACAACTGTATTAGCCCGCCATATTTGTGTTACGACATTATTGAAGCGCTGCACATACGGATCATTCCGTCGAGGAAAAAACTCATAATATCCGTGCTTATCATCAATGGAGCTGCTTTCTTGAACGTCTTTAGGAAATTTAAATCTGCAATGTGTATTTGCGTTACCTCGTCTGTAGCAATGGATTCCGCACTTTGTATGACGTTGGAAGGCATTTATTAGTTCACCCAAATCATTTTCGTAATCGGCTGGCGAAATGTCAGAAAATCTTCGTTGAGAAGGATGGTTTGAACATGTCGGATTAGCACTTTTAGGATTAATGGCTAAACATCATAGTCACACGTATCATAGTATTCTTGTATTTTATGAATATGATCTTCAGACAAGTCATTCACAATAAACTCGGGTTCATCTTGTAAGTACAGTAAACCATGTACATGAGGACTTCCACGATTTTGCTACTCAAATCTGTACTAATAGTCTTTCACACGAAATACAGGTTTTAACACTTGACTAATGAACAATTCAACTCGTTCCTTAAAAAAATATCCTACTATGAGAGGATTGTCGTGCATTAATTTTCATTTTTGTTCAGATTGTAAATCAGAATAGTCCGTAGAAGGCGCTAAAAGACGAAATAAATCAGGCCAATGATAATCCGCAGCCGAAGACGTAAAAAAATCGTTGGTTTACCTATCGCAATATAAATCAAATTAATAAATGTAATCATTTTAATCCATCGAATTCGACGCGGAACTAATTTTGATATTATTAACTCTATGTCGTTCAATGCAAGTATAATCGACAACTAAACATGTCTTGATTAATGAACTTCAACATGTAATTAAATTAATGTCAAACGTTTAACATAGGATGGTCGATAAAATGAACAGATATATGGCAGCGGATGAAGGTTTTCTATAAAAAATTGTGGTTCATAGATGAAATAAAGTTTCAACAAGTACCCATGTCGGAGTTGATGGATTAACAAAATTAATTATATTAGTTATAGCGGAAATCACCTAATTCGAGCTCTAAAAATGAAAACGTCACATGATTCGAAGAAAATGTCACATAAATCTAATTTGCGTTTCCAAAAATAATAAGAATTATGTGAGTTTTCCGTACAAATATAATACTTATTTAGCATTAAGCGACAAAACAAATAAAGATAGTGTGAAATAAAAAAAAAAAAATTAAGACTCACGTGGCTGATAAATAAGTATGAACGGAATGGCCGCCCTCAGGCTGTCGAATTAAATGATTTCCAATAAATATGTAATGTTGCAATTGCTCACCTATTTGATCAACCATAGTCGTTAATTCCCTGTACCTCCTGGACCAATAACTCTTGGTAGATTTAATGCGTGCACAATGCACCATAATATTTGCTAGTTTTGAATTATCCTTTTTAATAAGATCTCGTAATTCAAGAACTGTAAGATCCGACAACTTGAATTTTTTCACATACAAATTTGACTGTGTTATGGCATTGTGTCACAAGATCATATTAAGCGCGAAATATCTGAATCTGGGATCTTTAGCAAATCTCCCATCTTTGTAACACATTAGAAATTTGAAATAATTGAGACACGTAATACTGTGAATCCTACTTTGCAAAAAGTCACAAGTTCCATACGGAAATAATGCAGGAAACGCACACGCTATGTATCCTTCACTTTCAAATTCGTTCAATGGTTTTGTCTCACATGTGGGATATGGAAGTTCTAATTCCTTATTAATAAACTGCTCCTGGTCTGTGCTTCGTAAATTGATTATGTATTGTTCATCTAGCTCAATCGAAGCATCGCTTTCAAGTGTCTCAATGGATTCGTCAATATTCATATTTTTCAATATGCTCACGATTTGACCATCACTTGGCAATTTATCCAAATTATCGTAAGAAATATTTATATCGTTATAATAAATATTATGCCGTTTCAACCACAACAATGCACGAAGTACTTTATCGGAGCACACTCGAAATTAGGCAACTCCATATGCAGTATCTCTGTTGAACAAAATAGTAGATGTTAATTCTTCTACATTCAACGGCAAAGTGTCAATGTACTCGTGGATATTTTTCGTAAAATTAACCTCACTCCCAGAGTACGCATATTGGCCACCATTGATTCGATACAGCGATACAACAGGATGAACACGCGATATTAGCATTTGCTCTATATAAGTCATGTCTTGTAATTCTGCCAGTATTTCACCAGGTTCCATATTATTGAACGCGATGTAATATTATCTATGATCAGGACTTTTATGCAAAGAACAATAATAGTTATATAATTTCAAACCAGGAAACGACCTTATACAATTTACCCACGAGTTTCATACAATTTTTGCAATTGACACATCAAATTTTTTACCATCGCTAATCTGTGTTGCGGTTAGTTTCAGTAGACTCTTATTTGAAAACCGTCCAATAGTAGCTTTTGCCTTTCTAATCGGTTGATATTGCTTATTAATCGCTCTCCTGGTTATTGCCGATTTTCGTTTGACGTTTGGCATTTTGTTGAAAGTATCTTTGCTGTAAATAAAATGTAAGAATAAATTGCAGTAATTAAAACGAAATTGACTTATTAAATCAACACGTGAACCACGTCGACTGTTAAATATGCAAATTAAAGTCCCTTTATGTTAATATAAAGTAATTGCAGCTTAATAGAATCACTACAAAAATAACGGTTTATTTTTTAATTATGTGTAATTAATAATTAAAAAGAAATATTATTTATTGAGTAGTTATATTACAACTCGCATATATCTATTCATAAATTAGTGAAAGTTTGCGATATAAAGATGACAAGATCTCACTGTGAGCATAATTTATGAAGTATCTAATAACAGCGTCACTTTGCGCGTGATATGAAACAGAGTCCAGGATACAATTCGATTCGACTAACATTTATGCACAATGTAATTATTGAATCTAACCTACATGTGATTTTATTAACTGAAAAGTTGCTTCACTTAAACGGTGAATTTCGTAGTCAAGAAACAGAAAAACAGAATAACAGTATAGGAGATATAAATGACATATTCTAGCAACCGTGAGTCTGTTAAGCGGCACTCAATATAATGTTAATTATTTATACAACCTTAGCGTATCTTCGTAAAATTACAAATATATTGCACTATTGCATTATATATTAAATACGTTTGATAAATCTCATAAATGATTCAATGCGTATAGCAGATTAATCGTAATGTATCGAGTAGTGCAATTGTACCCACCTCTGTTATGCAATATAATAATAAAGTATTATTGAATCACAAAGTCACTCGAAAGCACCGAGTGGATATATCGTTCAGTCGATAAAAAGTACTGATGATATTAATTTTTTTATTATTAATTGCACTTCATCACTAACATCAATTGAGCACTCAAAGAAACCTTTATTCATACTTACTAATCTTCAGCAAACTTACAAGTAAAATCAAAGAGTGAAATAATTCTTAAGTGCAAATTGTAATCGAGTGTGCAAGTGTGTACTCTCCGACGTAGCGAGAGCAGAGTGAGGCAGAACGAGCCGTCAATAAGGACATACATATTGTAAGTCTATTCTATCATACATCAATTATTTCCCATTCCAGTCTATGCCCTCAACGTAGCACGGGTAGAAATTATTGTGCAGAGAAAACATATAAAATCAAATCTCTCTCT
Source organism: Trichogramma dendrolimi (assembly GCA_034770305.1). NCBI lineage: Eukaryota > Metazoa > Arthropoda > Insecta > Hymenoptera > Trichogrammatidae > Trichogramma > Trichogramma dendrolimi. The sequence goes on from JAPMIB010000013.1 coordinate 620,453, forward strand.
AGCATTCTATTTGTTATGCTCATGTATTGGGAATGTAACAACTTCCATCCCCCGCTTTCAATAAGCTTTGGGCGTACCTCATGTAAGTAGTGCCACAGTTCGTACTGATTAAGAGTTCAACGATTGGTTCCAAATGAAAACAAGGCGACCGCTCTCTCGAAAATTGTGCATGTGTAAGCGTGTACTGTGCAGGTGTCAATGCTTGCATGTTTGCGACGAAACACGGCATACCTTACATTTAATGACTTCCCCGCACACACACATACGCGTTATGGAAACTGTATGTATTTCACACACATCTCGAATTAGCTTGAGCAAATATCAAAAACTCAACAAAAATTTAAAATTATATATTTTTACCAACGACTCGAATAGTCTGATTATAAACAAACCGCACACATTACATCGTGTTTGAAAATTAATAAAAAATGCAATATAAAATTAATAATAAGTACCAGCGCTTTATTTGCCGAGTATGCGAAATATTACATAACACATTAATTGCTGCTACACTGCATAACGATGTGTAACAAAATAACACTATTTCGCATCGTACCAAAATATTCACCATACAAAAACGACGCATCACATATAAATAAATTTCACAATCAATGTACATCATCCAGAATCATTTAAAAACATACATCATAATAATATAATAATATAATGTATTATATAATGACATAATTATATAATAAAAACATATAATGACTGATAAAAACAGATTATACACGTATAAACAACATAATAATACAATAATAACATATTATTGTATCATAACATAATATAATACAACACATACAAAAATAAACATAATAACAAAATCACTATGTACACACTAATCAATAAATATAAGCAAATGCTAAAAAATTATATTTCATCGTTGCACTGTGGTGCCACTTGTGAGAGCGATGAGTGGATGCTTGTTTATACGCGAAGGTATAAAACACGCGGGTGTTGAACTATGGCTCTGGCAGCATCTCGTCTAATAGACTCTTGAACCTGCAACATAATTAATACTTATTAAATCTACATGTTTCAGCGTTTAACGATAAAACATACGTACAGGACACTTTTTTCGTTGTCAGCAACTTTAACGAAGTTCAAGGTGTGGTATAGCTTCACGGTATACCGGTATATATATTCTTGAACTAGATCGAATTACTGACACATGTCTGTATGTGTGTTTTTTTTTTTTTTTTTGTGGATGTGGCGGAGTGAACTCTGCAGCCAGTGGCCCTTTGAAACGACTACCCTACCGGGAACCGTCGTTAAAAATTACTTCGGTGGAGACTCTATGGAGCTTCTCTGCTATGTCTGTGTCTTTTCCGTACATCCCCCGTCAACCTTACGGTGAGTAGGGGTTCGGAAACAAGAAGCGTCGTCTTCATCTTACAGCATCGTCCGGATTGTTTTCACACCTCTGGCGCTTCTTGCCTCAGTCTGGTGACGACTGATTGCGCGAAAGACGCTACCGCCATCCGATTGCCTGCGGTTTCAAGCATGAGCCTGACGATGTTTTCAGGCTCGATTTCTTCTTGAAAGACTTGTTGGAGTCTCTCCCTCTCTTCGTGGAATCGTAGGAAGCAAAAAAACACATGCTCCACGTCTTCTACTGTGATTGGGCAGGCCGGGTAGAGTGCGCTAAGGGTGTTATAATAGCGCTGGCTGTGGCTTTTGAAGTAGCCATGCCCGGACAGGAGTCGTGTGAGATGTTAATCCACTTCTCCATGTCCCCTCTCAACCCATTCCGTGATGTTCGGAATTAGCCGGTGTGTCCATCGGTCCTTTGAGGCCTGGTCCCACCGGTCCTGCCACCTGTTCAGCGTCTCTCTTCTTTCTTCCTCCTTGACGTCCTCGGGGAGGCGCTGGTATATGCGCGCTCACTCATCCGTTAGTAGCGCCAGCGGTGGTACGCTAGCTATCACGTATGTCGCGTCGTAGAAGACGTGTAGTCGCCCGCTGATAACGTGCAGGCAGGCTCGTCGATGTACCGACTCTGCCTGGCGTATGTAGGCCTGCGTCTCTGTCGCACAGCTCCAGATGGGTGCCCCATACAGGAGAATCAAGTCGACGATGTGGGCATAGAGCACGCGTTGGCTACTTCTAGGCCCACCGATGTTGGGCATGATCTTCGCAAGGGCTCCAGCCACTCTTGCTGCCTTTTCGCTGACGATTCGGAGATGTTAGTCGAACCTCAGCCTGGAGTCGATGTGTAGGCCCAGGTAGCACATGCAGGGGGTCGACATTATGCTGCAGTCGCCCACTGTGATCGTGATGGTCTCCATTTTCTTCCTGCTACTGATGAGAAGAGCTTCGGTCTTGTGGTCAGCCGTTTCTAGGCTGAGATTTTGAAGCACGCCACGCACCGGCGAGATGGCAGAGTTCAGATCGTGTTCGATCTGCCACAAGTGCTTGGCAACGGCCATCAGGGCGATGTCGTCCGCGAAGCCTACGATTCTGACGTTGCCTCTGAAGATGAGGCGCAGAACGGTGTCGTACATGACGTTCCACAGGATGTGCCCCAAGCAGGATGGGCCCCAAGTGGGCAACGCCTTGTTCTAGGCAGAGAACGCACATTTTGTTGTTCTTGCAGTCTTTTATTTGATGGCCTGCTTTTCCGTAGTGTAAACAGTGCCCCAAGCGATCAGGTCCCTTACAGCGGGCTGAGACGTGACCGGGGCTCCAGCAGCGGTAGCAGCGCGGAGCATCCTCACGACCACGGATGCGGCAGTTGACCCAGCCAATCCGTATGTGGCCGAGTTTCAGTGCCTTGGTGGCTAGGTTGTCCGGGAGCGCGGCGACAGCTGCCTGCGTTCCAGCGTAAGCTTTCCGTAGCGTCTCGACTACTTCCTTGTTGAGGCTCGGGGCGCCCAGCGATGTGCTCAGCGCGTCGGCGATCTCCTCCTTGGTGGCACACTCATCGATATCCTTGATCTCGATCATGGTAGTATGCTGTAGAGCGCTGGCAGTGGCCGTGTCACCGAGGGCTTTGTCCAATACCGCGCCGAGAGTGGAGGCATTTTCCACGTTTTTCTTGAGTTGCAGCATCAGGGCACCAGCAGCACTGCGTCTGATATATTGGACGCTGCTCCCGACTGATTGCTGCAACGTCGGGTTTGCCTTGAGAGTTCGCAGGATGTCGGCATACGAAGACGCATCCTTCGCCTTGATGACGATTGCATCTGGTCGGTGGTGAACTCTACGCTTCGCTTGTCGCGGCTTCGGCAGTTGTCCAGGCGCGAACAGATCCAGATGTTGTTGTTGCCGTTTGATCACGCTGGCGCTGACGACTATGGTCGACGAGTACAAATCCGTCTTGGTCTCCGACATCGTTGTTGTTCTCGTCAAGCCGCTTGGATGCGGCTGTCACGGCATGGCGCTTGGGTGTTGCGTGAGTCGCCAGCGGTGAAGTTGCAGGCCGCTTACCAGTTGCATTGACCAGGAATATTGGAGAAGTACAGACCGCTTTCTCGGCAGAGGGAGGTCCAGGCGAGTCTTGCTTCTGCTTTGTCTTCTTGAGCGCCAAGATGGCCTGCTTCAGTCATAACGAGTATTTGATCAGCTCCTTGTGGAGGTTGTTTTTTCCAAAGATGCACGTATTAAGGCCCTCCACAAGTCCTTCTATACGAATCATTTTCTTTTCGTAGCTTCTAGTCGCAAACTCTGCGGGGGTCGGGAGCGGGGCATCTTTTGCTAGCAGAGCGGCGCCGATGATTCTCCGTGTGTTAGCCGCCGTAATTACCGAAGAGGAGGTCATCGGCTTCGTCGGTATATACGGTATCAAGCCGCTTTCCAGCTGGCTCGTCTCTCCGACTTCGTCCATCGACCCAGGCGCCCGCCGATCCTGCTGCCCGTCGCACATAGCGGGAAACTCTGTGGTAATAACACTAGGATCTGACACACGATGCAAGATAGCTTGCAACAGCTGCACACACACAGCAGCGTGGCTGTACACACACATGCACCGACGCGGCGCGCCACTGCGAACGCGTAGCACTCACACAAGCACTTTGATTCAGCGTGTATCTACACAAAAAAAGTCAAGAATACCGGAGCACGAGCAGAACACGTCCAATTTTTTTTATTTTCTTTTCCGTATCGTTAGGTTGAGAAATAATTTATGATTGAAAATGTTTTGTGAACAAATTAGAAAAGATGATATTAATATTTCCAATAGTATATTACTGCCCTAGGCCATGAAAAACAAAAAAGTCCCAGAGTACGTGTAATTAGTATCCGAGGCGAAGCCGAGGCCGATAAACACGTTCTCTGGGGCTTTTTTTTCGCGGCATAGGCCTGTATACTATGATTTATACACAGTGGCCCAAAAATCGCTCTTCCCGCTTTGCGCAGTGGCAGGGAAGTAGTCACTTTCGGGCCGCTGGTATGACAATTTTTTTTTTTTTAGGGAACTACCTTAATTGTTACGTCATCGTGAAAAAAATTCGATAAAAATTATATATATTAAAGAATAGAAGAACGTTGGCAATTGATTCCACAAAAAGAAAAAATTTATGATTGAAACTGTTTTGTGAACAAATTAGAAAAGATGATATTTATATTTCCAAATCATTTCCAAGTTAAACAAAAGTATGAGGAAGCTACTTGCCAATACATTATCAGCGATTTTATTTTTCATCCATTAAAGTCACATCGCGTTCATACAATATTTTATTCGAAGATTTGGCCGGCAACTCCTTAACATCGCGAACACGTTGTAACGATCGTAATTTTGCGCCTTGGTCCACGAGCGCGAAATCAGCACGTCATGCGATGAGAAAACATTGTTTCTCATCGACAGCGCAAGAGGATGCGCAAAAGGACAATAACATACGCGCGATAAGACGCAGCAGAGATGAGTTCGAGTTTAGTTTGATCCCAGCAGCAGAAGCTACTCGATTGACCGTGACTCACAAGCCGAAGTGGCTTACTTGTAAGTAAACACATACGTTCCAAACGCGATGAGGCAGGTTCAATTCCAATTTGGAGCCACTGACCCAACGTGCGTCGAATGGTACCATGCCAGTGAGACCGGACGTATGATATGATTATTATACGCAGGTTTCGCGATTAGCGTGTGTGTTGGCCTCGCGAATCTCTCGCCCCATTATTCGATTACCCTATTCGCTACCTAATTAATCTAATACCACGCGTGTGCGCGATATTCTTTTTCATTTGTTGCAGCAGACTCGCGTCAACGACCACTGTAGCAAAAGCTAATCAATCTATTCGGTGAACAAAAAAATTCGTTGCATCTCAATAAATATATTTATCCTAATTTAGCAATCTGATTATTTGACGCTCCTCTCACTTTTCAGGTCTTATTTATTATTAACGTCCTCTAGGATAATTATGAGTTGCCGGCCAGAGCAACTGTATTATAAATAAACAAAATAACCTTTCAACGTTTTACAACGCCGACTACATCTGAAAAAGCACAAAAGATACATACACCGTGATTGGAAAGTAGTTTAACGCCCGAAACAGGCGTATAGCCGGTGAATTATGGGACCAGGGAAAATTTTCAGAAAAATTCTCAGACCTATATTAAGCGAGAAAAAAAATAATTAAAAATGCGGATTAATTGCTTCAACAGGACTATTGTAATTCTGGTTGTCATGGAGGCATGAAGACTCTTAGCTGCCACCTGCGATCGATCGATAAATAAACAAACATCTAAACATATGTCTCGCTTGACAGGCGTAGGTTAAACCGCATTGGATATTTGCAGAGATTATGTTGTAATGAAATTCAAACGAACGAGAATGAATGCTGTTTTCGAAAAAAAATTTGTGAAGTGATTGTGAACGAAAATAACGATCCAGACAATGCTGCTCTTGTCAGTTCGTCCGGTAGAGCCAGCGGTATAAGCTTCCGCGCACCAGACGACGCTTCTCATGTCGGCTCCTTCGGTCGAGCCGACGGTATAAGCGGCTCGCTATATATACGAGATAATCGCAGCGTATATATCGAGATCGAGTCGAATACTAGCCTCGCGGATGACTTTATCGCCTCGAGAGTCAGAGTTCGATTTTCGCTGAGCTCAGCGCTATGCTGGCGAGTTTCCATTAATGAAATTTCACTTAATTTTCCAAAAAACTTGAAACCAGCACGAGATCGAGTCGAACACTAGCCTCACAGATGACTTTATCGCCTCCAGAGTCAGAGTTCGATTTTCGCTGAGCTCAGCGCTATGCTGGCGAATTTCCATTAATGAAATTTCACTTAATTTTCCAAAAAACTTGAAAGCACTACGAGATCGAGTCGAACACTAGCTACGCGGATGACTTTATCGCCTCTAGAGTCAGAGTTCGATTTTCGCTGAGCTCAGCGCTGTGCCGGCGAGTTGCGATCTATGAAACGTTGCTTAATTTTCCAAAGAACATGAAAGCAGCACGAGATCGAGTCGAACACTAGCTACGCGGATGACCGTATCGCCTCCAGAGTCAAAGTTCGATTTTCGCTGAGCTCAGCGCTATGCTGGCGAGTAACCATTCATGAAATTACACTTAATTTTCCAAAAAACATGAAATCAGCATGAGATCGAGTCGAATACTAGCCTCGCGGATGACTTTATCGCCTCCAGAGTCAAAGATCGATTTTCGATGAGCTCAGCGCTGTGCTGGCGAGTTGCCATGAATGAAATTCACTTTATTTTCAAAACAACATGAAATCAGCATGAGATCGAGTCGAACACTAGCTACGCGGATGACTGTATCGCCTCCAGAGTCAGAGTTCGATTTTTGCTGAGCTCAGCGCTATGCTGGCGAGTTGCCATTAATAAAATTTCACTTAATTTTCCAAAAAATATGAAAGCAGCACGAGATCGAGACGAACACTAGCTACGTGGATGACTTTATCGCCTCTAGAGTCAGAGTTCGATTTTCGCTGAGCTCAGCGCTGTGCTGGCGAGTTGCCATGAATGAAATTCACTTTATTTTCCAAAAAATATGAAAGCAGCACGAGATCAAGTCGAACACTAGCTACGCGGATGACTTTATCGCCTCTAGAGTCAGAGTTCGATTTTTGCTGAGCTCAGCGCTGTGCTGGCGAGTTGCGATCTATGAAACGTTGCTTGATTTTCCAAAAAACATGAAAGCAGCATGAGATCGAGTCGAACACTAGCCTCGCAGATGACTTTATCGCCTCTAGAGTCAGAGTTCGATTTCCGCTGAGCTCAGCGCTGTGCTGACGAGTTGCGATCTATGAAACGTTGCTTAATTTTCCAAAAAACATGAAAGCAGCATGAGATCGAGTCGAACACTAGCCTCGCAGATAACTTTATCGCCTCCAGAGTCAAAGTTCGATTTTCGCTGAGCTCAGCGCTATGCTAGCGAGTTTCCATTAATGAAATTTCACTTAATTTTCCAAAAAACATGAAAGCAGCACGAGATCGAGTCGAACACTAGCCTCGCGGATGACTTTATCGCCTCCAGAGTCAGAGTTCGATTTTCGCTGAGCGTTCCCTGGCTGCCGCCGCTCGCTCGACCGAACGAGCCGACACGAGGAGCGTCCCCTGGCTTGCCGCCACTTTAACCGTTGGCTCGACCGGACGAGCCGACCCGAGGAGCGTCGTTTAATGCGTGGCAGCTTTTATCGTCAGCTCGATTGCGCCAGTAAACATGAGGAGTGCTTATGGCTCGCGGCAACTTTCACTATTTGCTCTACCGGACGAACTGACAAGAGCAGCATTGTCTGGATCGTTATTTTCGCTCACAATCACTTCACAAATTTTTTTTTGAAAACAGCATTCATTCGCGTTCGTTTGAATTTCATTACAACATAATATCTGCAAATATCCAATGCGGTTTAACTTACGCCTGTCAAGCGAGACATATGTTTAGATGTTTGTTTATTTATCGATCGATCGCAGGTGGCAGCCAAGAGTCTTCATGCCTACATGACAACCAGGATTACAATAGTCCTGTTGAAGCAATTAATTCGCATTTTTAATTATTTTTTTTCTCGCTTAATATAGGTCTTAGAATTTTTCTGAAAATTTTCCCTGGTCCCATAATTCACCGGCTATAAGCCTGTTTCGGGCGTTAAACTACTTTCCAATCACGTCGTATATGAAATGAATTAAAGTGACAATACATGAACGATATATATATACACAATCACATACATGAAATGATTACTGATAGCAGTGTCAGTGATCGATTGTATGTCGTGAAATTCGGTAAAGTGTAAAGATTTTTGTCCGTTGACAGCAGGTCAATTAATTACTTCACGTATAAGTGTGCGTTCGTCAACTTCGATTTCATAATCGTTACCAGTTGAATAAAACGCAGGATTAACTGATTTCATTTTGAAATTATTCAACTGCATGTTCATCCCGTTTTACGATTAAACAATATAATAATAATTAATAATGAATAATTAATAATTAAGAATAAGTGAAATAATACCTGCAGCTTATCGTGTATCTTATCTGCCGTTTTCCCATACGCTGTAGCATGCATCACACCAATGTCGTCGCGTAATTCGAAATTAAATACGGATTTTTGTGTTTTTCCGATCGTGCACAATCGAACGGACGATGCTGAAGAGACCTCGCCTCGCACGGTCCAACTAAAACACAATGTACAAATTATAAGTATATTTTGTAATTGTACAATTCATTTCAAAAATGAAAAAAAAATATATATATATAACTTTTGACGGGATATATAACGACATACCTTTTGACTATATCCGACATTGTACTCAATTTAACACACTCCGCGGTCTCGTCATATTGAATACGCTTAATTACAGCAAATTCATCGACATTACTTCTCTTCCGTTTAGCCGTTATTCGATATAATACGAAAAGTAGACGTAAATAACACAACTATTTTTTGGGATCGAAAACACGGACGCGACTAGAACGAACACAGCTTTACTTCACACAATATAACCGAGATACAATAACACACGCGTAAAAACTACTACGAGGCTTACAATTGGAAGGATCGTACACACGAGTAAACACTACTACGAGGCTTACACTTGGAAGGATCAATGGCAAATGAACCGGACGAGAGAGAGAGAGAGAGCGAATCACGCGCAAATATTCTCGCTACACAACGAAGACACGAACAAAATTACGACGAGTAGCAAAATACTTGATACAAGCTGATAACTGAGATATAACTATTCTTACGTAAACAATACTCTGTGACTTACACTTCAAAGGACAGACGGCAACTGAAACGAGACGAGACGATGCATAAAAGTGCATTTTAATGCATGAGCAAAAAGAAACAATGCAACGACATTCATATTTAAGATCCGCGACAGATTATTCTAAAAAATCCCATCAAATTTGAGCAAATTCTCATAATTTTGAAAAAAATGCATTTAAAATGCATAAACGTGCATAAAGGGTTGAGCAATCGAGATTATGAATGCCATCAGATCTTTGTCTAGCTTCCCTTATCAAATTCCTAAATTTTCAAAAAGATCGGTTCAGCAGTACTCATGGTACCGCGTCTACAAAAATCCCTTGCAAAATCACGGGAGTTCATGCAGGAATGACTTCGCTTCGCTCAGCATAATTAAAGGTCACCACTTTACTCTTTGTAGAAAAATAAATTAAACATAGAGTTTTTGATTTTTTTATTATGCATATGTATGAGATTTCTAGAGGTTTTCATACTTTTGTGACACTCTGCATTATAATGATTACATAAGTAGACACAGTTTCTTGCAAAATATCTATCTAAATTGAAATCTTATTTTATAATAGTTTTCTTAATTTTTGTATTATAATTTATTATAAATAAAAAAAATGATAATAGTTACATTCATTTTTTCAGGTTTAGACATTTAGATACAATGGTTCGACTTAAATCAAATATATCCGCACAGAAAGGTGATACTAAGGACGAAATATCAGAATTAACATCTAATAATTCATCATTAATTACATTCTACAAAAAACTTTGAATTTATTAAACCATTATTTATAGAAATAAAATAGTAACATGACTATACACGTTCAAAGTTAATAACATTAGATTTAATTTAATTTAATATTATTCGATTGTTAAAGTAATTCATCAACTATTTTACATAAACTATTCGTCTAACATACACGATTTTAATATAAGGCATTTCAAGCCAAGTTTCTGAGCGCTTCGCCACGTGGCCTGATTAAGCGAAATTACTGAATTTTAACTCACGTAAAAGGTATTGAAATGCACTAGAAGAAAAAATTAACCCATCATTTCGATGAAAACTACCTCAGCTTTCTGATGGTGTGGTCAGACTTTCCGAAATTTTTCCTTTTCCATCGTAAAAACTTGTCATAAACTTTACAGTGCAAATATCTCAAAAAATAAAAAATTTCTTTCATGTTATGATCGAAACCAAAACTTATTTACGCTGAGACTTTTTGGGTTTGTCTCTAACTGAATCTTTTGCGCAATGTCTTTTTTTATTCAAAGTACCTTGTAGTTTTTTACTGTTGTATTTTTGTCACTATTATTTTTTTTTTTTTAATTGTAGGAAAAACTTCATACGTAGTCGATGAAGATATATTTTTGAGTCTCAATGAGTTATCATTCGTTGGAATAAAGGTTCAGTACTGCAAGTTACCTGGGATTACCTTGCTAGTTTCGAACCTTGATTTTAGTTCAAGAGCATATTGGTTGTAATAGATATTTTTGCCGAGGAAAATCTCAGTTTCCTTGCAGTACCCTTTTGCCCAATTGTATGAAGATTCAGCCGAAGTTATATGGTTTTTATCTATGCTGCAAGCTTGCTCTTCTTGCGCCTTGCTTGATGTTCGCACCGATTCCGTCACATGCTTCTTTGCCATGAGCATTGGCGGAAAAATGCCATTTGGCCGGGACCTCAAAATTTTTTTCATAACTTTTTTAAATTAGTAAAATTATTTTTATTTTTAAAATGTTGTGCCGCATCATCAGTAATATTGAAGTTTAATTTTAATTGAAGTTTAACTTTAATTTATACTTAAACCGAAGGTGAGAGTGTGTAAATATATATTAAATAGTCGAGGATTGAATTAAAGAATGTAGAGACACAGTGGATGTATAGTAGTAAAACAATAATAAATTTTATTGGATCAAATATTGAAATGCGAGATGCGCACTGTGAGGCTGTGTGAACAGTAATGTATATCTAGAGCCGTCTCGTGGGGAGAACACACAGAAGCGACTAGCGCTTCTATGTCTCCCGGCTCTCTTGCCCGTGGCTCGCTGTCGATAAGGAGGAGAGCATAGGGAGGTCGAGCAACCCGCACTGATTGTGCCTGCGAAAAGGCTCTCTGACACACCATCCCCTTTTCGCACGTCTCAATTTACTTATTTGCGCCTGAACATAGAAACGAACAAACAAAAATAACCAAAAATAGAAAAGTGTGATGTAAATAGTTCGAAATATTGTAAATAACCAAAAAAATAGTAAAGAGTGATGTAAACAGTGTGAAGTAATGAGCATGAATTTAGCTAATTTTTAAGGCTGTACATAAACAATTCGTAATTGGGAAATAATATAATTAGGATAAAAATTTGGAAAATTCAGAATTAGGAAATAATATAATTAGGAAAAAAAAATTAGGAAAAATAGTTTAGGAAAAATGGGCGGATACCTTCTATAGCTTCTCTATAGGGAGAATTACATGATTTTGGTTCCTCTTGTATCTGTTTCTGCTTAGTATTTCTAGTCTTCACTTATCTAGTCACCATTGGTGTGCTTTGAGCTTTGCTCTCACTCATTTTGAATCTCTCTAGTACTCTTTTGGTATACTCTACCTGTGTGAGCGTCATGACTCTATCTCTTCTATTTCTTACTATTTCCATTCCGAGATATTTGTTAGGCTCACCCATTTCATTTCAAACGTCATGCATATGCTTATTTTTACTTCGTTCAACTTCTCAATGTGATTACTTGCTAGTATAATTTCATCTATATATAACACTAATATCACTACTTTGCCATCCTTTCTCCAGGTAAATAGGCGTGGTTGATTGATATCTCTCTCAAGTCCTAACTTATTTACTTCTTTGGTAAACTTTTGATTCCAAATTTTTGGACTAGTTTTCAATCCGTAAATAGTTTTGAGGAGTCGACACACTTTGCGCTTTCCTGGCTCTATGTCTATCTCTAAACCATCCGGTATATCCATATAAACTTCGTCTTCTAGCTGTCCATTTAAAAATGCAGTCTTCACGTCCAGTTGAACTGCTTCTAAATCGAGTTTATTTATAATGGCCAGCACCGTTCTAATTGTCGCTAATCTAGAAACTGGTGCATATATCTCACTCAACTCATAATTATTTTTATCTTTAAATCCTCGAATGACTAATCTCGCTTTATGTTTTACTCTACCGCATTCATCAGCCTTCGTTTTAAACACCCATTTTGAGTCTATCAAATTTAGTTTTGTTCCGTCTGTGTTTTTCTCTGGCCTTTCTATTATTTCCCATACCTTATTCTCTTTCATCGACTTAAGTTCTTCTTCAATTGCTTTCATCCATTCTACCATTTTTGATGACTCAATTGCTTGCTTGTAGCTTGCTGGATCTCTATTTACGGTTGAAGTACATTTTTCATAAAATTTTTTTTATAAAGTCATAATTTTATAAAATCTTTTTTTTATAATACATATTTTTATAAAGGATTTATAAAAAACTTATAAATAAATATTGTGCCCGATCGATTTTAAGTACGTCATAACGTCATCGTTCTGTAAGTATTCATGGTACTTGGTGACAATGGAAAGTATACGCTCTTCTCTTTTTACTCGTTTCGGATCCTGACCGTTTCTTATTCTTTGCCCTACGTGTAATTGCCTCAACATTATTTCTGTATCGGCTTGCTCTTTTCTTTAGTTCGGCCAGGAAAGCGTATAAACTCGGGTGATCCTTTCCCATTACGACTTGAAGCCTATTGTGTCAGCCTTCGGAGATGTTGTTTGTGCGTGCACTTTGTGCCAACACAGCTTCATATTGACTCCACAAGCAAGGTCTGTATCGCGGGGGAGTAGTACGTGTTCGAATTTTACCATTGATCTTAACTCTCGTTGTTTTTCCACGTACGTAAGTGTCTGCAAAATACTTATAGATTATTTGAAACGTTTTTGGGATGTGAGTTCCTAGAGTGCGGAAATGGGTTTCGATGTCCTCGGGTGGAATGAATGCCAGAGCTATCATTTGATGTGTGGCATCTCGGATCGACGAATCTTCCTCACGAGTATAATCCTGCTGAAGTCCTTTTTTTCTACAAGTATCTGTACACACTTTGGCCGAGATGGAACAGGCAACAACGCACTCTATCCGAATTGAAAGTTTCTTGAGCTGCATTGATTATTGCAAGCTCAAAATCGCTCATAATTACCGGCAATGTGACATTGAAGTTGTATTCGTTTGCTCGGTTTAGAATGACATCAAAAACTTTCTTATACGAACTTTGCACTTTATTTTCCAGCAAAGCGTAAATGAATGGCAGTCCGATAGTCTGCGTTTCTCGATTTGAATTCATTGAGACCGCACCCATAATCGCGAATAGCTGGAAAAAAATTGACGGTGCACATTTGAAAGTGCCGTCAACAAACCATGTAGGGCTCCGACAAAGATTGCGTAAATTTTCTTGAGTACCGAAGATTATTATTCTGCCACCATCGTAATCTTCGTCTTCATCTTCGTACGAATCATACAACCAAAAAATTATCACCAGTCAAAGTAGTACGAAATGTTGTTGCAATTTCTTTTAAGTTCTCTAGCGATGTGGGATTAGCGGGCATGTCCTTCAGTCTCAAACGTGAGATTCCTTTGCGTATATTCATCCTTTCAGGCAATTTCGCAAGCACACCTATACCACAAACATGTTGATTTATGTTTATTAAATTTAAAATATGATATGCATGATACACAAACCAGACGGAACATTTCTAAGTTCAGTGCGTAGTATTTGTGCAGGTGGAGCTCTGGATGAGCTTGAGCTCGCCTTTTCACACTTGCAACCACACGTTCAGCTTGGACTGAATCAGGATCAGGAATACAGTCGTGATCTTCTATCGAACCCTTCACTAGTCTCACATCTTCGACGCCTCCAACAGTGATTGCACGCGCATTACACTCCGGTGATTTTTTACACAGCCAATAAGCTCGCGCTCCGATAGTGCCATTATTTTTATAATACAAAAAACCTGACATATGAAGAGAATAGCTATTACCGCGCGACGATTTTATTAATTCTACTTGTGCCATTATATCACTTGTAAAAACTTTGTCAACGTGAGAATTTTTATTGCGGGTAACCAAAAAGTATATGAGTTAATAAAATAACAACATGAAGTTAATAACGTCATGTACATGAATACATGTATATGCACATTATAAAAAAAGTACTTTATAAAAGTTTATATTATAAAATATGGTTTTTATAAAATTTTATGTTATAAAAAAATGATTTTATAAAAATGTGTATTATAAAAAAATAACTTTATAAAAAAATGACTTTATAAACACGATTTTATAAAAAATGTCCCCCACCCTATTTACACTTGCCAAGTTTGCGTGTACTTCTGAGTCCTCTATTTTAAACGTCTCTGTTTTATTCTCTAAAGGTTGTACTGCGTATATGTAGTCAGGATGTTGTAGTTTTGTTTTCTTTGCTTGTCGGTCAGGACGTTTTCTTGAAACTTGTTCTACTTTTCTTTTAGAAGTGGTGTTTTTCTCTATTTTGTTGGCCTCAATCTCAGGGGTCTTTTTTGGTTGGTCTGATTCATGCTCTTCATCAAATTAATCTATTATTTTTATATATTGTTGTTCCTTTTCTGTTTCATTCGATCTATCTTTGTATACTACCTTTTCATTAAATCTTACATGTCTTGAATTAAGGGGACACACCTGTGTTAAACCCTATGTTTGGAAAAATATGAAAATTATATGTCATTATTATAATTTATTGTTTTTGATGTAAAAATATGTTTTTACAAGACTTTTTACATAAAAAAATATGACTCTAGTACCTAAAATTTTTATGTTAGTCCAGGATTCATCCACAAAGATTTATTATTTTTTAGATGTGTGCCGCATGATTCTGAATGCAATTCTTGACCAATTTGTATCTATGCGGTCTCAAAAGCTTTGTAAAAACATTCTCTTCCACCTAAGTGAAGCAGATTTTTGATAAGATTTTTTGTTCAATCTATCAGTCTTTAAATACAGCAATTAGCGTTGATAAAATAGTTATTTTTGGCATTTTCTTTACATTTTAGTGTACAAAAAATGTCCCAAGCCTCTTATCAAAATTCTGTTTCACTTAGGTGGAAGAGAATGTTTTTACAAAGCTTTTGAGACCGCATAGATACAAATTGGTCAAGAATTGCATTCAGAACCATGCGGCACACATCTAAAAAATAATAAATCTTTGTGGATGAATCCTGGACTAACATAAAAAATTTTAGGTACTAGAGTCATATTTTTTGATGTAAAAAGTCTTGTAAAAACATATTTTTACATCAAAAACAATAAATTATAATAATGACATATAATTTTCATATTTTTCCAAACATAGGGTTTAACACAGGTGTGTCCCCTTAATGAACTTGTTCGTTTGTGGATGCCATAATAAGTAACCTGTCGGTGTGTAGCCTACTAGAATCGCTTTTACTGCTCTTTCAGAAAACTTGCTCTCCGCAATAGGTACCTTTATGTAACTCAAACATCGAAATCTTTTCAGTTCTGATATATGGCTATTTGCCTTCTCATTTATGAAAGACAAGGGTGTTCTGAACTTCAGGCACTTGTGTGTTGTCCTATTATTATAAATATGCGTAGCTGCCTCTATCGCTACTTCCCACATGGTGTTTAGTAAACCAGAATCTATCATCAATGTTCTGGCTCTCTTCTGGATGCTTTTATTAAACCTCTCAGCTGTACCATTCAATTCTGGTGTGTATGGTGGAGCAAAGTCTCTACTTATACCTTCTCTCTCCATAATTTCAGCTAATTTACCTCCTGTAAATTCAGTTCCATTGTCTGCTCTAATATAGCAAACTCTATCTCTCGAGTCTGCTAAATTTCTTGTATGCTTTAAAAAACTTTCAAGACAGTCACCAGAATTGCTCTTTTTTTTTACGCAATAAGTGCTGGCGTATCTTGAATAATCGTCAATAAATACAATAATGAATTTATTTGCATCGGGAAAAGAAATGGGGGAAATGGGACCCATAGTATATCAGTATGTATGGTATGAAGAATCCTATCTGACCTAGCTCTATCATTTTTGAATGGTAAACTTTCCATTTTGGTTATTATGCACGCATCGCAATCTAAAATCTCGTTTCCGAATTTTATATCTTTTAGTCTTGGTTCTGTAGCTTTTAATTGTCTCATATATTCAATTGACGCGTGTCCTAATCTCAAATGCCACAGCATGCCTTCTTTAGGGATTTTGTCTGTTTTCTTATCTTTTACTTCCCCGCGGAGTTACTATTCAAGTAATCGAGTTCTGATTGAGGAATTGTTTTATTTAAATCTAGGACTTTTCTTTTAACCCTTTAACGCCCAAAGTGACCAAATTTGGACATGTTAAGCGATGTATTACGTGTACTTTTAGTAGTACAAAAAATTTCTAATACACTTTTTCTGACGTAAAATTTAATGTACTTTTCAAATATGGCGTCAAAATTGTCGAAAAATTTGTTGTTAACAATTTATGAACAATTTTGTAAAAAAAAACATAAAATTTCGACAAAAAAATCGCCTTTAACTCAAATTTCAGTACGGAAATATGGTTTCCCCGTACTTCTAACCCACATAGATTTGGTCATTGGGTTATAAACTTTATAGAATACATAAACTTGTTTCGTCAATTTTTTCCTCGAGAAATATCAACTTTACGAAAAAAAGTTATAGAACAAAAAGTGCTTAAAATTGATCAAAGAACATGCCTGAATTTTTTCAGAATTTTTCGAGCGATTTTTGGATTTTTGGAAAAATGGTGATATCCACCATTGGTAGTATCACGAAAAAGTCATAGTATTGAAAGAACCGGTAGAGATAATAGAGAAATTAAAAAATGATAAAAAGATAGAGTCAAATTTGAATTTGCATCAATTCTACTAATAATTATGTCTTTTACCGTATTTTTATATTTCGCCAACGGCTCCGGCTCGATATCAAACTCTTTGTTAGGTGTTATGTAATCTACTAAAATCCCAATGATCTAATTCTGATTTTAGAAATTCTAACCACACGGAAAAGGTTGTTTTAGAGTCGAAACATTAATTACGTTTAATTCTGATGTTAGAGTTTAGATTCGAAAAATCTAGAGCGTTTCTTGAGTTACTCGAAGCATTATTCTCTTTAGGAGGCAATTTGGTGCTACTGGCAGGATTAGTATTTTCGAGAGATATTAAGGAGGAATTAGATTTAGGGTGGTCAAACTCTAATTCGCTTACTTCGATGCGCTCTTCAATGGTTCTGACAGTCGCCAGGACTGTCAGGCCGCTCTCATGGGCTTGCTGGGCCATTGTATTGGCCTCTTGAGCCACATCGTTTGCAATTTTTGTCCCCATTTTCATGTCAATGAGGTACTCACACATGTTTGAGTACTTCTTTTGAAGTTCCTTTAAGGTTTTTTCTATCGTCCCGACGTTAGGCGACAGACTCTCAAGCTCCCGTTGATACTCAAGTCCGTTTGATCGTTGTCTGGTAATGAAATAAAGAGGAAATAAAAAAAGAATTAAGTTTCTAATATCTAAAAAAATTTCTAAGATTTGTTTGATTATTCACATTTCGACTTTTAGATCTACTCGAAGAAAAAAATGTAATCGAAAAAAAATTTACTCTCTAGAATTAAAAAAAAATCGGTTATCGCGATGTGTTAAAAATTTTTTTATTCACAAATCTGTATTCATACTTTTACTTTAATTTGGAATTATTATACGTTCAAAAATTCTTTTAGTCTTAGCAAAAAAATTTTTACCTAGGGTCTGGCTTGACCTCTCTTCCTCACTTTTTGAGCCATCATGCTCTTTTTGTTGGCCGCCATCAAGATTCCTATCAAACAAATAGTCAAATTTTATTATCTCAATATTGTTCCTGCACAGCAAGCAACATGATTATAGAGATATATGTTCAATGTTGCACAGCTAGCAATGAACTGCCATGAGTCTTTCTCTTTTTTTTATTTAACGTTAACGTAGAGAAAAAAATTATAAGATCACTATCTGACATCCGAGCGTATTTGAATTTGCCAACGCAAGTGCTCCCTCCCAATCCAACAAGCGAAAAAAAAATTCGCTTTATCGTTACTGCTTGGTTGGGCCGTACGTGCACTCGCGCTGTTCGACTAACACACACGGTGTCATCAAGCAACATGGCCAAAACAAAATTTAAGTGAAAAAAATTTGTATCTATATATTTAATTTTTAATTATATTATTTATATATAAAGAATTATATTTGAAAAAAAATCTTGCATCGATCGTAATTAAAATTCCGGACTATCACTAGTTAAAGTCAAGGAAAAAAATCTAGTTTTCAATCTAATTCTAAAAAAATCAATCTAAAAAAACGCATAATTCGATACTAATATTTGATTTTATTTTTTTTTTCAAAATTTATTGTTATCGATATTTTAATTTAGTCCATAATGAGACCAAGCTTCGATATTGAGTTATTTCAATGTAATCAACTGCGCCATCGAATTTATTAGACACATGTTCGAGTTGTGTATACGCACAGCAGTATACACGCTCGTAACTGCCGCTTTTTCAGCAACGCTACCACACCACATTGTATCGTTGGCCGCGCGTTTGGTACTCTATCTCACGCCGTGCGTAAGCCTTAATCGGCCTTCTTCTACGCCCGTGAATCTGCACTGCGATAGATGGCCGACTATGACGTACTCGACTACGTCGCTACGCCAAAATGCCGAGATTAGCGGCAAATCCCATGTGCTCGCTCGAACGCGTAAGCACGTGTTGCGCAGTTCGCAGAAATGGCGACTTCTCATTCTCTATGCAAGACAAACGAACGGCGCCTATTCAATTTTTGCACGAGTATGCTTTTGTTTTTTTTTTCGTTTTACAAGACGAGATTTCAAATTTGAGAAAGCACGAATTAAAAAAATGATGCTACCGTTCATTGCAAAAAAATATCTCTAAAACAATCGAACACTCAATAAAATTTTTCGTCGTTGCACGTTCGCTCGCGTTTACTCGTGTGCGAAAAAATCTCGATCTTCGTGCCAGCGACTAAACTGTCACTGAGCGGCGAATACGCGAATTATGACCTTGTTTGTGCTGGTAAGAACACAATGCGGATCCCGATGATTAGGTGAAGGCAAAGAAAAAACGAATGACTCGTGCGTTTATTTCATCACCACTAAGATTGCACTTTATTTGAATTAAATATCTATTAGAAAATTAATCACTAGTCGATTTAACGAAATTCCGAGGTCAGCTAGAAAAAGCAGTACCCTTCAGGTAGATGGCTCGTGTTTAACTGATCGCGCTTCGTGAATCCTCGCAAGGCGCAGCCAGCGGTGTGCGGCGTGACAATTGCACTTACAATAGGATGCGCTTACAATCTATATAAGCGCGATATAAGCGCGACGACTTACGCAATCCCAACAGACCTCCTGTAATGTGTGAATGCGTGAAGATGATGCGCGACCGAAAAGAAGGATAAAGTAGGGAAGTTTAAAATCACTCGAGTGCGCGTTCGAGGTTCAGGGCAATCAGACCGCGAGAGAGTAAGGACGTGTCGAGAGAGAGTGAAAAGTCGCGAGTGAGAGAGGCAGAGTTTGGCCTCGGACGTTCGTTGTGTGATTGATCGTGGGGAAGCTGTGTGGCAGCGGTTGAGTAGTTGATCGTGGGGAAGCTGTGTGGCAGCGGTAGAACGTAGTGTTGGATCCGTGGAGAAGCTGTGTGCGAGTCTGGAGTTCAGTGCGACGAGTGAAGTGTTGTGACGTAACGAGGCGATTCGCGAGCGTTCGAAAAGAAGTGAGCGAAGCGAATTCGCTGTACAGCGACCTTCACGTGAATCGTCCGAGACATCTCCAAGGCGAACAATCACGAGCTTGGACACGGGTCGCGAGGACGGAGCAGCTGGGGAACAGGCGGAGTAGAACGAAGTCCGAGGCATAGAAGCGAAGGAAAGCAGGTTGTAGATTATATTTGACTTGGTCGGTCGCGCGTGTGTGTGAAATTGTAGAGTGAATGTATGGGTGAACGTAGGAAGTATTTCGTGGTAGAATTTTTGCAGTGATCGTCGTACATCGGAATAATTGTCGTAGCGAGTACCTTGGACAATGCAAGTCGACGTGGTTCGAGTCCACGTGTCTCGTTTCAGGCCTATGCGTGGCCATCTTACGAAGCGGTACTTCCGCCTTGGACGCTTATGCGAGAGCAAGCGAGATAAAGCGTATCATCTTGGTCGCGTGTGACCAAATCGCGCGTCTGCTAGCTCGAGCAGAGCGAAGGCGTGTACAGTATTTCGGAGAAACGAGCTAATTGCGCGCAGTGCAGGTACGCGGCACTTGATTGGGACTCGCGTAGGGCTCGCATTGTAACCCGCGCGTTTTCCCCTTGGACTCGCGTATTATCAATTGTTTCCGATGCAAGAGCGATGGTAGTAACGAGAAATGATATGAAATTACGAAATGAAGCGCGAATGAGGTAATGGTTGTATGAAGGATAACGAGAGGTTGGAGCTATATAAAGAAGCGATTATTTGTGTGCAAAAGTACATTTCACGTAGTCTTTTCGCGACCCTCTCTCACTTTATTTCAGCTTGGACTGCCGAAGCTCGCGGCGCACTTGGTGGCGGCTCGACCCCTTCTGAGGTAAGACTCAACGATAGGCCACCCGGAGCATCTGTGAATAAAATAATAGGACTGCAGGCCGAGCATGGGCTAGGGCCCAAAACCTCGCACGTCTCAATATATATATTAAGTAGTCGAGGATTGAATTAAAGAATGTTAAGACACAGTGGATGTATATTAGTAAAACAATAATAAACTTTATTGGATTAAATATTGAAAGGCGAGATGCGCACTGTGAGGCTGTGTGAACAGTAATGTATATCTAGGGCCGTCTCGTGGGGAGAACACACAGAAGCGACTAGCGCCTCTATGTCTCCCGGCTCCCTTGCCCATGGCTCGCTGTCGATAAGGAGGAGAGCATAGGGAGGTCGAGCAACCCGCACTGATTGTGCCTGCGAAAAGGCCCTCTGACAAGTAAAATAAAAAATTCGTTTTGGATCAAAATGTTGCTTTAAATATTGCACGATAATTTTTTGATATTTGTATGCAGCTATAGTGTCGTGATTTAAATTATCAAATATAATTGCAATACACTTATGCACCTCGTTCTCATTTTCCTTAAAATAAACAACAACTCAAATCGTTGCCTGGCTGTTGTTTAAGTGAAAGGACTGTGTGGAATTCTGCACTACGTAAGCGTAGTTTTTCATCAAAATTGCAACCCACTAAAAGTTCTCCTTCTTTTAGATTTACCTTCAGAGTCTTGTAATATTGCGACTGATTTTCAAAAAAGTATTCATGAGTTTTTAGTTTTATTAATTTTTCACAGAGTGATTCCGTAAACTCATGAATGCTTAAAGGTTGCCACGTTATGTTACATCTATCACTATGTAACCAATTATAAAAAGTTATTTCATGAATGTGGTTGTCACTGAAAATGGTATTCAATTGATCTTGAAGGTCAGTCACCGTTGGACAGTTCATGCAGTTATCTATGTAACAGTCATTTGTTGGGTTGAGGCATCTGGTTGCTTTAAGGGGACCGACCTGTGTTAAAAACTTAAATTCAACTCCAGCTAAAAATAGCTATATAAATGGAAATAGTGGACAATTTGTTTTTGTGATAGTAAAATATGTTCATTCTACACCTGATGACCAAAAAAAACTTCTACACAAGCTCTGAAATACCAATTACATCTTTTTTCATAAAACGAAATATTGTTTATAAAGCACTTGCCGCATGATCTTGAAAGAGTTTTTCATCAATATTGATCTATGGGGTCTCAAAATCTTCAGAAAAGTACCCTCGTCCACCTAAGCGGAGCAGAATTTAAAAAAATTGCAAACAACTTTATATACACGTCAAAATGTGACAATTTTTAAGAAAATTAGTATTTTATCAATACTCAATGCCATATTTAAGCTCTTGGAAGAGAAACAAACTTTTTTTTTCAAATTCTGCTCCGCTTAAGTAGATGAGGGTACTTTTCTGACGATTTTGAGACCCCGTAGATCAATATTGATGAAAAGCTCACGTCAGAATCGCGTGGCATGTAAATTCAATAATATTAAGTATTGTGAAAAAATAAGCGTAATTGGTATTTTGAGCTTGGGTAGAAGTTTTTTTTAGTCAATCAGGTGTCTAATGAACATATTTTACTATCACAAAAAAAAATTTCCACTATTTCGATTAATATAGCTATTTTTTGAATTTAAGCTTTTAACACAGTTCGGTCCCCTTAAGGAAGCCAAGGTAATCATTTCATTTAAAGTTAGAATCTTTGATATAATTAAGCTTCGAGAAATCAGCAGCTTCTAGCATGAGATTTACATTTTCGTGGTGAACGCACACACACATACACATTATGCGTGCCACTCTATCCAGCTAAGATGCAGTGGCTTGGTCTTAGTAAAATGAATTTTGTTAGCCCAATCTGAATACTCTCATGCTCTTTTTTAAACTGACTAATAGGATATCCCTTATTTCCAAACTCTTTTAAACCCCGCTCCCAACTCTTAGATGAACTTGTTATACCAAAATACTGACAAAACCATCGTCAGATCTCCGAAAAACTACTTTTAAGGCTTCCCAAAATGATAAAAACGACTTTTTTTTTAAATAATTGGTATACATATAGTGGCTAAAGTACGATAACCCTTAGAAGTATCGAAAAGTAGGGTTGAAAAAAAGTTCAAAAACCCCATATCCAACGTATTTTTTGACGAGGAATCAAATGGTGACCTTGAATTGGACTTTGAACATAACCTTGAAGCTACAACGACCGAAAAAAAAAGCTTAAAAAAATTGAAATTTTTGGTTTTCGTTTCTTTTCATAAAATTTAAGCTAAAATCGAGGTTTTTTTTTATTTTGAGCTCTGTACCTCAAAAAATGACCTTGAAAAAAAATGAAAGAGTACATGTTCTAACGTAAAATTTTCCGCGCTTTTGAAATCTGCAATAAAAAATGAGGGTTATTATTTAAAAAATCGATTTTTCGGTCGCTGTAGCTTCGAGGTTATGTTCAAAGTCCAATTCAAGGTCACCATTGATTCCTCGTCAAAAATACGTTGGATATGGGGTTTTTGAACTTTTTTTCAACCCTACTTTTCGATACTTCTAAGGGTTATCGTACTTTAGCCACTATATGTATACCAATTATTTAAAAAAAAGTCGTTTTTATCATTTTGGGAAGCCTTAAAAGTAGTTTTTCGGAGATCTGACGATGGTTTTGTCAGTATTTTGGTATAACAAGTTCATCTAAGAGTTGGGAGCGGGGTTTAAAAGTGTTTGGAAATAAGGGACACCCTAATATTTATACTTCTTTAAGCACGTAGGCATGTTTTTCTTAAAACACTCACTACTGAACATTTTATGTGTACAATAAATATCCTTGATATATTACCATATAGAGAATGAGATTATAATATTCTCATTCTTGGTCGCAAGGAAACAAATAGAGATTTTCGGATGAAAAGTGAAAAAATACGTGTAACTTTTAAACAGGATCAGCTGGCATTTTGATTTGAACGGTTTTTTCATTTGTGGTTGACCGACTAAATAGTGGCGCAATCAATTTTGGTTGTCATTTTGATGCAACCTATCGCGGCTTCAGGCCCTCCGTGAGTATGAGTTCTTCCGCATATTGGATATTCTTGTAATCTCCAAGCAGCTTCCATAGGACTTAGATATCTTCCATCTATATAATGTTCAAGTTTGTCTTTTATGTCTAATTTATCAACTTTTTTTATTTTACAATAAGCTTTATCTTCTCCTTAATGAATATAATCAAATATATACTTGATGCTACTGATTGATGCACAATATTCTACATTCATGTGGCACTTATATTTTCGTAATAAAAAAGGGTTGTATGCGACAACCATTGAATTATTAACTGGAACCATTTTTTTCGTTGCAGCGTTAAAATAATAATGTTCTTTGTCAGAATTATTTCGTCTTCTATATTCTGGATAACAACATTTTTTCTAAATGTGGCGAATTGATTAAAAGGTTTTGGAAATTCATATTTGCAATTTTTGTTTTAGTATTGTAGCACGCTGTTTTGTGTGAATGTTGCCCATGAAGCATATATTTTATTACATCTTCATACGGTTCTTTATCATCTCTAGGTGGTATTTCTGTGAATATATATTTATCTATTGATCAATTTTTTCAAATCAGCATCGGGATGTATAGTAACAAGTAGATAAGCAGGTGGTAATCCTCTTTTTTGATATTTGATAGCATAAACATATGCCAGTACAACACCAAAAATGTTATTATCCGTTATATCATTTAAAAATTCGTGAAATTTCGTATGAATGAATATTATTTGGTGATGTTCCCGGAGGATGATTTTTTAATTCATCTTTTATTTCTTGCCACTAAGGATTACAAGTTACTGTAATAAATAAATCAAGTCTTTTTACATTGCTCATAATGCACATAGCGTTATGATAATGTTGTTGCATATAACGAGGACTTCCTATGTATGTAGATGGTAATATAAATAAACTACCCAAAATTTATTCGTCTTCGAAATTTTTCGAATTGTTTGAAGCACTTTTTTTCATATGATCTATAATACCTTGATAATATGCTACTCTCGGTTGTGCTTGATTATTAAGGAGAAAGTTCCTTCTGTTACTTTCTACCAAAATATAAGCATGTAAAAAGTATTGTTGTGTTAAACGGCCAGAATAAAGTAATGGACTAAATATATCTTTTCTGTATGCTAATTTATATTGATAATACTCAAGCATTAATAAAAAATGGTGTTTTTTACCATCGGATCAACATGATGTGAAAAATTATTTAAACATGTGAAAGTTTATTCAAATATGTTATTTCTGGTTTAATTACCTTTTCATCATTAAAATCGGATTTTTCCGATTGTCATTCGGCGGGATGAGAACCCATGGGCTCCACCTGCCTCGGGCGAGTTTTTTCCTGGAGGATGGAACAGGAGGGTGTAGTGCATATGCACTACGTATACCCCCAAGTTTCCCTTACCCCACAGGTCCTCGGGTCTGGGCAAATGCGAGACAGTAGGTAGGGGGGGGGCTGTAGTAGTCATTTCTCCTGCGCACAGGCTCTAGTCTCCTGAAGGCTCTTCTCTAGAAGAAGGAGTATAAAGAAAAAAACCGCTGCCAATTTATTGGCAAATAGCTTCCTCATAAAAAATGATATTAATGAAGGGGTCTGATTGTTGAAAGATAAATTGTATTTTTTGTGTCCAGAACTATAAAAAAACTTAGAGATCTATAATTTGTAAAAGATTCCCTTGTAAAAGTTTCCCTTGCTCAATTTCACGCTACGGTCTCCGTTCAAAGGTACACTGGATCCAGACGTCCGCTTTTGCTCTATAAAGGAGCAAAAAAAAGACTTTTGTTTTGAGTTCTAACTTTTTTTTATTCTATGAATCTCTACGTTTTTGGTCTTAATTAACGATTGGTGCTCCTCTTACATTATACCGAATAAAAAGTATACAAATCCCATTTTACATAAAAAAAAATTAATTTTAATTAATAAGTAGGGTTCATTCGAGTCGTTAATTTTTAATATTCGGTGAATTCTATTTTTTGTCTTGAATTAAGCTTAGCTGCTCTGCTTTTATGACGACACAAAAAAATAGTGGAAATCCAGCATTCATACGTGAAAAAATGAAAAAAAATTTTTTTTCTCAAATTTACGAAAACAAATTTCAAAAAATTTTTAAAAAAAAATTTTTTTCCCGTCTATTGCCAAAAAAACTTTTTCTGGCCTCATTAAAACTACA
This sequence comes from Trichogramma dendrolimi, assembly GCA_034770305.1. NCBI lineage: Eukaryota > Metazoa > Arthropoda > Insecta > Hymenoptera > Trichogrammatidae > Trichogramma > Trichogramma dendrolimi. The sequence goes on from JAPMIB010000013.1 coordinate 646,464, forward strand.
AACGACAATGAATGCAATTGAAATTTGTAAAATCCACCGTAACATTTTCAAGATTTTGCTCGGACACACGCACACACAACACACACACATAACACACACACACCACACACACACACACACACACACACACCACAAAACTCGGGCATCTTGGTTATCGGGCACCTTGGCTCAGTAGGTCTTAGTTCTGCTGCTGATACAAGGTGTGCCGTAGGGCGTGGGTTCAACCCCACTGGCGAATTTTCGAGGCGCGTTTTTTCGCCTAGTGTGGTTGAGCCCGTGCCGCGTGGGCGGTACCACTCAAAAGAAGCGACCCGGGCTATGTCATCAGCCTCCGAAGCGGTAAAAACCGATCACTGTGCGAGCTGGAAACGAAGAGGATAACCATAAATAGGAGCCCGAGGCGGACTCACAAAGCTGGCGATAGACGGGGAGCACAACACTTCCATGATGTCAGAAGCGAGAACCACACTCACAAGATGGGCCGGATGCGGGAGCCCCGTTCGTGGCCGCATGGACGCAAGGCTCGTTGATGGACGCATGATGGGCCTGAAGCGAGAACCACACTCACAAGACGACAACAGAACGGAGTATCAGAAACTCACCGGGACTCGGAGAGCGCCGGAAGCGAGAACCACACTCACAAGATGAAGCGGCCCTGGCAATCTGGTCCCTTGCCGGGCAGCGACAGAAGCGAGAACCCACACTCACAAGATGGCACTGAGCAGCGAGTTCTAATCTTAACTCAGAAGGAGGACGCCAGCAATGTTGTGACCAAGCAGTAGGAAACTACGGCTCCGAAACGGGGATACGAACCGAGAGATGGCATCGCGCAGGATCGGGGTTCACCAAGTAGTAAAAAGATGAGTCCCTGAACCCCTAATCGTCGCATATCACTATGTGACGGATGGGGGATGTATGGCAACGACCAACAGCGAAGTAGCAGAAATGCTCAACTAACCCCGGCCTCACCGAACGCAATGCTAGCGGCGGTTACCAGGAGTGTCCGAATGGGGTGGAGAAGGAAAAAAAAAAAAAAAAAAAAAAAAAACACACACACATACATACATACGGACATTTGTTGAGAATTCAATCAAGTTTACAAATATGTAAACCAAATTGTCCTACGAGGTCTGGTTCAAAATCTCATTTTCGAGCCTATCACAGAGCTTCCTCTATGAGGAAGCAAAAATAAAAAAATAAAAATCAATATGGGCATGATTTGGATATACACATAAATCATTATTTTCTGGAATTCCATCTTCTGCCATAATTATTGCTCCGCATTCCGATGTCAGAGGTGCATTATATTTATGTTTTTATTTACCCGATTTTCTCATAAAATACAATCTATAATCTGATGATTTTTAAAAATTTATTTTATGACCCTGAAATTTATAAGATTTTGTGTAAGGATTTGAATTTAAAATATTTGTGAAAGTGTTTAAGGGGGAAAAGGTGTACCTCAAACCCACATTTATAAAAAATTCATTAAAAATAAAGAAATAGTAATTTACGATGCAAGTGCCATAAGTAACACTTTTTAGCACGGCGTAGTTGAGGGCCCGAGCGCAGCGCGGGTCCTAATAGCTGGGCCGAAAAGTGTCCCCTATGTCCCGAGTATCGTACAACATTTTATACTACTGTGCCAAGTTTACATTTATGCCCCCTTTTCCGAGTCATGAGTCGCACTGTCTGGTACCGCGAAGTGAGGTTAACGCACGAGCGTATGCGAGTGTGATGCGAACGCCGCGGTGACAGAATAAGCGACTTATGCCATAGAAAAGCGTGCCATAGATGTGAACTTTTACCACGCAGTGCTATAACATTTTTTTTGAACTATACAGAGAAAACTCTTTTTTTTCACTCTTTTTTAAAAGTTTTTCACTCTGGAATACGAAAATTGTTGATAAAAATACCAGTTTTTGTAAACATTATAAACTACTGCATAACGAAATCTGACATGATTATTTTCATTACGAGTTATAGAATATGCAAAACATTGAAAAAGACAATTTCCAACTCCAACAATTTCAATAACTTTTGAACTGTTTATAGTTTGATACTCAATTGACTATAACATTTTCGACAAAGATAGTTTTGATGAAGTGTAAATGTAAAATTTTCAAAATATACTTTTTTTGTGATTTTATGCCTCTATATAAACAACAAACAAATACTTATCTTTCGAAATGTGTCTTGACCTTAATTGGTATTAATTATATTCAAATTTGAACACACTGGTTAAATATAGTTATGTCAACTTTCTTCTGTACAAAAACAAAATATTCAGTTCATTTTTATTTTATCTATAAATAACTATTTGTGAAATTGCAAAAAAGATAGATTAAACTGTTATCAAAGGTGCTTTGTCATTTTTCATTAGTAAACATAGTTCACAAAACAACAAAGTTTTTTAAAGGTTAAGGCATTAACCTGCTAAGAATATCTTTCTGATATAACAAGTTTACAAAACATCACGTTTGAACTTTGGTTATTGTTGCTAAAATATCATATAAAAGCAATTCAGCCTATTTTACATGATATTTATATACCTCCTTATTTATTTTAATATTTCATTCCATACAAAGAGGGATTGTGGAATATTTTCTTTGGACAACAACAAAATAAACATCAGGACAAAAATATTATACATAAAGAAGAAACATTGAAAATAAAATACAAAATAAAAATATTGGAAAGAAAAATTAATTGTTTAGAAAATGAATTTGATGAAAAAATTGAAAATTAGAAAAAAATCATAACAAATTTAGAAAATAATATTCAAAATAGAAATGATCAAGAAGAATCCCAGAAAAAAGAAACAGTTCAATACCAACAAAAACAAAATTGTAAGACATTTATTTTGTACATTAAGAAATTAGTATTTCATAAATAAATTTATTTCTTCTTTTAACTTTATAAAGATACAGGATCCAACGGTAGTAAAAAGCGACCAATCAGATATGTTCCAATCCGCAAAGACCTACATTAAATAATTTTCTAATTACTGCAAGACCAGCACTACAAATAATTCAAGTTCCTCTTTATTATTAGTATGTATTTTAAATCCCTTCATTAATAAACATTATACACTCGGCAACAAAAAATTTCATCGAAATTTTGTCGATTTTCAAATGTTTCTATCTTGAGCTATATTTATCGTATCGACACGATTTTTTTTTTGATTTATTGGAAATGTTGTCCTTTTTAAGTCCATTATACATGATTGATTCGAGTCAATATCGATTTACCAGTAATATTTGAGCGCAACACTAAAAATTACTGAAAAAAATTAATTGTTTGAACGTGTACCAGTACCACAGTAAATTTTTTATTGAAATCTAACATACACACTGCAAAGTATTCTTTTCAACGAGTAATTTAAAAAAAGATAGAGCTCTCTACGATTTTTTTAACGCCCTGTAGGTCGATTTGAAGGTAGGATTTGTGTACGCAAAATGTCCAGAAAATCGTGTTGATTTCAGCTAAACGAGGGATTTACGTACTGTAAATGGTACCTTCAAATCGACCTACAATACGTTGATAAAATCGTAGAGAGCCCTATTTTTTTTAAATTGATCGTTAAAAAGGGTACTTTGCGGTGGTGTATGTTAGATGCCAATAAAAAAATTACTGTGGTACTGGTACACGTTCAAACTATCAATTTTTTTCGGTAATTTATAGTGTTACGTTCAAATACTACTGGTAACTCGATATTGACTTGGATCTAATCATAGTATATGGGCCGAAATTTCTCAAAACCTCTAGCGCCTCGCGCAACAGCATTTTTGAGTGAAATTGCTCAATTTCTAACTCGCTGTAAAAGTACCTAAACGAACCTGGAAAAAATAACGAACCAGTGATTTCGATAGGAAATTTGCTTAGCTTTCTGACGATGAGGTCCAATTTTCCGGAATTTTCCACTTTCACCTCGAAAAATGCAAGTAAACTTTCAAACTCGAATATTTCAAAAAGCGTCCTATTTTTTGTATTTGTTGTAATTTATGTAATTAGTATTTAAGTATCGCGTAATAAATCTGTAATCATTGTAATTCGTGGGATATAATGCATGTATTTATTTATAACCCTTCACTCTCCTCCGCCAGAATAAGAGCATTTTATTATTAATATTAAAGTGGCGTCGCACGACGTTACAGTACAACAATTGATATTTTAATAAACTTATTTTTAATTACATTTGAAAAAAAACATACCAAAACTTTTCTTATAACATACAATTTTCTTTTATTTAATACACCATTCTTCATCTAATCAATATGTTACTGTTTATGTTTAATCATTTATCATCAACTAACATAAAAGATTTTTATAAATTTCCACGAATATCAATCATTAATAGACAAATAACTATTTAACTAATTATTTATATTATACTTTACAGATGTCATAATGGAAACATGATAATGAAGATATATCTTTTACAACAACAATGTTCCACTAGGCATCATTATACTTATGATTGGAACTATGATTATCAGATTGTTGTAGAACACAGCAAATAAGCTTATTCATTTTAAATTATTATATATTTTAACATTATAATTCTTTTGTTGTGTTTAAGTTTGTTGGAACAGGTATAAACATTACTATCTTCTGTACTACCTTATCCTTCAGTAACATTATTAAATTAACATTCGACATTATAAAATTAATATGTTCCTATATTAGAAATTTGAATCACTATCGTTTCATCTCGGTCTTCGTCAATGGCTACTCATAGCTTTCCCCATGAAACAAAAATCATACACTGCAAGTTGTCTCGATTCATTTATTGTAAGTTCGAGAAATTTACTGGGACATGACGAAAAATTCTACTATCTGAGATAAGATCAAGGTACTGAGTTTACAGGTGCCAATACCTTGAGAGTCTTTGAGAAATTCGGAGCTGAGCTTCAGCTCGCATGCCCAGATATGCCTGAGCATAATGGCGTAGCAGAAAGATTTAATCAATCTCTGCAAAAGAAAGTAAGATCGTTGATGTTCGATTCGTGCATACCCGCAAACATGTGGGACTTTGCTGTGAACGCAGCAACTTTCATTTACAACCGAACTCCACACAGCTCGAACGAGATGATAAGTCTATTGCAGAAGTTTAATCCAAATTTCAAGCTTAACTTACACCAAATAAAGCGATTTGACTGCTTGGCATATATGAAAGTGCAACGAAAGCTAAGTACAAATTTTTCACATCTGGGAAGGAGAACGATATTAGTAAGATACACTCCTACAGGATATATCCTATTCAAACCAGAAGAAGGGAAATTTTACGAGAGTCCTGATGTTAACTTCAACGAAAAGTAAGTGTTTGGAGACAATTTCGATAGGGAAGATGTGCTAGATTGGAAAAACCCGATGCTCGAAATAAACGTGGAAAGCTGGTTCACTTAATTTGACTAATTGGAATTCGAAACTGAAGTAAATATCGATATAAACCTATTAGAAAATGAGAGAATACATGCACTTGTAGCGAAAGTGTTGAAGGAGCCGGCTAATTTCAGAAAATCAATGAGTTCCGAAGATCGAGACAAGTGTATGGAAGCAATCAGAACCAAATTGAACGCCATGAAAGAAAACCAAGTGTGAAAATTAGTCGATAAGTCAACCTTACGTCAGAATAATATAAAAAAAACATTATTGACTCGAGGTGGGTGCTGAAAAGAAAGCGAAGTTTGAATGGTGAGACGACACATGAAGCTCAATTGGTATGTCGGAGCGTCAAGGATAATTATGTCTATAAACTCAATGAGATATACGCCCCAGTGTCCCGTATGCATATAGTAAGATCAGTATTGGCAATTATAAATAAACTTGATTTGGATGTGTGTCAGCTCGACGTAAAAACAGCTTTTCTGAACGGAATTATTAAATCTGATATTTACGTTGAAATACCTGAAGGATTTCAATACACCGAAGAAGTTAGAATGAAGATGGTATGCAAGCTGTAAAAAGCTCTCTATGGCTTGAAGATTAGCCCCAAAAGGTAGAACGAAAAGTTCTCAGAAGTGTCGACAAAACTGGGTTTGACAACACATGATAGTGAACCATGTCTGTTTACTTGGAGACAAAAGGATTAGTTCTTATTGTTAATCTTGTATGTAGACGATATGCAGATTATGATCGAATGAAGTGATCAAAATATTTCTGATGAAAAAGTTTAAAATAACGGATCCTGGTGAACCAGAGTTTTCTAGGAATGGAAATCAAACGAGACCGACAATAGCGAGTTATATCTCTGACGCTAAAAAATCAGAAAAAATGTACATGCGTTTCATAAATGATAATAATAGATTTTTCGCCATTCATCAATTTCAGCGTCAATTTAGTTGAAAAAATGCTTGAAATATCTTAAAAATATTCCTAATCATATAAATAAGTAAAGATGATGAATGAAAATAAAAAAAATCTTGAGAAGCAGAAAAAATTCTATATGGCAAAGTGTAAAGTGAAAAAATGCTATGAACGAAGTAAATTATATGCAAAAGATGGAGGTTTGAAAAGTAAGTAAATATTAATTTGTTCGATCACTATAATTCCGTATCTTATTGTAGTACAGTACCTTATTCTATGAAAATTTAGAAATTATTCACGCGAAGCATGTCTTTCAAGACCAAAACATACATACATGTACTAGTAGTTGCAATAGTAGTAAAATAGTTTGTATACACTCGACATTAGGTCAACTCGTGCAACTTGTTTTAATAAACATTGGAAACCTTTGAAGAGAAATCATAAAACGTTTCGTGATTTTGAAGAGTATCATAGTAGTTGGTTGCAAAAAGACTTTACTTTTGATTGTGATAAAGAAATTTTATCTAACGAAATTGTATCGACTTCGAGTAAGCATAATCACATATAGCATTTTCTAATATTACAAAGAGGTTCTCGTGCGAAATAAATATCTGCTTTTTTAAACTGTTCCCACTTGACTTTCGGAAAATGTCACATTCAAAGGGTTCGCTCCGATTATGTACGGTATTTATGTGAGATTTGAAGGTACATATTTCTCCATGGGGTGTGTGAAAAATCTCAAATACGAACGGTGTTTATGATCATGTACTACATCCGCTTTAGATTTGAGCTTTTTTTCAATTGACTCGCGGCAAATGTCACATCCGAGAGGATTCGTATGAATATATGCGACATTTATGTGACTCTTGAGGTTATGGTACTTTTTATAAGACTTGCGGCAAATCTCACTCTCAAAGGGTTCGCTCTGATTATGTATGATATTTATGTAAGCTTCGAGGGTAAATTTTTCTCCTATACGTAAGTTCGAGTCGAGTTCGAGTCGAGTAGGAAAAATTCGAGTACTCGAAAATACCACGAGAACCCGTGTTTATTCTAGTACTAGAGTTTTTTCAGATTCTCTAGTATTTTCGAGTATTTTCGAGTGTTTGAGTTTTTTCAAGTTTCAACTAAATAAAGGAGGAATTAAAAAACTATGAACGCCCCCTTTGCATGTAATGCTCATAAGAGTTATTTACTCGAAGCACTCGTATTTTAATTCAATGTATATTTTTTATGCTTTACACGGCTAGGTGGCGCCTGTCCGTGAGCGTCGCTCCCATAAGCGACTGAACGAAGAGAGGCGCATATAGACAGGCGTCTCTGGCCGGATTGTCACTTAATACAACAGCTTCTAGCAAGCAAAGTTGTCACTCTACACACATGCGATTTCTTTACCTCTCCAATGGCACAAGCAGATTTAAGTAAAATTAATCGAGGTTTATGTTTTTGACTCGCCCTGCAAAAAACATATATATATCTGCCTATATGTATATTCTTCTAAGAAAAAAATTTTTTTTTCCAACTATTGGTATACCTCCTCCGCCTCCTCCTCAATACTCCTCATTTTGAAGAATAGCATTTTCCCGTGTTTTTTGGCCTCTAAAGTGTTGTTTTTACGTGTTTTTTGAACCTCATAATTGCTCCTCAAGTGATCCTCCTCCCGTACCTTATGTGTTCCTCCTCTCGTTCCTCTTTATTCCTCCTCCTACCCTCCTCCTATACCTCCTCAATTCCTCCTCATTTTTTTATTCCTCCTCCTACCCTCCTCCTATACCTCCTCAATAACTCCTCATTTGCTCCTCAAATTTTTTTGGTACCTAAAATTTAAATTTATAAATTAATTCAAAAAGGTTAAACCTATAATAATTGCATTCGTATCAATGCACTTTAGAGTAATAATAATTAACAGTTAGATATCGTTTCCACACCACCTATGAATAATGTTACTTCCAGTTTTATTCTACGCTATTTTTTTTTCGCCATAAAATTTTAGGGTTAAGTTTAACCTGTGATAACAATATTCAAGAGGTAGATATATCGGCGCGTTTTTTTAATGTGGTTCCCCTTAATTTATTTTCATAATAAAAAATTATTTTTTTTTGTCCTGTACTATGTTTTGTTTAGAAAAAAAAATATAATATTTTTAAAAATAACTTAAAGGCCTAATCCACTTTCGAACAGGTTATTTTTTATGCAATAATCTTTTTTCGAAAATTCAATCATCTTGCTGGACAAAAAATGTGTGTTATGTAATTTGTAGTAGACTGAAGTATTGTATAATGTATGTTATTAATTTTTTGCTGTCGCTGTATTAGCTGACTGAAACAGTTTTTTTTTTTTGCTTGCTCATAGAGTAAGCTTTTTGACGGACCGATTTTCGACTTTCATAACTAATAATCGTAGAGTACTTTTACTTATATATTCTTCAACTAGACCGAATTGCTGTCACATGTCTGTATGTGTGTGTGTGTGTGTGTGTGTGTGTGTGTGTGTGTGTGTGTGTGTGTGGTGTATGTGTGTGTGTGTGTTTGTGGACGTGAGCAGAGTGAACTCTGCAGCCAGTGGCCCTTTGAAACGAGTACCCCACTGGGAACCGTCGTTAAACATTACTTCGGTGGGGACTCTATAGAGCTTCTCTGCTACATCTGTGTCTTTTCCGTACATCCCCCGTCCACCTTACGGTGATTAAGGGTTCGGGAACCAGAAGCATCGTCTTCTTCTTACAGCATCGTCCGGATCACTTTTACGCCTCTTGTGCCTCTTGCCTGAGTCTGGAGACGACTGATTGCGCGAAAGACGCTACCGCCATCCCATTTCCTGCGGTTTCGAGCATGAGCCTGACGATGTTTTCAGGCTCGATTTCTTCTTAGACAACTTGTTGGAGTCTCTCCCTCTCTTCGTGGAATCGCGGGCAGCGAAAGAACACATGCTCCGCGTCTTCTACAGTGATTGGGCAAGCCGGGCAGAGAGCGCTAAGGGTGTTGTCATAGCGCTGGCTATGGCTTCTGAAGTAGCCATGCCCGGACAGGAGTTGTGTGAGATGGTAGTCCACTTCTCCATGTCCCCTCTCGACCCATTCCGTGATGTTCGGGATTAGCCGGTGTGTCCATCGGCCCTTTGAGGCCCGGTCCCACCGGTCCTGCCACCTGTTCAGCGTCTCTCTTCTTTCTTCCTCCTTGACATCCTTGGGGCGGTGCTGGTATATGCGCACTCGCTCATCCGCTAGTAGCGCCAGCGGTCGTACGCCGGATATCACATACGTCGCGTCGTAGGAGACGTGTGGTCGCCCGCTGATCACGCGAAGGCAGGCTCGTCGATGTACCGACTCTCAATGGCGTATGTAGGCCTGCGTCTCTGTCGCACAGCTCCAGATGGGTGCCCCATACAGGAGAATCAAGTCGACGATGTGGGCATAGAGCACGCGTCGGCTACTTCTAGGCCCACCGATGTTGGGCATGATCTTCACAAGGGCTCCAGCCACTCTTGCTGCCTTTTCGCTGACGATTCGGAGATGTTGGTCGAACCTCAGCCTGGAGTCGATGTGTAGGCCCAGGTAGCGGATGCAGGGGGTCGACATTATGCTGCAGTCGCTCACTGTGATGGTGATGGTCTCCATTTTCTTTCTGCTACTGATGAGAAGGGCCTCGGTCTTGTGGTCAGCCGTTTCTAGGCTGAGATCTTGAAGCGCGCCACGCACCTGCGCGATGGCAGAGTTCAGATCGTGTTCGATCTGCCACAAGTGCTTGGCCACGGCCACCAGGGCGATGTCGTCCGCGAAGCCTATGATTCTTAGGTTGCCTCTGAAGTTGAGGCGCAGAACGGCGTCGTACATGACGTTCCATAGAATGGGCCCCAAGACAGATCCTTGCAGAACGCCTGCTGTGACTGTGTGGGTCTCTGGTCTGTCGTCCGTATCGCAATCAAGCAGCCTCGCTGAGAGATAGCTTCTGATTATTCTCAGCAGGTACTCAGGTACGCGCATTCGGCGTAGCGCGGCATTGATGTTGTTCCACCGAGCCGAATTAAACGCGTTCCTCACGAGGGTGACCATGGCACAGTATTCTGGTCCGCGGTTTCCATCTCTTGCCCGCGATGGCCTCTCGGGCGGTGGCGATGACGTTCTCGATGGCGTTGATCGTCGATCGCCCCTTCCGAAAGTCGTACTGGTGGTCTGAGAGGCCCCCAGGGCTCTCAGTAGTGGCTTCGAGGCGGTCACAGATAATTCTTTTGAGAATCTTGACCGCTGTGTCAACACAATGGCTCCTGCTTAGAGTGGTGGTGGCAGAGATGGCTCGTCAGAAACACGAGGGAAGAGAGCAGCCACTATGCGGCGCACCATTGTCGGTGAGCTTGGTGAATTTGCTCTCGGTCCTCTGAGACGGGACATGACTGTCTCGTATGGTTTTCCCCATACGTCCTTGTTGACCTCGTCGTACAGTTTGTTCCAGCATAGCCGCTTGCTGGTCTTAATAGCTGCGCGCAGGAGACGTCTTGAGGAGGTATAGCTCGCTCCGCAGGCGTCTTCATTTGGCCGGCCACGCGCTCTCTGGGCAAGCCTTCGCGCTCGCAGACATGAGCGCATGACGTCAGCGATCTCGCTTGTCCACCAGTATACTGCGCCACGACGACGTCGTCCACCTGCCTTGGTCATAGACGCGTCGCATGCACTGGTAATGGCAGCCATGAGCCTCGTTGCCATCTCTTCTGTAGGCCCGGGTGGAACCGCGGCACCGGCCCTCATGGCCGTGAGGCACTCCGTGTCGAGGCTGCGCGCGTTCCACTTGCAGCTTTGGCGCGTCGCGGGTCTAGGCGGTCTGGCGATCTCTATCTTAAACACGATGGCTTGATGATCACTATGCGTGTAGAGCTCGCTTACGGCCCATGATGTAACTTGGAAAGCGAGTGTGTCGCTGGCGAAGGTGAGATCTACGACCGAGTAGCCCAGTGCACCGGTGAATGTTGGTGTATCTCCGGTGTTCAGCAGTACAACTTCGAGGGGGGCGAGCGCGTCCAGGAGAGTGGTGGCGCACTGTCTCGTTGCTCGAAATCCCCACTCCGTTGACCAGGCGTTGAAGTCGCCAGCAATGATGAGCGGTCTCTTGCCCCGGGCTTTCTCGGTGATGTTGGTGAGAAGAGCGGAGAATTCTACATCAGCAAGTCTTGGTGGTGCGTAGACGCTGAAAAAGTAGATTCCGCTGATACGGGCCCAGGTGAAGAAGAGACGCGCTCTTGCTGGGTACCCCTGCACCAGGCTACCTCCCTGCACCCAGATGGCGGCTTGGCTGTTGGCATCGGCGAGCCATGTATAGGGTGGATCAAGGTTCTAATACTGATCACCGACTATGGCCACGTTGATGCGCTGCTCACGGATGGCTTGGCTCAGGAGATCCTGAGCAGCCTTGCAGTGATTGTGGTTAAGCTGTATAATCCTCATCATCGGCGGGTTTGAGTGTTCTTCTGTGCAGTGATGTGCTCAGCGCGTCGGCGATCTCCTCCTTGGTGGTACACTCATCGAAATCCCTGATCTCGATCATGGTAGTATGCTGTAGAGTGCTGGCAGTGGCCGCGTCACCGAGGACTTGGTCCAATTTTGCGCCAAGAGTGGAGGCATTGTCCACGTTATTCTTGAGTTGCAGCACCAGGGCGCCAGCAGCACTGCGTCTGATGTTTTGGACGCTGCTCCCGACTGATTGCTGCAACGTCGGGTTCGCCTTGAGAGTTCGCAGGATGTCGGCATACGAAGACGCATCCTTCATCTTGATGACGATCGCGTCTGGTCGATGATGAACTCTTCGCTGCGCTGGCCGTGGCTTCGGCAGTTGCCAGGCGCGAACAGATCCAGATGTTGTTGTTGCCGTCTGATTGCGCTGGCGTTGACGACGATGGTCGACGAGTACAAATCCGTCTTGGTTTCCGACATCGTTGTTGTTCTCGTCAAGCCGCTTGGATGCGGCTGTCACGGCATGGCGCTTCGGTGTTGCGTGAGTCACTAGCGGTGACGTTGCAGGCCGCTTACCAGTTGCATTGACCGGGAATATTGGAGAAGTACAGACCGCCTTCTCGGCAGAGGGAGGTCGAGGCGGTACTTGCTTCTGCTTCGTATTCTTGAGCGCCGAGATGGCCCGCTCCAGGCTTAGCGAGTATTTGATAACCTCCTTGTGGAGGTTATTTTTTCCAAAGATGAACGTATTAAGGCCCTCCACAAGTCCTTCTATACGAATCATTTTCTTTTCGTAGCTTCCGGTCGCAAACTCTTCGGGGGTCGGGAGCGGGGCATCTTTTGCTAGCAGAGGGGCGCTAATGATTCTTGGCCGCCGCAATCACCGCAGAGGAGGTCATCGTCTTCGTCGGCATCGACGGCAGCGAGCCGCTCTCCAGCTGGCTTATCTCTCGGACTTCGTCCGTCGACCCAGGCGCCTGCCGATCCTGCTGCCCGTCGCACATAGCTGCCGACTCGCCGCAAGCCCACACGACAGCACAGAGAACCGGCACCAAGGCACGTATCGCGCACTCACACTAACGCGCGCGGCTCACACCGATGGTACTAAGCGCGGGAAAAACTGTGGTAATAACACTAGAAACTGACACACGATGCAATATAGTTTGCTACGGCTGCACACACACAGCGACGGGGCTGCACACACACATGCACTGACGCGGCGCGCCACAGCGAACGCGTAGCACTCACACACCTACCTTGATTCAGCGTGTATCTACACAAAAAAGATCGAGAATACCGGAGCACGAGCAGAACACGTCCTGCTTGATTCGCTCTTCAGACTCGCCCCGTGTGTGTGTGTGTGTGTGTGTGTGTGTGTGTGTGTGTGCGTGTGTCTGGATGTGCGCAGTGATATCTCGATGATGGTAGTTCGTATCATTACTGTAGATATCTCATTTTATTCGTTTTGATGTAAGGAAGAAGCCAAAACATCATTTTTAGTTCTGCGTTAAGAATTTAAAAAGTTATGAGGGATTTTCGAGAAAAAAAATTATTGATGTGAAACATCTATATTCGCGTTTGGTATGAGGGGTAAACCCGTGAAAACGTAGCGTCCGTCCGTCCGAGCGAGCGCACATTTAGTAGTATAAGTGCCTATACAGCGTCGGTTTGCGCTGCGCGCTGTGATTGGCTGCCGCGCCAGCTACATAGAACTGCTTTCTGCTGCTGCTGCCCGCTGCCGAGACTCGACGCGCGTATGACTGTGTTTACGTATACACACGAGGCAACGTAACAACATAAGCAACAGCAGTCAGCTTAGCTCATGGGATATACTGCGTTGAGATATATTTTCCTCTCTTGCTTATGCGTATACGATAATACATAGAATACGTATGGGATGTCTATGCATATACGTCGCGAGACTCAACGCACTATCATGCATGTTTTCAAATCGGATATCGATTAATGCATGTATATTAAGGTGGTCCACTTTTTCAAAAATTTTTTGTAACTCGGGGGATCCATCGGAATCTAAAAGTTTGAGGTTTAAAATGAAGTTTCCTTTAAACGAGAACTCAAATAAATGATTTTAGATGGTGTCGATGGATTTTTGAAGTTTAAAAACGTGCTCCTAAAAAAGAGCAAAATCGGGCAACCATTCGATTTATTTCAAACTCTGTTCAGAGTGTAAAAATGATCTTAACGATACATTTTCTTACGTATTTTTGTCTGTGGAATCGAATGCCGTAGTTAGTTTTGACCTAGGAGCACCATTTCATTGAAAAAAATACAATTTTTCGATCGTTCTTTTTCGCAAATTTCGCAAAGTTCATTTTCGAGCGAGCGTAAAATGAACAGAAAAGATCTAGAAAATTTTTTGACACCACAAAAATTTAGGATTTTTTATGACAAATCCAACGGTATATATTTAGTATACACTTTAAAATTATTTTAATGCCGAAAAAGCACGATTTTATCCCAAAAAACGATATTTAAAAGTGGAAAAATGGAAAAATATATTCGTTTCTTCAAGAAAATGGCTGAGTATAATCACTCATGAAAATAATTAAATACAACTATCTGATAGGTTTTTTTCTCACCTTTCAAACGCCGTTTTCAGAGTTAAAAAATTCACAAAATTCACCGAGATACAGCTCTTTTTGGACGATGCACGTTTTTTGCTTAAAAATCTGCTTTGCTGGTTTTTTAATGAATAGAGCCAGCTCAGAATTATTGAATTTTAACAAAAATTAAATTATTTAGTGATGAATGAAAATATTAAATTATTGCATTGAGCGACCGGGACCCCCCCAGCCTACCAACCCCCATAAAAACGGGTTTGTAAGGGTGGATTCTAATGTATTTTTAAGGGCTCCATCCGAATATGCAAGTCGTTTTTTCAGCTCCTGTCGGGTTTATAAATAAACCAAAGCTTAAAGTTGCATAACGTATAATGACTGATTTTCGCTCATTAAAGCTTGCTCCATTAAAATAAAACAATCCACACATCAGCTCCTTGGCTGAATAATACAGCTCCACTTCTATAATATCAAAATTGATTGATTATCATTAAAAAAAGCGAAATAATGCAATTTGTTGTTATGTGGACACGTTGAGATGCGCAGTCGCTTATTGCGCAAGCGCGGTCTAGGGAATCTAGGGATTTTCCGAAAAACTGCAATGTCGGCTGCAAGGAAGAAGCGACATTTCTTAGACATTAATTTGATTAAAAGTTATGTCGATATCTTTTATTCGTGACTATAAATATGTATAAATATGTAATTACATTATATAAGTATACATGTAATCAACGGGATGCAGCGAAAAAGTCGATGGTAGCACACGCTGTGCGTTAGTTGTGTTCAATATAATATTTACATTCAAAACAAAGTATTTGTTGCATTTGGTGTTTTCATTCACAGTAATTATAGTTATTATTGCTTTGAAATCAATTTTTAGTGACAGAAAGTGCAAATAAAATAGTACTTGACATTTTTCAAATCATTTCAAGTGGAAGGTTATGTGCTGTTAAGAATATGTGAACAAAAGTGCAAGGACTTTAAATAAAATGTGATTAAATTTCTCTCGCTTAGAAAAATTCTTTGATGATTTTTTATAAACGTATAATAAAAACAATTACTAGCATCTATGTTGGTTTTTTAATTTTTTTATGTACATTGATATAATTGATAGGCAACTAACTCAACTAACTCTGCAGGTGCTTGAATTGGTAATTCTTCATACCTATATAGACAGAGTAATTAAACTTGTAAAAATTTGTAAATAAAAAAAATATAATTTCAATTGTTCAATTATTGGTACAGACCTAGAATTAATGTCTACCCATAGAACTTTTTATATAGACCTCAGTACATGCGACTATGAAATATTTTGCTCAAATCAAGCTAGAATTTTAGATTGAATAAGATGAGGTTATTAAATAGACATAAATATACAATTTACATAATATTTTGCCCTGGTATAAATTTATTTTTAACTATAGAATTTATTGAACCCGTCACTGGTCATTATAATATACATGCAGTCTTGAGACAATAAAGTATGCTTATTTTTAAAACTTATCAAAATACATAATTAGCAAGAGATTGCTTCGTTTTATGACTCTTTCAGATTCAGGTATTCAAGTTTGTATTTTTAATATTTTTTAAATAGTGTTTTAATAACTGACTTTACAATATCATCCCTGCTGAAAAAAATCACATGAGAAATCACCTGAGAAATCACATGCAAAATCACATGAAAAATCACGCCAAAAAATTACTTACAAAAATAGAATACTCCACTAAAACTTATGTTTTAATACTCATAAAAAAATTAATTGAAAGTCTAATTATAATTTGTAAAAAAGGTGTTTATTTTTTTACATAATGGTTATGTTTACAAAATAAAAATTACATTTATCTTAAAGCACACTTATATTCTAATATTATTTTGCGTATAAAATCATGTAACTTGAATCAAGGTAAAAAATTTCTGATATATCTTACACATATAATCATAAAATGAGTCAGTAATGAATTAAATTTGGTACAGAACAAAGATATATTACATTTTCTACCGGCATACAAACACACACTTTATTTATGTTACTTGTTTCTATTGCTATTTTATCAGATTGAATCGATTCTATTACCTTCAACTTTGAAAATCTATTTGAAAACCGATTTGTAGTAAGAATCCGACGACCGATTGTCAACTCTATTTTTTCTTTCTGATCGACAATAAAATGATCAAGAATCATGTACGATCCATCATTCAACAAGACATAGCAATTGTTTGTTCGTTTTTTTTTCAATAAACTAGATTCATAAAGGCATTTGTTTTTGACCATTTTTTTGAATACTAACGAGTGTTCTGACAATCGAAATTGACGAAGAAGCTGATCATCAAGTTTAGAACCTCTTTTGAAATATGAGATGTCTGTAATCTTACAATAACGTGACACTTTCCTAGACAAGACATCGTCACAATACTTTTGCGCGTCAATATTCACTTTTGAATAAAGAAAATCTTCTAATACGTGAATGCTATGAGTCATATTAACAAACCGTACTACTTGATGATTCGCTCCTCGAGCTGATCTTATTGCTTGCAGCATATAACGGTTCGCAGATTCGAAACAAAACGTCGAATTGGTCCATACCGGTCCCCAACTCTCTACACTTTTGCAAAGATGTAACAAAATATGAACGTTATAGGTTAAAGCATGTTTTCCATGTGTCTTTTCCATTTTGGCAACAAATGAGGTAAACAACGTATCCGCCCTATTCAGTTCCGTTTCTGATATTTTATCTTGAAGTATAATATACAACCCTTCAACGAACAAAAGCCAATGGTCAAATTTTTTTTTACTTATACCTTTATCAATAATTGCTGAAAAAAGGGGAATACTGTAGTATAAGACAAAATTCTCCCACTCTCGAGCGTTCCATTTATTAGCAGAACTTATCTTTCTACTCAATCGCTGAATTTGATTCGGAACTGCAATTGAAACAATTTTATGGTCAAGCCATTCTATCTGATCATCACTCAAGTTCTTCATAAAATAGGTCATTATCTGCGATGCAACTCCTTCCAGACAACCGTGCATATATTCTGGAATTATGCCATCTATTAGATCAAAGTATTTCAGACAAATGAAGGGGGAAGGATACTTGACTCCAAAAACAGGTTTCGAAGAATTCACAGATTCTAGCATTAACTGAACAGTATCTATGTGAGTCCGTACAGAAACTACAGTGTCTAATAAAGGGTAACGTATCGCTCCATCATAATCACCGGGGTGTAGACACCAATTGCAACCGTAATGGCCATTGAATTGGGTTATACCCTGTACAGGTGCTCGAGCAACAGCATCAACAACAGCAGAGAGAATGTAAAGGCTTAAACTAAGTGTTCGTTCTTTAACAACGCAAGTTATTCCTTTATCATTGATGGTATTGATTAAATTCGCAAATTTTTGCAAATATACAGGCATGAATGCTTTTTGGTCATTGAACCACAATCCGCAACATACCATTTTTTGTAGTCTTTCTTGTACAGGTAGTTCGTTCAACATTAAATAGAGGGGCCATATAGATCGTTGAGAATTTTCAAATTTAAGCGCTCCATCAGTGTTAAAGGTAGCCGTTACATAACTGTATCTTTTATCTGGAGGTAAAGAATTTTGAAATTCTTTATAACACCTTCCGTCGTACACATCTCCAATATAATTGTTAGGAACTCTGTCATTTACAACGTAATTATAATGATCGTCATATGTTTGCAACAGATCGGTAATCTGAGAAGATGGATCAATCAAACAAAAAAAACTATCGTTGCTAGAATAGGACACGTCTGTGTCGGCCTCACAATTACTGCACTTGCTTTTTAGTTGTTCAGTAGCGTATTGTCCAAGGTAAAATGAACATACTTTGCAAACAGCATGGAACTCTACATTAGTTTTTGGATTGAGCAATTTATCGAGAATATACTTCGAATCAGGTAAAACGGGTGTTTTAAAGAAGAAATTGATAAGTTTAAACAGATCGACCATGGCTTTTGTAGATAGACCATGGCTTATTATGAATTTTGAAAGCAAAAAAAAAATTTCTCCATTCGTTTTATCAAGTTTAGCCGTAGATTTTTGGGAAAATCGCTCAGATTGCATGAAACCCCACAAGTCATTGGGTTCAAAAAATGGATCTTTTTCTGATTCGTGTGTAACCTCATCTTCTAAATCTTGATCCAAAACATCGCCATGATTGTTTTCATTATCATCAGAATTTGAATCTCGTGAAAATTGCTGCAATGGATAAAAATATTTGTTGAATCATAGTAATAAAATTGTTTTCATTATCATATGTCTATGTATTAAAAATAGTCATTTCGATTAATTGTAACATAGTAGGTGCCATTTATTTTAATATCTGATCTCAATAAAGCCCTTGTATGAATATTTTAAAAATCAAAATTTCATAAATCTCTATAGTTTTAATATAGTTTTCAAATAATTGACCCTAGAATACTATTTGAAATAGATAGTTTTTTCTTTAATTTGGAGGATATTTGTTTTTGGAATAATTATTGACGTAACAACAACAACAAAAATTAGGTTGTCCCAAAAAAATATGTAAATAATACTCGTGAACTTTGCCTTTTGTAACACGCATTCTTATATAACTTGACTACTGTTTAACCTCTTTGTAAATTACAGTATAATATTGGAGAATCAAGTTTTTCTAGATAGAATATTTAATTGCCTTTCGTTTAACCTCCAGAAAACTGATTTTTCTACATAAATATTCAAAATGATTTATAAAAGGCAAAAATATTTCAAGGTTATACCTAATAATTTTTCGAATTAGATTCATTTTCTACTTCCGAATAACGATTTAATCAATGAAATATTGTTGAAAAATGAACGTTATGAAATTACACATAGCAAGATAAAAACAATTCTAACTGATAGAAAAAATTGATTTTTAGGAGGTACCTACAGGGCCCCCTGCACTGGAAGTCATTCTTTATGATAGGACCACCTTAAGGTACATTGATGGACTTGAGAAACAATTCTTAGATCAGTCTGAAGTAAAAAAATTACTAGATGTACACCTATAAATACAGCCATTTTTTAAGCAGGACTTGTTTCTGCAAGTTTTATTGTTATTTTATCCAAGTCTTAACCTCAAAATAATTTACCAAGACTCCCAACAGTGTCAAAAAATAGAACTTGTATACTTAACAAAATAGTTCTTTTAGAAAAATATTTTCATTAATCCAAAAAATTGCAATATTTAGGTTAGTTTGGTTACTTATTAGCTAATATTTTAGTTACTTAGCTAGTAAAATTCATTATCCGCATTTTTATAGTTCAATAACTATATGTTATTGAATGAAATGTATGAATGTAGTCAACTATACCGTGCCTTTGACTAGGCCCCACAACAAAATAGACCCATGGATCACCTACAGGTTTATCCAGCACTGGTTAACGAGTACTATAAAAACTGTAGGTTTTAAGACAGTAAAAAGTATATTTAGCGCAGCAAATAAATTTAATTTTATATTGATGATCATTTAGAAATGTGAATTCCGCTTGTAAAGTTACAACAATTTACTATTACTATTTAAAAAGTACATTTAGCGCAGCAAATAAATTAAATTTTATATTGATGATCATTTAGAAATGTGAATTCCGCTTGTAAAGTTGCAACAATTTACTATTACTATTTAAAAAGTTCTCTAAAAATCAACTTTAAGTAATGACTAGTTAAAATAACACTGCCACAGAAAAACACATGTCATCTACTGCACAGCTAAAACTCGTGTACTTGACAGCAGGGTTCATTTATATTTATAGAAATTCTCATTTTTATAATTTAATTCAATGACCTTCAGAATTATTTTACATTTTACTGTTGATTTTGTTTTTTTCCTTGTCTTATTTGAGATTAAATATTTCAAGACCTCAAATTGAAGATAAAGATTGGTTAAAAACTCAACTGTAATCATGCGTCACAGTACTAATCAAATAAAGAAATATTATTATAAGGTCCAGGGTTAATTGATTGTAAAGATATATTACTATAATTTTTTATGGTACAAATAATGTTACACAACATTTTTTATGATTAAAATTGAAATAAAAAAAATTATTTTGCTTCATTTTTAATATTCAAGTTTGAAACACAGGTGTCCTATTTATTACTATAGGATAAAAGCTTGGATCAACACAAAACAGATTTTCTGTTTTATTTTGCTTTAATAGATTCTCAACTGTACAAATAATATAAATTTAGAAACTGAGTCTATTGCTAAGATTACAGAATGACTACTTAAAATGATATATTTTGTTCTAAATGTAATGGAAAGTATGAGATTTACTTCCAGAAATGTAACTAATAAATATTGTCATTAGACATCAGATAACAATCACTCTTGTATAATTCATTATATTTTTATTACCGTTGAACCTAGCTCATTATGCTAAGTTAAAAATATATCATAATTTCATGCAAATTTTTATTAGCTCATTAGCTTAAAATAATCTATTACGTCAAACGCTTATGTTTGGAGTTATCATTTTTTGTTTTGTTTTTAATTTATATTGTAAGCTCATCTTGAGCACCTTTTACTTAAAACGCAATTAGAATATTAAAATGATTCCAATAAAATAATCATTATTGTACATAAAGATTACCCAAGAAATTTGAATTTTAATTTAAATTAAATTTTTTTACAAGTACAAAAAAGTATTTTGACATATTTCTTTCATTAATTATTTTTAAAAACACTCAAAAAATATTCAATAAATATGTTTTTTGATTTAAAGTAATTTTCATAAGCCTACTTACATAAATTACATTCTTGTTATGAAAAAATGTATCTTTAAATTACATTCTATAAATTCTTGTGTATTTGACTAACCTTTTCTGGAGATTTTGTATCATTGGAGTCTATTTCACTACTGTCTCTTATCTAGAAAACAGTTCATTTTATTTGACTGAGAAAAACATGAAAAAGATTGATTAAGAAAATAAGATGTTTAACCTACAATTGTACTCAAGTTTTGCAAAACATCATGACTTGGATTTGATTTTTTAACGTTATACCTCGTTAAAGAACGGTCGGCAAGGCCATCAGCTCCATATTTTAAATATTGTCTCTTTCGTTTTACCATGATTTTAAAACCAAAGCTTTGATTAAAATTATGAATTTCGTTTAAATTTATTGCGAGCTATTCGAAACTGAATTTTATGCCAGTTACAATTCGCAACTGTGTACACTTTACAGTATACATTGATTCGCAGAGAGTATATCTCAACCCCCTGTTCACATGCATGATGCAACAAGTTGCGACCGGCATTTCACGCTCACTTGACAAGCCGGTGTCTCAGCCGCTAAAACAATTTGCACTCGACTCGAGTCGACAGACAAAAGGTTAATTTATTGTGCATGCGTATATTAAAAGTAAGGTTTTTTTTATGGGATAAAATCTCTATAAACACGTTCTTTTTTTAGTTGTATCTCAATTGTTATAAACGCATAAACTAACAATGTTGAAGATAATTAGTCATGCGCGAATAAGATTAAAAATTGATAAAATCAAAACAATCACGGTACTGATCAAAGACATATTTTATAATAAAAAAGATTTTATTCACATCAATCCTCAAAATCATTCTGATTTTGAGGAACGGCATAAATATTACGTTTACCGGCGTTCGTGCCAAAATGATTGTACTGTGTCAAGTAAATGCTGCAAAATGTACAGTGGATTTATTTTAAGTGTTGGAGGTTAGTATCTGTGCTTCATAAACAATATAATTTATTTTCTCAATGAGTCCCAATTCCATTCATTCATTTCTAATCAATCTTAGAAAATGAAGAAGAGGCAAAGGAAAGAGAACTAAAGAGAACTAAACGATTGAAAATACCAAAAGATTTAACTCCTAGCGAATCCAGTGGTAGGTCTGATAAAGTGGGATACCTGAAAAATAATATCAACGTCAAAGTGAGTAATGAAAAAGTTTCTTAATCTATACCAATATAAATTATTTTTATTTACAAATGTCTAAAGGACAAGTGTAAACGAGGAATTCAATATTAGACTTCTGTCGAGTGAGTTTACTTAAAAGCAACTTCTTAAAAATGAACATTTAATATCAATATATTGTGCTCTCGTTGTGTGAGTTATCAAAGCACACTTAAATTACACTTTATCAACATTTTCAATTTGTTATTGTGATCAATTTTTTATTGTCATTCAAAGGTTTGATTATTAGTATTGCTCTTCTTAATTGTTATGCAGATTTCATATTTCTCCACCATGTTTTTGTTGATGTATATATTTATAGGACTCACTCGACAAAAGCCTAGTTAATTTTTTATTTATTTTTCTAAATACTATACCTTGTAACCAATCTAAAATTATTCTATTTAGAATACTTATCTGGTAATACATTTACAATAAAACATGAGTAATAATATAAAAACTTGCATAATGAATGAGTAATTTAATAAAGAGTAATTTTCATGTGCTTTGACAACTTGCACAGAAAAAGTGCAATGTAATGACATTCAATGTACGCTATTTGTTAGTTCCTATTTATATTTTTATTAACAACAATAAGTACATTGAAAAATTAATGGTGAAATTCTTTAATCTTACATACAGTATACTGAGAGTGCATTAAAAGTTTATGTATTAAATTGTTTTTGAGTGAGTTGATAAAGATCATCTCTTCAGCGAGTTGATAAAGACCTCATTTATCAGACATTTTAATCTCTCATAGTACTAATTAGTTAATCTGCTGAAATTTCAACTCATCTTAACTGTTAAAATTAAAATTAAAATTATTTAGTATAAAAATAATAATTCATGATAAAAAACCAATGACATTCATGATTTTATAAACTAGCCAATCTTCTCATAAATTACAAGATGCAATGAAAAAAATTAATTTAAAAAATCATAAGTTTTCTTAGTGTTTCAATTGCGCATCAACAAATATTAAATGTATTATGTTTAATATTAAAAATATTGAAGTAAATGATTTTATTTGAAACAAAGTTTTTATTCTTATAAAATATTTTTCTTAAAATTTTTTTTTCCCAAAAAAATTCTATCTTCATTGTAAAATTATTTCAAGCGTTAACAAAAATTTGTTTGCAAAAATATTTATAATGAAATTTTATTCGCTTTTCAAGGAAACTTCATGAAATTTTATTTATGTTTTAATAGTAAGAAAGATATCTTATAAAAAATGTTAATATATATTAGGAAATCCAAGAAGCTATACGTTTTTAAATTGTTCATGATTTTATTAAAAAAATTTTTTTCACAAGCCCATGCGAGGCTTGTTTTTTGAGTTACTAAATACCTCAAAAAAAAAAGGTTTTTATTTGAAAAATGTATTTTCGATTTGCCTTGGCACAGTATCACCACCTGATGTCAATTTTGCAGACACGAACTCGGGATTCATGAAATTTTTTTTCTCCTCACAAGTACTTCCCCGAAACCTCATTCAGAATTTTCAGAAAAGTTTCCTGGATTCCCTTATATAAATACGCGATACGATTTTATGATGGTCGCAAATTTTAGTTTGGGATAAAACATCTTAAAATTTTACAGTAACATGATGAATATTTGATCATGAAAAATAAAAATAAAACTGTTTTGATGGACTATATCAGTAACAACCTGATTCAATAAAATATTAAAATTGGTAACAATATTCAATTTTTTTTAGAAATTGAAAGAAAATGTTCAAAGTGGCTGCAGTCAAGAGACCATTTCGTCCTACAAGGAACAATTGCTAAAAAATTCTAGACCCTTGCTCACAATACAATCCAAACCCACTTTATTACCCAGAGCGTTCGTCCGATTGGAGAAAATGAGCGAAAAAAAAATTGACTCTTACATGGAAAAAAATAAAAATGATGAAACAAAAAATTCCAAAAATCAATCCGACAATGCTTCCAGCGATAAACGTTCTAGCATTTCCCGAAAATTGAAACGATCCAACAATCAATCATCGTCAGCTGGGCCATCTATAGAATGTACAAAAAATAATAAAAAACAACGGAAAGTTGATTTCCCATCAATTTTAAGAACTTTGGAAGCATCTTCAGATTCTGATGAAGAGTTAAAAAAATTACTGTCTCACAGAGCTTCAATCCAGTCAATACAATCTAACAAATCTCATGATAGTTCCTCTCAGTCTTCAGATAGCGACGAGCTATCTTCAGAATCAAACGATGACGAACAATTTCACAGTAGTTCTGGTCAATCTTCAGATGACAATGATAATTTTTCTCTCAGATCATCTAGGCCATTTTTAACTATTAAAGAATTACCTGTCCATTCATCTGTGTCGTCATCTTTAAATCGTTCTGAGCAGCTACCTTGGGATTCACCTTCATCATCTCCAATTGCTCCAATTGCTCCAGTAGAAAATGGCGCAGAATTAGCTCTTAGAAATGTGGGACCTGTAACGGCTGGACGGAATCATCTTCGCGAATACGCATAAAATTAGATGGACGGCCCTCGCATTCGAGACCCGCGTACGCGCGGACGTATACGTTGCCGTATACACCGGCTCGACAACACCAGCGCGCACGAGCAGGCAGCAAGAGGCAGCGCGCACACACAGATGCCCCGCATCGTGTGCGTGAAAGCACGGGCGGCCTCACATGTACGCGCCGCAATGCCTATGCTTGCACAGCACAGCGCGCACGCACACAGACGCCCCCGCAGTATGTGCGTGAAGACACGGGCGGCCTCACACATACGCGCCGCAACGCCTACAGGGAACACCATAGCGCAAGGCACGCGCAAGAGGCTGAGTACGCACGCGAATGTCAAGGCCGAAAAGAGCGGCTAAATCACACGCACGAGTGCCGACTCAACTAGCACCGTAGATAGACACGGGCGGATATAGGGCCGCGAGTTCATAAGAACTCGCAACGACACGGGCAGAGGTTCGCGCCTTACAAATCGACAACAGCAAAAAATCACGGTACAACACATGTGGCCAAAGCCAGCGCAAAGATGACGACAGGCCGGATCAGCGATCAGGACCGGAGGCGAAAGTCATTAAAAGACGAAGTTTACGATCATGAGACAGCCCGAGCAAGCTTTGCATCGCGTCAATTCATCGATGAGAAGCTCGGGCCGGCTAAATTCCAGGAGGCGAAAGCGACTTGTGGAAATCATAATTTTTGCGGCAAAATCCAAACCGTCCAGCAAGAACGGAGGCAACAACGATAAGCACATCTTCTTACGACGGCCCAAGCGAGCTTTGCTTCCTGTCGATCTTTCGATGACAAAGCTCGAGCCGGCTGAATTCACCGAAATAAGATTCGTGCAAGCCCACCGGACGAAAGGGAAAAAAACGGTAGTACATTGAAACTTCCGTCGACGCACATGTGCAAGTCGTGCACAGGGCCAGGTGTCAAGGCATACCGGACGCGGATCCGATATAAATACCGGGCCGCAGCCCGGCCTCGGGGAGACCGCTATCGACTACCAACGAGGGCGAAGCTACGCGTGTTCGTGGAGTATTTTCTTGTCTATCGAGACTTAGTCTTTTCTCGCGAGATTACAACCGAGACTTAGCTCTCAGCTGAGCCGTAAATTCATAGCAGTGTATTCGTGAGAGACGCGTATCGATAGCTTAAGGCATAGAGTGCGCCGAATAATCTCCGACCATCGAATTCGAGAGTGCGAACGTTACGTGCAAGTGACAAGTTACGCACGCCTTCCCAGCCACGAGGCTTCCGAGCAAGGGGCACAGCAGACGAGCCTGCTAGCAGAACAACGATCAGCGCAGCGAGCACAGCACAGCAGACGAGCCTGCCAGCAGAACAACGATCAGCGCAGCCGAGCAGCCCCGATCAACCGTGCCCCCGCTACTTCTGTCACCGCTTCAAATCACGCGGCACTCTATAACTTAAGCTAGTTTTATAATTATCAAATAAGTCCCCCGATTTGGTGTATACCGTTGTGTATGGTAGTATTGGAGATAATATAGAACAGTCTTGTGTGAATCCAACTATTGTGCTATTTATTTCTTCACCTCACCCCACAAAGAGACTACGAGTATAAAGTCGAGTCACCGCGCCCTAGAAGCATTTTTGATGGTAGAGTCTTAGCTGCCAATACATTAAACAATTGATAATAAATAGATGGTTAAAAATCCATCATTACAACTGGTGCATCGAGCCGACGGCCCGATTGAACTTACCGATTGCACGCATAAACTAATATTGCTCTGAGTGGGCGTGAATGGAGAGATGGATGCACAATGAGTAATAACACTAATCAGGCAGAGGACGAAATCAAAGCGCGCGACTTACTGCAACAACTAACGCTGTTAGAAACTAAGCTGCAAAACGAAGCACATAAGGGAAATTTAACGGTGCTTAACGATCTAAGAGGCAAGATAAACGAAGTCGAAGAGAAATTAAAAAAGCTTGAGTATTTGAACATCGATCTCGAAAACCACAGAAGAAAATTTAGCTCCACGGTTAAACCGATATACGAAACGCGTCTCTGGCAACAAACCAACAAACACCGTGTACAAGTAGAATTTCAAATCACAGCACACCGCGAATTACCGTAGACCATATAGAAGAAGCAGTAGAATCATTTATTGAATATTTTAGACTCGAGCTAGACGAGACAGAAGCGAAGGAGATCGAAAATCAACAGATCAAAGAACAATTACAAGAGACATTGGTTAAATTCGAGCAAACACAAACCGAACCGGTAATCAAGGGCGGATTTCTCGGTAAATGCTACAATAAATTCTGGGATTTTATAAAGTGAAACGCGAAGAAAAACGACGCTTTTCGAAACGTAGTTGAAGCAAACAAAGATAGCCGCGAAGTAATTTAGTCTCAATTTATCCCCCGAAGACGACGAGGAGAAAATCACAACATGGCTGTTCGTAGGGGCCCTTCATTTAAAGATATCGTACAACTAGTACCAAGCTTTTCCGGGCGATAAAGACGAGGCAATCAAGTTTGTCAAGGGATGTAGGCTTGCAGAGGAGTTGCTCGACGAAAATCAGAAAGCAGATTTCCTCAAATTCATTAAAGTAAAACTCTCAGGGGTCGCACTCGAATGCATCAGCTCGACGGCACTAGCGTCAATTGCGGCTCTTACAGAATTTGTCGAGAAAAACTTTGGTACACATAAACTATTTTTTGAATGCTACGGGGATCTATCGAAGATAAAACAGGGAAGCAAAGAGGGAGTATTAACCTTTTACGCACGACTAAAAGATCTGGAGAGGGAAATCAAAGCCGCAGCACGGCGCGACGGCAAACACGACGCGGCATTTACAGCGAGTCTGCCGGCCGATTTATTAACCGCATTCAAAAGAGGGCTGCGGTGGGAAATAAAAGCACGCCTAAATGCAAACACCCTCGAGGAAGCGCGTAACGAAGCAGTCAGAATCGAGCGAGAGGACGGATTCGACGCAGATAGAGACACTTTAAGCACATATAAATCTAAGAAAACATGCTGTACGATTTGCGATTCGCGGGAACACTCGACTATCGATTGCGACTCGCTAGCATCATTACACAACACAAAAACTGACAAATGCAGTTACTGCCACAGCCCCGATCACTACTTAGCAAATTGCATGAAATTCACAGTCGATACAAAGGAAAAGACAAAGAAAATTGCAGTCACTGTGGAAGCACGGAACACCACGTGAATAATTGCATGAAATTCGCGCAGAGGGATAAAGAATCGGTTAAGAAGGAAAAGGAGCCGGAAGTTATTACAATCAATCACATAAGTGCGCCAACCTGCACAGTGTGCTTAAATAAGGGGCACACTGCAAGTGTCTGTAACGATTTTATGAGCATTATGAAAAGTTCCATGAATAATAATAATAATAGTGGTGACAATGGCAACAACGAATTTGAGATAAACGCGATCAACCTCGCAAGCACCATCACATGCGGGTACTGCGCAAGAAAAGGGCACCCAGCAAGCACCTGTAATGACCTCCTAAACACGATAGTGGGTTTAATAACAAAAGTAACATGACCAACAATTATAATAATAGAGGTAACCCGATGGAAATGGATTAATAACAATAACAACTATAGAGGGAGAACAACAATAACGGGTACAATAATGGAAATGGATATAATAACAATAACAGCTATAGAGGGAGAAACAACAATAACGGGTACAATAACAATGGAAATGGGAATAACAATTACAACCGGAACAACAATTCAAGCAATCAAAATGGAAGTAGCGACGAACGAAGGTGTTACAACTGCAATAGGTTCGGGCACATAGCACAAAACTGCCGAATGCCACGAAGGAACCAGGGAAACGATCAAGCCCGTTCTTCGCAGGGGACAGAAGAACAGAGGTACAGGGGCCCCAACAACAATTACAACAACAACAATTACAACAACAACAACTACAACAGCAACAACGGTCGCAACAATGGCCACGACGCCAACACAAACCGGAACTAAACAATGAGCCAATTTATCACATAAGCACCAAAAACCCTTCGCCCACCATAGTAATAGCAGCAAATGAACTAAACAATCCGATCGAATTGATGCTAGACACTGGCGCCGCCGTAAGCGTCATTAAAAATTCGGAAATCTCAAGGGAAGCAATAGTAAACTTCAATAAAACAATCCTTTTACGCGGAATTACAAACAAAACAATAAGATCCATCGGAGAAACAGTCATCTGCCTAAATAACGAAATACCGATAACCTTTCAAGTAGTTGACAGCGACTTTCCCATTAAACAAGGTGGCATACTGGGGACGAAATTTTTTGCCAATATAAAAGGAGTCATTAGCTACGAAACAAACACCCTAAGGTTCGGCGATTACAGCATCCCATTCCACATGCAACACCTTGCCGAAGGCGACGAGATAAATACCTTTGAAACCCTTACACAAACTGAAAAACAAAAAGCAAGCAACGAAGATATAGACAAAGTGACGACCAAAAAGCAGGATAACGTGCACCGAGAAACTGCATATGACGATGAAAGATTTCGCACTCAGGATAATGTGCGCCGAGAGGCTGTGAACAAACACAGCGAACAGATTGAAACTGCATATGACGATGAAAGACTTCGCACTCAGGATAATGTGCGCCGAGAAACTGTAACAAACAGCGAACAGATTGAAACTGCATATGACGATGAACGACTTCGCACTCAGGATAATGTGCGCCGAGAAACTGTAAACAAACAGTGAACAGATTGAAACCCTTACGAGATGAACGATTTCGCACTCAGGATAATGTGCGCCGAGAAATTATAACAGTGAACAGATTGAAACCCTTTACGACGATGAACGATTTCGCACTCAGGATAATGTGCGCCGAGAAATTATAAACAGTGAACAGATTGAAACCCTACGACGATGAACGATTTCGCACTCAGGATAATGTGCGCCGAGAAATTATAAACAGTGAACAGATTGAAACCCTATACGACGATGAACGATTTCGCACTCAGGATAATGTGCGCCGAGGAATTATGAACAGTGAACAGGTTGAAACCCTTTACGACGATGAACGATTTCGCACTCAGGATAATGTGCGCCGAGAAATTAAAACAGTAACGGATTGAAACCCTTTACCACGATGAACGATTCCGCACTCAGGATAACGTGCGCCGAGAAGCTACGTATGAATTCACAACGAATCGCAACCTGTGAGGAGCACACGCTTACGAAAGACGAAGAGTATTGCATGAGCACAGAACCAAACAATGGACGGGCAAAGCCGTCGCAGCGAATCGATAAACAAGAGGAAAATTCTCGCCCCAGCGCAGGAGCGAGCCGTCGAAGTATAGAATCATTATGTGAACAAATTAAAGAGTGTAATGCATACTTCCGAGCAAACAAGGAAGTGCACCGTGAGACGATAGATCACTGTTATAAGGATATACCAGGGGGCGCCGAGGAAACTACTCGAAGTGGAAAAAGCAGATTTGACGAAGCAACCGATGAAGATGAGAAACCAAGCACCACGAAGACAGAGTGCATCAAAGGGAAGAAAATGTCATGACAAAGAAGGGACACGCGAAGATAATAGCAGCAAAACGGACGCAGCGATTCATTGCATAGAAGGAAATATGCTCGATAACGGTGTAAGATGTGACGCGACCTCACGAACAGAAAAGGACGCGACTTACGAGGATAATCATGGCGAGCCTCAGCTGCCATCTGACGAAGAATGGAATAAATATTATGAAAATTTTGGTCAAAGCTTGAATAGTTACGAGTCTAATTATGACGATATGAATGATGTATGTGAGTACACTGACAATTATGGGAAAATAAAGGCGGAACAAAGCGATAGCGAATTCATAGGACACTTGGACGAATACGGAGACGAGCACTTAGAGGATTTCTACGGAGAACTCAATATCGTTTACGACAACAAAAGACTAGATCAACTTTTGAAATATTGAAGCTAAACGAGACAAGCGATCGAAGAGTAGTTGAGCTAATAAAGGAATTTCAAGACGTTTTTCACATAAAAGGCGAAAATTTAACAACGATGCACGACGTCGAGCACGCCATCTACACTAAGGAAGATGCCGGTAAATGCCAAACCCTACAGGTTTCCACAGTCATTAAGAGAAGAGCTGGAAAGACAGCTGAAAGAAATGCTTAAATCCGGGATAATAGAGCCATCGTGCTCATCGTACAGATCAAATATCTTCTTAGTGCCCAAAGCCCCCGATAGTAAAGGGAATAAAAAGTACCGACTTGTCGTCGACTTCAGACAATTAAACGAGAAAACAGAGCCAGATCGATACCCACTACCAAACATATTGGACATAATCGACCACGTCGGGAGCGCAAAATACTTCAGCACGCTTGACCTCTCTAGCGGATTTACCAGTGTATGCTAAAGGGAGAGCACAGGCATAAAACAGCATTTTCAACTGCATTTGGGCTTTTCCAGTTTGTAAAAATGCCAATGGGATTATCTAACTCGCCAGCAACCTTCCAAAGGGGGATGGACATAGCATTTAAAGGGCAACAACAAAAGGACATCTTCTTATACCTTGACGACGCTGTAGTTTTCTCAAATACCAAAGAAGAGCACTATGCCAAACTATACAATTTTTTGGCCAGGGCAAGGGAAGTAAACCTCAAACTACAGCCAGAAAAATGTAATTTCTTAAAGACCGAGGTGGTATATCTAGGACATGTACTGAGCGAAGAGGGAGTAAGATGCGACCCAGGAAATTGGACGCGGTGAGAAAGTTCCCAACGCCAAGAAATGTCAAACAGGTACGACAATTCCTAGGACTTGCAGGATACTACAGACGCTTCATTAGGAACTTCGCAAACATCGCCAAACCGCTTACCGAGCTGCAGAAGAAAAACAGAGATTTCAAGTGGACTGAGACGGAACAAGGGGCATTGGACATACTAAAAGACTTGCTATGCAAGGGGCCGATACTGCAGGTAGCAAATCCGAACTTAGATTACATTGTAACGTCGGACGCATCAAAACTGGCAATTGGAGGTTACTTAGCCCAATTGAAGGGCAAGATAGAGCTGCCGATAGGTTATGTATCACGCGCACTTTCGGACGTCGAACAAAGGTACGACACGTACTCAAGGGAGGCACTCGCGATTGTGTTTACAATAACAAAATTTAAAACATACCTCCTAGGCAAGAAATTCATCATATACACGGATCACAAACCCCTGTTATACTTCAGACAATCCACGGACCCCAACTCACGCGTAAGCCGATGGCAATTCAAACTAAGCCAATATGAATATGAAATACGTTACAAACCCGGTAAAACGAACGTCGTGGCGGACTGCCTATCTCGTAACCCCACGACAGAAAACATAAACGTGGTTACAAGAGCTCGTAATACCAACACCGCACCCCCGAACTACAGGGTTACCAGAAAATATGTAAAGAAGCCGAAGGAACCCAGAACGGAAACCGTTCCAGAAGAACAAGAACAAGCAAGCGACACAGAGGAAGCAATCGTTCAGCCGCCAGCGGAGGTACCCGAACAACCCCCGGAGCACGCAATAGACAAACACCAGAGCAGCTACGAGGAAGACTTCGAAAAATGCAATAACAATATCGTAACCGAGAAAATACCAATTGAATGCAGAGAAAAGCTGTTCATGAGAAAGGATAATTATGCATTTTTCATAGATTGCGACGGCAGAGCAAGCGATGAGGGAGCATCGCAGCTGCTGAGCCAAAATAAGCTCAAGACAGTTAAGTCCGACCCTGGAGAAGTCACAATAATAAAAAGAAAGCAGTCGGTAGAATTCGCTATATGCATCAAGAACCTCAACGATAGTACTCCATGCATAATCAGCAACATCGAAAAGGGATTACTCACACTAAAGGCATTAATAGTAAAACTTAGAATTAATACAATAAGCATAGCGAAGAGCCAAGAAATAAGCCACGTACCATGGGCTCTCGTCGAAAACATGCTGAAGACATTATTTGTCGACATCGAAGCTAAAGTAATAATATGTAAAGGGGAAATAAAATTTGTGACGCTACAAGAGCGACAGCAAGTTTTGAGAGATATGCATGCTAGCGCGGTAGGAGGCCATAAGGGAATTTCAAAAACAGTGAGACGCATGAAGCCCCTCTATTATTGGAAGAATATGAAAAGCGACGTAATAAAATTTATTCAGCGATGCGATACGTGCCAACTAAAGAAACTAGTGCGCAAAAAGGTGAGACAACCAATGGTGATAAGCGACACCCCTTATGAAGCAATGGAAAAGGTGGCAATAGACATTGTCGGACCACTCCCACGAACCAAGAGGGGCAATAACAACATACTGACAATACAATGCAATCTAACCAAATTCTGCAGAGCGGTAGCGCTGCAAGATGCCACCGAGACAGTCGCGGATGCATTCTTGAAAGAATTTATCTGTATATTTAGCTGCCCACAAATCATCCTGTCAGACCAAGGAACCAACTTCACGTCAAAAGTTTTTGTCAACCTGGCCAAAGCATTTAAGATTAAAACGGTAACGACCACGGCCTACAGACCAAGCTCAAATGGCTCCCTCGAACGTTCGTACCACTCCCTTGCGGAGTACCTCAAGACCGTAGCAGGGAAAAATAAGAGTGGGATGATATACTGGAAATGGCGATGTTCAGTTACAACACGTCAGTGCACGAGGCACACCAGTTTCAGCCTTTCCAACTAGTATTCGGCAAACTGCCGACCCTCCCAACAGCAGAGACGATCGAAAAATCCGGAAAATAGTGAATATACTGACTTCGTCAGGAAATTATGCAAAACCCTGTCGGAGATAAAGACCATAGCTAGAGAGAAATTGATTGACGCGAAATTAAAAAATAAGTATTATTACGATAAAAAAGCAAACGCGGAATCATTCGCACCAGGCGACTACGTATACCTGCTCAAAGGCGGCAAACAGCACAAGCTGGGGGATCAATACTCGGGACCTTACTTAGTGCTGGAAGTGAATGACAGCAGAAGTAACGTTAAGATAGAGATTAAAAACAAGCATAAAATGGTCCACGCAAATAGGCTAAGAAAATCAAAGAAATAAGAAAAACAAAAAAAAAAAAAAAAAAAAAAATAAGATGATAAAACAAAGAAAAGCTTTACAGATAAACAGGAAGATGTGGAGAACCTACATCGTGCTAGCGGCGGCAGCGGTAACCCTGTCAACGACAAGCCCGACCATCAGGAGGCCCAGCAACCCAGGGATCATATTCCACCAGGAGGGAGAAATCGTAACCTACGACCGCATAAAAATCGTTTCAAAAATAAGGTTACCAAGGAAAGAGGACCTAAAATATGAACTAACCTGTCCCGAATTGACGAGTTCAATAATAATACGTATCAGGAACTCATGGAACTACACTACCAGCGGCTAACAAAACAAGGAGCGCATCCAACGCAGCGCTGGAAGAAATACAGCGAAGGGCAGAGCGCACCCCCAACGGGCTGAGCAAATACATGGTCATGGAGAGCCACTCTGAGTTTGAAAAACTAGATGACGACGTTATTCTGAAAAAACGAATGGAATGACGAGATGTGGATGATCATGGACGACATAGAAAACGCAGTCGATCGATTTTACGAAGTAGACTACATCGATTACGCTCAAGCAGCCGAAATAATAAGCCTAATTCGGCGCCGAGAAGTTAGGAGGGCGAGTACTTGACGCTCTTTAACAAATACTTGGAAACGCTATGCAAGACACATAACGCATCAAAAGCGATAAGCATTCAAAAATACTATCAGGCGGCAACAAAACTGAAACCAGCAGGTTACCGATTCCCGGAGATCCGAACGGAAGCCGATTTGGACAGAATAGCATCACTATCGATCGGTAGGCGGCGAGATCCTTGTCACCGAAATTACCATACCCGCGATCAGACCAGGACATATGGAATTATGGGGGATTAATACATACAAAGTAAAGCAAGACAGGCCGGCACAGTCGAGTCTAAAAAAAAAGCGTGCGGTGAATACCTACTAGTAGAAGGTAAGAAAACGGCATGCCTAAACAAGGAAGCACTGAAGAAATGCAAAAACCATAACGACGTAAAAATTTGCCGAAGCGACATCGCCGATTTGCAAGAGACGGACAGCTGTGAAGCAAATTCATTCTTTAACAAAGTAAAGAACCCACTAATAAACTGTGACATCAAAATAACCAACAAACTCGACACCACAATTATCGAATATAAACAAGTGAACGATTACGACAAGTTAGTGTTCTACAGCGTGCCCGAGGCGGAAACCATTAAAATAAACTGCACAAACAAATTGGCCACGAAAATATTCAGGAAAACAGATACGTTGAATCTACCCCCACATTGTGAAGTATCATCTAAATACACAAAGAAAATCGCAACCAGCTCAGCACCCAAAATACCCCAATTCAACCTCCAACTAACACACTTGTCAGAAATATCACGTAAAGAAGGGTGCATCGGGTTCATGGCGGACAAAAACAACTACGTACACGAGCTGTTGGAGGAATGCGCAAGGGCGTGTGAATTAGAACTAGCACGCACACTATATATTATATCCGGCGGAGGGGTTATCGCCTGGATCGGAGCAATCACACTAACTGCAATCAGCATCAGGATCGCCAGAAAAACACGAGGAGGGCGCGACGCCGACAAAGCCGAAGAGCCGATATACGATTACATCACAGTGCGCGAAACCACCGTTTAGCAAAAAAAAAACGTTAACAAAGGTATGAGTCTAAACATAGGAACGATAATACTTAAACATACGTTACCAAGTAAGATAACTTACTATTAGCAGAGGTAGAGGACGGAAAGGATAAGGAAAAACGACACGGCTTAAGATAAGTGAGAAATATGGATGCCCCCCCCGCAAATTATAAGGATAAGATCAAACCCTAAGCAGTAGTAAACATATACTCATTAGCAGGTTGTATATTAGATTATCTGATACCAGGTACGCCATGGGAACTGAATTGGTGGTGGCGCTCCTATGCGTTGCTACGCTGATACAAGAAGGCCAGTGCATCTACGGATACGATTGCGCCAACAAGCTCACGAACCTAACGACCCTGTCACTCGTGGATGTAGGCGAATGCGAGGCAAAAGCTAGCCAAGCGAGCGCAATTACCATCGAGGCACAGCTGATACAGGTTAATGACTATAATATAATACACGCCAAGGAATGCCGGGTAAAAATAAAGCGAACGGTGCACCATTGCGGCATGCACTCCCATACATCAGCGGTATTATACGGGGAAATTGAATATTATAAAGAACTCACACGGGACGAATGCGAAGGAATACAACTGACTGGCACATTCAATGGCTTCGGGTTATCACTCATGCAGATAAAGAGAAACAGCACCACCACGAGGCCGGTAGTACTGGCAGGAAAGTTAGACAAAAACGCGGGGTGCGAATCGGGAGCCGCGTACGACGACCCTTACGGATCCTTCACAGACGTCTTAGTCACGGGATACGTCTCTATAGGAATATATGATTACGACATAAAACTTAACCTCGAAAGCGACAAAGTATTTATGCAGGATGGAACCCCATGTAGCGCGAAGGCAAGACACTGCATCAGTGGCGAAGGAGGAGGTAACGTCTACTGGGACGCTCTTCCCGAAAAAATGTGCGGAGCAAACAAATATACGGTATTGTACGAAGGATTTTTATAAAATAAGCGATCCGAGGACAAAAACGTTATGTACGTACTAGATACACACGACTACTCATTCGCACTAGTAAAAACAATAGAAGAAACGATTTGCGGCGTCAAGTTCATCCACACAGAGATAGCACGATTCTTGGTAATCGAAGACCCGAGGTCGAACCACCTCCTGCAGAAACAGGAAGTGGCTGCAGCAAACGTGGATATTTTCGCATTCATAAACGCGAAGGCCTTGTTCCTAGAAAAACACCTAAAGGGACAAATGAAAAAGATGTACGACGCACTGATGCTGGAGAGATGCAAGCTCGAGCGGAAAGTCATCGAGAACGCGCTAGCCATCGCCACGCTACAACCAAGCGAACTCGCTTATCAGATCCTGGGGGAGAGGGGATTTATGTCCTTGGTGGCGGGGGAAGCCCTTCACATCGTTAAATGTCTGCGTGTGGAAGTCCAAATAAGAAAAACAGACGACTGCTACGGGGAAATCCCCGTCCTGCACGGCAACGAGACATTATTCCTAGCGCCACGATCGCGTATACTCATATCACATGGCCGAAAAGTAACGTGCGATAAACGCATGCCCCCAATGTTCAAAATTGGAAACACGTGGTATCGAGCATTCCCAGACATGATAGACGCCCCAGCCCCCGAAATAATCAGACCAAATTCAGAAACCAATTGGAAGTACGCATCCACCGAGGCTCTCAGTGTGGGCGGGGTCTACTCCGAAAAAGACCAGAAGAAGTACCGCGATCTGATCGTGTTCCCAATAGAACGCCCGTCGGTATTGAATGAAGTCGCAATGACGGTGAGTGGAAGACAAACGGGCAGAGACGGCATAACCATTGCAGGATTTTTGGACGAAGCAATGTTGGAAAAAATCGCGACCAGCACATGGGCGCGAATGTATTCGTCATTCCTAAACTTCGGTACGCTGTCGGCAGCGGTTATAGGTCTGATAATGGTATTACGCCTAATTAAGTTATGCATCGATGCAACCATACGTTCATATGTGCTATACGAAATATTCGGGTTTTCCTTTAAATTATTGGGAGCAATAATGAGTTCAGTAACAGCGCTATTAA
Source organism: Trichogramma dendrolimi (assembly GCA_034770305.1). NCBI lineage: Eukaryota > Metazoa > Arthropoda > Insecta > Hymenoptera > Trichogrammatidae > Trichogramma > Trichogramma dendrolimi. Next base: position 684,019 of record JAPMIB010000013.1, read on the forward strand.
TTCACAAAGACAACAAAAAAGATAAGAATATCGACGTCGAGCAAGGTGAGGCGGGAGCACTTCCAAGCGCACCGGAGACACAAGTGGAACGAGCATCGATGTACCCAAACCTGGAACGCGCTAGCGTATGAGCACTCCTCACGAACAAGATGGCCCTCGTATAATGTAATAGAATTAAGGCAGCTGCCGCATTAAATATAGAAGCACATATACAATACCTATACAAAAAAAAGGGGGATAGAGAAAAAAAAAAAAAAAAAAATAAAATAAAATAAATATTTTTCAAAAAAAAAAATCTCACACAAGACGATCCGTACTTCGATTTGACGCAAGAGAGCAATCGAAGCACGGATAATAAGGTTAGCAAGTAAAAATATATATGTGGCGAGGACTCATACGTAAGGCAAGGGAGGGGATTTGTGTACTAATACACAAATAAAGTAAAAGAAAAGAAATATATATATATAAGCCCACGCATCACGTTGTAATAAAGAGAAGCGCTCTTCTGTTAGAATTAAGTGCGTAACGACGAACAAACATATAAATAAGTCAATAAAAAGCGGTTACGACGCGACACATTCATGCACGCACATCGCAGATCTCAGTCTCCTACAAGGCTAGCAACTGCAAACATCCCAACAAAACAAAAATAGAGAGAAATATAAACAAAAAAAAAATATATGTGAAAATTTAAAAGAATCATCGCCCGTAGGTTTACCGAACCCCGATTACGGAATGTCGCTGCTACCCGATATGGAATTCATACCGATTGAGCTCCTCGACACAATACCTCAAGCCGTACCCCGCAACGAAAACGAGCACAGGGACGTACAGGTGACCAAGGCACCGAGTGATCAGACCACTACAACGAAGCTCCGCCGGAACTGCAACCCCCGTATAGACTCGTGCCAATGCAGGTAGGCCCTACTACCATGCTCTCGCTGAGGCGAGGCGATAGGGTAGAAATCCCCTGCCTCGGGAGGCTGCTGAAAATGCTGGATAGAAACAAGTGCGGCTACGAAGCAAACTGGGAAAAAGACGACACAAATTGCACCTACTGCGGGCAGATCCTGGACGCCATAGGACAGCGATATTCTGACAACGACCCGCTCGTCGGAGGCGCAATGACACTCATCGAGGGTACGGTAATCGCGGCCCCCCAAGCCGCGATAGGAGACCAATTTGCACGAGCATACCGACAAGAAGGTTTTTTCAACACGCCGCAGGTATTTTATCCCGAGCAAGAAGAACCTATCGACTTGAGCGTCAAGGCGCCAACCCATTTCGCACACAATCAGGTACCGAATGCCAGGGAGCAGCCACCTTTCGCCCACCTCTACCAATAACAATGCCGCAAGGAGCACACAGCAACAATACTCATACACACACTTTCGCTTATGAAAAATACACAGCGGGAAATAAAATACAAGCAAAAACATTTATTTTCAAATAAACGACATTTTTTTTTTACTTGAGAAGGCGCGAATTTCTTGTAGATTAACCTCACTAACCATTTTTGGTAATAATGAAATGTATATCCAAATGATCAAAAAAAAAAATAAAATACCCACCATATCCTTTTCTCCTTAAGAAAAAAAAAAAAAAATAATACATCTGTATACACAAAATGTAATTGCAACATTGTAAAATATACAACCGATTTATCGTTAATGAAATAAGTAGCAACTAAGACAATGTAAGATTGATCGTCAAATACTGTAAATCAATCCTTTCGTAACATCTAATTGTACTACTTAGCACTTGCTAGAAATAGGATTTTTTTTTTATTTTAGTCTATCAAATTTTGTAACCGCTAAACTATAATCTATTAGTATCAAGCAGGCACCACATCTAAACAATGTAAGACATCACAGGTACGAATAAAATAAGCAGCGATCAAAATTGTACAAATTTTTTTATTTTTTTTACGATGTTATCATGCGTTTAGCCAAAAAAAAAAAAAAAAAAAAAAAAAAGGGGGGTTTATTTGTTAAATAGAATTAAGTTAGTATCATACGAAGAAACGCAAAGTGCGACACGAGCAGGGGCTCGTAATTTAAAAAGGGGCGGCGAGGTGTAACGGCTGGACGGAATCATCTTCGCGAATACGCATAAAATTAGATGGACGGCCCTCGCATTCGAGACCCGCGTACGCGCGGACGTATACGTTGCCGTATACACCGGCTCGACAACACCAGCGCGCACGAGCAGGCAGCAAGAGGCAGCGCGCACACACACAGATGCCCCCGCATCGTGTGCGTGAAAGCACGGGCGGCCTCACATGTACGCGCCGCAATGCCTATGCTTGCACAGCAGCAGCGCGCACGCACACAGACGCCCCCGCAGTATGTGCGTGAAGACACGGGCGGCCTCACACATACGCGCCGCAACGCCTACAGGGAACACCATAGCGCAAGGCACGCGCAAGAGGCTGAGTACGCACGCGAATGTCAAGGCCGAAAAGAGCGGCTAAATCACACGCACGAGTGCCGACTCAACTAGCACCCGTAGATAGACACGGGCGGATATAGGGCCGCGAGTTCATAAGAACTCGCAACGACACGGGCAGAGGTTCGCGCCTTACAAATCGACAACAGCGATAAAAATCACGGTACAACACATGTGGCCAAAGCCAGCGCAAAGATGACGACAGGCCGGATCAGCGATCAGGACCGGAGGCGAAAGTCATTAAAAGACGAAGTTTACGATCATGAGACAGCCCGAGCAAGCTTTGCATCGCGTCAATTCATCGATGAGAAGCTCGGGCCGGCTAAATTCCAGGAGGCGAAAGCGACTTGTGGAAATCATAATTTTTGCGGCAAAATCCAAACCGTCCAGCAAGAACGGAGGCAACAACGATAAGCACATCTTCTTACGACGGCCCAAGCGAGCTTTGCTTCCTGTCGATCTTTCGATGACAAAGCTCGAGCCGGCTGAATTCACCGAAATAAGATTCGTGCAAGCCCACCGGACGAAAGGGAAAAAAACGGTAGTACATTGAAACTTCCGTCGACGCACATGTGCAAGTCGTGCACAGGGCCAGGTGTCAAGGCATACCGGACGCGGAGTCCGATATAAATACCGGGCCGCAGCCCGGCCTCGGGGAGACCGCTATCGACTACCAACGAGGGCGAAGCTACGCGTGTTCGTGGAGTATTTTCTTGTCTATCGAGACTTAGTCTTTTCTCGCGAGATTACAACCGAGACTTAGCTCTCAGCTGAGCCGTAAATTCATAGCAGTGTATTCGTGAGAGACGCGTATCGATAGCTTAAGGCATAGAGTGCGCCGAATAATCTCCGACCATCGAATTCGAGAGTGCGAACGTTACGTGCAAGTGACAAGTGTACGCACGCCTTCCCAGCCACGAGGCTTCCGAGCAAGGGGCACAGCAGACGAGCCTGCTAGCAGAACAACGATCAGCGCAGCCGAGCAGCAGCACAGCAGACGAGCCTGCCAGCAGAACAACGATCAGCGCAGCCGAGCAGCCCCGATCAACCGTGCCCCCGCTACTTCTGTCACCGCTTCAAATCACGCGGCACTCTATAACTGTAAGCTAGTTTTATAATTATCAAATAAGTCCCCCGATTTGGTGTATACCGTTGTGTATGGTAGTATTGGAGATAATATAGAACAGTCTTGTGTGAATCCAACTATTGTGCTATTTATTTCTTCACCTCACCCCACAAAGAGACTACGAGTATAAAGTCGAGTCACCGCGCCCTAGAAGCATTTTTGATGGTAGAGTCTTAGCTGCCAATACATTAAACAATTGATAATAAATAGATGGTTAAAAATCCATCATTACAGACCTCGTGGACGAGAAAATGAAGAGCTACCTCAGGATTCACCTCCATCATCTTCAATTGCTCCAGTGGGAAATGGCGCAGAATTAGCTCCTAGAAATGTGGGACCTCATGGACAAGAAAATGAAGAGCTACCTCAGGATTCACCTCCATCATCTTCAATTGCTCCAGTGGGAAATGGCGCAGAATTAGCTCCTAGAAATGTGGGACCTCATGGACAAGAAAATGAAGAGCTACCTCAGGATTCACCTCCATCATCTCCAATTGCTCCAGTGGGAAATGGCGCAGAATTACCTCCATCATCTCCAATTGCTCCAGTGGGAAATGGCGCAGAATTAGCTCCTAGAAATGTGGGACTTCGTGGACGACCTCGTGGACGACCTCGAGGACGAGAAAATGAAGAGCTACCTCAGGATTCACCTCCATCATCTCCAATTGCTCCAGTGGGAAATGGCGGAGAATTAGCTCCTAGAAATGTGGGACCTCGTGGACGACCTCGTGGACGACCTCGTGGACGAGAAAATAGTAGGCTTTTTCAACATACTTTCATATTGTAGACAATCGATATGACTGACATAATTTTTTTCAGATGCTTTAATAGCAGTAGATCTCAATAATCCATTTTACATGATAGAAGCTTTTTGTCCCGATTTTTATTCTACTCATGCCAAAAAAGGATATTTTGAGAGAAATAATAGAGGTTAGTATATACCTGGTCTTGAATATCGGCTTAAATATCTAAAAAACTTATTTTAATTATTTTTTACAGTAATACTTGAACCACCTCGGTATTCAATTACAGATGATGGGATGGTAAGATGGTATAATATGTATTATAGGATATAAAACATTTTTTTTATGATAAATAAACTTTTTAGGTTTACCTTGGAGTCAATGTAACTGTTGATCCCGATTCATGGGAATTAACAAAAAGTAAAAAGTTCAAACTTTTTTGTAGAGAAATCGCTGTATGTATATGGGATGATAAGGTTGATAATGTCGCCATGAAGTTGAATAAAGCTCAAATCCAAATCCCTGGACGAAGTCCAAGAACCCTTTCATCACCTAAATTGCTGGAACTGTATCTTAGTGAGTGATAAATTACTTTCACGTTATATGTAGTTAATACTTTACGAAATTGCAAGACCAAATAATGATATTTTCTCTGCCATAAAAAGCTCGTTTTTGGATATTAAACACTTCCCTAACTTTTTCATAAATCTTTTTGAAACGTTTTTTTAATGTTTTTTTTAATACGCTTGGATTTTTCTTGACCATTCGACTCAGCAGCCCATAACAAAAAATGAGAATATATTCGTTCAAGTTGTCAGAAAACAATGAATTTTTTGGTGATGAAGGTTTGGTTCATACTCGATTAGACATTGACATTTAGTTTTTTTTACAGTCACTCGAGACTGATCTCAGACCTTTAATAATAGTAATTACCATAAACTGCAGGAAAACGCAGGCTGCGGGACTCTAAAAAAATAAGTGATCTGAAACTTTCTGAACAAATTTAAAGACATATACAACATTGAAATGATGTTTTTTATAACAGTGAAAAATTATTAGCCATCCATATACTTAGAAAATCTATCGAATATAAATATATACATGTATACTTACTGAATTTCAACTTAAATTGTCGTTCAAATAATTTGCAGGACTCGTCAAAGATTACATCGATAGCGATGAGATGTATCAAACTCAATCGGCTTATAAGAGGCAAAAGTTGATGTTTGTCGGTCTACGGACGCTCACAAACGCGTTTAGAGATGAGAGGAAACGAACTTTTCAAGATATTGAAAATGCAAATCTACAGTTGAATCAAAACCGGGTTCAATTATTTGCTTAATTTTAATTTTAGTTTAATAAAATTTAGTCATTTGCTTAATAAAATTAATTAAAATTAATTTAAAAAATTTAATTGATAAAAGTTAAAGTAAAATTTAATTTACTAAGTAAAATTTAATATGTTTAAAATTTAATATGTTTAATAAAATTTACTATTATGTTATTTTCTTAGTTACGGTACTTTCGGTTAAGTGACCCTAGTGGTCAGGCTGTGAGCATGTCGTGCAAGCGAGGGGGTGGAGTGGCAGCATGGATAAGGCGACTTTTAAAACGCACGAGCTGCTTTCTTCACAATCCGAACTTGTCCGTCATCGCTTCTTTACTTATTTATGTTGTTACTATTAGGGTTCTTCCACATTCTGGCTACACTAAACCTACTCTGATTCTGTCAAGCTCAATTCTATATTCCTCCACCACGAAAAATAGACACGGGCCACCATTTCGTATTTTTATTGTTTTAGACTATATAGTAGTGTACGTCTAAAACTATAAAAACACGAAATGATGCCCCGGATCTATTTTTCGGGGCGGAGGGATGTGGAATTGGGTGGGCAGAATCATAGTAAGTCTAGCGTACAACACTGCGCTTAGCGCGTCGCCATCAAACTTACAACCAACTCTTATTTTAATAGTATTGATTGAATTTTGAAGAAAGATAATGCATTGCATTCGGCTCTGTCAGTATCTGGAAGGATCCTTAATGTTAAAAATTTTATATGTAATATGAAAGTTTCACATTTCACATTTGATTAATAAAATTCACTAAAACATATAAATTAGTACTTTATTTATTGAAGTATTCATAATAAAATATCTAATAAAACAATAACGATATTAACATACCAATAAAAACGATTTATATAACCCAAAATATTCATATTTGTGAGTAATTTTTTGGCGTGATTTTTCATGTGATTTTGCATGTGATTTCTCAGGTGATTTCTCATGTGATTTTTTTCAGCAGGGATATGTTTTACCTGTGTAAATAAAAAACTTTTAAAAGGGGTTTGGACAGGTACAGAGTGGACTCTTTACGTGTCAGAGACTTGAAGTACATGTGAGCATATTTTTTTCCTTTAATTTTGTATATATACTGCACAATATACATAAACATCAAATAGTAGTAAAATTCATTCACTAGAAATTAATGAATTGCACTAGATATTACTTAAAAATATTTAAATATAAAAATCTGCATGTAGTATTAGTAACTCTTTTTTTTAATTTTTAGAGAAAACTGACATTATAATGCTTACGGTGTTTATTATGTTAAATATTAAATATGCTAGTAGTAAATCTTCCTTACAGCAGTTTGGACAAAACATCTTGAAGTTCACATTTAAGGCTGGTATAAATAAAGTATACATCATTTTTAACTGTGGATTTAGACCACATTTTCCTACATTTCCTACATTTCCTACATTTGACAAAATTTTAATATATACTCACACCAATCAAAAGTTGCAATTCACAATGTTATTTTATTGTATAAAATCATGGAAATTTTCATGTTTAGCTTCGATTTAGTCATAATTGCGATGTACTTTCCATATCATTTTTTATTATCCAGCTGCTGTCATTAATATTGAAGCAAATAGCATTATAATGCCCTATCTCTCTAATCCCAGGAGGCAAATATTGGACTACTCCACTCAGAACATACTGGTTTTCTTTTATTGTCAAATAGCGAGGTAATACATCAAGATTAGTAGAAAAACTGTTGTCGATTCCCTTTTCTTCTAATCTGATGGTTGGTAAGCAATATCTACATCCAAACAAATATAAGGACCAAATGTCCATGATTGTAAGAGGTGAATTGTCGCAATTATGACATCCATAAATTCAGAATTAAAATACTCTTCCAATTCTTCATTCAATTTGAATATTTTTTTTCCAACATTCAAATTTTGCAATGGAATGACATGTAATTTTTTTCTAATTTTATATTACAGTTGCTGCATGCTGTTGACTGCTGATTAGCTTTAAAATCTACCATGATTTTTTCAAACAGCCATGTAACATTACATTCACTGTCTAAAACATTGTTATGGAGTGTAAAATGCTTTTGAAGTATTTGAGTCCTCGAGTTGTAGAGTCCCAAGGTTGGGCCCATGATGCTGTAATTTCTAATCATTCCTGGATAAATGCCTAATTTTTTTTCATCAATTAGAGTTCGGAATGCCTCTATGTTGCAATATGCATGTTTAACTAATTCAGTAATTGCATCAAAAGCGCATGTATTTTTTACAAAAATTCCATTTTTTTTTGGCAAAAAGAATTTCCCATTTCTAATAATACTTTTTTTTTGTTTTGTACCAGGTTGCTGCAACAAAATCTCAATATTTGGCTGTTTACTAACGAGATCACCTCTTTTTTTTTCAGGTTTTCCAGAACTGTAGGGTGAAGATACTGAGGTAACATCGACATTTTCTTTTAAAAATTCTAGAGCTTTTCCTTCTATTTTAGAAATATTAAGTTGTTGTGGAATTTCATTTGTACATATCTTTGTTGCCTATATCATTTATTAGCAAAGCAGAAGAATCATCAACAACTTTTTCTTTCATATTTTTTAAATTCTCATTTTCATGAATATGTATATCATCAATTATTGTCTTGTTTTTCCAATGTTCATGGTTATCCAGAAAATCAAATTCATAATTCCTATCCATAGTTTTATTTTTTTTAGATGGTAAAACTGTTATTTTCTGCATCGCATCATGAGCTGATCTTATCTCTGACTCAATCATTTTAACATGTTGAACTATAAATTTATCAGCTCTGCAAGGGAGGTCACGTATGTCTTTTTTTATAATGCCATTATAGGTTTCTACCCTTGCAGATGTTGGTACAATATTTGGATTATTGAAAAATGGATTCATTACATTAGTCCAGCAAGGAAATTCTCTACATAATACACTCAGTTGATCTATAAATTCTGGAAAATTATAATCATTTGACTGAGCCTCAAAATCAATAGAACTCGATGAGGAGGAATTCCTTGCTGTTATGACTTCATTCTTAATTTCATCAAGAAAGGTATCAATACCATTGACTGTTAGAGATTTCTTAGATGAGGTATTAGTAGCATTGACTGTTAGAGAATTCTTATCTTTAATATTTTCTTCTTGATTATTTGTATTTGTTTCTTGTTCATTCTGAGTTAATGGTTCAGAGTCGATGGAACAATTCACTCCAATTTCCTCTTCTTTGAATGTTTTTATGCATCTAAGTAAGTACTGCAGGGCCTTTTGGAATTCCTCATCTGTGGTCTCAGATGAAGCAACAATGTAAATCATTTTAAATGTTTCTTTGAAAACCTCTAGTTTATTTACTGTGGTTAAAAACCCAACGGATCGCCTAAATAATTGTTTTATTTTTTTACTTTTTTTATGAAAACATGGCCATTGTACAACTGCACGAATTAAATGAGCTATGTCTGTTCTTAGTTGAGTGGCTAATTTGAAAGGTTTTTTTTTTGCAAAATTTGCAAACATTCATAATTATATTCTTTAAATGATAATTTGTTAAAGACAATGGAAGCAGAATTCTGCAAAGCTTTACCCATATCTGTTACAATTTCAGGGGGTACCAAAGCTCCAGATTTTATCCAATCACTTAAAAATAGGTTGTACATGGGTACATCATTCCTCTCTGAAAGCATAAAGCCTAAAGGTACAATGATGTTATCAATATGAGAAATCAATGTAGATAAGAATACATGCTTGCTATTCTTGTATGAGCGATGAACTGGTAAAACGACTGAACCAGTGGCATCCAAACAAACTGGATTTCTTAACTTTCTGATCATCTCGTTGTGTACTCCTACCATTTCTGCAGACCAATAGAATACATAAAATTTGTCGTATCCAATAAACTTAATGTATTCAGTTAGATCTCCATTAGCCTTTAGAAATCCTAACGATTCAAATACATTCAATCCCATAGGAATGCCGAGTTCTTCAAACTTTACCTCTTGGGAGGCTTTTTGGAAAGTTTTTAGTGGAAACACAAATGATGGCTCACTATCACCAAACTCCATATTTTCCCTGATTATTTGGTTTCTCACTTGCTTGGCTGTTTGGTTTTTTAATAAGGCTTTAAGTTTCTGCCTTTCTAGCCCAGCACATCTCCTTTTACTTAAATGAGGAATATTTTTAGCATTAAGCACTGTAGCAGTCAATGTGATTCCACTGTCTGGAGACGGTTCTTTAATGCAAAATATATCTAATTTGGCTTTGCACTCATTACATTTTCCACTTATATTAATAAAATTATCCATATCATTTATTGAATGACCATGAAAATTAAAAACACAAGGGAGCTTTGACAATGTCCAAATTTTATGGACTACAAGTTGAGTCCATCCATTCTGTAAAACAGGTTTCCTTGAATTTTCTCTGACAGGTTTTATGTCCATCCACTCTGAATTAGTTAAAACAATATCAAACTGAAAACAATTTTTTTTTAAACTTTCTTGAGATTCTTGTAAATCAGCGATGCTTACATTGGTATCACTCGCATTAACATCACTTTCATAAGTTGGCTGTTTTCTTAGAGGAATATCTAAATTTTTACTTTTAATATAATATGACAAAATTTCGTGTCTATCTTGACTTATGGTAAAAAATAAATTTACAGGTTTAATTAAGTCAGCACCTAAATCCTTGCAAATATTCATCCAAACAATATCATTTTTTTTTTTCAAATTTTTGTCTTCAAACAGCTCATAGCTTAGAATTGTTTCTTTTATTGTTTCAAATGGAACTTTTGGTTTAACCATTTTAAATTATTCGTTTACACTAATCATAAAAGTAAAACTGATTTTATAATTAATGTAATAAATCACATGTAGTTATACTTTTGGTGAAACATTGATGAACAATTGATAACTGTAGGTCAGAAACTTGGGTGATCTAAAACCTTTTTTCATTTGTTTAAGAATTACCAACCGCCCTTTTCCGAAACTACAGTCAAAATTCAATCGCTCATCCTCGATCATTAACGGAACACATCCGTCGGGTCTTTTAACCGGGCTTTTTAAAGTATTAGCAACTGCATGAAGATTTGATTTCAAAGAAAAGAATAAACATATATTTTGATGTTTTTTTTTTTGAAAGAGAGAATGGAACAAAAATTCTAATTGCAGGTACATCTCTCTGTCCATTAGTTTATTATTGTACAAGTATTCCAAATTGCTTGAAACGCGAAAAAATTCAAAATCCTCGCCATAGACAAACCTCTCAATTTAAGGTTAATTTGAAACTTTTTTACTATAGAAAGCATATGAGATCGGTTTGTCATCCTTTTACAGCAGCAGCTTACTCTATTTTGTGAACTTGATGATTTGCACACGTACGTTTCTGTGAAAATTACTTATGGCTAAAAATATCTCATGTCAAAGAACAATCAAAAAAAGCTTCACAAACTGAAAATGTGAATGAAACACAAATATAATGTGGGACCTTGGCATTCACTTTGAAAAAAAAACTCTTGCTACTCATTTGCTTATAAAAACATTTTTAACTAAACAATCTGTTTAAGTAATTTTAGGTCAGTAATTTAAGTCTTGTTTTTTGTTTGCAGAGCTGTGTAAAATTATCAAAGACCACAGTTTTTGATGAATGAAGTTGTTCATACATCTTCTACCATAGGTTTCAATATTGAAGAGGTTTTGTGGAAAAACATTCATTAAAGAGTTTCATCAATAACCAAGATTGATTAAAATGACGATTAAGAATTATCAGCAAAAAACTTTACTCGATGATTAAAGGTAGCTGGTCACGTCAATGCAGTTGACTTCAAGTCGCAATCACCTGCAAGGAACGGTAGCACGAAGCTTGCTTTTGGTTTTGTTTACGGCTGAGACGTTGTCAGAGTGAAGATATGCAAGCTCCGTTGTAGATTCATTCATTAAGCTCTTTTTTGTGTGTTCATGTGTTATTTTCTTAACCTAATTCTCTACTGCTTCTCCTTGTGTGAATAAAAAAGTTCTATTGATCCAATCACTTCCATATCTAATATTATTTTACTTACGCCAATTATTCAATAACCATCATTTTTGGTCCTTCGAGCCGGATACAAGAGAAATGGCGGACGGGCAACAAGAAGGCAAGTAAAATCAAATACTGCTTTCGCAAGGCAAACAATACGCGTACTCGCATCCATGCATGCCGCTCAATCAAAAAAAAAATCGTACACGCTTGCATACGTTATTTCATCTTACGAACCGAACATACGCTGTCTCATAATGCGTAGCTGACCAAACTATCGCCTCTGAGGTGCATAGTTTATACACGAGCGAACTGAACGCACTCACACCTGCAGGCTCGAGCGATGCAAGCTCCTTCAAGCGTGCACGCATGTAATAGCCATAGTGCAAAGCAAACGCAAACAATGAGCTAAGAGTACTCACTATCCCAATATTCATTTTCGTCTTGCAACCTGTATGGAAATTGCGCATGTAACTTTTACATAGTACGACAACATCGTACATACACAAGCGCTCGCACCAGCAATTACGCAAAGGTTGTCGCTCGGCAACCTATGCTCACTTACTCGATCTCTTTCACAGCATCCAATCAATTGACCATGCAACGGCAGCTGCATAGGACGCTCGTTCGACTGGCACGTGCTATAATTGAGAAACCGATGGAAGAATGGACGCCTGGACATGTCGTGAGTCATCGAACACTTCTTGGCGGCTATTGGAGCGACTATATGGGAAACCACTCGCGTCTCGTAAGCGTCGTCGAGATTCCAGACGACCCGTATTTTCAAGAAGACGCATACGCGGAGGCCGAATTATTGGTCATCAGCGCTCAGGCACGTCTCGTTGATGTTGAACTCCAATCACAGCCACAGAACATTGACGACGAGCAAACAGGGCCAATAATGCACTCCATTCGAGGGCCAGTGCGCCTACCACGCATTGAGCTCAATGAATTCGATGGCACGCACAAGGAGTGGGAATCTTTTCGAGATTTATTTCAATCGCTGGTGCACAATGATCCTGGTCTGAGCGACGTCGAGCGGCTACACTATCTGAAGACGAGTCTGCGAGGAGACGCAGCATCCGCCATCCAAGGCTTCGAAATCACCGCTCAGAACTACCAACCAGCTTGGGCAGCCTTACTGTCACGTTATGATAATCACCGCCTGCTTGTGCGAAATCACATCGAAGCGCTGCTTGATCTGAGAGCCATGACAGCAGAGTCCGCTGCGGAGTCGCAAAGAGTCCTGGATGACATCAATCGGCATCGAGCCCCACTGCAGTCGCTTGGTCGAGAAGTGAAGCAATGGGACGATTGGTTCATTGCTCTTGGCAGTCGGGCCATGGATCCTGCGACGAGATTGGCCTGGGAAGGAGAAGTGAACTCACATAACCAGAAGGAGCCAGATGCTCACCCTACATTCCAACAGCTTGAACAATTTTTATTACGACCGAAGTTTGACACTCAAAGCCTCAGGGATTGAACATACACTGCACTCGAGCGATGTTCGTCGACCAGCAGATCGTACGACCACCCGGAACGTGCGCAGTTTCGTCACCACCACCGAAGCAAGGTGTCCACTGTGTAAGGGTAAACATTACCTCGGCCGATGCGAATCCTTTCTAAAATTGGATGTAAGCTCTCGCAGAGCAATAGTCTCGAAAGAAGCTCTGTGCCTCAATTGCCTTCGGAGCCAACATCGCGCTCGAGATTGTCCATCGCTCTTTAACTGTCGATCGTGCCAAGGGCGACATCATACATTGATACACGAAGGACCTTCTCGGGCCGAGGGTCGTCTCGATTACGGAACCGAGCCGAAGCGAGCCAGGATGACCACAGTCGCCACCACGCGACCCAAGGAGACGGAGCTGGTGCGTGGGAGGCGATAACCACAGAGGAGCAATCCTGACTAACCGTCCTTGCAACAGCAACGATTGTAGTCGGAGATGGGGGTCTGCGCCAGGAGCGGATAAGAGCGCTGCTCGATCCGTGCTCAGAGGCAACTCTTATCAAAACGAGCGTGGCTCGACGTATAGGAGCTCGCTTGGAGCGAGCGAATGTCTCTATCTCTGGCGCAGTGGGTCAACCAATGACCTCGGCGCAAGTTCGAGCTTACCTTTATATCTACGATGTTGAACGAAAGCGGCGATTACCAATTGAAGCTTATGGACTGTCACGCATCGGAATCATCACGCCCACTTGTACAATACCTATGGCAGCCCGTCAACACTTTGAAGAGTTGGAGCTTGCAGATTCCGAATTTGGTACGCCTGGGCCAGTAGATGCGATTCTCGGTGCGGATGTCTGGAGCAACATCGTGCTTCCTTCTATGGTATTTAGAGGAGGTGTAGTAGCGCAGTCCACAATTTTTGGATGGGCCATAACAGGCTCAATTAAGAGTGATGTCATGCCTCGACAATTAAGCTCAACTATCTGTTCGACGACCACTTGTAACGTTGACGATTCATCACATGAAGAGCTGATGGAGATTGTACAACGATTTTGGGAATGCGAAAGTGTTCCCCACGTTCACCGAGAGTGCCCTCTTGCTGTTCAGTGTGAGCGCATCTTCGCGAACGAGCACGGACGCAAACCTGACGGTAGGTACATCGTACCATTACCCTCGAAGATCGAAGAGCCGCAAGCTCTCGGTGAGAGCCTATGTTATGCCCGAGCGGCATTAAGCTTCGCACACCGACGCATGCAGCGCGACCCAGAGCTTTCAAAAGCTTACCAAGACTTTATGAATGAATATCTGACAATGGGCCACATGCGAGAGATATCTCAGGAAGAACTGCAAGCCTACACCGGACCTTCGTGCTATATTCCTCATCACGGGATCTGGCAGAAAAAAGATCAGGGAAGAAAGCTCCGAGTTGTGTTCAACGCGTCGAAACCAACGTCGTCGGGTCGCAGCCTGAATGATTTGCTTTACGTCGGGCCGAAACTACAGAACGATCTCGCTCTCGTTGTTACCCGCTGGCGACTCCATCGATACGCCTTTTGCGCTGATCAAGATGATGTTCCGACAGATTCTCGTGCAACCAGCTCATACACATCTTCAGCGCATACTGTGGAGCCCATCGCCATCTGTGCCCGCAAAACATTACGCCCTTCTTACGGTGACTTATGGGACGGCGAGTGCTCCCTATCTATCTCTGCGGACTCTGAAGCAGCTCTGCATCGACGAGGGTCAAAACCTGCCAGAGGCGGTACGTGCTGTCAATGAAGAGCTCTACGTGGATGATTTTCTGAGCGGCGCTGACGATCTGAGCACAGCACGTGTGCGACGGGATCAGCTCATACAGCTGCTGAGGGCGGGCGGCTTCGTTTTGAAGAAGTGGGTTGCTAATGACCCGGCTCTGCTGATATTCCTCCAGAGGATCTCCTCCGACCCACATTCCTTCAGTTTGCTACCGAAGGGCCCGTGAACGAACTCGGAGTTGCGTGGAATCCGTCAGTGGATCAATTCACCTTCAATACAACGTCAAGCGTTCGGCCTAGTGGCGTTCTTACAAAGCGTATCGCTCTTGCGGAACTGGCGCAACTCTTCGACCCTTCCGGATGGCTCGCACCTGTCACCGTGAAGGCAAAAATGATATCCAGGACATGTGGAGCAGAGGCCTAAACTGGGACGAGAACGTCCCTGAACTTCTACATAGACAGTGGACTGAATTCCGTGAAGGACTCACCGACCTCCAACAATTCGTTATACCACGATGGATTGGTAGTAGTGTTACTACACGCATCCAGCTACACGCTTTTGCGGATGCCAGTCGCCGGGCGATAGCTGCTGTTGTCTACTGTAGATCTGTCGACGAATCAACATCCCTCGTCTCGACAGCGCTTATTTGGGCCAAAACCAAGCTCGCTCCCGCGCGAGGTTCTCATTGTCCTCGTCGTCAAACCCCGAGGATGACGATCCCTCGACTCGAGCTCCGTGCAGCGCTGCTGGCGTCTCGTCTTCTGCAGCATATTGCCAACGGAATTGGTGTCCCTATCGAGAACTGTCATGCCTGGAGCGACTCGAGAATTGTCTTGCACTGGCTGCGCTCCCAAGGTCCAACCGGCAATAGCGTCGTAGATGACTACGTGGCTCATATTCAAGAGCTTTCTCGCGGGGTGACCTGGCACCACGTACCGACCGGTGATAACCCTGCGGACATTGCATCTCGAGGCTCTCGAGCGCAGGACCTCGTAAAATCTCAATTGTGGATAACGGGGCCCGATTGGCTTCGACAACCGGAGTCGGCCTGGCCAGCTCGTCAGCTCAATGAAGATCCAGGCCCCCCGCGCGCGGAAGTTCGCTGTCTTGTGACTATCCAATCCATGAGAGAAGATCCAGTCATGATCAAGAAGTTTTCGAACCTGATGAGGCTCCTTCGGGCTCTTACCCGAGCGCGTCGATGGATTCGCTCACGTCGAGAACCACGGCCGTCTTTGCCATTGACGCCGGTCAATGCTGAGGATATACGTCTAGAGTTCCGCACCTGCATCAAGCTAAGTCAGCACGCTTATTACGCGCGAGAAATTGATCAGCTTCAGAGAGGCGTTCAGCTTTCCTCAAACAACAGTCTCCTTCAATTGAAACCGTTCTTGGACGAAAACGATTGTCTGAGGGTTGGCGGTCGGCTTTCTAATTCATTACTTTCGGCAGAAGAGAGGCATCCCCTCATCTTGAGTAACAAGAGTCATCTGGCTTGGCTCGTCGTTGACTGGGCGCATACGCGCGCACTCCATGGAGGGGTTCGCGCCACCTTCTATCACACTCTTCGTCGCGCATGGATCGTTCGAGGCAGAGCCCTCGTGAGACAATTCGTCCACCGTTGTACTACCTGCGCTAAAGCGAATGCGAGAACAATGCGTCAGGAGATGGCAGCTCTTCCTGATCCACGAGTTCAGCCAAATCCCGCTTTCTCCGTCGTCGGAGTAGACTACGCAGGTCCTTTCCACATTCTCCAGGCCAAAGGTAGCGGCGTACGCACAACCAAAGGGTACGTTGCGATCTTTGTGTGCTTCAGTTCCAAGGCCGTGCACATTGAGCTCGTAGGCGACTGCAGCACCGAAAGCTTCCTCGGCGCACTCACTCGGTTTACAGGGAGACGGGGGCCGACGACCAATATCTGGAGCGACAATGCGACTACTTTTCGAGGAGCTGACACCGAGCTGAAACGTCTGCTGCAAGCGGCCGAGATTGATTGGGGTCGTATCAAGGGTAGTCTTGCTGAAAAGGGTATCAAATGGACATTTATTCCTCCGAAAGCCCACACTTCGGCGGTCTTTGGGAGACTGCAGTCAGATCTATGAAGCTACATCTGCGCCGTGTGATCGGACCTAGACATCTCACATACGAGGAGCTAAACACACTTCTTGTTGATATTGAAAGAGTCCTCAACTCGCGACCCCTCGCTCCTCCTACCGGAGACGTTGATGACCTCGAAGCTCTGACGCCTTCTCACCTGGCGAACGCTCGCTCACTCAACTCCATACCCCAACCGAACAAAGCTCATCTGAAACTTGAGCCAGCGAGGCACTGGGATCTTGTCAGACGCTTGCGTGATCACTTTTGGGAGCGCTGGAGTCGAGAATACCTGCAAACTCTTCAGCAGCGCATGAAGTGGAATCGGCCTCACCCAAATCTCGAGGAAGGCGACGTAGTAGTCATTGTCGATCCGTCGCTTATGAAAGAGAATGGACATTGGCCTCTTGGACGAGTTATCAAGACATATCCTGGTCCAGATGGCAGGGTCAGGGTCGCCGAGGTTCGCACCACTCACGGCTCTTATGTGAGGCCTGTCGTCAAACTTGTGCTTTTGCCGTGCAGCCGTCAAGGCGGGCGGCCTACTCCAGCACAAGGCGACGACTCCTCTCAAGAAGTTTAAAAATTCATTGAGGTCGTTCATGGAACGAGGCGGGCGGTATGGTCACGTCAATGCAGTTGACTTCAAGTCGCAATCACCTGCAAGGAACGGTAGCACGAAGCTTGCTTTTGTTTTGTTTACGGCTGAGACGTTGTCAGAGTGAAGATATGCAAGCTCCGTTGTAGATTCATTCATTAAGCTCTTTTTGTGTGTTCATGTGTTTTTTTCTTAACCTAATTCTCTACTGCTCTCCTTGTGTGAATAAAAAGTTCTATTGATCCAATCACTTCCATATCTAATATTATTTACTTACGCCATTATTAATAACCATCAGTAGCTGCTTTAGTACATGCCAACAAACATGACCTAAAAGAAAGCATAACTACTTCTGACATGTTTTCAAGATATGTAAATTTGACAACTATAAAAAAGCCCCCTTGGCGCCCATACAGAGTTGGTGTGCTTTATCAGAAGAGGGTACATTTTAACAAATGTAACAATAAATAGTCAAATCCATCATAAAACTACTATTTCTTATTTTTTCTTGTAGGTTGTGTCAGGGATTAAAGGGGATCATGGAAAGACTGAAGAAATCAAGACAATGCAATTATTAAAAATATATCAATATAGACGGCATTAAAAATCCCAAATCTTGCAACGATGAATTTAATTTTATCATTTCAGAGACTATTTTATTATGTAAAAATGTTATTAACTAAAAAGTTTTCTGTATATAATTCCAGTTTAAGAAAATGTCAAAAAATTTTGAATCATCGTTAATTAGCGGTACACTTGCCTAGAATGGTACTTTCATGTATATAATTTTGATAACTGCACATAATAAAGAGCTTCTGCTGTATAAAACTTGAATGTACCTTGATTTATCGTTATTGAGCAGAGATATCTTTCTGTGTGTTTTCACTAAGAGAAAAAGTAGAGAACTAAAGACTTTCTGACAAGGTTAAATGTGCATCCATTTAAAAGCATATGTGAAGGAGCTATTTAAAAAACAAGTAATAGGTATACTTTATGATAAACATCAAATTTTTAGTAATACATCTTTTTAGGTAAAATTTTAATTTCTACTGTAAAAGTATTAAATACAAGCAAAAATTCAAACTAGTGAGAAGAGTTGACATCTCCACTCCACATTCATTCATATTTCTAGCAATAAATGTCTCAGTATAAAACATTTTATTTTATTTACTTAGTAATCTGGTAGCTATATGGTTTTATAAGAGAAGGCTGTTTTATCGCATGATTGTTTAAAATATAGTTGCCACAGCTAGTTTTTTGTGACCATATGTCAAATTGGACTAGTCAAGATATAATATCAAGTAAATTATGAAATTATTGATTAATGTAGTAATTTACTATTTAGCTTGAATGCGAATGTAAAAATAAAACTATATAATTTTTTCTCATGTTGAGAAAAAGATAATTTACAATACACATCAATGAGATTTTTCATTTATAATGATTTCATTATTTCAAATATTTTTCCTTTTGATGCAAGTTGGGTACCCATATTTCCTCGTCATTCAATTGTCACTTTCTTCATTCATATTTTAAAATTGAAATATTTATTAGTCAAATGAAAACAAATTTTAAAAATCATTGTATTGCATCAAATGTTATTACAGAATTTAATTTGATTAAGAAGAAAAAGAACTTGAATAATTAACAAACTACAATTTTAGAGGTTTACAGCAAAAGATTTGTTAAACTTGTAACTAAACTTGAAAATAGAATAAACCAAACTTACAAATAACTATTACTGTACTTTTCAATGCTAATTTTATTGCAAAAAACTTGTGCCATTAGCTGCAGCTATGCGTGAGTATAACAGTTTGTCGTAAATGAGTGAAAGTGTTGTATCACTACTTGAAGCACAAATCCAGCAGACAAACATCCTGCACAAACATCAAATCTTACCATATTATTTGAACATTATATAAAGATATAAAAAGATTTGAAGAATCTGATCCAAAAGAAATTTTACAATATTTTTATCATATTTAAAATTTATGGAAAAGAAAAAAGTGTACTGGAACCTTTTCCAGAGATGGTTGTCTCATTCAAATCTTCTTGACCTGATTCAGTTGACAAATTTCAAATCAACACTAAAGATGTTATAAATAAAAGTGCTGAAATCTCACCCAGAAGAGTTAATTTGAAAGATGCAATTATAAAGTAAGAGATCTTGCAGGAAATAATGAAAAAATATTACACGACACATCTGATTTTGGCTGAAATAGTTATTTAAAGAACTTTCTAGGTGTACCGAGATCTCTATATAAAAAGTTCTATGGGTAGACATTAATTCTAGGTCTGTATCAATAATTGAACAATTGAAAATTATATTTTGTTTTATTTACAAATTTTTACAAGTTTAATTACTCTGTCTATATAGGTATGAAGAATTACCAATTCAAGCACCTGCAGAGTTAGTTGAGTTAGTTGCCTATCAATTATCAATGTACATAAAAAAATTAAAAAACCAACATAGATGCTAGTAATTGTTTTTATTATACGTTTATAAAAAATCATCAAAGAATTCTTTTCTAAGCGAGAGAAATTTAATCACATTTTTATTTAAAGTCCTTGCACTTTTGTTCACATATTCTTAACAGCACATAACCTTCCACTTGAAATGATTTGAAAAATGTCAAGTACTATTTTATTTGCACTTTCTGTCACTAAAAATTGATTTCAAAGCAATAATAACTATAATTACTGTGAATGAAAACACCAAATGCAACAAATACTTTGTTTTGAATGTAAATATTATATTGAACACAACTAACGCACAGCGTGTGCTACCATCGACTTTTTCGCTGCATCCCGTTGATTACATGTATACTTATATAATGTAATTACATATTTATACATATTTATAGTCACGAATAAAAGATATCGACATAACTTTTAATCAAATTAATGTCTAAGAAATGTCGCTTCTTCCTTGCAGCCGACATAGCAGTTTTTCGGAAAATCCCTAGATTCCCTAGACCGCGCTTGCGCAATAAGCGACTGCGCATCTCAACGTGTCCACATAACAACAAATTGCATTATTTCGCTTTTTTTAATGATAATCAATCAATTTTGATATTATAGAAGTGGAGCTGTATTATTCAGCCAAGGAGCTGATGTGTGGATTGTTTTATTTTAATGGAGCAAGCTTTAATGAGCGAAAATCAGTCATTATACGTTATGCAACTTTAAGCTTTGTTTATTTATAAACCCGACAGGAGCTGAAAAAACGACTTGCATATTCGGATGGAGCCCTTAAAAATACATTAGAATCCACCCTTACAAACCCGTTTTTATGGGGGTTGGTAGGCTGGGGGGGTCCCGGTCGCTCAATGCAATAATTTAATATTTTCATTCATCACTAAATAATTTAATAAAACAATGATGAAAATTAAAAAAATAAAAATAAAAATGAAAAAAATCAGCTGTTTATGAACAGCTGCAAGATGTGAAACATCTATATCAATTAATTATAGAAAATTGAAGATTTAAAAAAAAAAAAAAAAGCACGAATCAAACAAGTAAAGTCGAAACAATAAAAACTAAAAACTAGAAAATCAAGAAAAAAATACATATAAATAAAAAAAACTAGAAACCAAAAAAAGGAAAAAACAAATAAATTAATTAGGAAACTAGAAAATCAAGAAAAAATACATTTAAATAAAAAAACTTGAAACTAAAATCAAACAGTAAAAAGTATGAAAACAAAAAAACACGAATCAAACAAGTAAAGTCGACACAAAAAAAAACTAGAAACTAGAAAATCAAAAAAAGAAAAGTCAGAAATTCCAACACAAGCATCGATGTTTCACATCTGGTGCATAATCAATGAGTGCTTACTCTTAAAATCGTTCCCTCTCATTGGAGTTAAGTATCAGAGTAATTTCTCGAGCATTAACGCACCAGATGTAAAACTCGATGCTTGTGTTGAATTTTCTGACTTTCTTTTTTTTTGATTTCTAGTTTCTAGTTTTTTTTTTGTGTCGACTTTACTTGTTTGATTCGTGTTTTTTTGTGTTTTTTTTTCATACTTTTTACTTATTTGATTTTAGATTTCAAGTTTTTTATTTAAATGTATTTTTTCTTGATTCCTAGCTCTAATTAATTTATTTGTTTTTTACTTTTTTGGTTTCTAGTTTTTTTTTATTATATGTATTTTTTCTTAATTTCTAGTTTTTTTTTCATGTTTTTTTTTTGTTTTGTCATATTTGTTCTAAAACAAACTGTTTTTTTTTAAATAAAAGTAATACTTTTTAAGCAAGAGATTTTAACCTGATTTAAGATAAAAAGTGTAAAGATTTACCGTAAGTTTGAAAAGTTACGTTTTGAAAATGAAATTTGGTTTTTATGATTTTTTCTTTTTTCTTAGTTTTGTGTTGTTTCGTGTTCAAAATTATGATGTGTCAAAACATTGTTTATGGACGGATTAAGGATGAAGCCAGAAAATTTGATTTAGATGAACGAACAAAAAAAATTTTTTTTTTCGATTTTTAAAAAAATGTATTTTTCGGGAAAATTTTTTTTTTCTTTCTTTTTCCTATCGTTTGGTTGAGAAATAATTTATGATTGAAACTGTTTTGTGAACAAATTAGAAAAGATTATATTAATATTTCCAAATCATTTTGAAGTTAAAAAAAAGTATGAGGAAGCTACTTGCCAATACATTGGCAGCGGTTTTTTTTTGAGTCGCTCTATTAGCAGACTGAAGTTTTGTCTAATTTAGTTTATTAATTTTGTATAGTCGCTATATTAGCAGACTGAGGCAGTTATGATGTAGTGTACTATGTAAAGTACCGTTCGATATCACATTAAGAACATAAGCGCTACTGAATTTTCTGTCATTAGCGAGATTACACATTTTTTGTCCTCATAAAGATAATTCAAGCATCAAATTGAATATCTGTAATTTTATTTTTTATATTTTTTTGTGCAGTCGCTTGTTAGCAGACTTAAAAGTTTTGTATATATATTGTATTGTAAAATGACGTATGTTTAATTTTTTTCTATTTCAGTTACAACTTAAAAATTTCTCTCCATACAACATTTTTAATAATATCGCAGTTTTCAGAATCTTTTTGAATAAAAATTTTATCATTTTTTACACCGAGATAGGGCAACATATAATTGTCCATGAGAAAATATGGTCTATTAATGTATAAGCCTTCGTCAAAACTTTGACCTTGTGATTTGTTAATGGTAATAGCAAAAGCTAATATTATTGGGAATTGTTTTCTGTAAGCTATGAAAGGATATCGGAACTTTCGTCTGTTTTTAAATGTAATTTTTGGAATGAAAACTTCATTTCCAACTTTTCTTCTGTTAGAATTTCTGCTTTTATATTGTATTCATATAATTGTGTAATTTTCAATCGTGCTCCGTTGCACAGACCATCATTTACACGTAATTTGGAATTAACATAATGATACAATTAATTTTTAATTTCAGTTCATGTGGAGGTAACCATCAGTTACGCTGTTTATAACTTCGATAGGCCATTTTAATTCAATGTCATCATCGCATTGATCAGAACATTTATAAGTTGCATAATCAGTACTGTAATAAGTATGGACATCATTTGGCAACATGTTTAATATTCTGTTATTGAGATTTGTAACATCCTCATTATGAGACGCCAAAATAACTTTATTTAATTTTTGTTCAAAATCTATTTTAACATATATTTTTGTACACACGTCTCCAGTCACCCAAATTGGTGGTATTTCAAAATGTTTCAATTTTTCCTTCACCTATGTTGAGTAGTAAAGAAATGAATTTTTTTTCTCTTGCTCTCATATTAGTTTTTAATTTTTCTATATGAAACAATGACCACAAATGCGAACATTTTATACTTTCTTCTATTATAGTTTGTGGATTACTATGTTTAATTACAGGAAGAATTTGACGAAAGTCTCCACCTAATACACTTTTTTTACCACCAAAAGGTTCGTTTTTATCAGTGAGATCTCTAAGAGTTGAATCTACAATTTCTAACGCTTTTTTCGGTATCATTGATGCTTCATCCCACATTATAATGTCCACTTGATATAGTATTTGTTTTTCTGTTTTTGATTTAAAACGAATGCTTCCAACTTGATCCAAATTTAAAGGTAAATTGAAAGTTTTATGACTTGTCATTCCTTTAGGTAATAAAATTGATGCAATGCCAGTTCAAGCCATTGATAAAATTTTTTTTTCCAAAGATAAATAATAAAATATGATAGTTTTATATAAAAATGTTTTTCCTGATGACAACCTGCGATTTACGCACATAAGTATTAGGCACGTAATTATTATGCACAAAAAAAGAAGTGAAAATTATTTATGCACAATATAATTATTGTCTTGTACAAATTATCGATTACAAATAAATGTAATGTTTTGCACAAATTTTTAATGCACAGATTGAAATAATTAAAAAAAAGTTGTGCACAAGGTGCTCTGCGCTATTCATGAAAAATAATATTTCTTGCACATAAATTATTGGGCACTTGAGATTATGCACTAATTGTTGTTAATTAATTAAAAATTCTGCACATAATAATATCATCAATAGTTTTATTTGCACAAATTCATCGAGATCATGCACAGTTTCAAGAAATATATTTTGTGTACATTAATTTTTGCACAATATGAATTTTACAGGTGCGAGTGCAAAATTTTTCAGAGCACAAATTGTCTGTGTGTAACAAATATGTAACACATCATGCTTCAAAAAAAAATTCTGTGCTCTTTTGAAAAAATAAATTGTGCAGAATTCATCTCGCACATTTATATAAATTATTTTATGAGTGGATTACGCAGCGTCGTACGTTTTCAACCAAATTTTCAAATTTTTTAACATTTCATGGGTGACAAACAAAATTTTGGACCACTTTATACTCTTGACCATTTTTTGAGTGATATTATCGCTTCGCAAAATAATCCACAAGACGTGTCCAGCGCACGACCATGTTGTCGTTAACCGTGAACACATGCCATCTACTTATAAATCTACTTATAAAAAATGGACCGAAAAGTGAAGCCGTATAATACGGTCCGTGGTCGAACCTCAATACAAGAATACAAAATTGGAGTTTACAAAAGTATTAAAATTTCACAAAATTTACTTATACAAGTGCTTGAACATTTAACTTGTATGTTTATAAACATGAAAATAACTATTAATAACTGTTCTGCTATGAGGTTGGATGTATTTGATGAGTCCTGTTGAATAACGCTGATGAAGTCTCGAGGCCTAAACAAAGAGTGCGGATTTTTCATTTTTCATAAGTCCCGAACGCAAATCATTATGAATTTATATGAAAACATGGGTTTTAAGTAGTAAAATCGAAACACAGTTTTATTGCAAACATTTTAATTACTAAAAAATTGGTCTACGACATTATCTCATGTATTAAAAAGTTATTAAAACAAAAGCTTATCAACAAAATTTTTTTATTCTTCTCGAGCAAACCAATCTTCATCTGAACTTATGTACACCATTTCCCACTCAGGATCAGGAGGCTCATTCAGCTCTCTGTGAAGGTCCAAAGCCACTTGTGCGGACCAACTCGCATCTGAATCCGTGGTGCCAGGGTCATTGTTCCACTCCTCATCTCCCACTACTCCATTTGTCGTATAGGATTCAATAATATCCCTGCAGAATGGACACCTTCTGCGTGCTAATTGCTTTAGGCAGTCAAAGCACATCTTGTGCTTGCAGGGATACATGACTTGCAACTTCTTTTTGTAGTAGCAACCAACGCACTCCTCTATGCTCATGAAATATACAAAAATTTAAGTATATAAAATCAAAGATTATTATCAAATAAATAATATTGTTACAGTAGCACTCTGTTTCCCAATTTATAAATAATGATTTCTCTATCTAATTATATCAAAGTGATGTACCCAAAAGTGAATTCAATTTAAACGGCCTCTGATTGGCCAGTTACCTTCGACTCTAAACGCGATAACGTTATAAACTGACATCTTTGGCCAAAATCGTAACTTTTTCAAAACACGAATAAAAAACTGACTCACGCGAAGCGCACCTTAACGTAGTATATCATCAAATTGAAATTATGGAGAGATTTCAATGGAACTTGGCACACTTCTTTATTTAGTCAACAAAAAGACTCTGTTCAATTTTTGGACCCTGAGGTTAGCTCTGAGTTGAGTTATAGGTATTTAATCTTCCGCACATTTAACATGGGGTCTTACGGAGAATATTAATTTTTATCGAATATTTATCAAACTTATGGAGAGATATCTACGAAATTTTTTGTAATAAATTAAAATAATTCAGCTTTATGATAAACTTTTCAGAATGTCTCTTCATTAGCTACTAATTAGTGAAAATCTGAAAATTTTAAAAAAAAGTTAGTAGTTGTGATTGTTTTTGCTGATCATGCAGAATATCGACGATTTTAAACAAGAGTTTCTCGTTTCTATACATATTTTAATGTAAATTCGTGACATGCAAAATTGTGCTTATTCACAAGTCAAGTTCTGAAAAAACGATGTTATTTTATTGTAGAGTGACCTTAAAAAAAAAAAAACGACCTTAAAGTTACTAGTTTAACTCAATAAGACTGATTGTTATTTAAATCAATCTTAATTAACTATAGCATTATTCTTTATGATAAATTCGAAATAATAATTAGGATGTAAACAACAGTTCTCTCGTAACAAATGAAAAGAGAATACTATAATAATCATTTGAATAAGGTGCTTTTCTGTGTCTTGATCATCATAAGCATGAAAAAAGGGCGAGTTATAAAATATTTGAATTAAAGGTTTCTGTTAATTATTTTTTCCTTTGTGGTAACATTAGTTAATAAGTTATGAAAACTCGCTTCCTAATAAACCACCTTCAAATGTCACAATGAAAATAATGAGTAGATAATAGATTGGAAAAAATCGAATTAATAAGAGAGCCGAAATCGTTTATCGAATACCACTTCTGCTGAGAGATATCTGTAAATCCGAGACAATCGATCCAAAACACGGACCAATCGCTTCTAGGATCAAAGACATCATTAGCTTAGGCAGTTATCAAAAAGTAAATGAATTTAAACGAAACCCATAACTGTTTATTAATCATTGCAGCCACTAAAAAGTACCTTTGAATCCGAGACATTCGATCCAAAACATGGACCAATCGCTTCTAGGATCAAAGACATCATTAGCTTAGGCAGTTATCAAAAAGTAATTGAATTTAAACGAAACCCATAACTGTTTATTAATCATTGCAGCCACTAAAAAGTACCTTTGAATCCGAGACAATCGATCCAAAACATGGACCAATCGCTTCTAGGATCAAAGACATCATTAGCTTAGGCAATTTTTCACATTAATTCAACTTTCATAAGACTCAGAACCGTTCACTGATTATCATAGTGTCGAAGAGATTGTTTGGGAACTAAACGTTAAATATTGCATCCAAGAGCAGATTTTTTTTGATTTTGTCAAATATGAGCTTTACTGTTTTTTTAAATCGTCTGATGTACAGAGAATAAAAAAATATATTATGAAAATAATAATATGATGGGTTGATCAAGTATGGGTACGGTTTGTGCAGTCAAAGAGGTATTAGTTTAATCACACCTGTGCATTTTTGTAGTATAGGTTTGTCTTTGAATGATATTGTTTAATTTACATTAAAAAAGTATGGAAAGGTACTTATCCGTATTTTGCTATGTTTGATTTAGCTGCTGGACTAATTACTTTTTTTAATGCGCTTTCGACTTTTTTCGCTCTTCTTTTACTCCTTTTAGCAGGTGGTGCTCCATTTTCCACTAAAATAAATAATCATAATTTTATTCTATATCTGTTTAGAGTAGTTATAAACAATTTTGTCACGTCTCAAGGATTAAGCGCAAGTTTTGTTTACTCTCTTGACTATTTTTTGTCGATGTTTTTTCTTGACTAAGGTTTTGGGAGGTTCCAGGTTGAGGACTTATATCGCGTTGGATCGCAGGATTATCGATAGAAATCTGTGCAGAATTGGAGTCAGAATCGACAAGTTTCCGGCGACTCTGTCTTCTTTTTCGGCGACGAGGTTGAGGGTGCATTGAATTCGGATCAGGGTTGTTCGAAGCGATATCAGCCGACTGTAATTGTATTTGACATACACATATCATCCGTACAAAAATGAATAGTCAGTGTAGATACAACCGTTGGCACTTTGTTTTACAAGTTTTATAGTAAGCTACACATAAAAAAAAGGTTATTATACAAATTTTACTGTCTCACCTCTATGTTTTCTTCCTGATGCACCACCGCAAAATTATCATCGGAAGTAGAAGGAATTTCTTCTATTTCAACCACATTTGGTGGATGAAAAGGAACCACCGGCTACATTTGAAAATTGATTTTCTGGTTAGTTTTTCAAGTTTCAATAAATCAAGAGTTTATCAAGTTAATAGCTAATAAGAGGATACATGAATTTGTATCTAATAAAAATATGTCGTGCAGTTACTCTAAGTTGTAACTCTTTTTCATAAATTGTATGAATATGCGAATGTATATGAGTGGCTAATATAAATATGTATAGAACTTTTTTTTATCAAAGAAGAAATAATGAAGGAAGGAAGAGTATCAAGAAGTGCGGTAGCACCTAGCCGGCCAAGTAAAATAAAAATATTGCCACGCGACTGCAGCTGCATTGATTCTCGTGAAAGAGAACGATTATTTCAAATTATAATTATAAACGTTTGTGTTGTGATTGTGTAGAATGATGGCCCGAGACGAGCACAAGTTTTTGAAAAATTGAAAGCCATTCTTTGAGATCAATGAACAGGTCCATCAACGCGTGGAAGTCAACATCGTGGACAAGACGGGTCGGACACCGCTACAATGGGCCGTGGCGAATCGAAGCGCTCGAGTTAAAATTGAGATTAAGGTCCGGTACGCTGCAGGTCGTTGAGTGCCTGGAGATACAGGATTTCAACTGCAACGAAGCGACGCTCTGAAGATCGTCAACGTTATCGTCAAGTACAGATTTCTCGAGAAACCTCTTCACGAATTTTGGTACGACGATGTAAACTTCATAATCAAAGCGAGAGATTTGATGACGAAGCCGAACGATTTCATTTGGCTGCTACCCAAAGAGGCGGAGAAAGCATTCACTTACAAGGACTACGTCAAGCTCGAACATTCGTCTAAATTTTGGGAGGTTGATCCAAAATACGCCAGTCGTGTGTCGCGTACCTGTGCGATGCGTGCGATGGTGGAAGGATTTTTTCGGCGATTCATCCAATGCACGCCGGACTTTTTTTTTCACTGACACATTACCGACTCCCGATCCTCTGCTGTTAAATGATTGTAAATCAACTAACGAATGAGGAATTTTTAAAATTATGCTTGGCAACAGAGAGCATTGAAAAAGAACGTGGTCATTTTAACTGTGGCGGAGTGATGGATTCCCCTTCTTGGGTCGAGGTAGTCGTAGGCGGAAAAAAGACAAGTACAAGCTCGGTCAGGGTCAGCTTTCGTCGGCTTGGCTCGTGAGCGGTCAAAAGTAGGTCAAATCTTGGTCGGGAGGTAATTATACTAGTACTCTGAACTTGACTTTTTCTCTTGCGGGCACGAGTTTTTTCTGGCGCTGCGCCACCTGGCGACCACGCCGGAAGCTCGTAAAGTGCAAAGTGAGGGAGAGGTGGTGAAATGATGATGCGAGTATTTTCGTTGAATGACCGAGTTCTTTCTCGTCCCCTTTCGAGCCCCCCCCCCCCTCCACTTCAACTCAACTCACTCTCGCCCTACGAGAATGGATAAAACTCGGGGCCAG
Source organism: Trichogramma dendrolimi (assembly GCA_034770305.1). NCBI lineage: Eukaryota > Metazoa > Arthropoda > Insecta > Hymenoptera > Trichogrammatidae > Trichogramma > Trichogramma dendrolimi. Next base: position 713,334 of record JAPMIB010000013.1, read on the forward strand.
GCCACTCCGGCCTCATTCATTGGTCTGCTGCATAACCAGCAACATGAGTTTCCAATTGGATAACGTCGCCAGCAGGTTTCAATTCATCGTCGAGGAAGAAGATCTCGAGGATTACTCCTCTAAACTAACTTCCACCGTCCCGTCGCCAGATACGAAGACCAGTATTCTGCCAACCAACTCTACGAGCGAATTTGTGCCGTCACCCCACCGAGCCGACTCTCTGCGTACTGGACCGCCGACCATTTCCAAGGGCCGAGTCCCCAGGAACTCGACGACCCGTGGCCCTGCGATCACGGGCCCGTTCTCTCTCGCCCTATCTTCGGGAACATTCTCCGGTGCCTCCACACTTACTGAGATCCATGCGAATCCCCATAGAGGACTCAGCAGAAGAAATTGCCCGTCAGAGAGCAAGGCGACGCAGCACCTCACCCACTGACAGACGTGAGAGATCCCCGCCAAGGCACTTCTGGGCATTGTTTCGCCTAGAAAAACGCAGCCCCAACCAATGATTGCCCAACCCAGAGAAGAGTCGAAGAAGTTCAAAGGCGGGGCAGAATTACGGCGAGATGCCAAAAGGAAGGCCGCTCACCGCCTGAAGCTCCAGAAAAAGAACAAGAAGACAATAAGAAAAATCATCAATCAAAAAAAAAAAAAAAATCAGTCCTTTTCAGGACTACCAAAGTTTATTGCCAACGTGAGACAACTTGGAAGCACATCAATCAACTCAAAGGAGTATTAAATCTTAACATATTCACTCATCGACTTCGTGATTAGAGTCGGGTACAAGAACGAGCCCGAGGTTAACAAAGACGGCAAGCCATTGCAGCGCCGTACAACACCATTGCACTCATAAACAGCCGGTCAAAAGAGTTACGATGACCTCGTTGGCAAGCTTTTTAAAATTTACGACAGATTCGACGTTAATTAGTACGGCCGTGACGACGTCGTCAAAAAATTTCTCAAACGCGGCCAGGATCCCAATTGCCTCGGGCAAAAAGGATCTAAATCAAACATGAGCTGAGTAGTAAAATTACTTTAACTTACCTCACTTATATTGGCTCTAAGTCGCAGCACTGGCTGAATTCGAAGCTCATGCAGAACTGATGGAACCGTTTGCGAGACATTATCGTGATCAGAAGGAACTTGGGCAATTATTAGATCGGTATTTGGCGAGTGAAGAGGACGAACAATCTATGATTGGGAATTGATTTTATGCTTAGTTTTAGAATTCAGAAAGAAATTTATGTTGAAAGAAAAATTTAATCGAAGCTTTGATTTCATACTTGCATACTTTCTTCGTCCTGAATCGCAATCAAATTCTGATCATGATTGGCAGCAGTTGGATCAATTGGATCGAGAGTTAGTAGTGGGGGAGGAGAAGGAACAGACTGTTTTTGGAAAATGATTTTTGGATTAGTATTGAATATTCCGTAAAAAAAATTATTTACAACACCACGAGGATATAAAGTTGATTGCTAACGTCTAGTGAAAAAGGCTTAAATCACAAAAAAAAAATTATATTAATAGTTGTTCTACTACCTCTATGTTGTCTTCTACTTCCAACATCTCAAAGTTCACGTTAGAATTAGATTGAGTTTCGTCTATTTGAACGACCGTTGGCTGCATTTGAAAATTAATGTTTGGGTTAGCTTTCAAAATACCGTTAGGAAATTAAGTTCAAATACATCGTGAGTATACCAAGTTAATTGTTAATAAGAGCTTGTGTCTAATAAAAGTAGGTATGTCAAAACAGATATAATATTTGAGCGATGTTTTTCGAGTCCTAAACGTACTGTAAAAATTGGATAAGAAAGTTTATTTTTTTCACCTGCGTACTTTCTTCGTCCTGAATCGCAATCGAATTCTGCTCATGATTGGCAGCAGTTGGAGCAATTGGATCGAGAGTTAGTAGTGGGGGAGGAGAAGGAACAGACTGTTTTTGGAAAATGATTTTTCATGACTTATAGCGTAATGAAGTTTTTTTTAATGTTTTTTATAAAATATTATCATACAGGATTAGTATTATTGACTACTTGTAATCGACGTGGTCTACCAGGTCCTCGACGTATTGGAGGTATCTCGGAGTTTTGTGGTCTGTCTTCGCCACCTCCACTACCTTCATCTCTACCTCGACCTGTACCGTTATTACCTCCACCACTGCCTCTACCTGAACCTCTGCCTCTGCCTGCACCTCTTGCTCCAGCTGTTGTTCCACTTCTTGTTCCAGGTCTTAAACCACCTCTTGATCTAGTACTTGATCCACCTCTTGCTCTAGTACTTGATCCACCTCTTGCTCTAGCACTTGCTCCACCTCTTGCTCCAGCTCTTGATCCAGCTCTTGCACCAGCTCTTGCTGCGCCACCACCTCTACCTCTGTTAGCTGGAGCTGTTGGCTCTGCTCCATTTGTTCCATCTGTTAGCTCTTCTTCATTAACTGGAGCTGTTATACCTGCTCCGTTAGCAGCGTCTGAAAGCTCTTGATGTATCTCAGCATGATCATCTCTAACTAGATAAAAATATTAAGAATGAAAATTGTCTGCGTTAATTGTATAATTCAAAATTAGTCTTTTTGACTAACTTAAAAAATATATTTGTTTAATTGTTTTTCACGGATTTATAATTCATTCAAATATGTTCATTAGAAGTTCTCATAAAAAAAGTTTATTTATTTTTTAAATACTTACCAGTCCTTGTCTGTTGACGTTGTACAATATTTATCGAATTTTCGAAAGGACTTCCTAAAAAATTAGTAAAATTATTAGGGATTTATTAGGAACTTTTAACTTGTAAATCACTTTTTAACTATAAAATAATAAAAGAACTAATTCAACTTTGTTTAGAAACATTAAACAGAAATAAATTTAAAAACAGAGACAGTAACAGACGGGTTTAGCATTGGCTTGATTTTCAGAGGATACAACTGATTCCTAAAGCCTCCACCAGTTATTTGCGGAGTCACTGCTCGGTGTACTATTCTGTTAAGAATCCGAGAATTGACTGATTCAAGTCAGCCAAAGGTGCTCAGTTACTTGGTGGCAAAGCGTACGCTCATTGGTCGAGGGTCGGTGTGAAAGGGGAGCAAAATTTAGAACCAAACAATACTCATCCTCTGAAAGTTATAATGAAAATAGAAACAAACATAAACTTTACCTGCTCCAGCATTGGCATCTAAGTTTAAACTCAAATATTCAACATCATTCGCAGTGACAACTGGATTTTCATCTTCAAATTCCGTAGGATCAATCTCTAAAACCACTTCATCAGGGTCTCCAAAATAGTTAACGTTTTTCAGAGCATTTTGCATATAAACTAGAAAAATGAGGATTTGTTAAATGTAAAAAAAAGCATAACTAGTTGGTATTGTACACGCACAAAAAATTATACACACTATCGAACCGATTTTTGCGAACACAAAACTGTACTTTATGTTTTCGCTGTCGACAAATTTTATTACAAAAACATCAAGTTAATAATATAAATCCCTGTTTTCTCGTTTATTAAAATGTTCCTCAATTTATATTTTATTTTAAAATTGTTCGAATACATAATTTTTGAATTTTTCAAAAATTTTGTAACTTAAAGTTATCAAAAAGAGAGAGAAAGATATCTCAACGCAGTCAATTCTGTGAGCTACGCTGACTGCCGTAGAGTCGAGGCGATATCCTTGCAAACGTCGGAAAAAATGTCTAATGGATAAGTTTTGCGCCATCCCCTCGGTAAGGACACCATAATAGGGAAGCCAATTTTTCCAGGAGATCTTTGCGCACCAATTTAACTTTTTTTTTTATGGCAGTCAGACAAACTTTCTTCGAAGGTTTATAGGCCCCACAACTGTTTCGCATTCACCCAGGTCCGAAGACTTGAGGGCCAAGGAAAACCTTGTACCAGTGTACGGTGTACCAGTAGATTCGCACTGGAGGTACACTTTTAGGGAAAAACCCGCCCCGAGACAGCGGATTTTTTAAAACAAATAAAGAAATTTTTAATTTTTTGGCCTGAAACCTAAGTTTCTTAACAATTTGAGTAATTTTAAACTCTTCAAGAGTACTCTTGGTAATTTTTTCTAAAATGCATATTTTCCGAGTAATACGTGATTTAAGGTGAAAAAACGCTAATTTCGCGATTTTGAATCGCAACATAAAAAAACAACATAAAAAAACAATTTTTTTTCGATGTTGCCAGCGTTTTTTATTAATCTTTAGATGTTGCTCTATCAAGTCCTGTATTTTTTTTTCGAGGTTTACAAAGATAAACCAATGTTACCACGTAATTTATTTTGAGCCATCTCATAGTGCTTAGCATTGCAATACTATGGCACTACCAAAATCGCGCTCACTCGGACGGACGGACGGACGCTCGTTTTTCATGGGTTTACCCCATAGATAAAAATTTACATCAAAAAAATTTCTCATAGACACCCAGCTCACTTCAATAATATTTAATAATATGAGGAGAGCAAAAAATGATAAGAAAAAAAAAATGATAGTTAAAAATAAATTAAGCACACATTACTGCACACGCCGCTAGGATTCGTCCCTGACATTGCCGAACGCCTGCATTTATTTCTTCTCTTTTTTTTACGTTCTTTTTTGATGGTGAACAACAAGAACAGCAGCAGCAATAGTGCTCGGCCGTGGCTCTCGTAACGATTATATTGTAAAATTTTTTTTTCATTGCAATACGCTGGCGCGCGCGCGCGCTCAAGATTGCATAGAAACGATCTCTGCACGTATGTGTATGCGCGCACGAGCCTGCCTGTGTGTGGCAATCCCCGGCGAATTTTCGAATCAATCATACGTACGGACTTATTATTGAGTTGGGTGTCTTTTTGAAAGGACCCGCGCGGTGGCCGCGAGGACGACGCAAATAAAAAGAAGGTTCCGCGAGAGAGAATTTGGCATTGTTCGCGTTTTGATCTTGAAAAAGTAATTGCTTGCCTATGGGTATCGATCGTATTTCAGACATGTGACTTTTAAAATGCAATGAAATTCGGGCCAATATTATGACAATATTGAACTTGATTGTGTCTGATTTAACTTGTTTCCTCGAATTAGATATGATGGCATTTTCGTATGAGTGTGACGTACAAAACGCAAACCGTGCGTAAAAACAAAATACACTCTATCTATTTTCTATCTATCCACAGTAATGATTACTTATAACTTATTATTATTGTAATTGTTATAATAGTATATTAAAAACTCCTGAAAAACTTGAAGATTTCTAGGCTTTCGTGTAAGATTACCTTGCTACCAAACCTTGTAACCGTGCCGTACCGTCCTACCCTTCTATCTTAGCCAAAAGGCCGAGAAAACAAACAAACACACACACACACACACATACATACATACGGACATTTGTTGAGAATTCAATCTAGTTTACAAATATGTAAACCAAATTGTCCTACGAGGTCTGGTTCAAAATCTCGTTTTCGAGCCTATCACAGAGCTTCCTCTATGAGGAAGCAAAAGTACAACTTTTCATTTCGCTGCTCTGCTTTCATGATGACAACAAAAAAATAGTGATAATTCCGGCATTTATACGTGAAAAAATGAAAAAAAAATTTTTTTTTTCAAATTTACAAAAAAAATTTCAAAAAATCGAAAAAAAAATTTTTTTTTCCCGTGTATTGCCAAAAAACTTTTTCTGGCCTCATTATTACTACAAACGACAATGAATGCAATTGAAATTTATACAATCCACCGTAACATTTTCGAGATTTTGCTTCGGACATACGTACATACACACACACACACACCACACACACCACACACACCACACACACACACACACACACATACATACATACGGACATTTGTTGAGAATTCAATCTAGTTTACAAATTTGTAAACCAAATTGTGCTACGAGGTCTGGTTCAAAATCTCGTTTTTGAGCCTATCACAGAGCTTCCTCTATGAGAAAGCAAAATGGTTACCTCTTAAAAAATGTACCCTTCTAGTAAAACCAATGTTTTCCAGAAATTGTTGAACAGTTATTCTAAATATAAAAAAAATCATTTAAATTGTTAAATTTATCTGAAATTTAGGCATATTAATAAAAACCAAATAATTTTGGGATCCACATAAAAAATAAAAATATATGTATTAAAGAACATACTGGCCAAGCTGAAGGTCCTGTTCATTCTTGACGATCGTAAGTTTTGCTTCGAATTCTCTTTGTGTCAAAGGCTTTCTAGTTCTAGCACCATGAGAAACCCTTTCGTAATCGGCAGCAATACTTGCCATCGTTTCAGACATCAATACTGTACGAAGATCAAATTATTAGAAAAATGACTTTCCCAAGTAATATTTTCTAACGTAATAATTCTAAATGATATACAAACCTAACATTTTCCAAATGGGCTGACCTTTGCCAATTTTTCTCGCAGCTTGAAGGTGAAAATTTTCGCAGGTATTGTTTGTTTTCACTGGCTGATTGTACACTGACATCACATGTTTTAATGGGTCCCAAAAAGATCTTAAATACGAAGAAAAATTCAGAAGTATCTGTTTATCAGGAATGTTATCTTCTAATCCATCTATCAATCTACTGATAAATTGAATCACTTCTGAAATTTTGTCAGCTGGTAAATTGGCTAGAGCGTATGTAAGCTCTAAAAGTAATTATATTTTGTATCGACTCTGAATCCCCATTTTTTCACGATGGCCTATCGTGGAAGAAAAATAAAAGAGAAAAAGAGAAGTTAAATTTGAATAAAAATTTCCCTTTCATTGACTAGTTATTGGTGCATTTACTATTAAAAATGAGTTGCAGTAACAATCAATATACAATACCTGCTTAAAATGAAACACGCAACCAGTTATACGCACATCAGTAGCAGGGAAGATCTTTTTTGATGCATTAATTTGAGCACGTTCAAAATCTGACATTATGCTTTTGACATTATTTTGAAGTTCGGGAACTAATTCAATAATTTTTTTCCACATCGCTTCATACATAGCAGTGGTTCTGTTGCTTGTCATGCATAAGATTGCAGGAAAACCCTATAATTAAAAAATTATTTATGTACAACTTTTAAATAAAAAAAGAAAAGAAAAAGGAAAATTATATGCTCACGTAGTCTATTTTTCGAAAATGAATCGTAAATATCTGAGCACATTTTGGACTTCTTGGTCGTATCTGAAAAAAATATGTACATGTATACATGTATAGCTTGTGACATCACAGATGCACTTTCGACGACGAGAGAAAGATGTGTCGCGGCACTGTATAAGGAATTAAATTGCGCTTTATTCGAAGTAAAACTTGCCAGAAATTACTTAAATAAAATAAACTTAACTCGGTCGCTAAGTGCGGCGCACTATATAGCTCTATGGCAAATAGAATTAAAAATAGTACCAGCTAGCTAGATCTTTTTCATTTTTTTTTCGAGCTCCGCATGCCGTACTGCACACACGATGTGAGCTTATGCGCGCAATCTACCATTTCGTCTCGATAAGTACGTAAAAATTTTAATTCATCTCCGAAGATGCGAATTACAATTAAAAATGTGTATTCGAAAGCGCAGGTTAATTGTATTATCGTTGCTCTAGGATTTATTAATTTATATACATTATTTCGTCCCTTTTACGACTGACCGTACTCATGTATACAAATATCAATTTTGACCCAGCAACGATCAGCCAAAGAAAGAAAAAAATCGCGAAAGTATGAAAATTTAAGAAAACAAATAAAAAAAAATTTGAATATCTGGACCTTACTTGAAAAGTTCCATCGCAGTATAATTGACTACACGATTTTAAAGGAGCCAGCATTTTTTCTTGAATGAAAATCACAGCTACTGAACCATCTACTCCTTCAGCTATTCCTCTGTAAATGTCTTGTAATGGAGGATATGTTTCTTCAATAAGTGTTCCTATCTCTTTCAAGGTTTTAGGAATAGGAGGAACTATTTTTTTACGTTCATTTGCCATTTGCAACTCACAATGACCGGTATAAGAGCATTCGCGCACGTATAGAAGAGGAGCAAATCTAAAAAAAAGATGAAGAGAAGAATATGAAAATTTTGAAATAAGCCGAGAAAAATTACACAGTATAAAAAAAAATTACTCAGGCCGGATTTTAACAGAGTCATAAATATCTTTCAACGCATCCCAAGATCTTCCAGATGTTCTAAGGTGAACTTCATGTTTGAGTGTTTCAAAAAATGTATATCTTAGGAACAAATGATCATCTTTGAAACAAATATGTTCTTGATACGGAGTTAAACATTCTTCGTCGCTAAACTGGTTCTCTACTTGAACGCAAATACAACCCTTACAATTTTGAGAATCTTTTTTAGAGCATCGATAAATTAAACCAGGTGGTCGCGCATCTTTGTAGTAAGTATACCCCTTATAGAAATACTTAAAAGAGCCTGGGCGTGTTCCTGGTATACGTTCCATGATACCTTTTAAAATTAAAAATAAATTATTTATGCCAGAATCGATCTTGAATTTACTAGAATTATTCAAAGTACATTGAGAATAATACTATAAAGATTTACTGAAATTATATAACAACTACTAGGTTAGATCGCGGCTTACATAATTTACAAATAATTCATTCATTTGAAGCACCGATTCATTACCGATTCATCAACGATTATGTTTATGGACAGTATTTTTAGATTTAATTTTAGAGTATAATTGGAATACTGCAAATATTCTATCACGTAGCATAAAAGATATAAAAAAATAAAAACTGCCCTAAAATTTATAGAAAATGCGGACTACCGATGAGCGGATTTTCGCGACATTTTCTATGTTTTGAACTTTAAGCAGCGAATTTTATTTTTGAACACTAAGCCACGATGCAGCATAAAACCCGTGCGCTGGCTAGAAGAACCCCAAGTCAAGATCCACGAGGTTAGTGTCACGTCTCGTGACGTTTATTTTCGGATTATAGAAAAATCGAGAATATCAAAACGAGAAAAACAAACCACTTGAAAAAGACCGTTACAGTAAAAGTAAAAAATAGAAATCGTACCCAGCCGCGTGATAGCTTGATCTAACTTCAGTCACATGCATTACGCGATAATTTTATACATCTGCGTAATAAATATGTCTTCTTGATACGACCGATAAACGGAGCCAGGTCAAATGGAATCTGGGAGATCGGGCCGACGACCTTTTCACCAAGATGGGAGACGCTGGATACTTCGGGTATCAATGTGTACTTACTCCGAAAATAACTAAAATACGTGCCGATAAGACCAGTTGCACCGACTAGAGGGTGTATATAACGAGGGCCCAGAAAGGCGCTCGGGGCACACTCTATTCCATTCTATCGGTGCGCGGAGCTCACGTCGCTCGAGTTCAACATATTAAAATTATAACATCTATCTTCGAATCATAAGTTGGCGCGAGTAAATCGAAGTGCGAATAACGGTTAATATTACGACAGACAAGTGCGTAAGATCCAGCGCGAGTGACAAGTGCAATCGTACTCTTTCGACTATTGAGAGCCAAGGCCCACGAAGAAGCGCCACGACCAGCTGCCGCTACCGAGACACGCCGACCAGAGAAGAGTCAAATATCGGCTCGCCCATCGCCATCAGAACGACGAATACGCTACCATCTCAAATTACTATTAATACGATAATTGTAAGTCGCATATCTGTAAGAGTGAGAACTAGATTTAAGAAATAAAGGTGTGATCTTTTAATTGTAAAACATTGTGCTTCCTTTTAATTATTACTCCCGCCAGATTAAAATCATTTTATATAAGTTTACGTTCACGACGTAACATTAGTTTCGCGGATGGCATGTCACTCAAACATCTCCTGCCGAGCTCTGCAGCGCCTGGGAGACAAAAAAACGTCCTACTCGACGAGCAGGAGCAAATACTCGCGTATCTTCTAGCGAAGCCTCGGCAAAATGCAGCCAAACGTAATTTACTGGCATTGTTTGGAGTCAGTAGTCACTAATGCAATTTCATAAACTTGTTACATGCCATTCTGGATGTGTGATACCAGTGTGTCGTTTTTGCCCCCAACGTAAACTGTTAACAAGCAGGGCCTGTAAAAGTATGTGTGCAGTACTTTGCACTACCCTGTAGCTTGTTGCGATTACAGTCCTGATGGGCTGACGCACAGAATTTCATTAACGATTATTTAACGCGTGTGGCTCGAGCACGAGCGATTGTTCACTTATATCACACTTAACCAGATAGACGACCACCAGCGGGCGACGCAGAGCATCGATTTAACTTTGTATGATCATTTACGCACTAAGCACTGTGCAGTAGCCTCGTATGTGTGTGCATATCGCAAGAAATATGATACATAGAGCACTTCTCACACGGACGATTACTCAGTAGACGACTGTACGTACACACGAGCGTTATAAACATATCACGGCTCACCGAGAAGACAACGACCGGCAAGAAAAGTCTCGCCGAGAATCATTGTCATCGGGGCCGGTGCAGCTGTCCCGCATGCTACATTTTCATTTAGGTGCATTTTATTGGATTCCCGGGTAGAGCAAATTAATATCCAACCAATTTTTACCCTTTTTCTATCTATCATACTCTCTTTCAAAAACTCCGTTGAATTAATTTTCCGTACACAGTTTATTTCATTATTGAATCAAATACTATCGGTAAACAATTATTGCTAGCGACCTATGAGGTTTCATCTATGCACGTGTGCATAAAAAACACGACTTTCGAGAGCCACGATAAAATTTAAAGTCTTTAAAAACACGCACGGGTGGAAAGAAACATTTTTCTCGTGTTAAAAAAAAAGAAAAAATCGTTTATATAAAAAAAAGAAATAAATAGCATAAAATCATCAAAAAATAGATGGAAAAAACTGAGAGTATGGAAATGTGCGTTGCGCATTACACGATGAATTACAGATTGACGGAGACTGCGTGGCTACTGAAAAATGTTAAAAGTGTATTCACCAGGCGTTCGCACGCCGCTACCAGGGTTAATGTTGAGGTGGAGCTATCACGTAAGTCCTCCAATGGCAACAAAATAACACTTGATATCTCTCTCCGTTTTGAGCTCGATTATTTTTATAAATATTTTTTTGCGCAATCCACGTTCTTTTTCAACTGTAAAAAACTAGTGTTGATTCATGGAACAGTTTAAAGAAGGACTCGTCGTATTTTCCTTTTTCACCTCCTTACGATAGACCCTTTTCAATTTCATTTTTAACCACATAATTCGATTTCCTGAAGTTTTCAAGTGTTTGCGTATGTGAGAGTGTTGATTTTATTTGTGCGACTAACTTTATTTTTCTTTTTCCCCGTCGTGTAAGCGAAAGTCGATTGTAACGTGTGCGAAAACTGTTGTGTGATTCATGTGTATTCGCATAAAACGTGTATCATAAGTTATGTATTATGACCTAAAAAATTTGTTATCACTTTTGCAGCAGTACACAAAATGCAATAGAGCTTGAAAAAATGATTGCTTTAATTATAGTTAACACAAACAGTATCTTAATTTTAACAATTATTTCTACGATTTATATAATTTATATTTTTCACGTAACTTTTGTTGGTGTAAAAATTACAAAACTAAACTTGACAAAATAAAAAGGTGATTAGTGTACAAAAACATAATCTTTTGGACTAATACACTATGAGTCCGTGTCACGCAGATAACACTCGGTGCATGACTTTATATATTTCTACTAATCACGACGTTAGACAGTCCATCTTTCATTTACACTACTATATTATTATACTATCCCAAACAGCACCGATTTTTTAATCCCCAAAAGTCCTAGTTTTTTTTTGTTCTCTAAAATATTTCTCCCCCCCCACAACTAGCGTGACTAATTCTGAAACCTTTTAGAGGCTTCACTAAGCCACGATGCAGCATCAAACCCGTGCGCTGGCTAGAAGAACCTCAAGTCAAGACCACGAGGTTAGTTTCGCGGATGGCATGTCACTCGAATATCTCCTGCTGAGCTCTGCAGCGCCTGGGAGACAAAAAAACGTCCTATTCGACGAGCAGAAGCAACTACTCGCGTATCTTCTAGCGAAGCCTCGGCAAAATGCACTGGCCGCGTGCGCCGATGGAAAGAAACTATCGAGCGATACGAGAGATGCGCCAAGAAAAGTCTCGCCGAGAATCATTGTCATCGGGGCCGGTGCAGCTGGCATCGCGGCAGCTTCAAAATTACTCGATAACGGATTCGAGAACGTAAAAATTTTGGAGGCTGAAGCGAGAATCGGAGGTCGCATTCATACGGCGCAATTCTGTAAATATCGTTGCCCTTTCGTCCACTCGAAATAGACGCGCTGTAAAGCTCGGCTTTTTTCCTTGCTATACGATGCAGTCGATTACAATATCGACCTTGGCGCTCAGTGGGTGCACGGCGAAGCCGAGAACGTACCCTTCAAATTGGGAGAGCCCTTGGGTGTGTTCGGCAAATCGGACGAGCCCGTTCACGGTTTTCGCCGAGCCGAATACTTCGACTCGCGCGGGAACATACTGCACAAGGATGTCGCGAAAAATTTGACGAGCTTCATTTCCGATGAGACATTTTCTATTTTTTGGGCTTCACTAAGCCACGATGCAGCATAAAACCCGTGCGCTGCCTAGAAGAACCCCAAGTCACCACGAGGTTAGTTTCGCGGATGACATGTCACTCGAACATCTCCTGCCGAGCTCTGCAGCGCCTGAGAGACAAAAAAACTTCCTACTCGACCAGCAAAAGCAACTACTTGCTCATCAAGACGTCGACGTCAATGTCGATACGTGAGAGTGTTTGACGCTGTACTTAGCCACAAATATATATATAATAATAATAATTTTATCAAAATACTCACAAGTAAATCTGTTGAAGTCTTCAAGTCTTCAATCTCTCCTTATCCTTAGTAGTATCTTAGTAGGTATCCTTAGTCTTGATCCTCCTTCTCAAGTTCTTTGGTCTCCTGTGTCAAAGTTGTCCTTTGTGTCCTTCAGATGAAAAAGCACTAGGCTAGAGAAAGCAATGAAAAATTCGAAATTTTTTTACTCTCTAATATAAGAATACGCAAATATAGGTAAAGGAAAAAAAAGAGAAAAAGGCAAGAAGGATTTTTAGAATATTAAAAGAAAAAAGATGTTACTTACCTATATTATACGCCTGTCAATTTCCGCTTGTTGCAGCAGACAGCTTTGAAGGCTATGTTTGTTTTTTTTGTTTACACTGCATCTGCATCTGCAATATCAATAGGCTATGCCGCTCTATCCACTTTCACTTTTTTACGCGAATAGAATTTCTCGGATTCTTTACAAAAAAAATTTCGCCTATATCTATCTACTCAAAAAATGTTGAAAACGTACGACGCTGCGTAATGCACTCATAAAATAATTCATATAAATGTGCGAGATGAATTCTGCACAATTTATTTTTTCAAAAGAGCACAGAATTTTTTTTTGAAGCATGATGTGTTACATATTTGTTACACACAGACAATTTGTGCTCTGAAAAATTTTGCACTCGCACCTGTAAAATTCATATTGTGCAAAAATTAATGTACACAAAATATATTTCTTGAAACTGTGCATGATCTCGATGAATTTGTGCAAATAAAACTATTGATGATATTATTATGTGCAGAATTTTTAATTAATTAACAACAATTAGTGCATAATCTCAAGTGCCCAATAATTTATGTGCAAGAAATATTATTTTTCATGAATAGCGCAGAGCACCTTGTGCACAACTTTTTTTTAATTATTTCAATCTGTGCATTAAAAATTTGTACAAAACATTACATTTATTTGTAATCGATAATTTGTACAAGACAATAATTATATTGTGCATAAATAATTTTCACTTCTTTTTTTGTGCATAATAATTACGTGCCTAATACTTATGTGCGTAAATCGCAGGTTGTCTTCCTGATCCTCCCGGCCCATCTATGAAAAATATTTTTGTATCGGTTTTTATAATTTTATTGAAAATTTTTTTTTGGTCTTTATTTAATGTTAAAAATAATGTATGAAATTTTTGATCATATTTTTCTAACGTCATTTCCGAATCGTTATTTATGTCCATTACATCTTGCGGTTCTGGCAATCCAAAATGTGAACATGATAAATTTTCTAAATTGAATAATTTATTCATTTCGTGCAATGATTGATTCAATTTATTAGTTTTAAAATCTTCCGAAAAATATTCAAAATATTTATTCCAAATAAATAACCCATCTATATTTTCGCTTAATAAATACAAAGCTAAAAATTAGTCTGCTGACAAACTGCTGTCAACTTCAAAGGTCTCATTAAGTACTATTCATAACTTATTTATCGGTTAAAAAGACGTCTTGCCATAAATTATATCATGATCAGTAAATGACGTATTTAATATTGTCATTTTGTGAGTTTTGAAATATCGTCATTCAATGATGTTATTATTTTGAACAAGGGTTAATTATGGGGCTATAATTTTTTACTACTGATATGCTCTTCGTGGTAGGCTGGCTTTATGTTTAAAATTAGTACAATATTCAACCGTATTAATAGGGTTTGGATCCTCTACAAGCAACTTTCAGAGTTTAAAAATATAGTTATTGCACATGAAGCAGGCCGTACAGTTATATAGTTATATATCGAATGAGTTGAGGTTATTGCACATTTTTTATGGGACGTTAAATATTATATTTATACATTTGATTTTAACCAAGGTCTGAACTTGAATGCTTCTCCTTAAATTTATTGATCCAAATTATTATCATAAAATATTGAAACTAACGCTCCTATTCTGTATACTCTATACTCAAAATATGTGAATAGAACCCTACTGAAAGCATCCGTAACGAATCAGTACTGATACCGGACTGATTTCGCAGTTGAATCGCTGGTTAATCTACAATAAAACCGTACAGTTTCCATACTGATTCCACACTGAGAATTAGTCTCAATTTACACATCCTGATTCTGCGTGGAATCGATAAAGATTTCGTGTTGAATCCGTGTGAAATCAGTGCGGATAAAATGTAAAATTTTCACAGCGAAAATTTTAAAAATATCACAGTACTGATTCTAAGCAGATTCTATTAAGATTTTGTGATAGTTCCGTGTAAAATCAGTGCGGATGAAATGTAAAATTTTCGCGTCAAAAATTTTAAAAAATATCTCAGCGCTGATTATGCAGGGAATCAATTAAGATTTTTTGTTAAATCCGTGTAAAATCAGTGTGGATAAAATGTGAACATTTCAAAATATCACAGCACTTCTTTTGAGTGGAATCAATTAAGATTGTGCGTTGAATCGGTGTAAAATCAGTGCAGATAAAATGTAAAATTTCACCGCTAAAAATTTTTGAAATATCTCAGTTCTGATTCTATGAAGATTCCATTATGATTTTGGGTAGAATACGTATAATATCAGTGTAGATATAATGAAGAATTTGAAAAAAAAAATTTAAATAAAACAATACTGATTATACGTGGATTCAATTATGATTTTGAGAAGAAACTGTGAAAAATCATTGGGGATAAAATGAAAGTTTTTACTTTTAAAAATGTTTAAGGAAATTATACCCAAAATCCATGTTGATTCTTAATGAATTTGGTACTAATTTAGCATAAAATTAGTACTCATTATTGCATAAGCAGCTTCAATCGAGGAGCGCGTGTCGCGCTCCACCTGGCAATTCAATATACATATCAGTGCACGAACGTTTTTTCTACTGATAGCATCGGATAGTTTTTTCCTGGAATTCATGTGGATTCTGACTCAATTTTCCTACGAAAGAATTCGTATTGATCGATAAATACATGGTGGCTGATAAAATATGATTTTTATAATAAAATATTATAATTTATTCATTTTTAATTACGTTTAATAATGGTACATGTGTGGCACAGATAATATATAATTTTTATTTCTCACTTTTATAAAAATTGCTATTTTTTTTATTGATTTCGTATCGATAAGGCTACTTTCATCTTCTATTGAAATAACTTTGTTGAGGCTACCTTTAGCTATTGTGTTGACTTTTTTACAAACTGTGAATTCTTTTTTATCAAAAGAGTCGGTGACAAACTCTTCAATTTTGATGAAAACTCCATCATTGGTTTGGGCATAGGAATTGTCTGTACGTTTCTGGATATTAGACGAATACAAACATTCATTTTTTACCATTCTTTTGAATGATTCCGAAAATTCTTCAAACAATGAAAGAGTGTGTATCCATAAATCATCAACTGTTTTTGGGTTTCCAAAATATCTGCAGGTCGATGACGGTGTTACCTTAAATGAATTTTGTGTAAATTTAGTATTCAACTGTCTACAGAATTGTAATGTCTTAGAATTTTTTTCTTGTAAGTGCAATTCCATAATCGTAATACATCTTTTGAAATTAATGCTGCGGCAAATTTGATGGAGAACTCCTTTAGCCGATTTTGCAGTTTTCACCAATTTACCATTTCCATCTTCGAACGGGTACCCATGATGTGCCCATAAAGGCCCCCAATCTACCACACTCTGGACCAAATGTAGCAGCTGATGTATATTAAAAGTCATCGCCCTTTTGGAATACAGATCTTGCGTCATTACAACGAACTTTATAAGTTTTTGGTTGACTTTTTGCAAATCATCTTTCATAACTTTTTCGCCCATTAGGATGTGGCAAGAATCCACAAGAAGTTGCCAATGATCTGCATATTTTTTGAAATTCTTCAAAGATCTTAAAAGCGGTATACTGTAATAGAGAAGCCAGTTTTCCCACTCTCTCGATTTCCATTGTCCTTTGCATTTCAAAGGTCGGGATAAGCGAGAGAGTTGGTTAGGAACTTTTATTGATGTTATTATGTTTCCTAATTTCAATTTTTCTTCAGGAGGTACATAATAGGGTGTACCTGCAACATCAAACCAGTATGTTGCAAACTGCTTACATACACCAAGAAAAATACAATGCATACCGTCCGGTACAAAACCACGAATGATATCAAATTTAGGAAGATTTATAAGAGCAGATGGTTTCTTAACCCCCATAAATGCTTCTTCCATATGTTTAATAGTTGAAACGCTATCTCGCAATGCCACTTCATGGTCTACAACGGTATACTTGAGAGTGGTTTTATTCGAGTTCTTGTTTATGACGGGTACTCCAGGGTGAAGACACCAGTTACATTCGTAACGCCCATTAAACTGGGTCACTCCCTGCATAGGACTTCGAGCAACCGAATCTACGCAGCAGCATAAAGCATATAATTTTATTTTCAATACTTCATTTTTAATTTTGCAGGTAATTCCTTTGGTAGACGTGGACTTTATATAGTTTACAAACACGTTCATGAAAACGTTCATATCTGGCTTATTTTTACCGAACCACAAAGCCCACGTGATGGTATTTTTTTGTCGAACTTCAGCTGGAACCTCGTTTATGGAGATCTGTATTGGCCATATGGAGTATGTAGAACTCTTGAAAACTGGAGATCCATCGCTATTAAATGTACAAGAGATGAACGATTTTTTATCTTCTTCGGGAAGCGAGATAACGAACCTTTTATACATCTTGCCATCATATATATCTTGTAGACAATTGGACTCTTGTGGTCTATCGTGCATTACATAATGATAATAATCCTCATTCTTTTCGAGAACGTTACGAATATCATCTGCTATATCCAAAGTTACGAGAAAATTATTATCTTGTACTGAAACATTTTTTTTGCATGAATTGCAATAAATTTTTTTTTCTTTCTTTCTATCAAACGTTCTTATGAGTATATCACAGGTTTGACAAATTGCATGGTACTCGATGCCTTAATCTGCTGATAGAAGCTTATCAATACGGTATTTTGTATCGGGTAAAATGTCGGTATCAAAGAACGAATTTATCATTTTACACAGATCTTCGATACCAGTATTCGGTAAATTATACTTTGACCAAAATTTTGTAATTGCTAGCATCATTTCACATTTACTAGTGACAACGGTGACATTCAAGGGCTCATTAAATTCTTCAGTATTTAACGTATCTTTAAGCTTTCTAAATGCTGTACATTTATCACCAACCGATTTGCCACAATTCAGAAATGTATTGTCATCATTGTTCATGAGTTCGAAACATGAATCTTTTTTCATATCATCGACCTAAATTGAAATTGAGTAAAATAGTATAATATACAGAAAAAATGAATTAAATTCTATTATGATATATGAATAAACTTACAAAAATATTAGCATTGTCAAGTGGAACTTGTTTAATGGAGTCATTCAAGAAAAAATTGTCTAATACCATTGTAGCATTGTTATTTTGAATTTGATGTGGCTTTTGTGGCAGGAACTCCTAAAAATTATTTGCACATCGATCAAAATTGTACGATTATTCAAATCAAGTTTCTTTAATTGAAATAATAGAATTACAAGTTTCTCTTCAGTAAATAAGTTCGGTTCATTATCAACCCATTCAAAGCCCTTATTTTTATCTTCTTCCGACGTATGGGATCCAGAAAAAGATTTGCTTTTGACGGCTGTAGTCGTATTCACATCAGTTGTATAAACCTGCATTTATTAAAACTGAAGTAAGTTTTTTAAAATATTGAATAGTTTTACGGATAACATCATTAAAATTACACAACCTCCATATCATTAGTAAGTAGTAAACGATCAAGATTTAATCCTTTTTTTTTCAATCTGTAGAAAGATGATCTAGAAAGTTTTAATAATCCGTCATCATCAAACGTATTATATGCGCTTCTTTTCATTTTAAGTGAATCTGAAACAATTTTTAAAGATGGCCTATCAAACAAAATACCAAAAATTAAATTATGAAAAAGAATAGTGTTTCAAAATTAGTTTTTCACGTGAAATACATATCAATCTGTGTCCATATCGTACGGATGTAACTTTTTTTCAACATAGAATTTAATTTAGAACGCAGGTATATTAACGTAAAATCCAAGTGAAACCTACGTTGAACCGGTGACAATAATCTATCATATGAAAAAATTGTATCAACTGCATGTAGCCAAGATTTTCAAGTGGTTTAGAAATGTTTATTCTTTTAATTAATTACCCCAAATTAATATTTCAATTTAATTAAGAGCTTTTATGGCTAATGACAAATGTATTTTTATAGGTTGATATTGCTGTGGATCCTAATAGGATGTTGGTATCGTGGATGGCAACAAAAAATTTGCCTAAAAGCTTTTTCGATGACCAAGTGACGCAGAATTACTTCTCATTTTTAAATAAAAATATCACTTACCCTCGACGGAATCAAGCCAGTGAAATGATCACAGCAGAGTTCATTAAAATGCAGAATAATGTTTTAAAAATTTTGAAGAAGAATAATTCTAAATTTTCTTTTACCGTTGATGCTTGGTCATCAAGAGCGACTAGATCGTATTATGGCGTAACAATCCATTTCATTGATAATCAATGGATTGCGCGATCACTCGCATTAGACTTTGTGCCTGCTAAAGGTCTTCACGCAGGAGCTGATATCGCTAAAATTTTTTTTGCAGTTGTTCAATTATATGAAATTGAAGATAAAATTACTGGAATCACTGCAGACAATGCATCCGCTAATTCTAGTTTTATAACAGAACTTGGCAAATTATTAGTCAAAATAGACGATGATTTTGATGCGAACGATCAGCATTTTAGGTTGTCTTGCACATGTATTAAATTTAGGCGTGCAAGATACACTAAAGTTGATGGAAATACAAAGCGACGATGATTTTTATTCTTATGAAATTGAACATGAAGAGCTCGAAACCCCCAGCCCCGAGATTGAGGACGAAGATATAGAAGAAATAGATAGCAGTTCAACGGGTGGTACGATAAAAAGAATTCGCAATTTACATTAAAAAATTAAAAAATCAGAAACTATCGCTAATAAGTTAATTAGCTGTTGTGGTATTCTTGATATACACTACAAAAAACCAATGGTGAATTGCAAAACCCGGTGGAATAGTACATATAATATGCTGGAGGTTGCTTTACATTTAAAAAATGCCTTTATAATGTTGTGCAATAATAATACTAGTTTAAAGCAATACTTAATAACTCCACATGAATGGGCTCGCATCGAGTTAATTGTTGAATATTTAGGCAACTTCGAAACAGTGTATAAACGTATAAGTGGAGAAAACCGCGTGACACTGCCCGATGCCGTAAGAGCATTTAATGTTCTATTAGATTATGTTGAAAATAAATCCTTTTATTTAAATGAAAAAGAAGATCGAAATGAAGAAGATGAAAAACTCATTGTCGCTTTACAAGCAGGGAGAGATAAACTAGTCAAGCATTACTCAAAGTGCAATTGGATCTACAGCATATCTTTAGTACTCGATCCTCGCATCAAAATTATTGGCTTAGAAGCAACTCCTTGGGGACGAGAAATGAAGACTGAAAGTGAGAATAAATTAAGACAAGTATAGTCAAAAATTTAGCGACACAATAGTCGAAGAGCCCTGTTCAAAAAGAAGAAAAATTAGTCACGAAAAACTTAATTTCGACGCTCTATTTGAAAGTGTTTCGAATAATTCAACAGAGGAAATCGATAAATACTTGAGTGCTGGTAGGGCGAATCCAGATACGGACATATTGGTTTGGTGGAAAAATCACCAAAAAGAATATCCAATTCTATCTTCAGTAGCCAGAGATGTATTATCCATTCAAGCAACTTCTGTCCCCGTAGAGCGGCTTTTTTCAGAGGCAAGTCTGATAGTGACCAATAAGAGAAGTTCGTTAAAAGACGAAAGCATACGTGAGCTCATCTGCATAAATAGGTGGATGAAGAGCTCGCTCAAAAAAGAAATATGCGAGGTCCCTTTGTAAAGATCCATATAATATAATAGTTTAAAATCATTTATTTAAATCATAATAAATCATATGAATAAACATTTGTGAACAAAAAATTTAAATTTGTCTTTTTTTATTAAAACGAACATACGATAAATATCGATTATCGTATCGATATCGTATCGAATCCGATATCGATACGATATTTTTTATAATGAAATATTGACAATATCGATAACGATACAATATTGAAAATGTGTATTCGATACAATAATCAATATTTAAAAATTATCGATATTGTCTTGTATCGTGAAGCACTAGCCCGGAGCTATAACAATGATGAGACCCTTTATTTAAATTTTTAACGACTCGAGTAACCTAACTGACCGAAACAAACCGATACTCAACGTTTTGGCTACATAGAAAAATCTATAAATAAATGAAGGTAAGTCTGTGCGATCGAACTTTTCGGAATCCTCAACTTACCGAATCGACGTAGCTTCTTTAATAATTTTTAAAGTTTTTCAATAATGAACAATGAATCAACAATGAATAAATATTTAAAAAAAGTTATAAGAACTAGGTTACTTGGGTTACTTACGTATGCACATTCAAAGATCTCAAAAATTGTACACAACAGATCAATTCAGTTACTTGGTTTTGTTAAAATCTGCCCAAGCTGGTTCGATTGGGATACTCGGGGTAACTTGAGGTAATATATTTATTATACAACATTTAAAAAACTGTACAAAATTGATTTATTTATTTGGGTTACTTCTAAATCCAAAAATCAAACAAATTTATTAGCTTGATTGATTGGATTACTTACTAAAATTTTTTGAACTTTTGTTATAATTATTATAACTTTCCGAACTTGGCGAATATTTGGCTGTATTATAAACATGCTGGCGATTTTTGATGATTTTGTTGACAATAGGACGCCCCAGTTGAAAAAATTGCGTGGATTCCACATGAAATCCTGCTTTGCCTGCTTATTCAGCTGATGGAACTGTTTTGCTTCCTATGATAGTATATCCCTATAAACGCTTTCCACCAAAGGCAGTAGCAGATTCAGTACCAAATGGATATGTAATTGGTCATAGCCCCAAAGGCTGGATGACCATCGAAACCTTCAATATGTACATAAAAGATTGTTTGTACAAACAATTAGTAGAAAGAAAAGTTACATTTCCTGTACTTCTACTTTATGATGGACACAGCTCTCATATAAGCATGGATATTCACAACTTTTGCAAAGAGAAAAACATCATTTTGTACTGCCTATATCCAAACGCCACACACATTATGCAACCATGTGACGTTGGGATATTTCGACCATTAAAGAAGAGTTGGCAAAAAGTTGTAGCATTGCATTCGCAGTCGTCGAATGAACCTATCACCAAAACAAATTTTGCTCCTTTATTTCACTCAGCTTTTGTTCAAGCTAGTGATCCAGAAGTTATAATAGCATCATTCAAAGCTTGTGGGCTATCTCCATTTAATCCAGATGCTCCCAATTACTCGAAATGTATCTCAACGAGACGTAAGGAAATAAAACAGAGAGCACTGAGCAATGATTTGGACGAAGAGGATTCTAATGACATATTCTTATCATTTATAGAATCTCATATATCAGAAGATACATTAAGTGAGTTCAGAACAGCTCGTTTTAAAAATCAGGAACCACCGAATGAAACAATATTATATGGAGTTTGGAAAAATTTAAAAAATAAAATTTTACAATTTGGTAAAAATAAAAATGACAGTACTGCTGATTTGAATGCCAGTGATGTTTGTGAAAAAACCTGTGTTACTCCAGTCAATAGTAATTCACAGCACTTTATGCAAGAAGAACCAATAGATCCTATACTCCCTGTCACCTCAACGGGACATGAAGAGATTATTGCTGAAATAATAGTTGATCCTGAAACTACTCCAAGCAACATAGAAATTCAGAGTACCTGATGTAGCTGAAAATATAGATAAAGTTACAAATTATAATTATACTAAGTCTGATAATATGCAACCCCTCGATGAGTCAAGTAAAAAACTAGTTCACAATGAAGATACTCGTGTACGTCCTGCTGATTCTGAAATGTCACGTGCAGATTCATTAAGCAATCTTCAACAATGTAATTCAACAAAGGAGACATTAGATAATACTCAAGACTCATCGGTGCAGAAAGTAAATGAATCTAAAACTTTAGATAAAATTTGGGATGAATCTTTACATTACCCTGAAATTAAAAAAACCAAACGTAGGAATACGACAAAGAAAATTTTTGCTATTACATCTGATGAGTGGAAAAGAGAGCAGGAAGAAAAAATAAGAAAGCAGAAGATGAAAGGCGAGTAAAGGAATTTAAAAAGTTTGAAAGGGAGATAAAAAAGAAAGTGAAAAAAGAAGAAATTGAGGCTAGGCGCAATCAAAAATTACAAATTAAACTAGAAAAAGAGGCGCAAGAAAAAGAGAAGGAAGATCGTTTAAAATTACTGCTGCAACAAAAAGCAGCAGATTTAAATTTATCACCAGATTCTATGCCCTCACCTGTGAATGCTAAAAAACGTATAGCTTTATCTAATATTACTAATCAATCTACTGCATGTGATGTGTGTTGTGTTGTGTTGTAAAATTCAAAATACACATTAATAAAAACAGTCATTATTATACTTAAATAAAATGTTTATCTCATTTGTTTTTCATTTTTGACCTTCTTAGATTTACTACGTGTAATTATAAGAATTTATTATAGCAAAAAAAAAGAAGTAAACTCGAGCTCTAATATGCGGTCATTTATTGGTTCCTGCCCGGTCATTCATTGGCTTGAAGCGGTCATTCTCTGGTGATCGAGTGTACATTTCTTTCATCATCAATTAAAAATGATTTACAACGTTTTCAATGATAAAATAATTTTTTAATCAAAGAAAACGTTATAATCAATCAGTAGAAAAAGTTGATGGTTCTCATTTATCGTCGAATACCTATTATTCGAAATTTATATCAGAGCTTGTAACAATTCGGTCA
Source organism: Trichogramma dendrolimi (assembly GCA_034770305.1). Lineage (NCBI taxonomy): Eukaryota > Metazoa > Arthropoda > Insecta > Hymenoptera > Trichogrammatidae > Trichogramma > Trichogramma dendrolimi. The sequence goes on from JAPMIB010000013.1 coordinate 737,065, forward strand.
TTCAGTGGTGCATTTACCCTATTTAGGTATTACTGTCCAATGTACATGATTATTTTTTATATTGCATTTTAAATTCACATTGTCAGCATGATTTTTAAGAGAATAAAGTTAAATTGTACTCTTTTTGTTAATTTTTTTAACACAGCTTTGTTCATATTATATATATATATATATATATATATATATATATATATTATATATATATATATATTAGGGTGGTCCACTTTTTCAAAAATTTTTGTATCTCGGGGGATCCATCGGAATCTGAAAGTTTGAGGTTTAAAATGAAGTTTCCTTTAAACGAGAGCTCAAATAAATGATTTTAAATGGTGTCGATGGATTTTTGAAGTTTAAAAACGTGCTCCTAAAAAGGAGCAAAATCGGGCAACCATTCGATTTATTACAAACTTTGTTCAAAGTGTAAAATGATCTTAACGATACATTTCTTACGTATTTTTGTCTGCGGAATCGAATGCCGTAGTTAGTTTTGACCTAGGAGCACCATTTCATTGAAAAAAATACACTTTTTCGATCGTTCTTTTTCGCAAATTTCGCAAAGTTCATTTTCGAGCGAGCGGCAAATGAACAGAAAAAATCTAGGAAATTTTTTGACACCACCAAAATGTAGGATTTTTTATGACGAATCCAACGGTATATTAGTATACACTTTAAAATTATTTTAATGCCGAAAAAGCACGATTTTGTCCAAAAAACGATATTAAAAAATGGAAAAATGGAAAAATATATTCGTTTCTTCAAGAAAATGGCTGAGTATAATTACTCATGAAAACAATTGAATACAACTATCTGATAGGTTTTTTTCTCACCTTTCAAACGCCGTTTTCAGAGTTAAAAAATTCGCAAAATTCGCCGAGATACAGCTGTTTTTGTACGATGCACTTTTTTGGGTTAAAATTCAATAATTCTGAGCTGGCTCTATTGATTAAAAAACCAGCGAAGCAGATTTTTAAGCTAAAAAAGTGCATCTTACAAAAACAGCTGTATCTTGGCGAATTTTGCGAATTTTTCAACTCTGAAAACGGCGTTTGAAAGGTGAGAAAAAAACCTATCAGATGATTGTATTCAATTATTTTCATGAGTGATTATACTCAGCCATTTTCTTGAAGAAACGAATATATTTTTCCATTTTTCTATTTTTTAATATCGTTTTTTTGGATAAAATTGTGCTTTTTCGGCATTAAAATAATTTTAAAGTGTATACTAATATATACCGTTAGATTTGTAATAAAAAATCCTAAATTTTTGTGGTGTCAAAAAATTTTCTAGATTTTTTCTGTTCATTTGACGCCCGCTCGAAAATGAACTTTGCAAAATTTGCGAAAAAGAACGATCGAAAAAGTGTATTTTTTTCAATGAAATTGTGCTCCTAGGTCAAAACTAACTACGTCATTCGATTCCGCAGACAAAAATACGTAAGAAAATGTATCGTTAAGATCATTTTTACACTCTGAGCAAAGTTTGAAATAAATCGAATGGTTGCCCGATTTTGCTCCTTTTTAGGAGCACGTTTTTAAACTTCAAAAATCCATCGACACCATCTAAAATCATTTATTTGAGCTCTCGTTTAAAGGAAACTTCATTTTAAACCTCAAACTTTCAGATTCCGATGGATCCCCCGAGATACAAAAAATTTTTGAAAAAGTGGACCACCCTAATATATATATATGTAATAAAATACTTACAAATCTTGTCACGAACTTTTTAGCTGTTCAGAAGTTACACGTACTAAGTACCAAATACACAATTATGAATGTCTTCAAATAAGCTTTACTGCAGATAAGTAAACAAATTATAATGTCGTGAGCTTCTCAACTGATGTACTTTCTAAGGTCCGTGAAGAACGATAATAATGACACTTAAATTTATGGCATTAAGCAAAAGAAACAAAGGCAGAGAGTCGAGATATTTAGATCGAGATAGATAGACTGTTAGATTAGTGCTTAATATAACTGCTTAAAAAATGAGTAATAATATTACTCACGCGCTTGTGCGTTTCAAAGATAATGTACTTAACGAGACAAGTATAATACCGTTAAATCAATTAAAATCATACCAGAATGGAACTTATAAACCTAAAAACGTCAAGGATTTTCAATCAATACCATATGCAGCCCTAAAAAAGAAAAATGATAAAGATTACTGTTATGTAGAAATATGTGGACTTGGAAGTGAGTAAATAATCCAATTTCTTTACAATTTAACCTATTTTACAAAATTATATAATCTCAAAGTGCCTACAATTAATCTAGTATCTAGTAAATACTTTTTTGAGCTTGCTGTTTTTCACTTAAACTATACAATTTTTGTAAAATTGCTGAGAAAATGAATTTCTAATGCATATTAGTTGGTAAAACAATATTTCAACGCTCTTACATTTAGACTCAATTGTTTATTTTTAAAATGTGTCAAGTGTTTATTGTTTTAAAAGTTTTTATTCATACCAACAAGTTAACATAATTATGCTTTTCATTTTGTCCAGCTTTGAATACGCTCAAAACCCTACAAAAATCTAACAAGAGAATCGCAGTGAAAAAGTTGAACACTTCTGACGCCAATGAGTCATTGAATGGCTTATCTATTTCTACTTCTGAAAACTCGTGTGGTTCTGGACTAGATATTTCATCGGCTGAAAAGCAAGCAGAGAAGGTATATTTTTATCAAATAGCATATATCCAATGTAATGTATATAATTTGCTAACTTAGTACAACTATTTTATAGAAATCAAAAAAAGCTAAAAATCAATGTAGAAGAAAGGTGGAAAAATCTATTTTACAAGACAAAGCTTCATCTCAACGAGTCAATCATTCAAATGGAAGCGACATTGGCATTTCTAAAGAAATAGTGAAGAATACCAGAAATAAGAGTAATAATTCTATATCAAATGATTCAAATGAGGCAAAATCAAAAAAAACTAATAAATTGGGGAAAGAAACGCAAAGTTCTGTTTTACAAAAAACTTCAGTTGAATCTCAAATTGTTTATAGTGACCTTTCAGGGAGTGAAACAGAGTTGCCTAACAAGACAATTAGTACTATCTTAAATCCACTTGATCCAAAAAACAATAAACAATTAAGCGGTACTGAAAAAGAATTGCAAAAAGAAAAGGACAGATCTCTTATACAACAACAAACTTTTCCTAGTTCCAATATGTATGCTGACAACGAGCTATCAGAAAATGAAAAAGAGAAACATAACTCGCATGTTGATAAAAATTTGGAACAAAATGATTTGGATAACAGTGAAGATGAACATACTGGAACAGCATATAAAAAGAAAGAATTAGAGTCGAGTAACAAAATTACTGAAAAATCAATTAACAACATGCCTAATAAGTCTGTCAATAGAAAAAGAGCAGCCTCTACTGAACTGTTGCCTTTGCATAACTTTGAAGATGGTATTGTTGATATTCACTAAGTACCTAATATTGTTATCATTATTCTCTAATTTCTTGAAATAACTTTTTAATTTCTTTTTGTTGACAGACATAGATGAAACTTTTCAAAGTACCGGTAGTTCAAATACTTCACTTTCAAGTGACGCATTGCAATCGCCGAACTTACATAATCAGGTTAGAGAAGATGGTGCTATATGGATAAAAGAGATAACCAGAAATGGAAAGGTTTAAATAAATATTTTTATTTTTTACAAATAAAAATAGTATATATTCTGTATTGCTCACATTATCCTTCTTTTTTAGCTTTGTAATATGGAAATGATCCATTTGGGGCGAGGTATTTCAATCCCTCGCCACAATTGGGAACTTGTATTAAAAAAAGCTAAAACCCGATCTCTGTTTATTAAAAACTTGGCCCGTAACATCTACGGGTGTGAACGAATGGCTAATCGCTGTGTGTCAGGTACACAAAAATGTGCTAAAGTCACCAATAGAGATTCTCCAAGAAACCCATTTACCCCGAAGAAGATGAAAGTAATGAAGAGTGAGTAATTGTGGTCTTTTTAAATTAATTTTTTCATTGCGCAAGTCGCGTTGCATTTCGATACTTACTTTGACTTCGGAGAGCTAAAAAGTTGACACACACACATCATCGATTTGTCCTTTTTATCACTATTGAGAATTTGCTTAGCTTGAGACTTATAAGCATGCGTATAAATACGACTTTGTCTCATTTTTATTCCAATGGCTGACACAGAGAAAGCAAAATGAATCCAGTAAATATGAATTATCGCAAAGTTAGAAAATAACATCTTCTAGATGTTCGATTCTGCTTTTCATTAACATCGATATTGTTTATTAAACATCATTAATTAATCTTACAATAATAAGAAAGTCCAACTTGCGAATCACGACGTGTGACAAAATATTTAAAAGAAATGTATCTTTATCAAAATTTGATAAGTCTATAATAAATAATTTTACTATTCTCAACATAAAAAAATTAATTAATAACTTATTGATAATTTTCAGATTGTTACAAAAGATTTCTGACAAAAGTAAAGCCTTCTTTTTTGAAAGAAAACGAAGACATACTAGTTATGCTGAGCGAAGTGAAGTCATTCCTGCTTGAACTCCCGTGATTTTGCAAGGGTTTTTTGTAGGCGCGGTACCATGAGTACTGCTGGATCGATCTTTTTGAAAATTTAGAAAGTTCATAAGGGAAGCTAGACGAAGATCTGATGACATTCATAATCTCGATTGCTCAACCCTTTATGCACTTTTATGCATTTTATATGCATATTTCTGAAATTATAAGAATTTGCTCAAATTTGACGGGATTTTTTTGAATAATCTGTCGGGGACCTTAGATATGATTGTCGTTGCATTGTTTTTTTTCGTTTGCATTAGAATGCAATTTTATGCAGTTTTTGCATTTTTTTATAATTTGTTAGAATTAGATCAAATCTAATGGGAATTTTTTAATAATCCGTTTGGAGGCGCTGGCGATAGTGCCTACAAGTTACCGACGTACTGAACTATTTTGTCCTCATTTTTCTCCACGAATAATGAATCAATCATCTTGAAACTTCGAAGAAACGTTCAGAAGATTGATACAATTATGCCTGTGCTCTTGTTTTCAAGGAATTGTCTTATAAGCTTACTTAAATTAAATTTTTTGTAATTATAGGTTATGTAAACCAAGAAACAACAATAAAATCTATTTACTTAAAATTCTTGACAAATACGGGAAAATAAGAGCACAGGCATAATTGTGTCAATCCTCTGAACGTTATTACTAAGTGTTGAGATGATTTATTAACTATTCATTGAGAAAAATGAGGACAAAATATTTCGGTACTGAATACCGACTGAGTGGGTAGGCCTGGCCCTTAAATATGATTCTTGTCGCAAAAATACACTTATCAAATCAACAAAACATATCGTGTTTTAGTTAACATTGTACTGATGACAATTATATTATAAATCGTGTTTCGAGTAACATACTGAACGAAAAATGATTGTGTTAGCTTAAAGTTATATCGTGTTTCAGTTAACGTTGTACTGATGATAATTATACAAGTGGCAACTCGAGTTGCAGAATGCTGAGCGATTCCAACAAACTGAACATTCGTGCACTGAACTGACACAGTGCAAAAGTGACCACGTATCTATGCGGGAATGACTCGCCAATGGGCCATCCCAACTTCGTATTTGCACTCCGAGGTTCTCGTGCATGAATTAAGCAAGAAAAAAAACACGCAAATGAACTCACTTGCTTCTTACATCTAACTCGCGAGCACTTAAAAATGTAAACATCAGCCACTGCAACCGGGCAGACGGCGTACAGACAAAAGCAATGCGCGGCCTACGTAGAGATTCGGGCGAGTCCAAGATCGATGTACAGGTTAACGAAAACTTTGACTGTTGACACACACACACACCCACCTACGCATTTTTTGCTGTATGATTAGAACGCGTGAGAACTTCGGAGTGCGAACATGAAGTTGTGATGGCCCATTGGCGAGTCATTGCCACACAGATACGCGGTCACTTTTGTACTGTGTCAGGCTAAATTTTAGCCTGTCTCAAGATTTTTTGTATTTCTCGAGCCATTCAACGCCTTTTTAATGACGCAGTATGGTTATTTTTTTCAGTGTGGTTTTGTGGCAAAACAAGGGATCATGGTACAAGCCGAAGGCGAATTTCAGTTCATGCAAATTTTAAATAATTAAAAATGCAAACCAAGTAGCCTGAGTAATCCAGCTTATACCGTTTTTAAGAAATCAATGTCGCAAATAAAAATAACCCCAAGTTACCGAATCAACCCACAGCACGAGCAGTTTACAAATGATAATATGCAAACTTTTATAACACAAGTAACTCAGCTCATGGAGTTTCTAAATTATTAAACCTGTAAAGTAACTGGTGATGAATAGTTATTTATTACATAGAATTTTACCGCACGCCAGTGTCCAAAAAACGCTTGATGCGCACTAAAAAGTGTGCGCCAAATGGCACTGTTCGCCTTTTATTACATAAAAATTTGCGCTCAGCATACTGCAACCAGAGTTGCCGCTAGTAATATTAGACGAGGTCAATAGTGTTCTTAGTGACGAGGTTGCTGTTCAAATAAAAGAATATAAAATAAGTCAAACCAAAAATATCAAACTAAAAAAACCTTTGTGTTTGGAGGAAGTGTACGTCAATGAAGAAATGAATGATTCACTTGATGAAGATGAGATAATATACGACGAAGAGTAGTCTAATACTAGCTGCTTTTACTAATTAAAAGAAAAAAAAAAGAAAAAAATTCAGTTTCTGCGAAAGTCAAGATAAATGACTATGATTTAAAAAGATGTTACACAATTACAGATAATATATTTTTCTATATTATATATTTAATGATAGATTAAAAAACAGTTCTAATCATTTCCAAAGTTTTTGACTATAGTTCTTAGTAAATGATAAGATTATCTATAAATTGAGAAGTTTTTTTATATGTTAGGTTTATAGATTATAAGAGTTCATTCTAATTTTAATTGTTTTTTCTGCAGAAGTGTCGCAGCCTCCTTTTGTACCGATTGATTACAGAAAATATATACTTCCATCATTATTTTAGGCAATTTTTCTTAAATCAGTATAAATTATCAAAGCTCAATCGGTACAAATTGGGGTTGAGGCACAAACATTTGTTGATTTGCATTATGCGTTCAAAGCATAATATGCATATATACATACAGAAAGTTTATATGCTTCTACCACAAATGTAAAAGAATTTTGTTTAATTTTGAAATAATAAATACTCTTGCTTTTTCTATTATATATATTATATTTTAACAGTGACCGTTCAATGCTAGATAATCCAAAATTAATATTTTATTAACTCAGGTTCAATGTCAATTCATAATAGTATTCGGTCGGGATCTGTATAAATTGTTGTCAACATTTTTTGGATAATTTAAACATGTCAGGCGTGTGTCAAAATGTTTTTATTAAATATAAAGATGTATTATGCACAATTGAATGTAAATTTTATGCCAAATCAATAAAAAATTCATACAAAAACAACATGGATCATTCTTAATTGAATTAATTAGATAATTCCCGTAGCCGACATTTTACATTTATCCACACTGATATTATATGTATTTTGCCAAGCATCATAATGGATTCGGCATAGAATCGGTGTTGCGATATTTTGAAAAACGTGGCCGTAAAAACTTTCAAATTTTATCCCACCGATTTTGGATGAATTCTGTACAAAATCTTTATGGGTTCTACGCAGAATCAGTACCGTGATATTTCAAAAATTTTTGTTGAGAAAATTTTACATTTTATCCACACTGATTTTACACGGAACTATCACAAAATCTTAATAGAATCTGCTTAGAATCAGTACTGTGATATTTTTAAAATTTTCGCTGTGAAAATTTTACATTTTATCCGCACTGATTTCACACGGATTCAACACGAAATCTTTATCGATTCCACGCAGAATCAGGATGTGTAAATTGAGACTAATTCTCAGTGTGGAATCAGTATGGAAACTGTACGGTTTTATTTGTAGATTAACCAGCGATTCAACTGCGAAATCAGTCCGGTATCAGTACTGATTCGTTACGGATGCTTTCAGTAGGGAAGACTTAAATAATAATTGAAATGCATTATATTGCTTTCGTGTTCAATTCAAAGTTAACTAGTAATATTCAATGTGTACATTTAAAAGTATTTTGGAGAAATAAAAATTGTAAGCAACGTTTTATATAAGATGTAACTTATTTCTCGTATACAGTAAAATTATTCTATCAATTTGCTTACCACAGTGAGTAAGAATTAACAATGATTTTTCAAGATTCATTTTTAATTGAAAAATACGTATCATGATATATATCTATTGTACATACATATCATAATATAAGTGTAAATATTTATATTATTGTAAGTTGTTGTAATGTATTAATATTATACTAGAAATAAGCTACAGCTAATACAAATCATAACTTTGGATTTTGATGTTTCTGTTTGTGAATGTTAAAACTTCTATGTTCTCCCAGTACTCTTTTTATTTATTTTATTGGGACAATGCTTTATGATAGCAATATAAGTTTAAATGGTAAATAGTTTACTAACACTCGCTACTTAAAATGATGAGTCTTATAAGAATAATATTTCTTACAATTTGAGAATCAATTTTGATTCATAAATATTATTTAGTTGAGGCGTTCTTATCATGAGAAAGTGTTTCATAAAAGTCATGAGAGATGCAGTGAATTATATGATTACAAGTTTTAGAAAAGATTAAACAAACTCACGCTATCATCATCATCGTCATCTACTGTAACAAATGACCCACGAAAATCTTCATCATTGTCTGTGCTCAAGAAAGTGTTAGATGAATCTAAATTCTGAAAAGTTATGATATGATATAAAATTATGATTTTCCTGATTTTAATTGAAATGCTTACCTGAGTCGAATCAAGTAAGTTTTCTTGTAGTGGACCAATGTTTATAATCTGAGATAATGGACTACAATTAACAGGTACATTTGTTGAACATTCACTTGAAGATTCAGTTGTCAGCTCAGCACTGCTATTAAAATTATCTTTTAATTCTCTCAAAATTTCTTCAACCAGCTATTAATAAACGACATGAATAATTAAAATGTTGTATTCAAAAGTAAATATTGTTAAATTTTATAAAGTTGCACAGTTACTTCAAATTTATCTGGCCCATTTTCATTTTCTAAACTAGAGTCAGTAGAGGTTGTTGAGTCTATTTCTTCTCTTTTCCTTTTTCGGTTAAATCTTGTGGTTTTGGGCGTTGATAGCGTAGGATTTTTCCTTTTTAAATGATATGGTGACATGGTTGATATTGTACAAGATCTCAACTGCAATATAAGCATAAATCATTCATGAGAATAATAAAGATCACACCACTTAATCAAGTACTAAAAAAAATTGAGATTAATTTATTGCATTTTTTGTGTGAATGTTTTTTATGAATAAAAAAAGTACAAATCAATCATTTCCACGTTTTACAAGAAATAAACAGTAGAATTTTTACTGTAATTCAACATTTCAACAGTTTTTGAACTTAATTACAAATGATATTGATTTTTGTAAGTGAAAACAATTTTTTCAGCAGAACAAAATAAAATTTTTTCTCGTACACATTATTATTATTATGTATTACAGAATAGAGTTTATAATTACTTGTACTATAAGTCCAGGTGACGTAGAAAAGTAAGAGCTTCTGATTAAATCACACTTAGATAAAAAACTATATTTTTTATTTATTATATTACAAAAAGGAATTTATGTTCTTCTCCGAAAAATTTAAATGATCAATTTTCAGTTAAAGATCTAAATGCTTTTGGCTTACGACGAATACAACGGTCGTCCTGCTCAAATCTCGACTTTAGCGGTCAAGCCCCGAATGTGTTGTTCAAACTTCAAAGAACGAAGAGAGAGCAACGACGGTCGCGCCATAATCGTCAATCTTGTAACCGCCGCAGAGTTGAAAACATCGAATCGGCACACACAGTGGCCGGGATCGGCGGAAAATGATCAAAATTATGTGTGCAATAGTAAAGTGTTGAAAAACTTTGTAGTAGCGATAATTTTGTATAGATATGGGCCTCTTTTAACAGAATCCACGACCCGATGCGCAAAAAAAAGTGCCAACCCATTACCCCCACTCAATTATTGCCCGTCAATTATATTTTCGTCATTTTACGTAAATGTTTAAAAAGCTGTTGAAGTTTAAAGTTCAATTAGGCTTTTCAAAACGCCTCTAAATCAAGTCTAAATTCATTCTTCGAGAAGCTTTTTCCAATCTCTTTACACCTACAGAAATTTCGCCGCACCTCAAATATTTATTAGCGGTATAAATAAACAAATGATAAATAATAAAAATTGACTTTTTTGAAAATTACACAAAATAAAGAAAAATTCATCAAGCTCAGTGTATTTTATGTTTTTGGGGTCTCTGAATCCGAATCTGACCTCAGTTTTTTTGGTTCGCTCTTTTTCTAGGTCATTTGAAGGTTAAAGTAATAAATAATGATCAAAAAAAATCAGGAAAAATGTACATGTGTTTCATAAATGATAATAATAGATTTTTTGCTATTTGTCAATTTCAACGTCAATTTAGTTGAAAAAATGCTTGAAATATCTTAAAAAATTCCTAATGATGTAAATAAGTAAAGATGATAAATAAAAATGAAAAAAAATCTTGAGAACCAGAAAAGATTCTATGTGGCAAAGTGTAAAGTGAAAAAAACTGCTATGAACGAAATAAATTATATGCGAAAGATGGAGGTTTCAAAAGTAAGTAAATATTAATTTGTTCGATCACTATAATTCGGTATATTATTGTACTACAGTATCTTATTCTATAACAATTTAGAAATTATTTACGCGAAGCATGTATAAATTTCTTTAAGGCCAAAACATACATATATGTACTAGTACATGCAATAGTAGTAAAATAGTTTGTTTACACTCGACATTAGGTCTACTCGTGCAACTCGCTTATGAGGTATAGGTAATAGTGTATACTTTACGTGAACTACGCGTGTCATCAAAATATACACAAAGGGTTCGCTACTGAACTAGTATACTTTAGAGAGGAAAAAAGTGTAAACAACAGCATGCACAGTCGGAGTTGTATCACAGTTTTCCAAACTATTCAAATCATTACTGTTTGAGCTACGAGCAAGTGCGCGTGCAATTTTTAGAGCTGAATTGTGTGATACGATTATAATCATGATACACTTTACTGTTAAACGTACTGAGCTTTTATCCATACTGAAAAACCATAGTTCTTCAAACGTGACCCAAAATGAATTGCTAACTAGTGAGTTGATTGAAACGTATCATCTAACAGGTTGTAGTGCCAATGTAAAATTAGCATTACAAAAGACACTGCATTCTTGTTTTTTAATTGATTTTAATAAACATTGGAAATCGTTGAAAAGGAATCATAAAACGTTTCGCGATTTTGAAGAGCGCCATTATAGTTGGTTGCAAAAAGACTTTTCTTTTGATTGTGATGAAGAAATTTTGTCTAACGAAATTGTATCGACTTCGAGTAAGCATAATCACATATAGCATTTTTTAATATTATAAAGAGGTTCTCGTGCGAAATAAATATCTGCTTTTTTAAACTGTTCCCACTTGACTTTCGGAAAATGTCACATTCAAAGGGTTCGCTCCGATTACGTACGGTATTTATGTAAGATTTGAGGGTACATATTTCTTCATAGGGTGTATGACAAATCTCAAATTCAAACGGTGTTTATGATCATGTAGTACATCTGCGTCAGACTTGAGCTTTTTATTTAATTGACTCGCGGCAAATGTCACATCCGAGAGGATTCGTATAATAAGTACGACATTTATGTGACTTTTGAGGTTATGGTACCTTCATATGACTTGCGGCAAATCTCACACTCAAAGGGTTCGCTCCGATTATGTACGATATTTACGTAAACTTCGAGGGTAAATTTTTTTCCAAGGGATTTATGAAAAATCTCAAAGTCGAAAGGTTTTTTACGATCACCTACTACATCTGCGTAAGATTTGAGCTTAAATTTTCAATTGACTTGCAGCAAATCTCATACTCAAAGGGTTTGCTGTGATAATGTATTTACGTGAAATTTGAGGGCACATTTTTTTTCAAAGAATTTGTGAAAATTTTTTAAACACGTGTTTAGCAGTAGCCACGAGAACTTTCTTGAAACAATTTTTTTTCGTAGGCGTACAATGTTGATTGTATCGTTATAGATAAAGTAGGACGTCCTAGTCTCACTTACGCAAATTCATCAGAAGTTACGCAAAGAAGAAAAAGAAATGCAACAACAAATGAGTGGTCTAGAGATGATTGCGCTGCTGCTCTTTTCAAAAAAATGAGGCTTGAAAATAATGTAGCCGGGGTTAAAAGTCATTAACCCCAGCTACATTAATATTAATATGCTATTAATTTTAATATGCTAGTCACACTAGGTTATTAATATGCTACCCTATTAGGTTATTAATATACCCTATTAGGTTATACCCTATTAGGTTATTAATATGCTAGTCACATTTTAAAAAATGTTAAGAAGCTTAACTCCCGAAAACTATTTGTGGAAGAAGCTCTTGCTTTATTAGTCGATGCAAATTTAACAAAAGCTTCATATAATGTAATTAGGAATGCTGCTCTTAAAACAAGCCATGATATGTATCCCACATACGACGAGGTACAGTATAATTGCTTTTTACATACTCTTTTTTCATGTACATTTTTTACTCTAATTTCTTCTTTTATTAATTTACTAAGGGTGTGCGAGTATACAATTTTTACTCGAATTGGACTCGACTCATCGAATTTGAGTCGAGTTCGAGTCGAGTAGGGAAAATTCGAGTTTTATTCTAGTACTCGGGTTTTTTCAGATTCTTGAGTATTTTCAAGTATTTTCGAGTATTTGAGTTTTTTCAAGTTTCAACTAAATAAAGGAGGAATTAAAAAACTATGAACGCCCCCTTTGCATGTAATGCTCATAAGAGTTATGTACTCGAAGAACTCGTATTTTTATTTAATGTATATTGTTTACGCTTCACACTGCTAGGTGGCGCCTGCTCATGAGCGTCGCTCCCATAAGCGACTGAGCGAGGAGAGGCGCATATAGGCAGGCGTCTCCGGCTGGATTGTCACTTGATACAACAGCTTCTAGCAAGCAAAGTTGGCCCTCTACACACATACGATTTCTTTACCCCTCCAATGGCCCTAGCAGATTTAAGAAAAATTGCTCGAGGTTTTTGTTTTTGACTCGCACTGCAAAAAAACATATATATATGCATAAAAATACGTGCAATGCAAGTACTTAACACTTATGAGTATGCACATGCAAGAGGGGCGTTTATAGTTTCGTTTATGTCTCATTTATTCAGTTGAAACTAGAAAAAACTCGAATACTCGTAAATACTCGAGTACTCGCAAAATCGAAAACTCGACTCGAACTCGAGAAAAATACTCGACTTCATGGAGGTCAAGTGCTTGCACACCCTTATCATTTACATTATAATATTTCTCATGTTGCAGATAACTAAGGCTAAATTAGATACTTATCCGGCTAATATTGTTATTACGGAATCGAAATGTGAGGTTCCACTTGCAGACTTATTGTCGCACACTATTATCCGCTTGATAAAGTATCTCGATATTAGTTATCCAGAGGAGTTAAATATGAAACTTCGATTGATTTGTAAGTACGGGTTTGATGGCACTAATGCGCATGCATTTAAACAAAAAAGTCTCACAGGAGAGATTGATGTCTCTTGTGAGAATGTATTTGGCGTTTCTATGGCGCCGTTAATATTAATTGAATCAGATTCATATAAAACCATATGGTTCAATAAGACACCAAATTCCACTCGATTTTGTCGACCCATTCAAATTTTATTTCAAAAAGAAACGGACGAATTATGTCGCACTACAGAGAAATCAATGGAGGAACAATTACGTAATTTCACTGACGTACAAATAGCTGGTTGCAGTGTTAGCGTTCAAATGATTTTGAGTATGATAGATGGAAAAGTAAGAACTCTTTTTTAACAAATCACTAATTATTTATAATTTTATTTATGGCCGATTTTTTAAGAAAACGAAACAAAATTCAAATACTCCTCTAAGCTTTTTGAAAGCTTGCTCTATAGAAGAAAACGTAAAAGTCACAAAGAGTTTCAGAACTTTTTTTACGACAAGAACATACAAAAATTGAAGAGGTGTTTGTTGAAATTTAAAGGAGACTATGTGAAGTTTTCAGAGATTTTAGTCTGAATCGATTGGAAAGATAAATTGCATCGGAGTCTTGATATGTAGATTGTGACTTTTACGTTTCTCTCTACATATATCCCTACATAGAGTAAGCTTTCAAAAAGCTTAGATTCCTTTGGAGTATTTTTATTCTAGATGTTTGAAAAATTTCCAGTCAAAAAGGTCGCTAGTTTTTAGCTTCAAATCACCCTATGCCGAGCTATACATTTTTCAAATATTCAAAATAACCATAATTTTTGAGAAAATATTAATTTCGAGGTTCTGAAAAAATATGAAGCACAGTCCTGAAAATTCTAATAACATTAGAAGACTCGACTATATGGATTAGTTCATAAGCTTTTTAATTACCATTATAATAAGCCTTTTTTTTACTTATGTAATGCCGAATCGGTATTATTTGTGAGAGGTCGCCTGATAAATCATTGTCAGTCAAGGCCGAATAAAGTTAAATATAATGATGATGATTCTGCGCAATGTTTTCTTTCTTCTGTTGTATGTCTGGCAAGGAGAGGAAGATCGGAAGGAATGAAAGGAGAATGAGAAGTACGAAAGCACGAGAGTCGCGGGAAAACAGACAGTTACTGTTGAACCGGTAAACGGCAAGGGCCGACATTGAGAAATAACGTCTCGCGAGTTAAAATTGTATTTCGTGTACACGTGTCCGAGTAAGTGAGAGCACGAGGTAGTCCGGGTGACTACCTACGTCGAGCCGCAGGTGTGAGTGTGTACCGCGAGAGTGTGATCGCTAAGCCCTCGGTTGAGGGGTGTGTATGTGCGAGCTCGAGGTCGTGTGTGCGTACTAGTGTGTGAGTGAGAGAGCGAGCCATCCTGTCACCGCTGCAGAGGAGACGAGGGTGGAGACTCAACACTGGACGACGACGGTTTTCTGTTGCAGGGACTCAACAGCCGAGCGAGCGAGGACGTGGAGCCACGACCCGGACGAGCCGCCAATCAGCCCCCTTTGGAGACGAGGACGAGCACGTCGGTGAGCACAACGGCAAGGGCCGTATTATTATTATCCCCGGCATGCTCGAAACGAGCTACGTTGTTACGTCGGCCGTCGGCGGTTCTGGTCTCTCTCTCTCGGAGACCAAATGTAATTCAAATAATAGCAATAAATCGTTATAATTATTAGTTTAAAAAGAACTGAATGAGTAGTTATTGAAGAATGTGTGTGTGAATATGCCCTGTCCCGCTTGCATGCCTTTCCACAGCTAGACCCCGGACGTATATGGACGGATCCACAGCCAAAGGACATACGTAACCGACGCAGTACGTCGGGGTAAGAATTCCCAGGTTACACTTATTAGAAGTTCTTATGATACGCATTGAATATTGAAATCTTCAGCATAAATAAACGTTTTTTGGATAATTATTAACTAAATTGTAGCTGAATTTAAATAATAAAAAATTTACCGATTACTTATATTTAAATACTTGTAAACGAGACTGAATTCATGATCAGTGTGTGTGCTCACGTATTTATAAGTATTTTTTCATTATCGATTTTCAAATAATCAAAAATAAGCTCATTATTTAAAATCATTTACGCTGTTGTTTTTATTTGGGTGAAATAAAATTTTTTATGAAAACTCTTAGCAGGTTTGCAATGCTTTAACAGAAAAAAAAGCAACCCAATCATGTTTTCTCTGTAAGGCCAGACCAACTGAGATGAATAAGTTGGACGTTATTATGCGCAAGGAAGTCACAGAAGACTTTTTAAAATACAGTCTACCTGTGCTACATGCACATATAAAATTGATGGAATTGGTGTTACACGTATCATATCGCATGAGTTTTACAGCTTGGCAAGTAAGTTGAATTAATCTCTCCACATTTGCTCACAAAACACTTTATCTAAAGCTGTGTTACAACGAAGTAATTTGGTGATGAGTTATTTTTCGTGCAATTTTTTAGTTGATTTTTTTGATTGGTTAAATAAAACTTTTTATTAAAAATTTTTATTCAAATTTCATTACTTAAAATTTTTCAAATACATTCGTCACTCTTTATACATGGATTTTTGACTCGCTATACGTGGATGTTCTAGAAAAAGATGACACTAACTTAAAGCGTCTGAAATACCGTTATTTATAGACATTTGCAATTTTATCAGAAATTAACAATTTTATAAGATATTTCTTAAATAATTTTTTCGATTTTAAGGCAACAGAAGACGAACATAAATTGGCCGTAGCTGAAAAAAAAAATTTATACAAGATAAATTGAAATCCGTCTTGGGAGTAGCAGTAGATAAACCAACTCCAGGGTCAGGCAATACAAATGACGGTAATACAGCCAGAAAATTTTTTGAAAATGTTACTAAGGTTTCTGAAGTTAATGGTAATAAATATGTTATTCCATTTTTAATGAAACTTCGAATGAGTTTCAATTTTAAAAAAACGCTTTGAATTTTTGATAGGTTTTAATATCGATCTACTAAATCGCTTCAAAGTTATTTCGGCTGTTATTTCATGTCCTAAAAGAACAAATATAGATGCGTTCAAAGAATACTGTCATGCTACAGCAAAGAAATTTGTTGAGCATTATAAATGGTACTGCATGCCTGCAGCAGTTCACATTTTATTAATGCATGGCTATAAAATTATAGAAAGCCTTCCATTACCGATAGGAGTTCTATCTGAAGAAGCACAGGAGTCCAATCATAAAAATGTGAAACGTTATCGAGATAAATTCACACGTAAAGATACCAGGTAATGCCTCTTTTACTCGATTACTCTTTTACTTTAATTTAAACGACATTTTCACGCTTTTTGATTTTTGATATTCAAATATAAAATTACAACTGAAAAATTAAAATGAATCTAATGCTTTATTAATCATTTTCAGGATTCACACGAACACTGATCTGTTTCACAGATTATTGATGTCCTCAGATCCTTTAGTTTCAATGTGCAGGAGTTTAAAAAAAAGAAAAAACATGTGTACTCGCAAGAGATGAAAAATTTAATTATAGAGACTAATAACGAAGACATTTTTGAATACGAGTCTGAAAATGACGTAGATGATTTTGAAGAGGATTAAAATAAAGATTACCATTTTATATTCCCTTAAAAAAAATTGTAATGTAAAAAGTCCTTATTTATTGATAATTCATTGATAAATATTTTCTGCTTCTCAAGATTTTTTTTCATTTTTATTTATCATCTTTACTTATTTACATCATTAGGAATATTTTTAAGATATTTCGAGCATTTTTTCAACTAAATTGACGTTGAAATTGACAAATAGCAAAAAATCTATTATCATTTATGAAACACATGTACATTTTTCCTGATTTTTTTGATCATTATTATTACTTTGACCTTCAAATGACCTAGAAAAGAGCGAACCAAAAAAACTGAGGTCGGATTCGGATTCAGAGACCCCAAAAACATAAAATACACTGAGCTTGATGAATTTTTCTTTATTTGTGTAATTTTCAAAAAAGTCAATTTTTATTATTCATCATTTGTTTATTTATACCGCTAATAAATATTTGAGGTGCGGCGAAATTTCTGTAGGTGTAAAGAGATTGGAAAAAGCTTCTCGAAGAATGAATTTAGACTTGATTTAGAGGCGTTTTGAAAAGCCTAATTGAACTTTAAACTTCAACAGCTTTTTAAACATTTACGTAAAATGACGAAAATATAATTGACGGGCAATAATTGGTGGGGGTAATGGGTTGGCACTTTTTTTTGCGCATCGGGTCGTGGATTCTGTTAAAAGAGGCCCATATATCTATACAAAATTATCGCTACTACAAAGTTTTTCAACACTTTACTATTGCACACATAATTTTGATCATTTTCCGCCGATCCCGGCCACTGTGCGTCGTATGATCCGCGTACTTTCCTAATCGCCCTGATTGTGCATGCGACTACTATTACTGCTGTTACCCATACAAGTGCTGTTGCGGCGTAGATGATGAACAAGTTGATTCTTATTTCTCTGTCACATTCAGCCACGCATTCTTCGAGCATTTCCCTGACCGGGCCCTTTTTGCTTGCAAGATAAGCTATGCATTTTGTCTGGCGCTACCGCTGACAGGTGCGTCAGTTGGAGGTCGAATCTTGGTAATCGCGGGGCAGCGCGGGGTCGTGACTTTCTTCGCGTTTAGGGATGTTATTCCGCAGTTTGGAGATAAGTTCATAATGCCTACCTTTTTATTACTTTTTGAAACAGTTTGTCTTTGCAGGTGATTTCAAGAACATCGTTTCAGGTGCACTGAAGAAGGCTACCTTTTCGTACTTTTGACTGTTTGTATTCGATAATTGCCGTATCGTTGTTATTTGTTATTTCGATTTCGCAGTTCTTATTGGGTTGGTCATCTGATGAAGAAAATTTCCTTTCGCAGCTTCCTCCCCTGTTAGTACCGCAAAGTCACCGGCAAATTCTGTTGTCGTGTGTGTTTTGCACTTCTTGAGTTTATCTTTGTTAATGCATGCTGTCCTTTTGTCTTCCACCAACAGGTATCACCGCATGCTTTATTTCTAGGCTTGTGTTGGACGGCATATCTGGCTTACTTTGTATGTGTTTATACCATATAGCTCGATGTATCCGTGCTTTATTGCTGGCACGCTTGTTTCTGTGATGATGTAATTGCCTCGTACACTAATTTGTAAGGTGGCTACCTTATCTAAGTCCATAGCATTTCTGACCACAGGAAAGCGGTAGCCCCTTGTCTTAATTTGCTTGATACTTGATAATATCTTTGTATCGTTATTGTTTTGATGCGTTGTATGTATTGTATAGTCCTTTTATGTATTTACTGAAGTCTATTATGTATTCGAACTTTTGAACTTCAAGGTGTCTGGTTGTTTTCATCAATTCGATAGCTTTCTCGTGCTCATTGCTCTTCAAATTGTTAAATTGCTCCACGGTGCCCTTTTATCGTCTATAACCATCCACAGTTCGTCGTTCCATTCGTTGCTCAGCATCATTGTGTTGTCTTGTTTCTGCTCCAGATCGGAATAATTTTTTCATATTCATGTACTTGTTTATTTTCCTTGTGTAAGGTCTGATCTATGGTCCGTTTTTGGTAGCAACAGGTTGGTAGCATATTTAGTTTGAATAAGTCGCACATAATTCAATCTCATGAAATCGCGATATGTTTCGTTCTTTTGAATTCGTCGATTCGATCTAATCGAGGTCGTAGATCATATCCTCTTTTTGTGGTATCCTTATTTTCGAAACGATATTAATAATGTGGTCGTAGGTGATAATTCCTCCCTCTTGGTGAAAAATTATTCCCGGGTTGTAAAGTTCTTTGAAAATCGCGTTCTCCATTGCTAGAGCTGCTGTTCCCCATGCTAATATGATGAAAATGTTCCACATTTTCCTACTCGGTTATCTGTAATTTGTTTATATTCTTTTAGTTTATTTGTTTTTATGTATTCTTAATGCATGACTGTTGTAGCCCTCGCGTATATTGTTTTAGCATTGATTTGGGTTAGTTATTTTTTGCTTTAACATGTGATTTTCTCAATCTATTTGCATGGATTATTTTATGTTTGTTTTTAATTTCAATTTTAACATTGTTATTATCATTGTTTACCTCTAGAACTAAATATGGCCCCGTGTATTGGTCCCCTAGCTTGTGTTGTTTACCGCCTTTTAGTAGGTACACATAGTCGCCTGCTTTGAATGACCCGCGTTCGCTTTTTTATCGTAGTAGTATTTATTCTTTAATTTTGCGTCGATCAATTTTCTCTGGCTATTGTCTTTATTTCCGATAATGTTTTACATAATTTCCTGACGTAGTCGGTATATGTACTATTTCCCAGATTTTTCGATTGTCTCCGCTGTCGGGAGGGTTGGCAATTTGCCGAATACTAGTTGGAAAGGCTGGAATTGATGTGCCTCGTGCACTGACGTATTGTAACTGAACATTGCCATTTCTAGTATGTCGTCCCATTCTTTATTTTTCCCTGCTACGGTCTTAAGGTACTCCGCAAGCGAGTGATGTGAACGTTCGAGTGAGCCATTTGAGCTTGGTCGGTAGGCCGTGGTCGTTACTGTCTTAATTTTAAATGCTTTGGCTAGGTTGACGAAAACTTTTGATGTGAAATTGGTGCCTTGGTCCGACAGGATGATTTGCGGGCAACTAAATATACAGATAAATTCCTTCAGGAATGCATCCGCGACTGTTTCTGCGGTGGCATCTTGCAACGCTATTGCTCTACAGAATTTAGTTAGGTTGCACTGTATCGTCAGTATGTTGTTATTGCCTTTTTTGGTTTTTGGGAGTGGTCCTACAATATCTATTGCTACCTTTTCCATTGCTTCGTAAGGGGTATCGCTGATTACCATTGGTTGTCTCACCTTTTTGCGCACTAGTTTCTTTAGTTGGCACGTGTCGCATCGCTGTATGAATTTTATTATGTCGCTTTTCATGGTTTTCCAATAATAGAGCGGTTTCATGCGTCGTAGTGTTTTTGAAATTCCCTTATGGCCTCCGATTGCGCTTGCATGCATGTCTCTTAGCACTTGCTGCCTTTCCTGTAGCGTCACAAATTTTATTTCCCCGTTACATATTATTTTTTGGCTTCAATGTCGACGAATAATGTTTTCAGCATGTTTTCAACGTGGACCCATGGTACGTGGCTTATTTCTTGACTTTTCGCGATGCTTATTGTATTAACGCCGAGTTTTTCTATTAACGCTTTTAGTACGAGTAACCCCTTTTCTATGTTGCTGATTATACACGGAGTGCTATCGTTGTGTTTCTTGATGCAGATAGCGAATTCGACCGACTGCTTTCTTTTTATCAATGTGACTTCTCCGGGATCGGATTTAACTGTTTTTAATTTATTCTGGCTCAGGAGCTGTGATGCTCCTTCATCGGTTGCCCTGCCGTCGCAATCTATGAAAAATGCGTAATTGTCTTTTCTCATGAACAGTTTTTCTCTACATTCAATCAGTATCTTTTCGATTACGATTTCGTTATCGCACTTTTCGAAGTCTTTTTCGTAGTCGATTCGGTGTTCGTCTATTGCGTACTCCTCGGGTTGTTCGGGTATCTCCTCTGGTGACTGGACGATCGTTTCCTCGGTATCGTCTTTTTGTTCTTGCTCTTGTGTGTTGGTTTCTATTTCGGGTGCCTCCGCTGGCGATTGGGCAGTCGTTTCTTCTGTATCGTCTCTTTGTTTGCTCTTTTTGCGATGGTTTTCATTTCGGGTTTCTTCCGCTTTTTTACGTATTTTCTTGTGACCTTGTAGTTAGGTCGTGTGGTATTAGTAATGCGGGCTCTCGTAACCACATTTATCTCTTCTGTCGTGGGGTTACGTGACAAGCAGTCCGCCACAACGTTCGTTTTACCGGGCTTGTAGCGTATTTCATATTCATATTGGCTTAATTTAAATTGCCAGCGGCTTACGCGTGAGTTGGGATCCGTAGATTGTCTAAAGTATAGCAGGGGTTTGTGGTCCGTGTATATAACGAATTTCTTGCCTAGGAGGTATGCTTTAAATTTTGTTATTGTAAACACAATCGCTAGTGCCTCTCGTGAGTACGTATCATACTTTTGCTCGACGTCCGAAAGTGAGCGAGATACATAACCTATCGGCATTTCTATTTTGTCCTTCAATTGGGCTAGGTAACCCCCGATTGCCAGTTTTGACGCGTCCGATGTGACGATATAATCCAAGTTCGGATTTGCTACCTGCAGTATCGGTCCTTTGCATAGCAAGTCTTTCAGTACGTCTAGTGCCCTCTGTTCCGTCTCGGTCCACTCGAAATCTCTGTTTTTCTTCGTTGGGAACTTTCTCACCGCGTCCAATTTCCTCGGGTCGCATCTTACTCCCTCTTCGCTCAGTACATGTCCTACATATACCACCTCGGTCTTTAAGAAATTACATTTTTCTGGCTGTAGTTTGAGGTTTACTTCCCTTGCCCTGGCCAAAAAATTGTATAGTTTGGCATAGTGCTCTTCTTTGGTATTTGAGAAAACTACAGCGTCGTCAAGGTATAAGAAGATGTCCTTTTGTTGTTGCCCTTTAAATGCTATGTCCATCCCCCTTTGGAAGGTTGCTGGCGAGTTAGATAATCCCATTGGCATTTTTACAAACTGGAAAAGCCCAAATGCAGTTGAAAATGCTGTTTTATGCCAGTGCTCTCCCTTTAGCATACACTGGTAAAATCCGCTAGAGAGGTCAAGCGTGCTGAAGTATTTTGCGCTCCCGACGTGGTCGATTATGTCCAATATGTTTGGTAGTGGGTATCGATCTGGCTCTGTTTTCTCGTTTAATTGTCTGAAGTCGACGACAAGTCGGTACTTTTTATTCCCTCTACTATCGGGGGCTTTGGGCACTAAGAAGATATTTGATCTGTACGATGAGCACGATGGCTCTATTATCCCGGATTTAAGCATTTCTTTCAGCTGTCTTCCCAGCTCTTCTCTTAATGACTGTGGAAACCTGTAGGGTTTGGCATTTACCGGCATCTCATCCTTAGTGTAGATGGCGTGCTCGACGTCGTGCATCGTTGTTAAATTTTCGCCTTTTATGTGAAAAACGTCTTGAAATTCCTTTATTAGCTCAACTACTCTTCGATCGCTTGTCTCGTTTAGCTTCAATATTTCAAAAAGTTGATCTAGTCTTTTGTTGTCGTAAACGATATTGAGTTCTCCGTAGAAATCCTCTAAGTGCTCGTCCGTATTCGTCCAAGTGTCCTATGAATTCGCTATCGCTTTGTTCCGCCTTTATTTTCCCATAATTATCAGTGTACTCACATACATCATTCATATCTTCATAATTAGACTCGTAACTATTCAAGCTTTTACCAAAATTTTCATAATATTTATTCCATTCTTCGTCAAATGGCAGCTGAGGCTCGCCTTGATTATCCTCGTAAGTCGCGTCCTTTTCTGTTCGTGAGGTCGTGTCACATCTTACACCGTTATCGAGCATATTTCCTTCTATGCAATGAATCGCTGCGTCCGTTTTGCTGCTATTATCTTCGCGTATCCTTTCTTTGTTATGACATTTTCTTCCCTTGATGCACTCTGTCTTCGTGGTGCTTGGTTTCTCATCTTCATCGGTTGCTTCGTCTTCTGTGACGGCAAATCTGCTTTTTCCACTTCGAGTAGTTTCCTCGGTGCCCCCTGGCATATCCTTATAACAGTGATCTATCTTCTCACGTTGCACTTCGTTGTTTGCTCGGAAGTATGCATTACACTCTTTAATTTGTTCACATAATAATTCTATACTTCTACGGCTCGCTCCTGCGCTGGGGCGAGAATTTTCCTTTTGTTTATCGATTCGCTGCGACGGCTTTGCCCGTCCATTGTTTGATTCTGTGCTCACGCAATACTCTTCGTCTTTCGTAAGCGTGTGCTCCTCGCAGGTTGCGATTCGTTCGCTGAATTCATACGTAGTTTCTCGGCGCACATTATCCTGAGTGCGAAATCGTTCATCGTGGTATGCGGTTCCAATCTGTTCGCTGTGTTTGTTCCTAGTTTCTCGGCGCACATTATCCTGAGTGCGAAGTCGTTCATTGTCATGTGCAGTTTCAATCTGTTCGCTGTGTTCGTTCATAGTTTCTCGGCGCACATTATCCTGAGTGCGAAGTCGTTCATCGTCATATGCAGTTTCAATCTGTTCGCTGTGTTTGTTTACAGTTTCTCGGCGCACATTATCCTGAGTGCGAAGTCTTTCATCGTCATATGCAGTTTCAATCTGTTCGCTGTGTTTGTTCACGGTCTCTCGGCGCACATTATCCTGAGTGCGAAGTCTTTCATCGTCATATGCAGTTTCTCGGTGCACGTTATCCTGCTTTTTGGTCGTCACTTTGTCTATATCTTCGTTCCTTGCTTTTTGTTTTCAGTTGTGTAAGGGTTTCAAAGGTATTTATCTCGTCGCCTTCGGCAAGGTGTTGCATGTGGAATGGGATGCTGCAATCGCCGAACCTTAGGGTGTTTGTTTCGTAGCTAATGACTCCTTTAATATTGGCAAAAAATTTCGTCCCCAGTATGCCACCTTGTTAATGGGAAAGTCGCTGTCAACTACTTGAAAGGTTATCGGTATTTCGTTATTTAGGCAGATGACTGTTTCTCCGATGGATCTTATTGTTTTGTTTGTAATTCCGCGTAAAAGGATTGTTTTATTGAAATTTACTATTGCTTCCCTTGAGATGTCCGAGTTTTAATGACGCTTACGGCGGCGCCAGTGTCTAGCATCAACTCGATCGGATTGTTTAGTTCATTTGCTGCTATTACTATGGTGGGCGAAGGGTTTTTGGTGCTTATGTGATAAATTGGCTCATTGTTTAGTTCCGGTTTGTGTTGGCGTCGTGGCCATTGTTGCGACCGTTGTTGCTGTTGTAGTTGTTGTTGTTATTGTAATTGTTGTTGTTGTATTGTTGTTGGGGCCCCTGTACCTCTGTTTTCTGTCCCCTGCGAAGAACGGGCTTGATCGTTTCCCTGGTTCCTTCGTGGCATTCGGCAGTTTTGTGCTATATGCCCGAACCTATTGCAGTTGTAACACCTTCGTTCGTCGCTACTTCCATTTTGATTGCTTGAATTGTTGTTCCGGTTGTAATTGTTATTCCCATTTCCATTGTTATTGTACCCGTTATTGTTGTTTCTCCCTCTATAGCTGTTATTGTTATTATATCCATTTCCATTATTATTGCCCGTTATTGTTGTTCTCCCAATTGTTTTGTTATTATCCATTTCCATTCGGGTTACCTCTATTATTATAATTGTTGGTCATGTTACTTTTGTTATTAAACCCACTCATCGTGTTTAGGAGGTCATTACAGGTGCTTGCTGGGTGCCCTTTTCTTGCGCAGTACCCGCATGTGATGGTGCTTGCGAGGTTGATCGCGTTTATCTCAAATTCGTTGTTGCCATTGTCACCACTATTATTATTATTATTATTCATGAAACTTTTCATAATGCTCATAAAATCGTTACAGGCACTTGCAGTGTGCCCCTTATTTAAGCACACTGTGCAGGTTGGCGCACTTATGTGATTGATTGTAATAACTTCCGGCTCCTTTTCCTTCTTAACCGATTCTTTATCCCTCTGCGCGAATTTCATGCAATTATTCACGTGGTGTTCCGTGCTTCCACAGTGACTGCAATTTTCTTTGTCTTTTCCTTTTATCGACTGTGAATTTCATGCAATTTGCTAAGTAGTGATCGGGGCTGTGGCAGTAACTGCATTTGTCAGTTTTTGTGTTGTGTAATGATGCTAGCGAGTCGCAATCGATAGTCGAGTGTTCCCGCGAATCGCAAATCGTACAGCATGTTTTCTTAGATTTATGTGCTTAAAGTGTCTCTATCTGCGTCGAATCCGTCCTCTCGCTCGATTCTGACTGCTTCGTTACGCGCTTCCTCGAGGGTGTTTGCATTTAGGCGTGCTTTTATTTCCCACCGCAGCCCTCTTTTGAATGCGGTTAATAAATCGGCCGGCAGACTCGCTGTAAATGCCGCGTCATGTTTGCCGTCGCGCCGTGCTGCGGCTTTGATTTCCCTCTCCAGATCTTTTAGTCGTGCGTAAAAGGTTAATACTCCCTCTTTGCTTCCCTGTTTTATCTTCGATAGATCCCCGTAGCATTCAAAAAATAGTTTATGTGTACCAAAGTTTTTCTCGACAAATTCTGTAAGAGTCGCAATTGACGCTAGTGCCGTCGAGCTGATGCATTCGAGTGCGACCCCTGAGAGTTTTACTTTAATGAATTTGAGGAAATCTGCTTTCTGATTTTCGTCGAGCAACTCCTCTGCAAGCCTACATCCCTTGACAAACTTGATTGCCTCGTCTTTATCGTGCCCGGAAAAGCTTGGTACTAGTTGTACGATATCTTTAAATGAAGGGCCCCTACGAACAGCCATGTTGTGATTTTCTAATTCCGTCGTCTTCGGGGAGATCAAATTGGCGGACTAAATTACTTCGCGGGCTATCTTTGTTTGCTTCAACTACTGTTTCGAAAAGCGTCGTATTTTCTTCGCGCTTTACTTTTATAAAATCCCAGAATTTATTATAGCATTTACCGAGAAATCCGCCCTCGACTGCCGGTTCGGCCTGTGTCTGTTCGAATTTAACTAATGTTTCCTGCAATTGTTCTTTTATATTTTGTTTTTCGATCTCCTCTGCCTCTGATTCGTCTAACTCAAGTTTAAAATTTTCGATAAATGACTCAACTGCTTCTTCTATTTGGTCGACAGTAATTCGCGGTGTGCTGTGATTCGAAATTTTACTTGTACACGGTGTTTGTTGATTTGTTGTCTGAGACGCGTTCTCGTATGAGGAGCTTAATTTTTGTCTATGGCTTTCGAGATCGATGTTCAAATACTCGAATTCTTTTAATTTCTCTATGATTTTGTTTATCTTGCCCCTTAAATCGTTAAGTACCGTTAAATTTCCTTTATGTGCTTCGTTTTTCAGTTTAGTTTCTAACTGCGTTAGTTGTTGTAATAGATCGCGCGCTTCGATTTCGTCCTCTTTCTGCTCAGTGTTATTAATCATTGTGTATCCATCTCTCCATTCACACCCACTCAGAGACAATATTAATTTTGCGTGCAATCGGTAAGTTCAATCGGGCCGTCGGCTCGATGCACCAGTTGTGATGGCTTATTTGTCCATCTATTTATTAATAACAAGTATGTCTGCTGACTGAAGTTAATGACTCGACTCTATGCGCGTTGTATGTCTCAGTGGGGAGGTGGAGGAAATGAATAACACAAGGGCATTGGTTTCACACAGGACTGTTCTATATTTTTACTGCTATAAATATTCATACAAAAACATCGACGTAACTTATCAGCTAATTAAATTTATGGCTTACGGTTATAGAGTAACGCGTAGTTCGGGTGGTTACAGGGGTGACAGTGGCGCAGTTGATCGTTGCTGCTCGGCTGTTCGGCTGCGCGGGTGGCAGGCTGGATAAGCTCGTCGGCTGCTCGGCTGTTCGGCTGCTCGGCTGCGCGGCTGGCAGTGAGGCTGTTCGGCTGCGCGGTGGCAGGCTGTCGGCTGCGCGGTGGCAGGCTGTTGCACTTAACCCGCGAGTTCTCTGCTTCGTATCTATGAACCGTATACAGTTCGCGGGTGCACTACTGTACACTCGGGGTGACTCGAGAATTCGGCTAAGAGCTCGGTAGCGATCGTTGTGAAAATCGACTAAGTCCCGATGGTTAGAATGTTGTGCGATCGTGCGTAGCTTCGCCCTCGTATGAGTTCGGTAACTGGCCAACTAGAGCTCCGCTCTGCTCGACGATAAGAGAGTATCTGCCCCGAGACTACCTTTTGGTCCGGTATATATACTGACTTTCTTTGCGGCACCCCCTTTGTTCGGCCGGATGCCGCTGTTGAGTTATGTCCGTCCTCCTGAGTTCGAGATTTGAGTATTTCGCATCCGGTCGATTTTTGTGTAGACTTGGAGCTCATAAACAATAGATGTACGTGCTTTTGCTCTTTCTCTTGCGGATGCTCGGGTCGTTTTTCTAATTACCTTGTTTGCTTGCCCGAGCATCGGCGTAACTCGGGATTCGACCTTCGCCGTCATTGCCCGGGTCGATCGTTAATTTGCCTACTTTATTGCTCTTGTAGCGCGATTTTGATGTTTATGTGATCGCAAGCACGAGTCATGCTGCTCATGCTGTCGCAAGTTCAAGTCATGCTGCATACAAGCGTGAGTCGCTTTATACGTGTGAGCACGCACACAAGTGCGCTCCGCTCTGTACGTGAAAGCACGCACACAAGTGCGCGCCGCTCTATCTGTGCGCGCGCACACACAGGCGTGTGCCGCGGTATACATGTGCGGTCGCACACTAACATGCGCTGCTCTATCGGTGCGTGCACACACACAACCGTGTGCCGCGGTATACATGTACTGCTCTATGAGTGCTGGTACTACCGTGCCCGTGTACGTGGCCGCGCGTATGTTCGCGCGTATGCACGTTTGGGCCGTCCAGCTATTACAGGACCAAAGTTTTGATGACAACTTTTTCAGCACCTTGTCCAAAGGTCCAAAATAATTGTCGATGCACTTGCAGTAATTGCGGCTGCAATTAGTCGCAATTAGTTGTAATGATCGGCATTACAAAACTCACGTTGACAGTTCAAAGGTTTGTCTGCTATCAACAGTCAACACTGAGCAGACTACCTTCTATACATAAGCTCCCGACTACATTTAGCGCGTGGTGCTGCGCGCAATCGATTATGATAGATCTGTTCTTATGCACATAAAAAATTAAACACAGACTTATTTTACACAATAAAATGTGCCGAAGAATATATGCACATCTTTATTGTACGCATGTACAAATAAATTTAAGTGTACACAAAAAATCAAGCAAGTTTAAATATGCTCACAAATTAAGTTCACAGAATGTCCAACACAAGATATTAAGCACATTTTATTTTTATACCCCAATCATTCTGCACAAATATTACGTAAAATTATTATGCACAGATTATCTTACACAAAATACTTAGCTCAAATTCGAGGACATGAGTTTTGATCACGTGCAGAATCTTTTGGGTATATTATTAGTGTAAAATTTAACGTGTACAACCAAACGTGCCAAGCGATTGTGTACAACTATATGTGTACAGTTCAATGTGTACAAAAAAACTGAAAAATTATAATTTTTAAAATAAGTCATTGACTTCGTCTTAAAACTCTTAGAGACAAATAATAATGAATACCAATTAAGACTCCGTTTGCGTACAATTAGTTGTTCAAAGGCGTAGATTTTATTCGCGACACTTCAGCCGAAACTTACTTTTTCATCTCTGAGACAAAAACGAAATTGTAGATTACGTGCTTAGGGATCGAAAAACTTGTCCGGTTAAAAAACCATATCTACACTAGTTGATAATGTAATTTTTTTCAGAAAGGTTCAGTTGGAAAATCACCAAGCTTAAGCAATTTTTGAAACCGAAGCAACCCAAAATAACACCAGGTAACCCAAATAACCCCTAGTAACCCAAGTACCCACGAGACAGATTTAATTATGTAAAAATAAGAAACTCAAGTAACCTTGAGTAACCTACGTAGCCCGATCGACCAAACTCAAGCAGTTTAAATAGTAAAAACCCAAATACTTATAAGTAAATAGAGAAATTTTAAATAATTTCGTTGCTTAATTTAAAGATTAGCTCTATTTTCTCGCTTTAATATTCCAACTAGAAAAATAAAATTAAACATGGAAATTCAACTTGGAATTTTAGTTGGAAAATTATCATTTTGACTGAAATTTTAGCTTTTATTTATTAATCCTGATGCGTTTCACTCACAAAATCTGGATTCCAGATGGATAACTTAAATAACTAACTCGAAAAAAACATGGTTTGAAATTCAAACCTAGCGGTGGCGAGACAATTTACGAGGAATCTTCCTAACTTTCCTAATCTTCATGAGGAATTTTCCTAAAATAACACATTCTTTTAAACAGTTGTGGTCGAACAAATACCTTAAATCTCCAAAACTTTTAAAATGTTGTCATGGTTTTACCAATTTTTTAAAATTGCATAAATATATTTCATAACGCCACGTCTAAAAATTGAGCAATTAATTTTCAATTATATGACATTGATTTTTATAATTTCAGTTTACAGTATTTTAAATTTAAGGTAAGTATTGTAATATTTTGTATTGAATAAAAGACACTCGATTTTTATTGGAGCGCACAGTCAAATTGCTGTGAAAATATTTTACGCTCTGACCATCGCCGTCTAAGTAGAGAAATTGAACCTATGAAACATATAGAATATATCTGCATTAGCGTACTATGTTTCATGTTTATAAGATATTTTATAGTAAATTTTATTAATTTTTATGAGTCTTGTTGCAATTCTTATCAATCCCAATTTCTGCTTCAAGACAACGTTACGCGTAACGTAACGTTATTTTTATAAATTTTCGGCATGCTCTTAAAAAATATATAATTGAAAATTTATTTAATGAGTTGAAAAAAGATCATTTATCCTTTTAAATATTTATATGAACCTTTTTTTTGTGAATTGAATGTTTTTCATTACATGAATGGCGAGTGCGAATGTCTTGTTATTGATTAGGAGAGGCAAGTCGAGTCATAAGTACGATTTTTTCAAACGAATGTTCATTTGACATGACTAGTGATATGAGGCACGCTCGCGCGCGCCAACTAATCTAGTAAAATTAAAATAACCAATGACTTACAAATATAAACATTGAAGCAAACGCCACATTCAAGTTTTCCCACTAAGAAAAATTATATGAACGACCGACGCGAGATTCCGACCAAACATGAAGCAAGGCTCCGTTACTCTTCGACCAATCAGGAGACAAATAAAACGACACGACATGATTTTTTTAAGGAAGGATCACTATTGATCATTCTATTCAAACTTTGTGTATTTATCGTTAGAAAAAAGAACACTTCAGTTTGCCTGATAAATTGTTGGAATAGAATTAATTTTATTACATTCACAGCTAAGTAATACTTTAAATGCAAATTGAGATTGAACCTCTCCAACTTGTGAAAAAAAAATTTTGAGAGATGGATTCAAATCATAAGAATAAGACTGTCTTACTTGCACTTATCTAATATTTAAAAAAAATTATTATCAAGATTTTAAATTATTTTATTCGAACTTGGTCAGGTAAATTTAAATTCGGAAATGGAATGTAAGTTTGAAGAATTGTCGCCAAGTTCACGTTAGTCCGATAAACAAACTTCGACCGAGTAAGAAGATTTTACCGAACTTCGATAGAGTGAAGATATTGGACAAAAATCTGAAGGTAATGACCATATTTTTTGATTTTAAGTGTTTTCTCTTTAATATAATTGACTGCGCCATCAAAATATAGAAAATTCGTCGACACAGCAGTCGTCGTCCACATCGCAGTCGTCAGCCCAGCGCTGGCAGTGATAACCTCGCAACCAAAAATTGGCCAGTTGGTCGTCGCAGTGAGTAGGCGCATCTTTTCACGTCAACGTCAACGTCGTTAGTCGAGCTTCGTCGAGACAACTCACCGGATTGACCGCCGACGTCTCGCAGTCGTCAAACCAGCGCTGGCAGTGATAACCTCGCAACCAAAAATTGGCCAGTTGGTCGTCGCAGTGAGTAGGCGCATCTTTTCACGTCAACGTCAACGTCGTTAGTCGAGCTTCGTCGAGGCACCTCGCCGAGTTGATCGACGTCTCACCGTCGTCGGCCGAACTCTCGACGTTAAAACCCTGCACCGAAAATTGGTCAGTTGATCGTCGCCGTGAGTAGGTGCACTTTTTAACATTACCATCGTACGCCGAGCTTGCGCCGTGACATCGCATCACCGAATTTCAGCCTGGTGAGCAGTTTGTCAAGCAGCTTCGTCGAGGCAACTCACCGGATTGACCGACGTCTCGCAGTCGTCAACCCAGCATCGTTGAGAACCCTCCCCGTCGTCGGCCGAGATCTCGACGTTAAAACCCTGCACCGAAAATTGGTCAGTTGATCGTCGCCGTGAGTATGGAGTCATGCCGTCGGTCTTTTATTCCCTCATTTCGTACGCTCGCTCTCTCGTTCGATCACTTTCTCTCGTACGTATGTACCGGACGCCGCAAAAAGTTTCGTTCTGTCACTTTCAGAAACCTTCAAAAATAGCCTTTCAATCGATGAACATCTGTTTTTTCTGCGAGTGTAAGTGTTTATATATTGCAACGTTTCTTGGCTCTTCAGCGCGTGCGAGTAAGTGAATCGTCGAGATACGAGTACTCAGCAAGTAAATGAGAGGGTTAACTTCACACGACGCGCGTGCGTAGACGAGAAACACGATTTTATATGCTTCGCGGGCAAGTTTTACGTGCAAGCTTCTACGTGCAATGATTGAATGTTAATATATGATGCTGCTGCATAGACTTTAATTTATTTACTAGACTTATCGCCGTTGCTGGAGTTCGAGCCACGATAGGTCTATGATTCGACCTCTGACGCGCCTGAAATGCGTATAAGAATTGATAGGTACGTGCAGAAATAAGTTCGGGTTTTTAGGACATATTTGTGTTATGAATATGTTATAATTTTATTTAACGTCAGATACGACAATGAAATATGTTCTTTTTATTTAACGAGACGTGAATTAACTCTCGAAAATATCAATTTCACAAAGAATTATACTTAATAATTGGAGGTACTAATTTACACGTCGTTTTTCGATACACGCAGAGTGTGAGCGATTGGCGCACAGTATGAGTCGATCTTTGCGACCATAGGATATTTTATCAAGCGCGGCTTAACAATGCAAGTATTACCGATGGATAAACGTAGATACGATGCGTTGTTACTGCTGCTGGGCTCTGCACGGCTGCTTGGCTCACCACCCGGACGTTGGAGTCGCTGTCTGGCTGCTGGTATTGCGAAGTGGCACAATTACCTAGAGATGCGCGCACGAAAACGAGGAGATCGAAAAACACTGTAAGTCGCGACTAGGAATTGGGTAGATGGAAAGGAAAAAGAGGGATGTCTCTTATCTCACAATAAGATTCATCCGCGTCAGTCTTATATTTTTTAACTTGTACCACTGGGATCGAATACTCGAAAGTATGTTCCCACAGTTAAATAATATATAAGACTTGTCGCACGATTTACGCACTCGGACACTGAGTAAGTGGCAGCGGTAAATTATCGTATAGGATAGGTGTATTGATTTTTCACCACACCAACTACGGGCGGTGTATGAACACAAATACTATGGGGGGTATTTGAGTTCAATTGTCAATAGAATAATCATTTAGGCCTGTGCAGCTCTTTAAATAGGCCAAGGACGAGCGCTCGAAATGCGCTCTCTCGCATCGTCGCGCCGGCAAAATTCCCACTAATTTGCTGCGAGTGTCAATGAAACCATAGGAGAGAGAGAGATCGAAGATTCTCTCTTCGCGCTCCCTTGACGGTTGCTTCTCTTATTATTCTCCGAGGAGGCGGGATGGGGGTCGCTGGACCGCTCTCTTACAGCGTCGCTGCGGCCGCGGCTCTCGTGTAGTCTGCGTGGGGAGTCGCGAGGTGGACTTATGTATACAAATTCGTCGACGTGAGGGGGAAACGCGAGTGCGGCGGTTGATTTCTCCTCTCGCGCTCGACGGGTACTCGCTTGCGTATGTGTATTCGGATGGCGTTGTTGTCATCGCTCCAGGCGCAAATGGTCGCATACGTTGCATTAGCCCCCCTTGGATCCTATGTTAATTTTTCTTCTTTTCTTTCTGGGAATTAACTAGGATTCAACAAATGAGAAAACAACGTATAAAGTTATGCTGGACTTTACTTTGAGCCCAACACTATAATTTGTGTTCATTTATTGATCATCAATCAGAGCAAAAAAAATTTTTTTCTTTTAAATAAATTTAATAATTATGGAGCAATTATGTCGCAGTCAATCGATAAGACTTGTGCCATAATACCCCGAATCCGCCGTATAACCTGATTCATCGTCGTGAATCGATCTGTTGGATTCATTGTAGGCGGATACAACAGTGCTTGAGTCAGAAAAACTCGAAGGCTTGCCGTTGCAATGTCGCCGTCGTTCTTGATGTAAATCGTTGATTATTTTCTCTTTTATATCGTTGACGATGTACTCTGTCAAACTGACGTCAGATACATCGGAATAATCTTCGATTATAATTGTTGACGGCGGCGTTGGAAAACGCCTTGTATGGAAGTCGACTTCTCGCTGCGCTCAATGAGACGTGGCAGTTGAGAGAGTGAGGCCAGACGTGGTTCTTTGGCTTCCTCGTCTGTCACGCGTTTAGCTGCAGCGATCACCTCATTTGACCACCGAAGAAATCTCACTCGGCGCATCTGCTCCTCGTCGCTGACTGGGATTTCCTCATCGTTGCGCTGGTCATGTCGTCGGCTTCCAGAGTTCGACTGCATGATCAGCGTGTCGTCACAATCAGCTCTGTCCACGGTGTCGATCGTTATGCGTAAGCTCGATCGAGGCGTTGACATGTTTCTAGCTGTAACAGGTACCCAATTGGCGAAATTAATATGATTATCATGTAACTTTTGTAATTCTTAGCAGATGATCACTTATACTACTTCGTTACTACTCTGAATCGATGCTGGAGGCGTCGAATTCGATAACGTCCTCAGGTATCGGCTCTCTAACTTTTCTTTGCCTTGGCCTGTGTATTTTCTGTGCGGCCAGGATTTTTTCAATTTTCTTTTGGATCTCAGCAATTTCTTTCACCAACGGTAGAAGTTGTGGCAGGAGCAAATTTGAGTTTGCTTTCACCTTGTTCAGCTGGGCTGGCGTGAGGTTCTTTTCGAGGATTATCCAGATCTGCTTTCTTGTTCTCGGATTCCTCGGGATAATAGCAAGCCCTTTTTTCTTTGCCTCCTCTATCCTCTTTTGTCTCCGCTCGTTCCGTTGATGGGTAGTTAATCGGCCCATCTGTAAAATAAGGTTTCAACGATGACACATGGTATCGTCCTCTTACTTTACCGGTACGTGGTTGCTTGAGTTCGTAAGTGCCAATCGACACTTTTTTTGCAATCACGTACGGCCCTTCATACAAGCTTAATAATTTAGCAACTGTCTGCTTTGCAGACGATGCTACTCGGAGTGCTTTAACAAGAACGAGTTCACCCGTACGAAACTCCGTGATTTTCGCATGTTGGTTGTGTCGTGCTGCTCTACGATCACCGATGTACTTCATCCGCTCACGTGCCTTTTTGATTGCATGGTCGTGTCTGAATTGTCTTCGTCGAGATTTCACGATATGCTTCCAGATACGTGCCGGTCTCTCTCCAGTGTGTAGTTCCCAGGGAGTGAAACCTGTTGTTTCGTTGATGGTAGAGTTGATCGTCTCGGCGATGAGTGTGCACCATACTGACCATGTTCGATGGTTCTGTCCGACGAGGGTACGGAGGAATCGTCCAATCTCCTTGTTGTAACGTTCAACCAGATTTGATTGCGGATGTCGAATTGCTGAAAATATCACCTGTACTCCTTGATTTTTCATAGCTACTTGCCACGCCTTGGAAGTAAATTGAGATCCTCGGTCGCTCTGTATTTTGTCGACTTTACCAAATCGTTTAAAATAATCATCGACGATCCGATTGAATGTGATGTGACTCGTCGCGTTTACAATTGGATAGAGTTGCGTCATCTTGGAAAAAACGTCTACTGTAACTAAAACATACCGATAATCTCTGACTCCAGCAGGAAAAGGTCCAATGAAGTCAATTGAAAGTAACTCATTTGGCCTCGTAGGTAGCATCGGTTGTGTCAGTCCCAGCATCGGCTGTGTGTGTACCTTGTTTCGTTGACACGAATCACAAGTCCGAAGTACTTTTGATACTCTCTTGATCAAGTTGGGCCAGTAAAAGTCTTCTGAAATCATTGCGGTGACTTTCCTTGGTCCTATGTGTCCATACAGTTGATGTATTTCTGAAATCAACTTGTTTAATAGACTACGCGGTAAATAAACTTTTTTACCATCATTCGTCTGATAAGTGCGAATTCCATTTTTATCGATGTTTATCCTCGAGTCGCCTTTTCGTAAAAGTCGTTGAAGATGATTGTCTTCTTCTTGGTGTTGTCGAATATTCTGCAAGTCGCGCATAATATCCTTGTCGGGCAGTCGGGCGAGTATCGGAAAGATGGCTGGTCCATTGTCCTTGTCTTGTTCGTACTGTGGCAATCGGCTGAGTACGTCGGCCAAACTATTTTCTTTGCCAGGCACGAATTTAAATGATACATTGTAATCTTGTATTGCAAGACTCCAACGTAATAATCTCTGACTAACAAATCTACAAGTTTTCAAATAAGTAAGAGCTTGATGGTCAGTTCTCACTTCAACCTTATAACTTGAATGTAACTTCGAAATTTATTTACTGCCCATACAATGGCTAAAAGTTCGAGTTCAGTCGTGAAATAATTTTTCTCAGCTCCCTTGAGCGTACGGCTTGCCAAGTAAAGAATTCGGATATCTCCTTCTTCGACTTCTTGACAAAGTGCTGCTCCGAGCGATGTTACTTGCGTCGGTATACAAAATATATGATTTACCTTTAATCGGATGAGCAAGAGTTAATTTGTTGCAAAACAATTGCTTTGTTGCGTCAAATGCGTCATGTTCGATTTTTGTCCATCTCCATGCTGTTTCTTTTCTTGTCAATTCGATCAGCGGTAATACTGCATGCTGCGAGTTGACTCGTAAATCTTGAATTGAAGTTTATGAGTCCGAGAAAGCCTTTGACTTCCGTCGCACTTCTTGGTGTCGGAAATTCGTGGATTGCTGAGACCTTGTTCTTATCAATTGATACACCTTGAGGAGTCAGGATGAATCCTACGAATTTTATTTCCTTTCGGGCGGGCTCGAATTTCGATAAATTAACTGTTACTCCCTCCCTTTCGATTCGAGTAAACAACTCATCAATGTCCTTTAAATGCTCATCGATATTTGGCGAGACAATAAGCCAGTCATCCACGAATGCTATGACTTTGTTTTCAAGTCCTTTCAATACGTGTTCGGCTGCACGATTCAACGCGGAACTACTTATCTTGAGCCCAAATGGTACCACAGTGTATTGATAAGTTTTCCTTGGTGTAGAAATCCAGTGTATTTACGTGATTCTTTGGCGAGTGGCACTTGCCAGAATGACGAACGCAAATCTATGCTAGACATTACTCCGATCGTATTACATTTACGCAATACTTGATCGATATCTTCACTTCCGTCATGATCCTCGATCATTTTCTCATTTATTTGTCGTGCATCTAAACAAAGTCTAACAGAATTGTCTTTCTTGGGCACCACGACAAGCGGGTTGATAAATGGGGTGGTTGATCGTTCGATAATACCGTAGTTCAGCATTTGTTCGATCTGATCAGATACTTGATCTCTGTATTTGATCGGAACGGGATATGATTTTATCGCGAATGGTTCAGTGTCTTTCATTGCGATATGGTGTTCATATGACGAGAAACGTCCGGGTACTTTACGAAATATTTGTTTATGTTTCACGCATATTTCAGTAAGTCTCTCCTTCGAATTCTCGTCGAGATCAGCAGATTTTACTACGCTCGCGATCTCCTCGCTACACGTGTCGATTTGAATTACCGTCTCCGCGTCGTTTTCCTCGCGTTCGTATTTTACTATTACTTGACTACCTTCGTCGTGATCGCGTAATAATACTTGACGTTTCATCAAATCTACAATTGTATTGAAATAAGTCAGTGCGTCTACTCCGAGAATACACTGCTTGGCTAATTTCGGTACTATTAGAAAGCTAATATTTTTCGTTACATTTTCTATCGTAATTGGCAATAAAATTTGCCTTTTTATTCTTACGGATTTTTCACCTGTAAAACCGCTTATTTGTGTGTTCGTAACCGGCAGCATTGGAAATTTATGAAAATCGCGCATGTTAATATAGTATATTTCGCTCATACACGATACACGGGCTCCGGTATCTACTAATGCATCAATGATTACGTCATGTCCGACTTTTACGCGTAAGCTTGGGCATTCAATGTTGTTTGCCCCCCTTATCGATATCGGGGTTTTCCTCGAGTAATTCACCTCGCGTATCCTCGTAAATTGTATAGATCGGCGGCGTGGCTGGATGTTCGGCGAAATTCGCATCCGAGTTTAAACAAACAGCCGACGTTAGTTTTTTGAATTATCGACCAAATTATTTGCCAAATTATCGATATTATTTGCATCGTTTGTTTCGTACAGATCATGAACTTCATGCAATTCACACGGCTCGTGATTCACCGTTACCTCACAAGGGTCGACTTCGACGAGTCGTACATCGTTTGTCGGTCGCGGTGTAAACGTACGAGGTCTACTTGAATTCTGATTGTACGAAATTAGCTCGCGGAAGAATTCGCGTTGGCGACGGCGGATTCGCCTTTTGTGTCCAATATGGTTCTTTCGGAATTGCTGGTCGCATTGCTACGCGATTCGCGTTCAATTTCCCCATATTGTCAAGTCTGTCGAGAAATTCTATCAAATCATCGACGCGTACGATACGTTGTGCTATAATCGCGTTTTGTGTCGCATCATCGAAATGTCGAGAGAATTTGTCTACCATGTCAATTTCGGTTGGTGGTTCATCGAGAACTTTAATTTGATTGTAAATAGCTATTACATATTCGCTTCGCGATTGGTTTTTTCTGCACGGTAGTAACCGAATTCCAGTTCTTCGCGTTTTCGTACTTAACATACGGCTCCAGAAACGGCTTTTAAATCTTGCTTCGAATTGCGCGAATGAATTTACGTTTGCTTCTACGTGCTCCCACCATTCGCTGGCTGATGCGCGTAGACTCTGACGGATAACATGTTTAAAGTGTCCTTCAGTGATGCCGACTGCGGAAATATATTCGACTTTTGACCGACGTCGTTACCGTCGTCAATGTAAAATGTCAAATAAAACCTTTTCAAGATTTCCCTGAAGAATTCGTGAACGCCCAAGCCCGCGCGCGTGTGTGAGTGTGCATGTGCACGTGTATGTGTGGAGCTTATATACATGTATCCATTTTATATACATACACATCATGAATAGTTGATAAGAGACACAGCATTGCATTTATTGCTACTAATGCGGTCTTGGGTAACTGCCGCGCGCGAGCTCAAAATTGCGGTGGCGCGGCATCTTTTGTTGCCACTCGTGAAGTTGAAGAAAAACGTGCAAGTGCACACACACACATACTCACGCGCGAGTTCCATTATTATATGCGAGCTTTTAGCCGCATATTTAGGTTTTATTAATACCTTACATATTGAATATAATTTGGCCGCCAAGTGAGACGACAAAGAATGACATTGCGTCTGCCAAGGATACGAGCGAATCAAAGATTCAGTATTATAAAAGCCGAGCCGCCCAATCGCGCACACGTTGCGCCCGGGAAAAGCGTATAATTGCATTGACGGGCCCGGATTATTCTATAAATAATTGCCCATCCAAAATTGAAACGCTTGTGGAAAAAAAGTCATTTATAGTCGTGTGTGCCCGTCGAATTATCCCCTCCGATGCTAAAGTATGCGCCAGGACGATAGATCAATGACAACGATGATTGCAAGCTCCGAGTTCTTATACATTTACTTGGTCATTATTCGTATCTATCCACGTGCAGACGCACACGTGGCATATATACATACGAATATATGCATACGGCTTGCTTCGGCTCGGATATACCTATAGAGATTCAGATCAGATGGATTTTTCGAATACGCGCGGAAAAAATAAAAAACGATCCAGGCCGCGCACACGAGCTTTTATTTGAAATATCCCTATACACGATTGTCGAGCGAGCGAACGAAAGAGCGTTATTATTTTAGGGAACGCTATGTGCTATGTGCTTTTCTGCTGTAATTTTAGTAAATGGAAAAAAAATCTCCCTCCTCTTTAAAACGATTATAGTTTTTCGTATTTATTTTATAGTTGAAATTTGAGGATGTTGTGGCTTAACGGACAACGGCAACATACATTCAGATATTTTTATAAAGGGTATTTTTACCATAAGGACCCTCGACCCCCTGGACATGCACATGTGCACGCCAGATGTTCTATTTCCGTTACGACTCGAGTTCGAGCAGGACTTGATCGAGAACGTAAAAGCCGATAAAGTCAACGAGTTCCTCAAAGATATTTATGACCGTTTGAAGATACAAGAAAAGTTAGTTAACATCGTTAACTAACATCGTTATCATGCTGCATAAATAGTCCAGACCCCAGGGGCGCCCCCGTATGAAGAATATTCCGATGGAATATTTTGTTGTTTTCTTGTGGAAATGGTCGGAAATTTTTTAAACAATTTTCTTTGAACAAATTGGACAAATTTGAAATTTTCAACCCAAAGCTAATTTTTTTAGGTTTTTTTGTTTAAAATGACCCCAAAAACCTAAAAATTGGAATATTTCTTCAGACGGGGGCACCCCTGGGGTCTGGACTAAAAGTACAATTTCTCAATTCATACCTTTTATTTAGATACGAACCACTGGTGCTTGACGAGCTAAGCGCGTATGGTAAAGTTAGCGGATTGATGGAGAAAACCCGATTAGCTATAAGGCCAAGACGTGCCAAAGATTTGGTGGACGCGGACAGCATAATTTTAAATGAATATCCGAGTTTAAGAAGTTTTTATAAGGGAATGGCCACGGGTGAGGACAAGTCGGTGGCCTTGATATTTATCGATGATAAGATGATGGACCCGATAAATTCAGCCTCACAGTTATTTTGCGACGGAACGTTCCAAGTAAATAATTATATTTTAAATTATTCGCTTATTCCGATTTTAAAGTAAGAATTTAAAAATTTGACTGTAAAATGTCAGCTTAAAAAAAATTTTTGCACATATGCATGGCGCAAGCATCCTCGTAAATCTCGTTGTTGAGTGCCCACAATTTGTTCTTCCTTGCGAAATTGCGATAGTCCTCGTCAGTCACCCGTTTGGTTGCTTCCTCGTCCGGCAACAGGATCAGATCCGCGCTCACCCTTATCACTTTGACCTTGCTCGCGAACTCCTCGTCATCGTCCCACCGCCGATGCTGATCGTCGAGTTGTTCTTCTAACTTCTTTATTGCCGCGTACTCGACAGACTATCGCATGCGTGGCCAGTCTCAGCTTGAAGTCGTGATTGGCGCCCCAATTCTCCAGGTCGTAGTAATTACCTGACGGAAAGTAGCAACCAGGCATCTCTCGGCGCCCCGATCGAGGAGCAGATCGAGCAGGTCCGGATCAGGATTCGCCACGGCCAGTTGCAGCGAACTGTGGCCCAGACTGTTCACGGTATCGAGCTGCACCTGATGCTGCTTCAGCTCGTCGTTGATCTCAAAGAACAACTTGGCCAACTCGTAGTATCCCCCGGAGGATCGGCAGCAGCAAATGACGTGCAGCAGAGTCTCTCATCTGGCGTTGATCGAATTCGGATCGCGCCTCTTCTTAGCAATCACGCGGTTGCCTTTTTATTGCCGCAGCTCAGAGCGAAGTGGAGTGGCGTGTTGCTCGCCTTGTTCCCCACGTCGAGCTGCACCGTCTGGCTGATGTCGTCGACGACCTTGAAAAATACCTCGATCAATTCGACATCATCCTTTTCTTCGTTTTCTTTGTTCTTGTCCTTTTCATCTTTGTCGCCGCCTTTTTTATCGTCGTCTCCTTGACAAATAAAGTGTAGCGGTATCAATCCCTCCTTATTGGCTTGTTTCGAATCGGTGCCTCGGTCTCCTCCTTGTTTCCATGCAGCAGAGCCAGATTCAACGGCGTGTTGCTCCACTTGTTCCTTACATCGCACACCCGGAAAAACATCTTCACCAAGTTGTCGTCGTCCTTCACCCTTCCTCATATTTTCGGCCTTTAAAGGGGGTTTTTTTTGCGCAGAGCGCCAGGTATAGCCTCGAGATTGCCATCGAGGGCACGACTCGCGGCTACTGGTTCACTCGCACAGTTACAGCCGGCTAGTTCCACAGGACGAGCTTGGGATCCAGGCTTTTCGTGAGAGCGCGGTCGCTACACACTTCCGATGCTCCACTACACCCGATCACGGTCAATGTCGCGAGTCGTCGAGGGCCGTGAGGACACAAGTCGCTTTAGATTTGAACAAGCGCTACTCTTACACACACTTTGGTCTCGCGGACGGCACATCCGGGGCGTTTCTTCGACAGGTACCAACACACTCTTCAACACCCGCACAATTACGCCTTTTCTGGTCGCGGGTACTCCAAGAGCATCACACATCAGAACGTGAACAAATACTGAGACAACACAGAGACGATCACATCTATTAAATCATCTTAAATCCAATGCCAAATCGTCGATTGTCGCATTGTATACAAAGCATATAATTGTATACAACGCAATTCAAATACTACCCTTGTTACTGTGCGCTAATTTAAATACTACCCTTTATCGATATTCCAAAAATATCGTAGACTCTTAATAACACAACTTAGCTTTTGGCACCGATCGTTACTCCAAGCACATATTGCATTAAACGAGAATAAATTTGACTATTACGATGTCGAATTCAGCAGCAACACTCATTATATAGACTTATGTTGTATGAATGCTACTGAAGTCCGGATAAAACACCATAAAAATCAAAGAATAAAAATCACCTATAGAAAATACAGTAAAACTATGTCCCTTAGAATTTTAATTAACTTATCTCGTGAGCAACTATAAATTTATTTGTTTATTCCATTAATTTAATTAGTGGTTTCTTCTGTTGTTATAGCAACATATCACTACTTTGATATTTGCTGACTATAGGCATGCCAAGTATACTTGGGATAGATCTAAATTGGTGTAATGCCCCCTTTAATTATGCGTTAGCCAATATTATTTTCTAATTTATTTAAAGGGGTTTCCGGCGATTGTATGCTTGACGACAAGAAGAACCGAGGCAATGTACACCGCGATTTGGAATAAATTGTTCGAAATTTTTCGAATTTGAAAGAAAATGTTAAGTCTATTATGTCGGACTTTGAGCGCGCCCAAATCAACGCGGCAACGATAAATTTTTCGGAAAACGTGATCATAACTGGGTGCAACTTTCACTTCAAACAAGTGCGTTGCAATAGAGGCTTAAATTTTACCTTTTTAAAAACAGTATATTAAGGTGACATTCCCATTGTAAATTGTGAAAAAAGCACTGTTTCAATTTTTTTTTACAACTATGAATTTTCTCTATTCCGGACCTCTTGGATATTGTTTTTATAGATCGAACTACAAATGAAAATTTTTTCAGGGAATTGAGACACATTTTGTCGACTGCATATTCAGAATTTCTCGAAATACTTCGAAATACTTGTTTTGACTGATACCAGTTCTTTAACAACAATTTCTCGAAATACTTCGAAATACTTGTTTTGACTGACACCGTTTCGTTAACAACTTCTGAAAAAGATAATTGAATTCCTTAAAGCAGGTTCCACTCACGAGACATAATTCCAAGGAACTGACCTTATAAAAGTTAATGTTAATACTTTTACAACTTGGCATAAATTTTTCTGGAAAATGGAAAAAAATGATTTTTAGCCAAAAACGTTCAAAGTTCCTTTCATACAATTACATTGTGTACAATTTTAATTTGCATTGACGGCTATGACTTTTTTCCCTTAATTAGTTTCATTCTGAAATTTTAATAGAGTATCTGTATAATGTTAATGATTGTTTCTATGTGATTAATCGATTTCCTCACAATTTTACTGGGAATGTACCCCTGAACGCATTCATCATTGTCATTTATATACTTGTATATAAATACATAAATAGGCGTTGGTGAAAAAATGGGGAATGAATATTGACACCAGATATGATTATATTCTGGAGCAATCTTACGCTTTGGCTAATTTGCCACATGATATGATTCGAGAAGGAATTGATATCATTGGGGATATCGTCGATAATTTGCAAGAAAGCCCGGAAAAAAACCAATTGTTGCGATTCTGCAGCTACTTACGTAGCTTCTGGTCACCCCTGGCAGAAATTTTATCCATCCATCAGCATACCATACGTACGAATAACATATGTAAGAATTTTCATCTTCAAGCCGCGAGAAAATTGGGAAAACGCCCTTCTTTTTGGCACATGATTGGTACGTTTATTGTCTAAAAATATTTATAGCACTCTAACCTAAAATCGCAATTTTGTCGCTACTTTTAAGGTCTTTTGCTATAAAATATTGTATGCAACTTGTGTGGATAAGCTCGTTTTGCATAAAAAGCATATCCACGCCCGTTGTATAAAGTACTATAAAGAAAATAGTTCGCCTGTATTGATTTTTCAATATTTTGTCGCTATGAAGAATCATTAGAGATAGTAATGAAAGGCTATGCTGTGGAATACATAAGAGTAGCTGGTGGGAAAGATTTAGCGAAGGCCCGCCAAGATTCTGAAGAAACGGAATGGGCTCGTATCAATGATTATGAGACGAAAGTAGCTACAGGGAGGTACATAAATTAATATACTATTTGATTTCATTTGAAACCTATGGTCGTGTCATAAAGTGCTACTTGAGATCCTTATATTGTGAATTACCAACAGGAAGGATACTTGTCCCGTAATAAGCACTTTTGGGTATGGTCACTTGACCACATCACAACCATTTTTCCTTCATTTAATCGATTTTATCCAAACAATTTTTTGAGATGTTGCAGACAAAAAGTACCCTTATTGATTCTTTTGATTTTATAGAAAACCTTAAGACCCGTTTTAAAAATTTTTGTAATTAATTTTATTTCACAACTGTTATAATGATTGTCCAAAGTTATTGTCCGAGTTTCACTAAGAAAGCTTTGTTTTTATTTTTTTTTTCAATATAATAATTTGGATCATAAGAATATCAACGTATTTATTTTAATTTTTTCAATTGAAAATTTCATAAAATTAATATTTGATTACATAATTAGCCATACATTGCATTAATTTATTTATTAAGATTTTACATAAATATTTATTAAAGATACTACTTTTTTACTGCATAGAATCTTATAGTAAATAAGTTATAAAAATGTTTGGGACAAATCGGTGTCTCAGAAATCAAGCAGTCCCTTTGTAATTTAATTAAATGTACATTTAAA
This sequence comes from Trichogramma dendrolimi, assembly GCA_034770305.1. NCBI lineage: Eukaryota > Metazoa > Arthropoda > Insecta > Hymenoptera > Trichogrammatidae > Trichogramma > Trichogramma dendrolimi. Next base: position 781,795 of record JAPMIB010000013.1, read on the forward strand.
TTTTCTTCAAGGATTCAGGTGAAAGAATTTCTTGCGGTAGTAGGCCACGGAAGAAGAATCATAAACGCTAGATGTATGTTTTAAAAATCAATTCTTTTACATTTCTTTACACTTTATACTCTCATGAATCATCGTCAACAATGTATAGAAAAATATGGATTTACTGCAAACGCGTTCCTCTTTTCCTATAATTTAATACCGGAGTCTACTGAGCTAAAATTCAATGAATCTTATGAGTAAAACTTTGTGTGTGATACCTTCTACTTTAAAAAGTCAATCCAGAGATCCATCCATTTCGGTCACAGACGAAAAGATTTTTTCATTCTTTTTTTATCGTTATTTTGAGATAAAAAAAAATTTTTTTGTAAAAAATAAGTTTTTGAACAGTTAAAGACGCAAATTAGAAGTGGTGAAAGTTTCGTAACAGATAATGATGCAGTTTATCCACGCTTTCCAAAAGTCTAATAGTACCTAGTAAAGAATCAAGAACGATAATACTTTTTTCTAGTGAATATGATGAACGCCTTGCGCGATGCTGCTGAACATCTTGAAAAGAACAAAACTGCTGAATTAGTACAAGAACACGAAGTAGAGGAAGAACCGGAAGTAGAGAACGAACAGGAAATAGAGGGAAGATGATGAAGAAGAAAATCCCCCTACTCAAAGACAATTGGTAGAATTTTTCAAAACAAATCTTAAAACCCATCCAGGACCAGGTAAATTTTCTAAATTCGAACGTTTTTGTTAAGTCAATATCTTAACTCTGACTGTTACCAAAGAAGATAGACACGTATAGAAGCACAGAAGGCGCGATTGAGGCTGGCTCATATGGTAACAAAACCAACTTCAAGGGGGCGCGGCGAGCAACCTAAGCCTGTAATTGATAAGCAACATTTAGTCCCCTGCTCGTAACGTCTTCGTGGTCAAGCGCTCGGCTTCGTCTTTTGCGTCGACTGGTCGACTAAAAGTTTTTTTTAAATGTGAAAAATAATAATCAAGTGATACGGTCCATTTAAAATTTGAGTCCGAGATATATTTTCATAAAAGAGAAACTTCATTTAACCAAATTGACATGAAATGTTTTTTCGAGGCCATACATATAAATTAATTTAATTTAATTTGCGTTTGAATTAAATGTGATTTTTCATTTTTTTCTCGAAAAAAAAACATGAAAAAAAACGTTTGATTATCAATGTTATTTTAATTTTATGACCAATATCAGCTAAAAACGAAATCCTTACTTTAATTCTTTGTAATTAAAGAAAAAAACATGTAAAAAAAATATCCGCAGGCTGGGATTGAACCAATGCCCGACCGGTCGACGCAAAAGACAAAGCCGAGCGCTTGACCACTCGACCACGAAGGTATTACAAGTTACGGACTAAATGTTGCTTATAAATTACAGGCTTAGGTTGCTCGCCGCGCCCCCTTGAAGTTGGTTTTGATACCATATAAGCCAGCCTCAATTTTTACTTAAGCTCTGGGCTTCTATACGTGTCTATCTTCTTTGCTGTTACCTACAGAGTCCTGAAAAGGTTTATTCTCTAGATTGATTTTTGAAAAACGGCTCTTGTTTTTTGCATTAAGAGTCAAAAACATAAACCTCTCTGTTTAAATAATAATAAACCTGCTTGTGATGTGGGTAGGAATCAGTAAATCAAAAATATCAGTATATTTAAAGAAATATTCTATTTATTTAGTATATAATCACAATGATAGCATTGAAATAAAGTGAAAATATAGATGTATTGACAAATGTTTACAAAAGAAATCTTAGATTTCGCAACACTTAGCGTTCGTAAACTTAATTTATTTAAACCATAAATTAACAGTTTGGCTGTCGCCGTTACTGAGAAACTGTCTCGAGCTTGCAAGCTCTCAAGCTCTCGTGTGGTACACTCGCTCACGCGTTGTTCCGGCTCGACGAATCGTAGTAATGGCGATCGAAGGCCAGGCCTTCCAACCATTCAACTCCAGGAGATGACTCGGCGTGCCGAAAACTCAATGAGTTCTCCGACCAAGTCAACTCCGAGTTGCGCGGCGACTCGAAATGTAAACACTTCGCTACCACGACTCACTCGTCGAATAGAACAACTTGCAAGCAAGTTACCCGTTCGATCAGTTGATCGTATATATCCTATAGCGAGAGCGGGCTTGCTTATAAGCTAGCGGCCTTATTCGCTTTCATGCGGGTACTGTGGCGGGTCAAGTAGACGCCACCTAGCGGCGAAAATCTAAACATACCACCTACCGAAATCCATCCGTGGATTTCAAATAACTAATAAAGAAAATTTAAAGCAATAATATTAGCAATAGGTATAAGTAAAGTTAACATAAAAATTAAATTCATATAAATCTTAACATAATAAATCAAAAACTCATATCGGAGAAGCTTACGCAAGTCGGATGTAACCACTCGTTGTATTCCTCGTCCGGGACGTCCAATCGCTCAGCGAAGATGTCACTCACCATTGGCTCGGGCTTCAGTCGTTGACGCTTTTCCGCTTCGAGTTCCCTCAGCTGTTGGCGCACTATAATTTCGCGATTCTCGTGAAACTCCGCTCGGCGCTGCAAGGCGGCTCGCGATGTTGGCCTGTATGAAGGAGTTATGGGGATTAGCCGCCAAGGCAACAGGCTCACGACAGCATCCAACTTCTCGGCTTCTGCTGGCTCCTCAGGAGGTACAGTTGTTGGCACAGGTACAGCGTCAACCTGGACGTCATTGAGGAGTTTCTCGTCGGTCGAGGGTAAGGTCACCACCTCAGAATCCGCACTCACGAGCACTAACTCAGCATCGTCGTTCTGAACTGACACTGTTTCATTTTCGCACGCGGCACAAATCACTTCCATCGGAGTCTCGGCCTTCCTTGCCATGGCACGCTGGTGTAGTCGATCTCTTATCATAAACTCGGTGAGCTGCTCTGTCGCGTCACTAGGAGCTTTTTCAGGCTGCTCTGCGGCGTCACTAAGAGCCTTCTCACGCTGCTTTGCAGCGTCATGACGAGCCTTTTTGCGCTGCTCAACGAGTTCACTCAAGCGCTGTTTTCTGCGTGCCTTTCCGTGTAACTTAGGCGTAGACGTACCTGTGTTCTTCTTCTGATGCTTGCGTCGAGAGGCCATCTTGGATATTCGCGCAAAGTGTCACGCTTAGCGCCACACTAGAAAACTAGTAAGTACAGTTTTCGCACGCAACGATGTCTCGAACTTATACTCGCTCGAGCAATTTCAATTGTGGTTTGACATGCGACTCCTAGCGGTGAGTCCCCGCAGTTCTTTAGGACGAGTTGCTTTATTAAACTCGACTTATGCGTCGGGCTGGCCGACGATTTTGACGAGCTTAACGATGGGTCTCTTATAAGACACGCTGGCCGTCGCGACTGTAGCAACGCGCACCAAATCATCTCTACCAGGGTGGATCGCCGTGACTTTAGCCATGGGCCAACGGGCGCACGGAGTACTTTCGTTTTTCACTAAGACGATATCGCCGACCACGATGTTTGGTTCGGAATGTTGCCACTTATTGCGTTTTTGCAACGTATACAAGTACTCCTTGGACCACCGTTCCCAGAAGACTTGCGTCAACTGAGTGACCCTCTTCCACCTTTCTAACGCTCCGATCTTCTCAGCCTTTACAGGAGGTTCGGCGATCAAAAAGGAAGATTCGCCGATTATCGGATGAGCGGGAGTCAGTACCGTCTCAGGCTCCGGCTCTTCGGGCAAAGGAGTGAGAGGCCGAGAATTTAAAATCGCTTCTATCTGAGCCAAAAGTGTAGCGAACTCTTCATATGTGAGAATCGTGTCGCCTATCATGCGCCTCAAATGGTGCTTCACAGATTTAACACCTGACTCCCACAGACCTCCAAAGTGAGGGGAACCGGGCGGATTATAATGCCAAGTTATGCCTTCACCACTCAAGTGCGAGAAAATCGACTTGTAGTACGCTGAGCCTTTCCGATGCATTTGGCGAAGCTGCGCATCTGCACCTACAAAGTTAGTGCCACAATCGCTGTATATATGCAAGCACTGCCCTCTGCGAGAAACAAAGCGCTTCAGTGCTGCAATAAATGAGGCAGTGTCGTAAGATGACACAGCCTCCAAATGCACGGCTTTAGTCACCATACAAACAAAAATGGCCATATATCCTTTGTATGAAAGCGAGCCCCTATGCCTGGACGCTTTTAACATAAAAGGCCCGGCGTAGTCAACACCGGAGCTTTTAAACAGCCGATCCGGTGTGACGCGTACGGCGGGTAAATCAGCCATTCGCTGCGATGCAGTAGCGGCTCTGTATCGCAAACAAACAACACACTTTCGCAATTGTGCACTGACCACGACTTTGAGTCTTGGGATCCAATAGTGATGTCTGAGATGCGACACGATCAACTGCACACCACCGTGCAACGTCACCTTGTGCATATGATCGATTAATAGCGTCGTGAGTCGGCTTTTCGTAGGCAGAATTATCGGGTGTTTACAATCATCGCTTAGAAGGGAGTTGTGTAATCGACCACCTACCCTGAGCAATCCATTTTCAATTTTGGGGTTTAATTTACTCAAGCAATGGCCTTTGGACAACCTCTGTCCGGATTTCACCAAAGGTATTTCTTTTGAAAAGTACGAGGCTTGCGTCATTCGACAAAGCTGTATCGTGGCGCAAGTCAGTTCGTCCACAGTTATCTCTTCTTCAGAGGAAGATTCAAATTGCAAACTCAATTTTATATCGCATTTTAGCGCGAGCTTTTTTACGAAACGCAAGCAATAAACAAGTACTCGCCTCATTCTAGAATATGAGGAGAAACGAGTTATGATCTCGCACTCTGGTGGTGGTGTAACCTCCTGGAGCAGAGCGACTCTCTCAGGCGTCTCAATCTCGGCCGTAGCTTCGTTGCTGTTATCGAACTTTGTGGCAGTCCAAGGCCGCGACGTCGCAACCAGTGCCTCAGGCCCGCGCCACCACAGCTTGTGGTCTATCAGTGCACCCGCAGTACTACCTCGCGATGCAAGATCAGCCGGATTTTGCTTTGTGTGGATATACTGCCAAGTCGCTCTGGGCGTCAGGTGAGCTATGTCTGCGCACCTATTCGCAACAAAGATCGGCCATCGGGCAGGGATTCCGTGAAGCCAGTGCAGGGCGGTCTTAGAATCCGACCACAGATACAAAGGGACCCTAGCAAAGTCTTCGGTAGCGATGAACGAAGAAGCGAGCTTAGCCAGTAGGTGCGCTGCGCAGAGCTCGAGTCGCGGTATCGAGAGCGTCTTGAGCGGGGCGACCTTAGTCTTCGATGCAAGTAGAGTGACTCTCGCTTGTCCGTGATAGATAACACGGACATAGAGCACTGCTGCATAAGCAAATTTCGAAGCATCGGCGAAGCCGTGCAATTCAAGATAAGCAGCGTTCAGAATACCTGTCCACCTTGGTATAACGATCGTTGCTAATACTTGCAAATCCTTCTCGAAAGCTCGCCATCTTTCGACTTCAGACGCAGGCAAGGGTGTGTCCCACTCTTTAGTCAAAAGCCAGAGCGACTGCATGAATACTTTCATAGAGATCAAGACCGGGGCTATCCAGCCCGAAGGGTCAAACATTCCGGCGATACAGGACAAAACCTTACGCTTCGTGATTGGATTCGTCAAAGGCTCTATCGAGACATTGAATCGAAAAACGTCTGTCCGAGGTTCCCAGACCAAACCAAGGACTGAAAATCCGAGACCCACTTTCAATGTCGATTCCTTAGCAAGAGTGTCCGGGCCGAACGAATGAAGCATTTGATCATCGTTCGTCATCCACTTGGCCAACGTGAAACCTCCAGCCGAGAACAAAGCGTTTAATTGATCGCGCTTTTGCATTGCCACTTTTATATCAAAAGCGCCGGACAATACGTCGTCCATATACATTTCTTGTCGTACTATAGGCGTTGCCAAAGGATATTTCTCTCCCTCGTCCTCGGCCAACTGTCTGAGTGTTCGATTGGCCAGGAAAGCAGACGGTCCCGACCCGAACGTGACCGTCGTGAGTACGTAATTTTCCATCTCTTTAAGCGGGTCATCACGCCAAAGCAACGTCTGCAGCCGCCAGTCTTCAGGATGTAATCGCACTTGCAGGTACATCTTCGACACATCTGCTACAAATGCGATCGGGTAGCTACGCCAATGCGCTAGTGTAAGTACAATCTGCGGTAACAAGTTCGGGCCAGTCATTAGATGTTCGTTTAATGAATGTCCTGCAGAGTTGCGAGCTGAAGCATTAAACACAGGACGCACTCTAGTAGTTGTGCTACTGTCCTTCACTACAGCGTGATGAGGCAGAAAATAGTGCTTTCCGTAGTTTTGTGGCTGGATTTCGACTTTTCTCATTTGATCAGCCTTGATCATTTGCTCGATACTAGCTTTGTACTCTGCATACAATGAAGGGTTTTTGTTCAATTTCCTTTCGAGCGATAACAAACAACTACGAGCTATCTGGCGAGAGTTGAGCCAATCAGCCGGAGCGTCGGCTCTCAGAGGTAGTTTGACTTGATAACGTCCGTCTGGAAGACGCACTGTATTTTTTTTATAATGCGTTTCACATAATTTATCTTCATCGGACCACGGTGTAACGTGCGGAGGCTCTTCTATTTCCCAGAAGGACTTCAATTGTTCATTCATGCGGTCATCAGCTTGCAAACACACAACTGTGCCACTTCGCGTTGGTTTTTCAGCGCTACCGGATAACATCCAACCGAGCTGAGTCCTTATCGCGATAGGATAGTTATCGCCTCCTTTTATCAATCCCTCTTCTACGACTCGAGCGTGAATTTGTGTACCGAGCAATACGTCGATCCTACCAGGACTGGCAAAATAAGGATCAGACAATTGTAGTCCGCTTATGTGGGTCCACTCTCGGGGATCTTTGCAACAAGGCTGATAACTCGAGATTGCCGGCAAAACATAAGCTTTAAACGTTAGCTTAAATCTCGCCCTCGCCCTGTGCCGGATATAGGCACGTTTACCTGCCGTTTCTTTAATCGTAGACGCTGACAAAGCTCTTCAGTCACAAAAGAAGACTGAGCACACTGGTCCACGAGAGCCCGAACAGTAGTGAACTGTCCCTGTGGCGCAGACTCGAATTCGAGCAGTAGCGAGCAAGGCTTCCAAGCTCTCTCCCTTACCTCGGAAGAGACCGCAGCCATTACGCTCTGCGTCGACGACGAGCTCTTATCAACAGGGGACAAATCTGGCGCTTGTTTAGCCGTTCCACTCTTGCCGCCTGATTTCTTCAACGGCGTATGTATAAGAGTGTGGTGTTTCCCATTGCAATTGAAACACGTCAGCGATGACTGCAATTTTTCACCATGTGAGCTTCCAGACATCGGTAACATAGTCGCTTTTGCCCTAGAGTGCGTTTTCTCTCACTTACACTTTGCTTACGGAACGCAGCGCAAAGCTCAAGGACGTGATCTTCCGAGCACACTGGACAAGGTGACTGGCTCGAACTAGCTTGCACGAAATTACTGGACTTGCGATTCTTACTCGTCGAAGCCTTCGAATCACTGGGCGTGTGAAAGGTTCTCTTGGCAAAATCCTGCGTACTTTCCAGCAGAGAGAGAGCGTTTCTCTCCGCCTCCAGGAATTTACATAAGTCCTCAAACGTGTCAGGCACTGTAGGATCTCTCAACTGATTCACACTGTCTTCCCACTTGACTCGACATTGCTGAGTAATTTTACTCCTAGTCAAAAATACAGTGAAGTGATCCCAATGTTGAACAGGGCTGCCCAAGGCCTTGAGCGCCTGGAGCAAATTGCGTACACCGTTTAGCACGCGCATCAATTCCACGGCCGAATCATTGGTCATGGCAGGTAATGACATCAACTTAGTCATTAATTTATTTATGAGGAGCCTCTTGTTGTCGTAATGACTCAACAAGACTTTCCAGGCAGCAGCGAAATGCTCCCCCAGATGGGACTTCTTGCAGCAGTTCCGCGGCTTCGCCTTTGACATAAGTCCTCAGATAATTCATTTTGAATATGGCGGGCAGATTGGGCCGCTCGATCACCATTTCTTTAAATGTGTCACGAAATCTCACCCAATCTTGGATGTCGCCGGAAAAATCACCGATGACGATCGTCGGCAGCTTAGCTCGATTGACGTCCATTTCAGCTATAGAGGCGTCAATATCCGGCTGACCTCCGATCTGCAACGTCTCCCTTTTCACTTTAAGGAGATGATCTTGGAAGAGACCCAGATTATTTAGAAATGCTTCATACACTACGGAATACTGGTCCTTCACAAAGTAATCGTCTTTCTGATCCACTTCTTCACTCTCTGCCAAAGCCTCGTGCTTTTCTCGAACTCATCCCAGCGCTTTTTCAATTGCTCCATCCTCGATAGGCAGGCGCCCATCGTCATCAGACTTCTGCCGAGCTTTGAAAAATTCTCGAATGCCCTGACTATCAGCCCTCCATTCTTGAGATGAGCCTCCACTTTGCCGGACTTTAGCTTCCAGTACAATCATTCGACTTGACCGATTCACTAACAACCAACAACACAGCAGATTATTCCCGGGTTTCGGCACCAATGTTTTTTGCATTAAGAGTCAAAAACATAAACCTCTCTGTTTAAATAATAATAAACCTGCTTGTGATGTGGGTAGGAATCAGTAAATCAAAAATATCAGTATATTTAAAGAAATATAATTCTATTTATTTAGTATTAATCATACAATGATAGCATTGAAATAAAGTGAAAATATAGATGTATTGACAAATGTTTACAAAAGAAATCTTAGATTTCGCAACACTTAGCGTTCGTAAACTTAATTTATTTAAACCATAAATTAACAGTTTGGCTGTCGCCGTTACTGAGAAACTGTCTCGAGCTTGCAAGCTCTCAAGCTCTCGTGTGGTACACTCGCTCACGCGTTGTTCCGGCTCGACGAATCGTAGTAATGGCGATCGAAGGCCAGGCCTTCCAACCATTCAACTCCAGGAGATGACTCGGCGTGCCGAAAACTCAATGAGTTCTCCGACCAAGTCAACTCCGAGTTGCGCGGCGACTCGAAATGTAAACACTTCGCTACCACGACTCACTCGTCGAATAGAACAACTTGCAAGCAAGTTACCCGTTCGATCAGTTGATCGTATATATCCTATAGCGAGAGCGGGCTTGCTTATAAGCTAGCGGCCTTATTCGCTTTCATGCGGGTACTGTGGCGGGTCAAGTAGACGCCACCTAGCGGCGAAAATCTAAACAGCTCTGTAGAGCCCTGCGTATAGTTGCTCGAAGTAATTATACCAAAGTTCACCCCATTTTTGACAGTATCTTTTCCGAAAAAAAGGATTAAAATTTTGAATTTCTGTTTTCAGAATTGAAAATTTCGATCCTGTTTTGAAGCTACTGAGACCTACTGAAACATAAACCTGTTGAAAAAATTCTGAATAATATGGTTCGAACTTTGATACATTTGTTCATAGTAACAATACAGAAACCGTTTTTCGAAAAGTAGTCTAGAAAAAAAGTATATAAATAAATAATGAACTATTATTGTTAAACTTTGAACCAAACTAATGTTATGTCCGGGATTATTTGTTAAGTAATACCCGAACACTTATCTTATTCTAACTGCACCAAAATCTGAGATACACGTTTGAGGTTTGACACAAGACTTTTATTATAGATTTTCCACTTATAAAATGGATATTATATCTTTCGTTACACTTTCAGTTATAATGTACCGCGCGATTGGCTCAGTGATAGCTCAGTTACAAAAACTAGGATAAGGTGTTTGCGCGTGCAGACCGCAAGATGTTAGTGCGTCTATACGAGCGAGCCGAGAGCCGAGATTACAAAGGTGCGCACTATATATAATAAATGTTGAATCCCGAATTACAGTTGGGCGATATTGGAAAAATACCCGAATTCGCGTAAGCCATCCCGTGACTAGCGCGTGGTATGATAACCCGTTACTTACATCATTCTTTTTTATTACCCCCTTATTTTGCACGTTCATTGTTATATTACGGTCTACAGAAACGTTATATCGAAAAACTCGTGGCCGAGAAACAACTCGACGAGACTCGATTTTTCGGATATAACACTAACAAGAAGACTAAATGAGATACCGGACACCGAAATAGACGGATAAAATTGTTTTAAAGCTTCCTGGTACCTAATAATACTTTGATCTAATAGACCATAAAAACAATTTTGAAGATGATTTATTTTTACTATTAATCTTTGCGATTTTTCATCTTAAAAAGAAATTATTTTAGAAAAAAATGCCAAATTTTTTTCAGAATTATTGGAGACCATCTGTCACTCTTTTTCGGAAGTCTGGAAAGATAGATTTCAGAGACTTCTTAAAAAAAGTGTTAGATGGTGATAGGTAATTTGGAGTCCCACATCTTCTTCTTATGTTATCTCCTCGTAAGCATTCATAGGTGTTTGAGGAATATTTATTGGGGTGAATAAATTAAACTTACATCACATTATACTATATGGTATGGTAAAAATTCTTATATGATTTGTTTAGAATTGTTTTTAATTTATGGAAAAAAATTAATAAGTCTCCTTGAGGCTTCTTAATTGCTGTTGCATCATAATTTACTATAATAAATGTGATTCATTTTCAGGATCTAACTTTGAAACCCAAATGACGAAAAATTGCAGAGGGAGGAGAAAATTCGGTAGTTCCTATATATCCTATTTATTAATTTATAAAAAAAGTTTGATTTTGCGACTGCCCCCTCCCCCCTTAACGTTTTAACTCTTAAAAAATTTTAAAACATCGTTTCCAAAAGTATTTATATAATTCTGAAAATTCAAACCTTGGTGTTAAAAGGTCAACAGCTTTTTTTGTTCAGCATTTCCAACAGCGTTCTAAAAAATTTAGATTCTTGTGAGATTGTTCTAAGCACATGTAACTGAAGTCATTATGGGTAGACAGCTCTATAATGCTGCTGTGTAAAGTGAATTGCAAAAAAAATTAGACATTTATATGATATTTCCTTGTGTCCTCTCAATGAAAAATACATTTTTTCCTACACCGAACAACTCAGGAAAAAATACATCGGAATCATGTATACTACTTTAATTTCAGTGTGTCAATGCTCATTTACTGACCCTACGTTCTTTTCTTTCTCATAGCTCGAGAAAATCGAAAATAAACACTTTTCTTATAATTATTTCTACAGTTATATCGAAAGTCCTTTCAATTTCGTTACTCAAAAAGCCAATTGGAGTTTAACTCTAACAGTTACAACGTGTTTTAAATTTAGTCTTTTTTGAGGTTACGAAGGCAGTCTTTTTTTTGCAAAATTATGTATTATAAAGTTTAAATCTATATTTAGTACATGAAAATCCTGCACTCGCCCGTGGAGGAACAAGTCACGGAAACAGCGCTGCTGCAGGCCGTAGAAGCGGCACTGCTGCAAGTCGTGGAACCAGCGCTGCTGCAGGCCGCAGAAGCGGCACTGCTGCAAGTCGTGGAAACAGCACTGCTGCAAGTCGTGGAAACAGCGCTGCTGCAGGTCGTAGAACCGGCACTGCTGCAGGTCGTGGAAATGGCGCAGCTGCAGGCCGCAATAGAGGTGCTCGTGCAAGTCAGGCAAGAGGTGGTGGTGCGAACCGCGGTAAAAGTGCTGCAGGCCGCGGAAAAAGCGCTGCTAACCGTGGTAGAGGTGTTGTGGGACGTGGAAGGAGCGCTGCGACTCCTGCAAATTCACGAGGAGGAAAGCGGCGTCTGCTACCAACCGAGGCTGAACATTTGGAGGTACTTTCTCCCATTAAAAAATTTAGAAAATCATATCATTTTTTGTGATTCATAGTGAGAACCGTCCTGGCTAATGAAATTTTGACGAATATTTTAATTTTCTAATTTAAGGCAATATAATAAATACAGTATAAATTATAATATAAATTTAATTTGTAGCCTGTTGATATTGTTTCTGATGATCCAGAAAATTCGGACTCGCCAAAAACTTTTCAGGGATTAATAAATGAAAAGGTATTAATTAAAGGTAGCACAGAGCGAAAAAAAAATTCGTGTCATGCACTATAAAACTAGTTTTTATTGCTACAAAAAGGCCTCTTCTCACGCCAAATAACATGTAGAGCACATGAACTCCTGGTCATGAATTTGCTCCAAAATTTGTTTTGATGTTTCCTAATAATAAAGCTTCCTATTCCTAGTTGAATCTCATGAGCCTTAGGACCCATTTTTAAAAAGGGTTTTCAATATTACCAAAAAATCTCTACGATTTTTTATCTCGAGATAGAAACACTTGCACGAACCAATTCGATGAACACAAAAGTCTTGAAATTTTTCGAAAAGCTGTCTTAATTTTTCCAGACTTTTTCGTTCTTTGAATTTTTTTCTTCAAGTGCTTCTGCCTCGAGATGAAAAATCGCATAGATTTTTGGATAATATAGAAAACTCTCTTAAACAGAATCCCTAAAGCTCATGAGATTAAACGAAGTTAGGTGCTAGTAGACTACAAAAAATTTTGGAGCAACTGAAATTTTTGATCATAACCAAAAGCATTTTGTTAAAAAAAATTTAGTACGCAACACGATATTGTTTTATGTACACGTAAAAATAATACGACATTTTTCGAAATTTATTATTTATTAACTGCGCCAATAATTTACTTACCCTTAACCCGAAATGATATTCTGCAGATTGTTGTTTATAATGAGAGTGATGAAGAGGAATTGTCTAATACATTTGGGAATGCTATCGCGCACCAAAGTATTGAGGAACCGAGACCATCCACCTCAAAGGTAACAAAAAATAAAATTCGACTTATAAACCGTCAAATAGTGACAGATGATGTGTACTTATCTCTTAACTTATACCATTGAAAAGACTGAAGATTGCCTCGAAAACAAGTACAGAAGCGAAATATAACGTCGTACTAGCGTAGCGATCTATTTTTAAGTATATATCCTTTTTGCAACTAATTTTAGCCTCGTGTGTCGATTTTTAAATCATTGTGTGTACATTTGTTACTAGATTTTTATCTTAAAAATTTAGCTCGATTTTGTACTATGCCGCTAGACTTACACCAAGATTTTCAGGACAATGATTATTTGGATAATTTATAATGGATCTGGAAATCCATCTACACTGTAGAGTCTAACCGAGTAATTTAAAATAGAACTGTATTTTAAAGTGAAAAATTACGTGATTTTTTTTGTTAAAAGTCAACGAGTATAATTCGATAACATCGGCAAGAATTTACAAAAATTGAGTCTGAAATAATATTTTGCAGGATCATGATAGCGATGAAGATGAGTTTCTAAGAGCGAGTCGTACAAGATTTGATACCTTCCGAAATTTTTTACGGATCAAAAAGTCACGCGAGATCCAAAAAGAACAGCCTGTGAGGCCAGAACGTAAAATATCCAGCCTCTCGAAGGTATTTAAACCATTCCTCTAACTGAATTTATCGAGTCTGTGAGAATTATCAGTTAAAACCCTGTTTCATACACAATCGGTAACTCGAACCCACAGCTATGTTTACAAAAAAACTGCACTCAATTATGTAATTTACGGCAAATTTATCCCTCGCTCATGTTGATGCCGCAGCCTCGTTTTATACCGGCTGACCCCTGAAAATTAAAATTTCAATAGATCTTTCTTACGATTTTTCAAAAGTAGAGAAGAAATGTTATTCAAATTTATATTTTCAGTGCTCGGTCCGTATCAGTCGGGACTTGTCTTTTTAATCTGATTTCACTTCAAGATATTTGCGGAAGTAATAAATTCTTAGATATTATGATTGCGAATAGTTTCTAGTTAAACTTACTGAAGCTAGTGTAATATTTTCCAAGTTTCGTCGAATATATACAAACCTTCGAATCCTCAGGATAATTTTCAAATCAATCTTACTGATACGAGCGATGAAGAGACATTGGCGGATGAACGGAATAATGTTACCTCAACCCCTTCAAGGGAAGCGAGCGTAAGAATCAATGAATCCGAACCGTCCACCTCAAAGGTAACGAAAAATTGCCACAATTGATAATTGAAATTGTCACCCCGATTGATAATTAAATTTGTCGGTGCGATGAAGTGTGAATTGAGACATTACTTGTTAGATTCTTTGGGCACTTATCTATTATTTCTTGACGCATCTTCATACAGAACTTGATAACATACTTTACAAAATTAAATTTTTGGAAAAAAATTATTTCTTGTTACTATCATCATTGATTTTAGCTGTCGTCATGGTGTGAATTCATGATGTTTTATGTTTATGGCATTCAAGTTTTAAGAGAAAGTTAATTAATATCAATATTTAATTTACACATACCGTTGCGCTTTCTGAAAGTGTAAAAAAGACGAGATTTTTAATCTAACTATGCATTTCTTGCTCAATCTTTTTCATCTCGTTTGATCTCGAGATATTTGCCGAATTAATTATTGTTCTTCGACTTCTATTCTCAATTCTAAATTGTTTCCAATGAATCTATAGCAAAGCGAGCATTTTCTAACGTTACAAGCGTGAACAATATACTAACCCTAAATTACTCAAAACTTTCTGCAGAATATTTTGAATCCTTTGAATTCGAGAAATGTCGAGGAATCGTCGAGTGAACGAAGTAATGTCATTTTAACCCCTCAAAGAGAAGTGAGCATAAGGATCAATGAACCCGAGCGGTCTTACACAAGGGTAACATAAAGTTATCATTTCCTTTTCTCGCTACATAAATGCAGATAACATTTTTTTATGAATCTCCCAACCTCAAGTAATATTTTGATTTGTCTTGGTAAGAGCAAAACGTTACTTTAGGCTAGGGTGCGACAAAAATTCTCGATTTTAAATCGAGATTCAAAATTCGACGATGCATTCCTTACTCAATTTTATTCATCTATTTCTACCGCGTCAAATATATACAAACTTTAAATTCCTCAGAGTGTTCTGCAGTTTTCTCTTACGGACACGAGCGATGATGAAACTTTGCCGGCTAAGCAAAGTAACATGAACTTAACCGTCCAAAGAAAAGTGATCGTAGGGCTTAACGAACCCAGACCGTCTACTTCGGAGGTAACATAAAATCTCCACGATTGATAATTCAAATGAGCAATTATCTATTATTTCCTAACGCAACGTTTTAATATTGTATTGAGAACATACTTTACAAAAAATATGCTTGGCAAAAATCGAAAAATTTCTGGACAAAAATTAAATTTTTGTAACCCATACCGTATAGATTTTTACTGTCATGATACAATTTTTTGATGCATTACAGTTGAGGCATTCAAATTTTCAGATCAAATTAGTGTTAACATTTTATCTACATGAAATTATCGGTTGAAAATATTTTCATCGCAACCTGCACTTTTAGCATACCGTTGATTTTCCTCTAAACTGCGCATAAATCGATATTTATTTTCGTTAATTGTACAAACCTTGTTCAAACTCGAGATTTAAAACTCGATAATGCATTCTTCGCTCAATCTTATTCAACTTCTCTCAAGTCTATGTGTTTTTCTAATTAATTGTTCTCTGATAATTATCATTAAAATTAGTTTTCAGTGAAACATAACGACGCGAGCCAGATTTATTTTCGAGTGCATCAAATATATACTAACACTAAATTACTCAAAACTTTCTGCAGAATGTTCTGAGTCGGTTAAATTCAAGAAATGTCGAGGATTTGTCGGGTGAACCAACTAATGTGACCTCACATTCCCAAAGAGAAGTGAGGATGAGAATCAATGAATCCGAACCTTCCACCTCACAGGTAACGTAAAATCACTACGAGTGATAATTCAAATAAGATTCGAATAATACATTTTGCACCTAGGAAGTGAAAAACTGGAAATATTGAGAGCACGTAAAAATTTATCAGCCGAGGTGAAGCCGACGCTGATAACCAAGTTCTCAGAGATTTTCTTTTTTCGCTACACAAATGCAAACAGTTTTTTTGTGAATCTCTCAACCTAAAGCAATATTTTAACTTATTTGGCTTGGCAAGAGCCAAATGTTACTTTAGGTTAGGTCATCACAAAAATATATTAATCACAATCTGTATGCCAAGCGTATGATATGTTTCCCGAAACTGCACACATAAATCGAGATTAAAAATTTGATTATGCATTCCTTTCTTAATCTTTGTCATTTTCTGTCGAGTCGAGATATTTGACTAATTTTGATTCTAAGATGACTATAATTTAAATTAGTTTCGAAGGAAAAGCATACCGGAGCTAGCATGATATATTTCTACGTGCGTCAAATAAGTACTAACCTTGAATTCCTCAGGATATTCCGCAGTTTACTCTCACTGATACGAGCATTGAAGAGACTTTACCGGATAAACGAAGTTACATGACCTTAACCTTCCACAGAGAACAGAACACGAGGATAAATGAACCCGAACTGTCCACTTCAGAGGTAATATAAAATCTCAATGATTGATAATTCAAATAAGAACCGAGACATTACTTGTTACCTCCCTTGTTTTATTATCTATTGTTATAACTAATTGTAGTTATTTAATCAATTGTTTAGACCTTAAGCTTTACCTCAAATAGTCTAGGAGTTCATTTTTGTTATATTCGAAACTGTTGCCTATGAGTACGTTGGAATAATAGATGGAACACGTCGTGTATATGTCTGTTAGGTATATGCGTATGGCGTATATGAGTTCGCGTCGGCGCGGGCTTATATTGTAAGTCCCGGGACGGAATGTATGCGTGTTATTGTAGTAGCCGCGGCGTAGCGTGAGTGTATGACTGTTGGGGAGAGACTCGTGTGCGTCTGCTAGGTATATGAGTATGGCGTATATGAGTTCGCGTCGGCGCGGGCTTATATTGTAAGTCCCGGGACGGAATGTATACGTGTTACTGTAGTAGCCGCGGTGTAGCGTGAGTGTATGACTGTTGGGGAGAGAGACTCGTGTGCGTCTGCTAGGTATATGCGTATGGCGTATATGAGTTCGCGTCGGCGCGGGCTTATATTGTAAGTCCCGGGACGGAATGTATGCGTGTTATTGTAGTAGCCGCGGTGTAGCGTGAGTGTATGACTGTTGGGAGAGAGACTCGTGTGCGTCTGCTAGGTATATGTGTACGGCGTATATCTCTTTGTGTCGGCGCGGGCTTCTATTATAAGTCCCGGGACTGAGTATACGTCTGCTGTTGTAGCAGCCGCCGCACACACACAACAGGCGACGAGTCACGGTTCTCCGGTGTTATGAAAACACCTGTATACCTGTCAAACACACGTGCTTGACGGGTGTCCGCTATTCTAGCGCTAGTTTCGCTTTGTTTTAAAGCGAAACTGTCGAACTTGTTTTAAGTTCTTTTTGCCGTGAGTTTTTCACGGGCTCGCAGAGGAAGAAAAGGAATTCAAACAAATACGTTATGTTGTATAACGTCTCCGTGGGCCGTGTTATACAGCTGGAGAGTTTGAGAGAGTAGCAGACGAGCTTGTTTTAAGCTCTTTGCCATGAGTTGTTCATGGGCTTGCAGAGGAAGAAAAGAAGGAATGAAAATGAATTTTTGAACTTACTCGTTATGTTTTATAACGGCTCCGTGGGCTGTGTTTTACAACTGGAGGTTCAAGGGAGAATGCGAGGCCTGTTGGTTTGTTCATCGGCTTTTTATACTCTCAGAATCTCTATTGTTTTAGGTGGGCTAAGTACATGTTGGAATTTGATTTGACCTAAGGTCGTAAAATTTACGAGTGGGCTGAACAAACCAACCGTCCTCGGATTCTCGATCTTTCCACGTTCCACGGGCCAAATCTTTATTATAAATATTAGACATAATTGTTGACAAAAGTGTGATACAGTGAATTGTTTAAAATCAGTGAGTTGAGACGAGTGCAACGATACCAAACAGTGCATATTTACGATGACTCAGTATTTGTTCGTGAAGTGCTAGTGATTTCATTATTATTTAATTAATTGATAGATTACTTGAGTTGATATCTGTGGTATAGTGACAATTGCTATTGTTTGATATTCTTGCCCTCGGCTTAAAGCTTAATGTAATATTGTGTTTGTAAATAATCATTTTGAGTCGTTAATACAGCCACGTGTAGTTATACTTCTATGGAGTTATTTTCTATTTTAATTGACATCATTGAGTTATAATAAAAATTGAATTCATTGAACATAATAATTAAACATAGTGAGTTAAAATATTTAGAAATCATATAAGTGTTATTAATCTTTTGTTAAAATGAGATTCGTTAATCGGGTCGGTAACTTAGGAACTCTATGATCTAGGATTGATATTTTTCTAATGTGGGTAATGGAGCGATTATCGATCGATCATGATTGTAGGCAGGAAGGAAAAAAAAACATATGATATCAGTGGCGGTGCTGGACGTCACACTATTATTCCCTTACGCAACCTTCTATTCTACCAAAAAATAATTCATGTCGTCATGCTGTAATTTTTCAAGGCATGGCATTTGTGATATTCAAAAGTTTTTAGATCGAAATGTTTTTCATTTTTTCATTACATGGAATTATCGGTTGAAAATCTATTTATCAGAATCTATATTTCAATCATACCGTGAAGTTTCTTCTATACTGCACATAAATCGAGATTCTAAATTTGTTAATGCATTCTTTGCTCAATCTTTTACATCTTCTCTCTGACGACTACTATCATTAAAATTAATTTTTAGTGAAATATACCATACCGAGCCAGATTTATTTTCAAGTGCATCAAATATATACTAATACTAAATTGCTCAAAACTTTCTGCAGAATGTTTCGAGTCGGTTGAATTCAAGAAATGTCGAGAATTTGCCTAGGGAACCAACTAATGTGACCTCAAATCCCCAAAGAGAAGTGAGAATGAGAACCAATGAATCCGAACCTTCCACCTCACAGGTAACATAAAATCACCATGAGTGATAATTCATCTCAGACGTTACTTGATACCTCCCCTGTCCAATTATCTATTATTTTTTGACGCAACCTTTTACTTTACCAAAAACTCACTTGAAAATAATCGAAAAATTCTGGGCAAATTTTTATTTTGTAACCGTTACCGTTGATTTTAACTGTTTTCATGATGTAATAAAGATAAAACTAATTAATATTGGCGTTCTTCATTCGATAATTTTCATTTAGAGGAAAATCGAAATACTAGGTGGATTAATTCTTCTCCGATTATTATAATTATAATGAGTCCTTGTGAAACATGATCGGTTTGAATTGTTACTTATAATTTCCTGCAGAACTTTCTATATCTTTTGAGAACTTTTGATGATGGCGAAGCGCCGCGTTCGCCAACTATCTCTGACTCGACATCCCAAACGGAACCACGAGCTCAAGTGAGCCAAACAATTAGAGAAAATGAAGAAAATCAACCATCTACCCCAAAGGTAACAAAATGCAATTGTAAATCCATTTAATACTTTTGCCAACACACGCATAGTCCACCAACTTATATGTCAAGAATAATTCACATTTTTCGGTATTATTTTGTAGCGAAAAAATTCATTTTTTCATGCACCGAAAAAGTTAATGTAGAAATAATTTTAATTCTTACTTAACGGCCTATAATAATGAAACAAATTCGATTACCTGGGAGTAATTACCTTATCATCGTTGCTTACGAAGAAAATCTCTTTTTTCACTTTAACCTAAAATACGCAACTTTGACGCTAATTTTAGGCGTTCGTGGAAAAAATGATATTATCAACTGATGCAGATATTGTTTTTTTAACAAAACTCGTAATTGCACTTGACTTTAGCTCATCCTATAATTTCTCGTTTTACTATAAAATTATAACTATACCCGATGAGAAATAGTAATTTACGATACAACTGCTATGAGTAACTTTTCGGCACGGCATAGTTTATGTCGAGGGTACTAATAGCAGGTCCGAAAAGTGTCTCCCAAGGTAGGAGTATTGTACGC
Organism: Trichogramma dendrolimi; assembly: GCA_034770305.1. Lineage (NCBI taxonomy): Eukaryota > Metazoa > Arthropoda > Insecta > Hymenoptera > Trichogrammatidae > Trichogramma > Trichogramma dendrolimi. The sequence goes on from JAPMIB010000013.1 coordinate 801,660, forward strand.
AGTTTTATAATACTGTGCTAAATTCAAATTTCTGGTAGCGCGAAGTGAGGATAGCGCAGGAGCGTATTGAATGTAGTGTGAACTCCGCGTCATTTAAAAAAAAAAGATTGTCTTCGTAAACATTGTCGTTATATTTTATATGTACTTGAATACATTAGCATGACATTTTTTAAAAAAAATGTTTGTAGCCTGATTCAACGGTTGCGCCTCAGTCAGCAGTGATAAAGAAAAAAAAAAAGTTTTGGAAAAAAGGCCGGAAAAATCCTACCAAACGTCCATCCACCGATTTGGCGGATGCGCCCCAGCCCACTAAAAAAAGGAGAAGAAAAAGAAAAAGTAAAATTTATTCCTACTTTTTTAAAACGAAATCTAAACCGAATCTTCCATAGTGATTTTTGACGTGAGTACCATTAAGGAGGTTCCTGTGGGTAACCGGTTAGTCAATTACGAGTTCGGACAGTAACATAGGTTAAAATACCTACTGTGTCGTCTGCTAACCCTAAAACCAGCCTGGAAAGGTTTTTGCGTTTTTAATATAAAAAATATTGAGAAAATGACTGGCAACCTCTATTTTGAGGCACGGTTTTGAAAAAAAAACATTTTTTTCTACAATTTGTATATAATTATTCGTGGGAGAATTTTGATTTTTTTACGTAAATTTTAAAAATAGCTCAAATTCGTATGCATTTGCATAAGCCTGTCTTAATTTTGGAAACGTTGATCGTATTTTTCTCAAGAAATTTTCCCAGGAATCTCCTTAACAGGACAGACCAGTGTTGAATTCTGGGAATTGAAAAACTTAAAAGATACATGCTGATATTAAAATTTTTTGTTTTGTTGTAAAATCATGCTTTTATAAGTATTTTTTTCATCATAAAACATGACTCTGATAACTTTAATGGTTTATATTAGTACATAATTCATCTATAATAACTTATGAACTCGTAGCCCTGTTCCACATGAATCAAAATGCAATATTTGATCATTGTAAATTCTACAAACCTCGGAAGCTTTTTTCGAAACATTTTCCTCAACTTAATAACAACGGTATTTGCAAAAAAGGCTGGGTAGAGTTTTATAATTTACAAGATTTAACACTGGTTTGACCCGATCAATGTGGTACGCTTATTCCCTAAAATACATTGAAAAAGGGTATTCGCTGTAGTAAAACAAAATTCATTGGCATTAAGCTAAGTTCGTATAATTATTCCATATTCTAAAATAGGTCACATTTTCTAGAACTATTTAGAGCACAAGCAGAAACAAAGTGCTAGGCAAATCAGCATCGCAGTGCCAAAGATTCCGCAGTAAACATATAATAGATATAGGCAGAAAAAATTAATATACAAACTAAAATTTACCCATTCAGCGAAGAAAAGTCTTTGCGAATCGAAAGATAATTATGAGATTTTTCACTTACTCCAAACAGCCTGACTATGTCAAAAATACTTTTTCAATGATAATGATCAACTCCGTTCCTACTTCCTGCTAAGTTTAACATATACATTTTTTTCAAGTAGAAAGTAAAAGTTGAGAAAATATTGCAATTGCACTTGGAAAAACGGAGAAATAAACAGCATTCGTAATATCTGCCAAAGATATAAGGACCGAAAAAATTTGCCCAAATTTCCGACAGATTCCTAAAATTCTTCAAAAGTCTGACTGAGACAGTGATTCTTTTTTCATTCGCACGGGCTGAATAGGGATGAATTTACCTCTTGGAATCCATATTCTCTAAGGACCGATCTTGTGCTCGATAGTGGGATCTGTGACTGCAGATTTGCTGGAGTTCTTGAAAAGTCTGACCGAGACGGTGATTCTTTTTTCATTCGCACGGGCTGAATGGGGTTGAATTAACCTCGTGGAATCCATATTCTCTGAGGACCGATCTTGAGCTCGATAGTGGGATCTGTGACTGCAGATTTGCTGGAGTTCTTGAAAAGTCTGACTGAGACGGTGATTCTTTTTTCATTCGCACGGGCTGAATCGGGATGAATTTACCTCGTGGAATCCATATTCTCTAAGGACCGATCTTGAGCTCGATAGTGGGATCTGTGACTGCAGATTTGCTGGAGTTCTTGAAAAGTCGGACCGAGACGGTGATTCTTTTTTCATTCGCACGGGCTGAATCGGGTTGAATTATTCTCGTGGAATCCATATTCTCTAAGGACCGATCTTGAGCTCGATAGTGGGATCTGTGACTGCAGATTTGCTGGAGTTCTTGAAAAGTCTGACTGAGACGTCGATTCCTCTTTCATTGGCATGGGCTGAATTGGGCTGCTATAAAGTCACGGGTGTAATGTTTTCCAGAATATGTTCGAGGGATAAATCTTTGGTCTTTTCTAATTAATATCATAATACATATGACCAGTCAGACTGAAAAGGAGTTATAGCATAACTTTGATATTTTCGCCCAATACAAACACAATCATGAAGGCTAAAATTTATATTTTAAAAGGATAAGTCACGCATCTCTTCTACTCAAAAACCATAACAAATGTGAGTTATATTAGGTTTTTCATTTGGACTGAGAAATTTTGATTACGTAAAATCGCAGCTTACATATTGTCTTGGCTAAATAATGAAGGTCAGAGTGTTATTTTCAATTGCAATTTCGCTGGAGTTCTTGAAAAGTCGGACCGAGACGGTGATTCTTTTTTCATTCGCACGGGCTGAATCGGGATGAATTTACCTAGTGGAATCCATATTCTCTGAGGACCGATCTTGAGCTCGATAGTGAGATCTGTGACTGCAGATTTGCTGGAGTTCTTGAAAAGTCTGACCGAGACGGTGATTCTTTTTTCATTCGCACGGGCTGAATCGGGTTGAATTAATCTCGTGGAATCCATATTCTCTGAGGACCGATCTTGAGCTCGATAGTGGGATCTGTGACTGCAGATTTGCTGGAGTTCTTGAAAAGTCTGACCGAGACGGCGATTCTTTTTTCATTCGCACGGGCTGAATAGGGATGAATTTACCTCGTGGAATCTATATTCTCTAAGGACCGATCTTGAGCTCGATAGTGAGATCTGTGACTGCAGATTTGCTGGAGTTCTTGAAAAGTCTGACCGAGACGGTGATTCTTTTTTCATTCGCACGGGCTGAATCGGGTTGAATTAATCTCGTGGAATCCATATTCTCTGAGGACCGATCTTGAGCTCGAAAGTGGGATCTGTGACTGCAGATTTGCTGGAGTTCTTGAAAAGTCTGACTGAGACGTCGACGATTCCTCTTTCATTGGTACGGTCCTTTTCGGGCTCATATAAACTCACGGGTGTTATTTTTTTCAACATCAGTTAGGGGGATAAATCTTTAGTCTTTGCTTATGGATATCATGTTACGCATGACCAGTCAGACTGAAAAGAGTAATAGCATTTCTTTGATATTTTCGCACTATGCAAACACATTTAAGTAGGTGGAAATTTATATTATGAAAGGATAAGTCACACAGTCGGTTCGGTTAATTTCGCGGGATCCATGTTCTCTAAGGACTGATCTGGAGCTCCATAATTTTTCTAAAAAATCAAATTTTTGTCAATTATTGGGATGTTTTATAGTACACTATGCAACCGTTATTGACTCGGGTTTTCTGCTAAATGAGGCGTTACTTTTAAGTTCCTAATGATTATGTTCTATGTGAATGCGATATTTGTGTTTTATTTCTTTTTTGTTTAGAAGTGTGTCAAAACTGCGCGGAACCCACCACCACTCGGCAAATTTTGTGGCCTTGTAAGCACAAACTTTGTTTCAATTGCGTCAACAAGCTTCTTCGTCGTTTCTGCCCGTTCTGCCTGAAGCCAATTGACTCATATTGTCCCCCAAGTCACATGGGGGGCGAAAAGTGGAACAAAGTTTTTGGGGACGAGCGGGATTTTAACTGGCACTCAACTATCGTCGACGAGCGCCCTGACATTCTTCACACGTCATCTTCGGATGACGTGTCGACCTCTGAATCCGATTAGAGGCTCGGATCTCATGATTTGTTGTTGTTAATAAAAACGAATAAAAAAATATTTTTTTAAAAGTTTATGTCTCGTTTCTTTTAAGGGGGGAAAGGTACCTTAAACCTGCATTAAAAAAAAATTCATTAAAAATTGCGAAAATAATTTTTTGGACTCTACAGAAAACTCTGCTTTTTTCACTCTTTTTCCAAAGTTTTTCACTCTGGAATATGAAAATTGAGGTCCCAGATCCTATAGAACCCTCCTCGATGAAGCAAGCCCACAGACATGAGAGGTACACCTGTGCCGTAGGATCCAGCTAAAACCGATCATTCAATCATGGTCATTGGGGTGTCATTTTGTTCAGTAGATGTTTGGTTACAAACGCAAGCACTTTCAGATATTTTAATTAATTATACACAATTTGACAGCTATATACATTTTATTCATTAATATAATAAAGATAAATGACAGATTATGCTAGCATATGGTCTGAAAAAAGTGCAAATTTAGTCCAATACCTTTGAAAGTGCTTGCGTTTGTAGCCATTCTCACGTAGAACAATCCCTGAAAATTTCAGCTCATTTGCTCAAATGGTTCATATGGAAAATTACGGCAACAGAGCAATTTTGAGATGAAACGTAACTGCCCAAGAGTTGAAAAAAACAAAAATACACCAATATATGTCATAATGATACTCTCATGTCACTGAGGCTGCTTTAAACTTTTTGGACAATAAAAAACAGTAATTCAACTTGAATTTTCAACATATTGGACCCACAAGAACAATGTTCATTATCCCAGACAGAACAAAGTCAAATGCGACAATTTCATTTTTAATTTGTACTAAAATGTTAGTATACGTTATATGGGTTTTATATGGGAACTAGTAACTAAGTTGATTATGTCTAAATCAACTTTTTACACAAATATGCACAATCTCACATTAGAACTTGAACCCAGTCCTCTACCTATTCACTAACATTCATAAAATCACTGGATCTATAATTGGAAATAAAATCACTCAAAATTGATCAATTATCACTAATCTTGTTTATCACATGCAACATACAATTATACATGACACAGTCATATACAAATACATAATTTACAGTGACATACATATACACTGATGTATATATGTCAATTTACTTATGTACACTGTATTTCTTGAATTTGACCTGCTAAAAATGTCACATTTTCATAAAAAGCTATTGAAACTTCTTCATAGCTTCATTATGAAACACTATGTTGAGTTGCAAAGATATAATTGCACTCTACATATACTTTTTCACTTTCAAAAAAAAATGTAATTATTAGCCATTGGAAAATGAAGAAGCAGTCAGCAGACTGTTATTGAGATATGACCTAGGCTCGCGCACGAAACTGAGAGAGACAGAAGATATACCTAAAGCCACGTGCTGCGAGTGGTGGGCGTTACTGTACATCTATACCAATGTAAACAAACAAATTTCTACTGGATGTACTCTAACCAAAGAATAAAATGAGTACCACTAGATGGCGCTACCGACTTATGAAAGTCCGGAGATTCATGAAAGAACGGCAATGTTTTTTTTGAGTTGTTTTATTCACTTTTCCTGTAATAATCATAAAAGTATCGGTACTAAATAGGCTGTACCTCACGGTAAAGTTAAAATTTAAAAATTCTGATCACGGCACTGGAAAGCTGAGGAAAATCCTATCGAAAAGGTCAATAAAAAAAAATTTTTTTGTTGAGATTTTAGGTACCTTTCCCCCCTTAATGTAATAATATGATTATTTATAGAATATAATATAATAATATATATAATTATATATATATATAGCGTGACATAATAAAGTTGGAGGAATATTATTCGCACATTTGTATTTATTTATCGGAATGTTTTAGAGTGTCAGGCGAAGATTATCTATACGCTAAATTTAATGATCGAGTCAGAATTGCTGATAAACGAGTATTCTTAGAGAAAAAAATTTTGTTTTTGAAAAAATGTAAAAAAATAGGTTCTGCGTACAGTAAGTGAAAGAAAATTTTTTTCATCAATTTAACACTATTTTCAAGTTCAAATCGGTGCAAAAAACGCTGAGAAATGTTAATTTAAAATCCGAAATTATGTCGGGACTTGAAATTTTTGTTACTCATAACCTCGCTTCTCGTACTCGAAGCCGAGTGGGGCCTCACACACAAAAATGAGCAAATGAAATATTTATCGATGATTGGTCAAAGGGAAAACTTGGCACAAAGATTAGCGATGATTACCAGTCGTTCTAGTAGAGAAAAGTGGCTAGCCTTATCAACAGAAGCAATACTGATGCGGGCATCCAGGACGATCATAAGGTCCAAGTAACATTTAATCGATACTGTACCATATGGAGAATTTGGCATTATGATTTTGACACCATTAACACACAGCCGCGCGAGTAAAATGTTACGAGTATCGTAAAAACACAGTAGATGGTCAGATGGAAAATGATTCAACCATAACATAAAACGGTGGTAGTCTCGACGCTCATAATCTCAAATAATACGGAAAAGTTGGCATTCGAGTTCATTGGTCCAATAGTCAAGCAACATTCAACCAATATGATAGGATGGGTTTGAAAAACATTTATCTTACAAAAAGATGAGGCTCGTATCCAGGCAGATGCATAATTGTAATCTTGCTCCAAAACAGCCCCTTACAGGAGAGGAAAAGTTGGCATTTTACATTTTTACACTAAACACGAGCCCACGACCGAACCAATGGTACTTAAAATCGATATCGCATGACTACGTCGCATGTGTATGCATACGAATATCCATGAGTTTACCAGAGCTTTCCATTGAACTTAGTATGCTTATGACACTCGGAAAAGTTGGCATTTTACATTTTTAAGCGAAAAACGAGCCCACGACCGAACCAATGGTACTTAGAATCAGTATCGCATTGCTACGTCCCATACGAAACCAGGCGGGTTTCTAGAGCTTTTCATCGAACTCAGATGATTTCGACACTCGGAAAAGTTGGCATTTTACATTTTAAGCGAAAAACGAGCCCACGGCCGAACCAATGGTACTTTAATCAGTATCGCATTGCTACGTCCCATACGAACCAGGAGGGTTTCTAGAGCTTTTAATCGAACTCAGTATGATTTCGACACTCGGAAAAGTTGGCATTTTACATTTTAAGCGAAAAACGAGCCCACGGCCGAACCAATGGTTTATAATCAGTTATCGCATTGCTACGTTCCATACGAAGCCAGGGGGTTTCTAGAGCTTTTCTACGAACTCAGTATGATTATGACACTCGGAAAGTTGGCATTTTTAATTTGTACGCTGAACACGAGCCCACGAACGAACCATGCTACTTATCAATGATATCGCATGACAACGTCGCATGTGTATGCGTACAAGTATCCATGAGTTTTACCAGAGCTTTCAATTGAACTTAGTATGATTCCGACACTCGGAAAAGTTGGCATTTTACATTTTTAAGCGAAAAACGAGCCCAGGCCGAACAATGGTACTTATAATCAGATCGCATTGCTACGTCCCATACGAAACCAGGAGGGTTTCTAGAGCTTTTAATCGAACTCAGTATGATTTCGACACTCGGAAAAGTTGGCATTTTACATTTTTAAGCGAAAAACGAGCCCACGGCCGAACCAATGGTACTTATAATCAGTATCGCATTGCTACGTTCCATACGAAGCCAGGAGGGTTTCTAGAGCTTTTCTACGAACTCAGTATGATTATGACACTCGGAAAAGTTGGCATTTTACATTTTTAAGCGAAAAACGAGCCCACGGCCGAACCAATGCTACTTATAAACGATATCGCATGACAACGTCGCATACGAAGCCAGGAGGGTTTCTAGATCTTTTCATCGAACTCAGTGTGATTATGACACTCGGAAAAGTTGGCATTTAAAATTTTTACGCTAAACACGAGCCCACGAACGAACCAATGCTACTTATAAATGATATCGCATGACAACGTCGCATGTGTATGCGTACGAGTATCCATGAGTTTTACCAGAGCTTTCCATTGAACTCAGTATGATTTTGACCCTCGGAAAAGTTGGCATTTTACATTTTTAAGCGAAAAACTAGCCCACGGCCGAACCAATGGTACTTAGAATCAGTATCGCATTGCTACGTCCCATACGAAGCCAGGAGGGTTTCTAGAGCTTTTCAACGAATTCAGTATGATTATGACACTCGGAAAAGTTGGCATTTTACATTTTTAAGCGAAAAACGAGCCCACGGCCGAACCAATGCTACTTATAAACGATATCGCATGACAACGTCGCATGTGTATGCGTACAAGTATCCATGAGTTTTACCAGAGCTTTCCATTGAACTTAGTATGCTTATGACACTAGGAAAAGTTGGCATTTTACATTTTTACGCTAAACACGAGCCCACGAACGAACCAATGCTACTTATAAACGATATCGCATGACAACGTCGCATACGAAACCAGGAGGGTTTCTAGAGCTTTTAATCGAACTCAGTGTGATTATGACACTCGGAAAAGTTGGCATTTAAAATTTTTACGCTAAACACGAGCCCACGAACGAACCAATGCTACTTATAAATGATATCGCATGACAACGTCGCATGTGTATGCGTACGAGTATCCATGAGTTTTACCAGAGCTTTGCATTGAACTTAGTATGCTTATGACACTAGGAAAAGTTGGCATTTTACATTTTTAAGCGAAAAACGAGCCCACGGCCGAACCAATGGTACTCATAAACGATGTCGCATGACTACGTCGCATGTGTATTAGAAGTAGCAATTGAACTGAGTATTCTTCTGGCCATATCCAAACGATTACTTATGCTGTGTTTTCACACAGTCAACATTATGTTATGCATCAAATAATTTGTTATGATTTTCTCGGCAAGTAATTAAGCAACAGATCATTTTTTTTCGAAAAATGTATTTTTGCATTTGTTACTTAAAAATTCGTTTCATATTGCAGTATCTACATTTTTCATGCGTTAACATGTAACTTACATTAATTTAAACTAAGAGAAACGTACATTCATGAGAAACGTACATGTGTATACGTACGTATACACATTCAAACTCGTAATTCTTACTCTAATGCCTTTTTTTTAGTTAATAGTTAATGTGAGGCTGAACATGGCCTCCATTGTGCTCAACCACACATTCCATAACTCGCAAGAGGTGTCTTCGGACACGCTGTAACTCGCGTGGTGTCACCGTAGCCCATGCTCGATGAATCCTCTCGATCATGTCGTCTGCGGTAGTTGGCTCGTCACGGTAGCATAAATCTTTTATTTTACCCCAGAGGTAAAAATCACAAGGTGTCAGGTCGGGTGAACGCGCTGGCCATCTGCGATCCTGCCTTGACCTATAACCCATCCACCGGTCGGCGAACATTTCGTTCAAGCAGGCGGTTACATCGATGGTACCGTGACACGTTGCTCCGTCAAGTTGCCACCACATATCTTGCATTCGTATTGGATTGTTGGCCAGCAATTCTGGCAATCGTTGCAACAACTCCAAGTACGTATCGCCGTTCATCGTAGCGTCGAGAATCACTGGTCCAACGAGTCGATCGCCTACTATTCTCCCCCAAACATTAACAGACCAGCGATCTTGGTATTCTACATCTCGTACCCACTTCGGATTTTCCGCAGCCCAGAATCTAAAATAGAATTTTTTTTTCTTAACCAATGATTTAAAAATATGCGAGTTTTTTCCAACGTACCTATCATTTTGTTTATTAAGAACTCCTCTCGGTGTAAATCTTGATTCATCTGTAAAACAGATGAATCGGGTCCAACCTGGCTGTTGCTGTTCTTGTTGTAGAAACCATCGCGCGAATCTTAATCTGTTTGGTAGATCTTGTGGTTTTTGCTTTGGCTGCTTGATGTATTTTGAAAGGCCGCATAACATCTCTCGCTATACGGCGCACTACTTCTCGGTTTGCCCCTAAATCATTTATAATTATAATTATAAAAATTTGTCGTAAATACGAGTGAATGACATAAGTGAAGAAATGTTTGAATGTGAATTTGCTTTGCGTTTTTTATGAACTATGATCTTATAGTTTTATTGAGATCGTGTACGTGTGTACTAATAAATCGATTATAAAATACTCACCCAGTTGTCGAGCTAAGGCTCGTGCGCTTTGCGCCCATTATCCTGCAACGTCCTCCAGCACTACCTCCCGCAACGGATCGCGCACTCGTCCTCTTCTCGGGCCGCGATTTGCTCGACGGTCAACCAAGGTGCCAGTTTCTTGGTATTGCCTCCATAATCTGAAAATAATAGAAAAATGTTTTAGAATAAATGAATAAAAAGATTTGTTGCTTCATCACATCATTAATCAATTACTTATCATTCATGGGTACTTACCTTTGGAAAGTTTGCTCCGACGGCACTGGAGCACCGTAATCGCGTTCAAAAATTCGCTGAGCGTAGATAAAATTCGGATCACCGTTTCGGCAACTCGGTTGCGAGGTCTGCCAGGTCGTCTTGGCTCCTCAACAATATTTTCGGGATCTCGTGCCCTAATGAGGCACTCAAACATCCGGTTTCGCTTAATTTGCGCTTGCTGTTGTGCTTGCGCCATTTCAACAAACAATAACGTATAACCGCAGTTTTTACAATATTTATTTTAAACAATTTTTTTATGTTATTCCTATATTCACGTCATAGCAACAATTTATAGCTGTATTCCGTCGAGAACTTTATTTATAACCTATTGCTGAGTTCATTGTAGTTGAGAATATAAACAAACATTTATATATGACTAGATACGTGCCGTTAAACAAATATATTTTTGAAAAAATTAGATAAATTGTTAAAACTAAGAAAGTATGCGCGTGAAAAGTTAATTATACATATTAGTTCTCCCAAAGAACTTTTAGACATAGCCGAGGAAGCGATCGGAGCAGATATTGTGCGGAATAAGGATGGAGCTGCCGAACTGGCGAATTATTTTGAAGAATTCGGAGGAGTTTATAAATTTTACCATGAAGATCTGTGGTTGATGAGCCCGACATTTCTCATCATTTTTTACTGCTTTTTGTGAGTATTTTCATTCTTTTATTCATGTAAAAATCTTTTTCTCTGGATAATGTAATTTTAATTGCAGGCATAAAATAATGGGTTATGATGACGTCAAATATCTGATGACTTGGTCGGCCCAAAATTGTCGGGACATCGTAAAATTTGTCACGAAGGAAGAAGTACCTTTAAACGATCCGAAAGTTCGCATTGTTCGCTCTATCTCAGAAAGATGAGTTTGGCGAGTTCAGAAGCCGCTGAATTAGTGAGACAAGAATTCGAGCGAGCTTTGAATGAGCGCTTCGAAAAGCTCACTGTGGAGCAGATAAAAAAATGCTCCAGGAAAAACTATTGGCATTTTTGTAAGTATATATACACGTAAAAAGAAACTCTATTGTTTAAAAAATTATTCAATAACCATTTATTTACAGGAACTTTGGCCAAGATTGATCGAAATGAACAGTTCGAATACAAAAAGCAGAAAAGCGTGCGTGTGTGAGAATTGATGAGTATGGATGTGTATACTTGCGAGCTTTTGTGAGCTTATGATGTTTATACATTAAAGATGTTAATGCTTGAAAAATTCAAATTTTTGAGAAATAAATTCAGAAATGAATATTTCAAAAAAATGTTCCGTTTCTTAATTATTTGCTAAACTGATAATAATGATATATTTCATACATAAGATCATTCTAATTGAATTTGTAAAATCGCAGAATACAAGATTTCTCAATACGGTCAGAAGCTTACTCAGTTCAATGAAAAGCTCAGGTAAAACTCTAGGATACGCTTACGCATACACATGCGACGTTGTCATGCGAATCGTTTATAAGTAGCATTGGTTCGTTCGTGGGCTCGTGTTTAGCGTAAAAATTAAAATGCCAACTTTTCCGAGTGTCAAATCATACTGAGTTCGATGAAAAGCTCTAGAAACCCTCCTGGTTTCGTATGGGACGTAGCAATGCGATACTGATTATAAGTACCATTGATTCGGCCGTGGGCCCGTTTTTCGCTTAAAAATGTAAAATGCCAACTTTTCCTAGTGACATAAGCATACTAAGTTCAATGGAAAGCTCTGGTAAAACTCATGGATACTCGTACGCATACATGCGACGTTGTCATGCGATATCGTTTATAAGTAGCATAGGTTCGGCCGTGGGCTCGTTTTTCGCTTAAAAATGTAAAATGCCAACTTTTCCGAGTGTCATAAGCATACTAAGTTCAATGGAAAGCTCTGGTAAAACTCATGGATACTCTTACGCATACACATGCGACGTTGTCATGCGATATCGTTTATAAGTAGCATTGGTTCGGCCGTGGGCTCGTTTTTCGCTTAAAAATGTAAAATACCAACTTTTCCTAGTGTCATAAGCATACTAAGTTCAATGGAAAGCTCTGGTAAAACTCATGGATACTTGTACGCATACACATGCGACGTTGTCATGCGATATCATTGATAAGTAGCATTGGTTCGTTCGTGGGCTCGTGTTTAGCGTACAAATTAAAAATGCCAACTTTTCCGAGTGTCATAATCACACTGAGTTCGATGAAAAGATCTAGAAACCCTCCTGGCTTCGTATGCGACGTAGCAATGCGATACTGATTCTAAGTACCATTGGTTCGGCCGTGGGCTAGTTTTTCGCTTAAAAATGTAAAATGCCAACTTTTCCGAGTGTCGGAATCATACTAAGTTCAATGGAAAGCTCTGGTAAAACTCATGGATGCTCGTACGCATACACATGCGACGTTGTCATGCGATATCATTTATAAGTAGCATTGGTTCGTTCGTGGGCTCGTGTTTAGCGTAAAAATTTAAAATGCCAACTTTTCCGAGTGTCATAATCATACTGAGTTCGATGAAAAGATCTAGAAACCCTCCTGGCTTCGTATGCGACGTTGTCATGCGATATCGTTTATAAGTACCATTCGTTCGTTCGTGGGCTCGTGTTTAGCGTAAAAATTTAAAATGCCAACTTTTCCGAGTGTCGAAAACATACTGAGTTCGATGAAAAGCTCTAGAAACCCTCCTGGTTTCGTATGGGACGTGGCAATGCGATACTGATTATAAGTACCATTGGTTCGGCCGTGGGCTCGTGTTTAGTGTAAAAATGTAAACTGCCAACTTTTCCGAGTGTCATAAGCATACTAAGTTCAATGGAAAGCTCTGGTAAAACTCATGGATACTCTTACGCATACACATGCGACGTTGTCATGCGATATCATTGATAAGTAGCATTGGTTCGTTCGTGGGATCGTGTTTAGCGTAAAAATTTTAAATGCCAACTTTTCCGAGTGTCATAATCATACTGAGTTCGATGAAAAGATCTAGAAACCCTCCTGGTTTCGTATGGGACGTGGCAATGCGATACTGATTATAAGTACCATTGGTTCGGCCGTGGGCTCGTGTTTAGTGTAAAAATGTAAAATGCCAACTTTTCCGAGTGTCATAATCACACTGAGTTCGATGAAAAGATCTAGAAACCCTCCTGGCTTCGTATGCGACGTTGTCATGCGATATCGTTTAGTAGCATTGGTTCGGCGTGGGCTCGTTTTTCGCTTAAAAATGTAAAATGCCAACTTTTCCGAGTGTCGGAATCATACTAAGTTCAATGGAAAGCTCTGGTAAACTCATGGATACTTGTACGCATACACATGCGACGTTGTCATGCGATATCATTGATAAGTAGCATTGGTTCGTTCGTGGGCTCGTGTTCAGCGTACAAATTAAAAATGCCAACTTTTCCGAGTGTCATAATCATACTGAGTTCGTAGAAAAGCTCTAGAAACCCTCCTGGCTTCGTATGGAACGTAGCAATGCGATACTGATTATAAGTACCATTGGTTCGGCCGTGGGCTCGTTTTTCGCTTAAAAATGTAAAATGCCAACTTTTCCGAGTGTCGAAATCATACTGAGTTCGATGAAAAGCTCTAGAAACCCGCCTGGTTTCGTATGGGACGTAGCAATGCGATACTGATTCTAAGTACCATTGGTTCGGTCGTGGGCTCGTTTTTCGCTTAAAAATGTAAAATGCCAACTTTTCCGAGTGTCATAAGCATACTAAGTTCAATGGAAAGCTCTGGTAAAACTCATGGATATTCGTATGCATACACATGCGACGTAGTCATGCGATATCGATTTTAAGTACCATTGGTTCGGTCGTGGGCTCGTGTTTAGTGTAAAAATGTAAAATGCCAACTTTTCCTCTCCTGTAAGGGTCTGTTTGGAGCAAGATTACAATTATACATCTGCCTGGATACGAGCCTCATCTTTTTGTAAGATAAATGTTTTTCAAACCCATCCTATCATATTGGTTGAATGTTGCTTGACTATTGGACCAATGTACTCGAATGCCAACTTTTCCGTATTATTTGAGGATTATGAGCGTCGAGACCACCACCGTTTTATGTTATGGTTGAATCATTTTCCATCTGACCATCTACTGTGTATTTTACGATACTCGTAACATTTTACTCGCGCGGCTGTGTGTTAATGGTGTCAAAATTCATAATGCCAAATTCTCCATATGGTACAGTATCGATTAAATGTTACTTTGGACCTTATGATCGTCCTGGATGCCCGCATCAGTATTGCTTTTGTTGATAAGGCTAGCCACTTTTTCTACTACTAGAACGACTGGTAATCATCGCTAATCTTTATGTGCCAAGTTTTCCCTTTGACCAATCATCGATAAATATTCATTTTGCTCATTTTTGTGTGTGAGGCCCCACTCGGCTTCGAGTACGAGAAGCGAGGTTATGAGTAACAAAAATTTCAAGTCCCGACATAATTTTCGGATTTTTTAAATTAACATTTCTCAGCGTTTTTTGCACCGATTTGAACTTGAAAATAGTGTTAAATTGATGAAAAAAAATTTTCTTTCACTTACTGTACGCAGAACCTATTTTTTTACATTTTTTCAAAAAAAAAATTTTTTTCTCTAAGAATTACTCGTTTATCAGCAATTCTGACTCGATCATTAAATTTAGCGTATCGATAATCTTCGCCTGACACTCTAAAACATTCCGATAAATAAATACAAATGTGCGAAATAATATTCCTCCAACTTTATTATGTCACGCTATATATATATATATATACAGTATGTTCCAGATAAAGCGCACACTTTTCCGATTTAGATTAAAAATAGTTAGAGACTCGATGGTCTATACTTAATATACATCAAATTAAAGATAATTGCTTCAACTTTAAAGTAATACGCTATGTAAGGACGTATGGGACATGGTTATCAAATAATCACCACGAGAAATTATGAAAAAAAAAAAAATTTGTCCAAATGGGTTATAATATTTTTTTCTTAAAGCTAATTTTTTTCGACAGCTTTTGCTGTACATTTTATGTGCAGAACTGCCCATGATTTCGCTATAAAAATTTTTTTATCAGGCCTCGCTGAAATAATTTTGGTGATACAGCGACGCGTTCGATTGTTCAATAGCGACGGCGAACAGGGGTTCTCATTCTCAACCGACTTACCTCTGAAAATGTTAATTTTATAAAAAATTTCTTAAGAGCCACTTTTAAGATGCGCACTCGCCGTCGAATTGACTTTTAAATCGATTGGCCCTTTCGAGTACGCGATTGACGGTAAATAACCTTGCTGGCTAAATCTAGTAAATACCCGGCTCTGGCTGACATTCGGTACGAATATCAGAGAAGTGGTGAGTTGAATTTCGTACTTTTTACATGTGCATTCGCCGTCGAATTGAGTTTTGAATCGATTTTCCTTTATAAAAATCTATGAGCATTCGATCGACGGTAAATAACACGGCTGGTCGAATCCGAAAAATACCCGGCTCCGGCTGACATTCGGTACGAATATCAGAGAAGTGGTGAGTTCAATTTCGTACTTTTCTTACGCGTATTCGCCGTCGAATCGACTTTTGAATCGATTGGGCATTATAAAAATCTATGAGTATGCGATCGACGGTAAATAACAAGGCTGGTCAAATCCGAAAAATACCCGGCTACGGCTGATATTCGGTACGAATATCAGAGGAGTGGTGAGTTGAATTTCGTACTTTTTATACGCGTATTCGCCGTCGAATCGACTTTTGAATCGATTTTCCTTTATAAAAATCTATGAGTATGCGATCGACGGTAAATAACACAGCTGGCAATACCCTGAACATACTCGGCTACGGCTGACATTCGGTATGAATGTCAGAGAAGACTTGAGTTGAATTTCGTACGTTTTATACGCGTATTCGCCGTCGAATCGACTTTTGAATCGATTTTCCTTTATGAAAATCTATGAGTATGCGATCGACGGTAAATAACACAGCTGGCAATACCCTGAACATACTCGGCTACGGCTGACATTCGGTATGAATGTCAGAGAAGACTTGAGTTGAATTTCGTACTTTTTATACGCGTATTCGCCGTCGAATCGACTTTTGGATCGATTGGGCTTTTTCAAAATCTATGAGCATGCGATTGACGGTGAATAACCTGGCTGGTTAAAACTCGAAAATACTAGGTAATGGCTGAGATTCGGTACGAATATCAGAGGAGTGGTGAGTTCCATTTCGTACTTTTCATACGCGTATTCGCCGTCGAATCGACTTTTGAATCGATTTTCCTTTCTGAAAATCTATGAGCATTCGATCGACGGTAAATAACCCGGCTGGTCGAATCCGAAAAATATCCGGCTACGGCTGATATTCGATACGAATCTCAGAGGAGTGGTGAGTTGAAGTTCGTACTTTTCATACGCGTATTCGCCGTCGAATCGACTTTTGAATCGATTGGGCTTTATAAAAATCTATGAGTATTCGATCGACGGTAAATAACACAGCTGGCAATACCCTGAACATACTCGGCTACGGCTGACATTAGGTATGAATGTCAGAGAAGACTTAAGTTGAATTTCGTACGTTTTCTACGCGTATTCGCCGTCGAATCGACTTTTGGATCGATTGGGCTTTTTCAAAATCTATGAGCATGCGATTGACGGTGAATAACCTGGCTGGTTAAAACTCGAAAATACTACACGTATTCACCGTCAAATCAAGTTTTGAATCGATTGGGCTTTATAAAAATCTATGAGCATTCGATCGACGGTAAATAACACAGCTGGCAATACCCTGAACATACTCGGCTACGGCTGACATTCGGTATGAATGTCAGAGGAGTGGTGAGTTGAATTTCGTACTTTTCATACGCGTATTCGCCGTCGAATCGACTTTTGGATCGATTGGGCTTTTTCAAAATCTATGAGCATGCGATTGACGTCGAATAACCTGTCTGGTTAAAACTCGAAAATACTAGGTAATGGCTGACATTCGGTACGAATATCAGAGAAGTGGTGAGTTGAATTTCGTACTTTTTACATGTGCATTCGCCGTCGAATCGAGTTTTGAATCGATTTTCGTTTATAAAAATCTATGAGCATGCGATCGACGGTGAATAACCTGGCTGGTTAATCCCCGAAAATACTCGGTAATGGCTGATATTCGATACGAATATCAGAGGAGTGCTGGGTTGCATTTCGTACTTTTCATACGCGTATTCGCCGTCGAATCGACTTTTGAATCGATTTTCCTTTCTGAAAATCTATG
The DNA here is from genome assembly GCA_034770305.1 of Trichogramma dendrolimi. NCBI lineage: Eukaryota > Metazoa > Arthropoda > Insecta > Hymenoptera > Trichogrammatidae > Trichogramma > Trichogramma dendrolimi. Next base: position 819,206 of record JAPMIB010000013.1, read on the forward strand.
AGCATTCGATCGACGGTAAATAACCCGGCTGGTCGAATCCGAAAAATACCCGGCTACGGCTGATATTCGATACGAATATCAGAGGAGTGGTGAGTTCAATTTCGTACCGAATGTCAGCCGGAGCCGGGTATTTTTCGGATTCGACCAGCCTTGTTATTTACCGTCGATCGCATACTCATAGATTTTCATAAAGGAAAATCGATTCAAAACTCGATTCGACGGCGAATACGCGTATAAAAAGTACGAAATTCAACTCACCACTCCTCTGATATTCGTACCGAATATCAGCCGTAGCCGGGTATTTTTCGGATTTGACCAGCCTTGTTATTTACCGTCGATCGCATACTCATAGATTTTTATAATGCCCAATCGATTCAAAAGTCGATTCGACGGCGAATACGCGTAAGAAAAGTACGAAATTGAACTCACCACTTCTCTGATATTCGTACCGAATGTCAGCCGGAGCCGAGTATGTTCAGGGTATTGCCAGCTGTGTTATTCACCGTCGATCGCATGCTTATAGATTTTTATAAAGGAAAATCGATTCAAAACTCGATTCGACGGCGAATGCACATGTAAAAAGTACGAAATTCAACTCACCACTTCTCTGATATTCGTACCGAATGTCAGCCGGAGCCGGGTATTTACTAGATTTAGCCAGCCTTGTTATTCACCGTCGATCGCATGCTCATAGATTTTTATAATACCCAATCGATTCAAAACTCGATTCGACGGCGAATGCACATGTAAAAAGTACGAAATTTAACTCACCACTTCTCTGATATTCATACCGAATGTCAGCCGTAGCCGAGTATGTTCAGGGTATTGCCAGCAAGGTTATTTACCGTCAATCGCGTACTCGAAAGGGCCAATCGATTTACAAGTCAATTCGACGGCGAATGCGCATCTTAAAAGTGGCTCTTAAGAAATCTTTTTTATAAAATTAACATTTTCAGAGGTAAGTCGGTTGAGAATGAGAACCCCTGTTCGCCGTCGCTAGTGAACAATCGAACGCGTCGCTGTATCACCAAAATTATTTCAGCGAGGCCAGATAAAAAATTTTCATAGCGAAATCATGAGGAGTTCTGCACATAAAATGTACAGCAAAAGCTGTCGAAAAAAATTAGCTTTAAGAAAAAAATATTATAACCCATTTGGACAAATTTTTTTTTTTTTCATAATTTCTCGTGCCGATTATTTGATAACCATGTCCCATACGTCCTTACATAGCGTATTACTTTAAAGTTGAAGCAATTATCTTTAATTTGATGTATATTAAGTATAGACCATCGAGTCTCTAACTATTTTTAATCTAAATCGGAAAAGTGTGCGCTTTATCTGGAACATACTGTATATACTAGGGGGGCTCCGCCCCCCTGCTCGCTCCGCTCGCCAACCCCCCGTTTGAAATTTTAAGAATAATAATTATTCAATTACAAAATATTTATTGATTAAATATGAATATGTACAAATATGTTATGTCCAGAATTTAACGAGTTTTTTTTATTACTTATAACGTTAGTGATAAGGAATAATTCGATAAGTGTAGTGTTTATACCTTTATAGCACTGCGTGGCATAAGTTCACATTTATGGCACGCTTTTCGGTGGCATAAGTCGCACATTCTGGCACCGCTGCGTTCGCATCACACTCGCATACGCTCGTGCGCCACCCTCACTTTGCGGTACCAGAAAGTGCGACTTATGCATCGGAAAAGGGGGCATAAATGTGAACTTTGCACAGTACTATAAAACGTTGTTCGATACTCGGGCCATAGGGGACACTTTTCGGCCCAGCTATTAGGACCCTCGCTGCGCTCGGGCCCTAAACTACGCCGTGCCAAAAAGTGTTACTTATGGCACTTGTATCGAAAATTACTATTTCCACCACACCTACGAAATCAGTTGATTTTTGGCACATCAATGTATTGATCAACGTTGAGCAAAAACATATAAAAATTGGTTTATACATTTTAAATAATTTATACTTAATACTAACGTAACATACATAATATAACTAATATCGTTTCCACACCACCTATGAAAGAAGTTTTTTCGTGTCCATTAAACATTATCATTTGTCGCCATCAAATGTTAATGTTTCAATGTGGCCGAAAAATGTTTCAAGAGGTAGATATTCCGGCGCGTTTTTTTTTAAAGTGGTGTCCCTTATTAATTTAATTATTAATTTAGAAATTATTATTTATTAAAATTATTAATTTTGTACCTCTACTCCAATATATCTTCCCTGTTGCCATACAGACGATTGTATGAACCGTTAACGTGATACAAGAGAAAACGTTCGATCTCTTCGCCTCGGAAAATTTCCTTAATTTCGTCTTTGTAACTAACATCGATCATACATATAAATTTCTTCTCCCTTATTTCCTTATAATTGTTTCCTGATAAGGAAACGACCTCTACGATGTTGAACTTGCAGGCCGCATGGAAATGCATGAATCCAAACTCGTCGGTGTAGTTCACGTCGAATCTGTCATATATTTTAAAGAGATGACGGACCGTTTCGGAATAAATATTAGACTCGTCGTTGTAGTTCACGTCGAATCTGTCATATATTTTACAGAGATGACCGTAATTAATTTTTCTTCGACCTGTTTACAGTTATGTATAATTTACCACCGGAAAAGTAATATTTGCCTTTTTTTACACTTATCGTGTCGTCAATTTTTACAGGAATTTGGATATGCTTATTCCATAAATCCAGTCTTATATGCATCTTATATGATAATTCTTATCTTCATCTTCATACAGTATCTCCATTCTTTGCTTTGGAAAACGCATTTTTTTCTTCAATAAAATTATGTGGATTAGGCCTTTAAATTTTTTAATTATTTTATTATTATATTTAATTTAGTAATTTACAATACCACAATTTACACACCATTATTATTTCATTAATCATGATAAGACATAACTTCCAATAATTTGTAATTTTGTACCTATCTTCCAATTTTTTTTGTCCAATGACTCTTTTGTTAGAATAACATCCAATTTGATCGGAGTTAATTCGTCAATTTATCAGGTCAATCCGGTCATTACTTCCCTGCGTCTGTTTACAGTTACGTATAATTTACCACTGTAAAAATAAGATGTGTCTCTTTTTACTATTATCCTGTCATCTACACCGGGTTCGTCTATGTTCCTTCTTAATATCCTTCTCTTAATTTCCTAATCCAGACTCGTCGGTGTAATTCACGTCGAATCAGTCATATATTTAATAAATTTATCTTCATCGACGCCGGGTTTGTCTATGTTCCTTCCTAATTTTCTTATGTTTTTTTATCCTGTCACTAATTTTGACGACAATATCGTCGCAGTCATACTGGCAGACCACGTAAAAATGACATTACATTTTTAATTTTCGATATCTTCGGCTCGAACAATATCGATCTCTTTCAATCTTTCTAAGCTTGGGATATCTCTATCGACCTCGTCTTCTGATTGTAAGTCGTTGACTTCATTAATTTTGTCTATCGTTGACTTCATTAATTATGTCTCGTCTTTGTAACCGATATCGATTAACAAATCGATGAACAAATCTTTCCCATTAACGTACAGACGTCTGTCTGCACCTTAATCGTACCTTGGTATGTCTTGATCCACCTCGTTCTCGGAATCTAAGTAGTCAACATTATCATTTTTGTCTTAGGCATAACTGTTGTAGCATACATAAAAAAAATAAGATTTATTTTCTCATGAATTTTGTAAAAACAATATCATTCCCTTCCTAATTTTTCTTATTATTATTCATTAATCACGATAATACATAATTTCCAATAATTTGTAATTTTATACCTATATTCCAATTTTTTTTGTCCAATGACTCTTTTGTTAGAATAACATCCAATTTGATCAGAGTTAATTCGTCAATTTATCATGATAATACATAATTTCCAATAATTGTAATTTTGTACCTATATTCCAATTTTTTTTGTCCAATGACTCTTTTGTTAGAATAACATCCAATTTGATTGGAGTTAATTCGTCAATTTATCAGGTCAATCCGTTCATTCCTTTCCTGCGTCTGTTTACAGTTACGTATAATTTACCACTGTAAAAATAAGATGTGTCTCTTTTTACTATTATCCTGTCATCGACGCCGTGTTCGTCTATGTTCCTTCCTAATTTTCTTATGTTTTTTTATCCTGTCACTAATTTTGACGACAATATCGTCGCAGTCATACTGGCAGACCACGTAAAAATGAGTAAATCCAGACTCGTCGGTGTAATTCACGTCGAATCTGTCATATATTTAAAAAATTTATCTTCATCGACGCCGGGTTCGTCTAAGTTCTTCCTAATTTTCCCTTTTCGTAATCCTGAAAATCCAGACTCGTCGGTGTAATTCACGTCGAATATGTCATATATTTAAAAAATGTATCTTCGTCGACGCCGGGTTCGTCTAAGTTCCTTCCTAATTTCCTTATATTTTTTATACTGTCACTAATTTTGACGACAACAATTTTCCACTGTTCACAAAAGTTATGTGGATTAGGCCTTTAAATTTTTTTAAATTATTATATTCCTTATTTTTAATTTAGTCAACTAAAATACTATGTTACAAAACCGAAGTAAAATATATTATACAACTAAATTATTCATAATCAATATTATAATTCAAAGAATTTATGGGGACACCACTTCAAAAAAAACGCGCCGATATATCTACCTCTTGAACAGAGTTCATTTAAGTACAACTTAACACTATAATTTTATGGCGACAAATATTAGTGTAAAAAATACTATAAATGAGCTCATTTCATAGGTGGTGTGGAAACGATATAATACTAACAAAGTTTTTATATATAATATATACATTATATATATATAATATAATAAATATATTATATAGATAAATAGCTATTAGGAATATATAATATATTTATATATATATATATATATAATATACAAAGCTCCACATTATAAAGAATGTATTCATAATAAATATTATTATTGAAAGAATTACTTTAAAAAAAAGCGCCGCTATATATACCTACTGAATAAAGTTCATTTAGGTACAACTAAACACTATAATTTTATGGCGAAAAATATTAGCGTAAAAAAAGTACCATAAATAAACTGATTTCATAGGTAATGTGGAAACGATACAAACACTAAAGTTATCGATTTATTACTTATCACTGACCATATCAATAATACAGAAAACCTGTTAAATTCTCGACATAATATATTTGTACATATTCAATGCAAATATCAATACAACGTAGGCAAAAAAAAAACTCAGGAAAGAGAAGAGTAGCGGCGGAGGAGCTGCGGAGGAGGAGTTGGTGGCGGAGGAGGGCGGAGGAGCGGCGGAGGAGCAGTAATAAAAAAAGTGCAAAAATCACGTGAAAAATGAACAAAACTACCGCAAAAATGCCGTTTTTGAAAAGAGGCGGAGGAGCGCGGAGGAGGGCGGGGGAGGAGTTGGAAAAATCCTTACGATCATATAATATATAGATATATATAATATAAATATATATATAATATATATTATAATAATATATATAATATTACAATATTATAATAATTCATTAATATAATATGATAAAATGATATATTATGCTAGGAATGGCTTATTTTAAAAATTATCATTTTTGAGTTTTTTCGTGCACATTGGACTGTGCACATAAAGCTGTACACATTGAATTGTGCACATAATGTTGTACACATTGAACTGTGCACATATAGTTGTACACATTGAACTGTACACATATAGTTGTACACAATCGCTTGGCACGTTTGGTTGTACACGTTAAATTTTACACTAATAATATACCCAAAAGATTCTGCACGTGATCAAAACTCATGTCCTCGAATTTGAGCTAAGTATTTTGTGTAAGATAATCTGTGCATAATAATTTTACGTAATATTTGTGCTGAATGATAGGGGTATAAAATAAAATGTGCTTAATATCTTGTGTTGGACATTCTGTGAACTTAATTTGTGAGCATATTTAAACTTGCTTGATTTTTTGTGTACACTTAAATTTATTTGTACATGCGTACAATAAAGATGTGCATATATTCTTCGGCACATTTTATTGTGTAAAATAAGTCTGTGTTTAATTTTTTATGTGCATAAGAACAGATCTATCTCGATTATCAACTAATCGATCTAAAGATTTCGATGTCCGAGTATCTATGGGCGCTAGTGTACGTACAAGCTATTTACTTGAACTTACAAGCAGCTATATTACTTCTGATGCCTGAAACATTGTGAAAAGTAAAATAAAGCATAACTATTTTTTTTTGAAACTTTTTTTTTTTAGATAAAAATTTTATTTGAAAATAATTTTTATTTTTCAAAATAATCTTTTTTGAAAATAACTTTTTTTCTGAAAATAATTTTTTTTTTATAATAATTTTTTTTGTTGAAAATAATTATGTTTGAAAATAATTTTTTCATATATTTTTTTATACTTTGCTGGCTAGGTGCTACCACACCTCTTGATTCTAAGTATGATTTTACAAACATATTACTGGTGGAAAAATAAGAAAGATACACTTATCTTTCTGCTACACTTAGATATACTTATCTTTCTAAAAATAAGAAAGATACACTTACCTTTTTGCTTAAAAATAATAAAATAAAGATTATAATTGATACTACGGGTATAAAAGTTGTTGGTGACTAGGATATAAATATAACGTAGCAAAACACGGATTCAACCAATTTTAGGTTATAAATTAAAAATGTTATACTTATCACATCTTTCTGGTTAGATTCATTGATATATTTACGTTTTACTTTTACTGAATCCTATTGGCAATAATCAAGTTGCTTTTACACGTTCAATATTTCAGAATCAGATTAAACAAATAACAAAGTTATGCCGGATAAATGAATTCAGTAATTCAGTCTCAAAATGCCGCACAGTGGCCGGGATCGGCGGAAAATGATCAAAATTATGTGTGCAATAGTAAAGTGTTGAAAAACTTTGTAGTAGCGATAATTTTGTATAGATATGGGCCTCTTTTAACAGAATCCACGACCCGATGCGCAAAAAAAAGTGCCAACCCATTACCCCCACCCAATTATTGCCCGTCAATTATATTTTCGTCATTTTACGTAAATGTTTAAAAAGCTGTTGAAGTTTAAAGTTCAATTAGGCTTTTCAAAACGCCTCTAAATCAAGTCTAAATTCATTCTTCGAGAAGCTTTTTCCAATCTCTTTACACCTACAGAAATTTCGCCGCACCTCAAATTTTTTAGCGGTATAAATAAACAAATGATGAATAAAAAAATTGACTTTTTTGAAAATTACACAAAATAAAGAAAAATTCATCAAGCTCAGTGTATTTTGTTTTTGGGGTCTCTGAATCCGAATCCGACCTCAGTTTTTTTGGTTCGCTCTTTTTCTAGGTCATTTGAAGGTCAAAGTAATAAATAATGATCAAAAAAAATCAGGAAAAATGTACATGTGTTTCATAAATGATAATAGATTTTTTGCTATTTGTCAATTTCAACGTCAATTTAGTTGAAAAAATGCTCGAAATATCTTAAAAATATTCCTAATGATGTAAATAAGTAAAGATGATAAATAAAAATGAAAAAAAATCTTGAGAAGCAGAAAATATTTATCAATGAATTATCAATAAATAAGGACTTTTTACATTACAATTTTTTTAAGGGAATATAAAATGGTAATCTTTATTTAATCCTCTTCAAATCATCTCTACGTCATTTTCAGACTCGTATTCAAAAATGTCTTCGTTATTAGTCTCTATAATTAAATTTTTCATCTCTTGCGAGTACACATGTTTTTTCTTTTTTTTTAAACTCCTGCACATTGAAACTAAAGGATCTGAGGACATCAATAATCTGTGAAACAGATCAGTGTTCGTGTGAATCCTGAAAATGATTAATAAAGCATTAGATTCATTTTAATTTTTCAGTTGTAATTTTATATTTGAATATCAAAAATCAAAAGCGTGAAAATGTCGTTTAAATTAAGTAAAGAGTAATCGAGTAAAAGAGGCATTACCTGGTATCTTTACGTGTGAATTTATCCGATAACGTTTCACATTTTATGATTGGACTCGTGCTTCTTCAGATAGAACTCCTATCGGTAATGGAAGGCTTTCTATAATTTATAGCCATGCATTAATAAAATGTGAACTGCTGCAGGCATGCAGTACCATTTATAATGCTCAACAAATTTCTTTGCTGTAGCATGACAGTATTCTTTGAACGCATCTATATTTGTTCTTTTAGGACATGAAATAACAGCCGAAATAACTTTGAAGCGATTTAGTAGATCGATATTAAAACCTATCAAAAATTCAAAGCGTTTTTTTTAAAATTGAAACTCATTCGAAGTTTCATTAAAAATGGAATAACATATTTATTACCATTAACTTCAGAAACCTTAGTAACATTTTCAAAAAATTTTCTGGCTGTATTACCGTCATTTGTATTGCCTGACCCTGGAGTTGGTTTATCTACTCTCCCAAGACGGATTTCAATTTATCTTGTATAAATTTTTTTTTTTCAGCTACGGCCAATTTATGTTCGTCTTCTGTTGCCTTAAAATCGAAAAAATTATTTAAGAAATATCTTATAAAATTGTTAATTTCTGATAAAATTGCAAATGTCTATAAATAACGGTATTTCAGACGCTTTAAGTTAGTGTCATCTTTTTCTAGAACATCCACGTATAGCGAGTCAAAAATCCATGTATAAAGAGTGACGAATGTATTTGAAAAATTTTAAGTAATGAAATTTGAATAAAAAATTTTTAATAAAAAGTTTTATTTAACCAAATCAAAAAAATCAACTAAAAAATTGCACGAAAAATAACTCATCACCAAATTACTTCGTTGTAACACAGCTTTAGATAAAGTGTTTTGTGAGCAAATGTGGAGAGATTAATTCAACTTACTTGCCAAGCTGTAAAACTCATGCGATATGATACGTGTAACACCAATTCCATCAATTTTATATGTGCATGTAGCACAGGTAGACTGTATTTTAAAAAGTCTTCTGTGACTTCCTTGCGCATAATAACGTCCAACTTATTCATCTCAGTTGGTCTGGCCTTACAGAGAAAACATGATTGGGTTGCTTTTTTTTCTGTTAAAGCATTGCAAACCTGCTAAGAGTTTTCATAAAAAATTTTATTTCACCCAAATAAAAAAACAGCGTAAATGATTTTAAATAATGAGCTTATTTTTGATTATTTGAAAATCGATAATGAAAAAATACTTATAAATACGTGAGCACACACACTGATCATGAATTCAGTCTCGTTTACAAGTATTTAAATATAAGTAATCGGTAAATTTTTTATTATTTAAATTCAGCTACAATTTAGTTAATAATTATCCAAAAAACGTTTATTTATGCTGAAGATTTCAATATTCAATGCGTATCATAAGAACTTCTAATAAGTGTAACCTGGGAATTCTTACCCCGACGTACTGCGTCGGTTACGTATGTCCTTTGGCTGTGGATCCGTCCATATACGTCCGGGGTCTAGCTGTGGAAAGGCATGCAAGCGGGACAGGGCATATTCACACACACATTCTTCAATAACTACTCATTCAGTTCTATTTTTAAACTAATAATTATAACGATTTATTGCTATTATTTGAATTACATTTGGTCTCCGAGAGAGAGAGACCAGAACCGCCGACGGCCGACGTAACAACGTAGCTCGTTTCGAGCATGCCGGGGATAATAATAATACGGCCCTTGCCGTTGTGCTCACCGACGTGCTCGTCCTCGTCTCCAAAGGGGGCTGATTGGCGGCTCGTCCGGGTCGTGGCTCCACGTCCTCGCTCGCTCGGCTGTTGAGTCCCTGCAACAGAAAACCGTCGTCGTCCAGTGTTGAGTCTCCACCCTCGTCTCCTCTGCAGCGGTGACAGGATGGCTCGCTCTCTCACTCACACACTAGTACGCACACACGACCTCGAGCTCGCACATACACACCCCTCAACCGAGGGCTTAGCGATCACACTCTCGCGGTACACACTCACACCTGCGGCTCGACGTAGGTAGTCACCCGGACTACCTCGTGCTCTCACTTACTCGGACACGTGTACACGAAATACAATTTTAACTCGCGAGACGTTATTTCTCAATGTCGGCCCTTGCCGTTTACCGGTTCAACAGTAACTGTCTGTTTTCCCGCGACTCTCGTGCTTTCGTACTTCTCATTCTCCTTTCATTCCTTCCGATCTTCCTCTCCTTGCCAGACATACAACAGAAGAAAGAAAACATTGCGCAGAATCATCATCATTATATTTAACTTATTCGGCCTTGACTGACAATGATTTATCAGGCGACCTCTCACAAATATACCGATTCGGCATTACATAAGTAAAAAAAGGCTTATTATAATGGTAATTAAAAAGCTTATGAACTAATCCATATAGTCGAGTCTTCTAATGTTATTAGAATTTTCAGGACTGTGCTTCATATTTTTCGAACCTCGAAATTAATATTTTCTCAAAAATTATGGTTATTTTGAATATTTGAAAAATGTATAGCTCGGCATAGGGTGATTTGAAGCTAAAAACTAGCGACCTTTTTGACTGGAAATTTTTCAAACATCTAGAATAAAAATACTCCAAAGGAATCTAAGCTTTTTGAAAGCTTACTCTATGTAGGGATATATGTAGAGAGAAACGTAAAAGTCACAATCTACATATCAAGACCCGATGCAATTTATCTTTCCAATCGATTCAGACTAAAATCTCTGAAAACTTCACATAGTCTCCTTTAAATTTCACAAACACCTCTTCAATTTTGTATGTTCTTGTCGTAAAAAAAGTTCTGAAACTCTTTGTGACTTTTACGTTTTCTTCTATAGAGCAAGCTTTCAAAAAGCTTAGAGGAGTTTTGAATTTTGTTTCGTTTTCTTAAAAAATCGGCCATAAATAAAATTAAAATAATTAGTGATTTGTTAAAAAGAGTTCTTACTTTTCCATCTATCATACTCAAAATCATTTGAACGCTAACACTGCAACCAGCTATTTGTACGTCAGTGAAATTACGTAATTGTTCCTCCATTGATTTCTCTGTAGTGCGACATAATTCGTCCGTTTCTTTTTGAAATAAAATTTGAATGGGTCGACAAAATCGAGTGGAATTTGGTGTCTTATTGAACCATATGGTTTTATATGAATCTGATTCAATTAATATTAACGGCGCCATAGAAACGCCAAATACATTCTCACAAGAGACATCAATCTCTCCTGTGAGACTTTTTTGTTTAAATGCATGCGCATTAGTGCCATCAAACCCGTACTTACAAATCAATCGAAGTTTCATATTTAACTCCTCTGGATAACTAATATCGAGATACTTTATCAAGCGGATAATAGTGTGCGACAATAAGTCTGCAAGTGGAACCTCACATTTCGATTCCGTAATAACAATATTAGCCGGATAAGTATCTAATTTAGCCTTAGTTATCTGCAACATGAGAAATATTATAATGTAAATGATAAGGGTGTGCAAGCACTTGACCTCCATGAAGTCGAGTATTTTTCTCGAGTTCGAGTCGAGTTTTCGATTTTGCGAGTACTCGAGTATTTACGAGTATTCGAGTTTTTTCTAGTTTCAACTGAATAAATGAGACATAAACGAAACTATAAACGCCCCTCTTGCATGTGCATACTCATAAGTGTTAAGTACTTGCATTGCACGTATTTTTATGCATATATATATGTTTTTTTGCAGTGCGAGTCAAAAACAAAAACCTCGAGCAATTTTTCTTAAATCTGCTAGTGCCATTGGAGGGGTAAAGAAATCGTAGTGTGTAGAGGGCCAACTTTGCTTGCTAGAAGCTGTTGTATCAAGTGACAATCCAGCCGGAGACGCCTGCCTATATGCGCCTCTCCTCGCTCAGTCGCTTATGGGAGCGACGCTCATGAGCAGGCGCCACCTAGCAGTGTGAAGCGTAAACAATATACATTAAATAAAAATACGAGTTCTTCGAGTACATAACTCTTATGAGCATTACATGCAAAGGGGGCGTTCATAGTTTTTTAATTCCTCCTTTATTTAGTTGAAACTTGAAAAAACTCAAATACTCGAAAATACTTGAAAATACTCAAGAATCTGAAAAAACCCGAGTACTAGAATAAAACTCGAATTTTCCCTACTCGACTCGAACTCGACTCAAATTCGATGAGTCGAGTCCAATTCGAGTAAAAATTGTATACTCGCACACCCTTAGTAAATTAATAAAAGAAGAAATTAGAGTAAAAAATGTACATGAAAAAAGAGTATGTAAAAAGCAATTATACTGTACCTCGTCGTATGTGGGATACAAATCATGGCTTGTTTTAAGAGCAGCATTCCTAATTACATTATATGAAGCTTTTGTTAAATTTGCATCGACTAATAAAGCAAGAGCTTCTTCCACAAATAGTTTTCGGGAGTTAAGCTTCTTAACATTTTTTAAAATGTGACTAGCATATTAATAACCTAATAGGGTATAACCTAATAGGGTATATTAATAACCTAATAGGGTAGCATATTAATAACCTAGTGTGACTAGCATATTAAAATTAATAGCATATTAATATTAATGTAGCTGGGGTTAATGACTTTAACCCCGGCTACATTATTTTCAAGCCTCATTTTTTTGAAAAGAGCAGCAGCGCAATCATCTCTAGACCACTCATTTGTTGTTGCATTTCTTTTTCTTCTTTGCGTAACTTCTGATGAATTTGCGTAAGTGAGACTAGGACGTCCTACTTTATCTATAACGATACAATCAACATTGTACGCCTACGAAAAAAAATTGTTTCAAGAAAGTTCTCGTGGCTACTGCTAAACACGTGTTTAAAAAATTTTCACAAATTCTTTGAAAAAAAAGTGCCCTCAAATTTCACGTAAATACCGTACATTATCACAGCAAACCCTTTGAGTATGAGATTTGCTGCAAGTCAATTGAAAATTTAAGCTCAAATCTTACGCAGATGTAGTAGGTGATCGTAAAAAACCTTTCGACTTTGAGATTTTTCATAAATCCCTTGGAAAAAAATTTACCCTCGAAGTTTACGTAAATATCGTACATAATCGGAGCGAACCCTTTGAGTGTGAGATTTGCCGCAAGTCATATGAAGGTACCATAACCTCAAAAGTCACATAAATGTCGTACTTATTTATACGAATCCTCTCGGATGTGACATTTGCCGCGAGTCAATTAAATAAAAAGCTCAAGTCTGACGCAGATGTACTACATGATCATAAACACCGTTTGAATTTGAGATTTGTCATACACCCTATGAAGAAATATGTACCCTCAAATCTTACATAAATACCGTACGTAATCGGAGCGAACCCTTTGAATGTGACATTTTCCGAAAGTCAAGTGGGAACAGTTTAAAAAAGCAGATATTTATTTCGCACGAGAACCTCTTATAATATTAAAAAATGCTATATGTGATTATGCTTACTCGAAGTCGATACAATTTCGTTAGACAAAATTTCTTCATCACAATCAAAAGAAAAGTCTTTTTGCAACCAACTATAATGGCGCTCTTCAAAATCGCGAAACGTTTTATGATTCCTTTTCAACGATTTCCAATGTTTATAAAATCAATTAAAAAACAAGAATGCAGTGTCTTTTGTAATGCTAATTTTACATTGGCACTACAACCTGTTAGATGATACGTTTCAATCAACTCACTAGTTAGCAATTCATTTTGGGTCACGTTTGAAGAACTATGGTTTTTCAGTATGGATAAAAGCTCAGTACGTTTAACAGTAAAGTGTATCATGATTATAATCGTATCACACAATTCAGCTCTAAAAATTGCACGCGCACTTGCTCGTAGCTCAAACAGTAATGATTTGAATAGTTTGGAAAACTGTGATACAACTCCGACTGTGCATGCTGTTGTTTACACTTTTTTCCTCTCTAAAGTATACTAGTTCAGTAGCGAACCCTTTGTGTATATTTTGATGACACGCGTAGTTCACGTAAAGTATACACTATTACCTATACCTCATAAGCGAGTTGCACGAGTAGACCTAATGTCGAGTGTAAACAAACTATTTTACTACTATTGCATGTACTAGTACATATATGTATGTTTTGGCCTTAAAGAAATTTATACATGCTTCGCGTAAATAATTTCTAAATTGTTATAGAATAAGATACTGTAGTACAATAATATACCGAATTATAGTGATCGAACAAATTAATATTTACTTACTTTTGAAACCTCCATCTTTCGCATATAATTTATTTCGTTCATAGCAGTTTTTTTCACTTTACACTTTGCCACATAGAATCTTTTCTGGTTCTCAAGATTTTTTTTCATTTTTATTTATCATCTTTACTTATTTACATCATTAGGAATATTTTTAAGATATTTCAAGCATTTTTTCAACTAAATTGACGTTGAAATTGACAAATAGCAAAAAATCTATTATTATCATTTATGAAACACATGTACATTTTTCCTGATTTTTTTTGATCATTATTTATTACTTTAACCTTCAAATGACCTAGAAAAAGAGCGAACCAAAAAAACTGAGGTCAGATTCGGATTCAGAGACCCCAAAAACATAAAATACACTGAGCTTGATGAATTTTTCTTTATTTTGTGTAATTTTCAAAAAAGTCAATTTTTATTATTTATCATTTGTTTATTTATACCGCTAATAAATATTTGAGGTGCGGCGAAATTTCTGTAGGTGTAAAGAGATTGGAAAAAGCTTCTCGAAGAATGAATTTAGACTTGATTTAGAGGCGTTTTGAAAAGCCTAATTGAACTTTAAACTTCAACAGCTTTTTAAACATTTACGTAAAATGACGAAAATATAATTGACGGGCAATAATTGAGTGGGGGTAATGGGTTGGCACTTTTTTTTGCGCATCGGGTCGTGGATTCTGTTAAAAGAGGCCCATATCTATACAAAATTATCGCTACTACAAAGTTTTTCAACACTTTACTATTGCACACATAATTTTGATCATTTTCCGCCGATCCCGGCCACTGTGCTCCGGCGAGCCTGCCTCGAGACGTCAACAGATCAGAACAGTAAGGTTTAGCCCCCGTGATCGAGCTAACGAAGAAACCGGGGAAGATCACCCCACAGTAGTAAGGATACTAGTAGAATCTATAGGTAGGCCACTCGCGTTAAATATAGACACAGGAGCAGAAATAAACCTCATAAAAGAGAACGCGCTACCGAAGAACTTTCCTGTTGACCCCTTCCAAAGATTAGCCATTGAAGGAGTAACGAACGGACAAATCGTGACCCTTGGACGAACTTACTTAAAACTACGAAACAAAGAAACAGAATTTCACGTAGTACACTCCTCCTTTCCTATTGATGAAGATGGACTCCTTGGACGACAGTACATGCGAGAGAACAAGGCAGTCATATCCTATCATTATAACGCTATGGCCATAAATGCCGATGTACTCAATCCCATTCCATTCATAAATGACAAGAACGAAAACATAAGTTCTGACAGGAACACTAGAGAATATATGACCAGAGAAGATATGATCCAGAGGACATTCCTCTTATCCCTCAGCTAGAAAAATACACAGCCCCAAGCCAGGTAAACGATTTCAAAGATATACAAGCTGACAGAAACTTTACACTAGAATGCGATCGAATGACAATACTTAGCCCTCCAGAGCCAGATTCTACAACTAAGTCCTCCACACTCAAGATACCAGGGCGATGCCGACAAGTGGTAAATAAATTTAATCCACACGACACTTCGAG
This sequence comes from Trichogramma dendrolimi, assembly GCA_034770305.1. Taxonomy (NCBI): domain Eukaryota; kingdom Metazoa; phylum Arthropoda; class Insecta; order Hymenoptera; family Trichogrammatidae; genus Trichogramma; species Trichogramma dendrolimi. Next base: position 834,935 of record JAPMIB010000013.1, read on the forward strand.
AAGGATACCTCCCGCGAATCCCCACAAATTCTGGCCTAATCATCGGCGAATGCGTAGTTACGAATCAAAACGACTCTTGTCAGGTACTCGCATTGAATACCTCGTACGAAGACGTCGAAGTAGAGATACCATCCCAAAACATATTAGAATACGATTGTCTAAGTGATGTGTTTGGTTCTTCTTCGGACGAAGAGACAACTCCCACACTTCGACCAGAAGATAGAATAGGAAAAATACTAGAAATTTGGATACCAAACACCTGAACGAAGAAGAGCAGCAGCATGTGCGGAAGCTAGTAGCCGATTACCAGACAGATTCATTCTCCCTGGAGACCCTCTCCCTTGCACTAATTTGGTTGAACATGAGATCCCCACTACGGATAATATTCCAATTAACACCAAACAGTACAGGCACCCTCCCCTACACAAGAAGGTAGCCCAAGAGGATGTAGAAAAGAAGTTAAGAGACGGAATCATCGAACCATCTAATAGCCCGATGAATTCCCATGTGGATAGTCCCAAAGAAACAGCACCCGGCCAACCACAAAAATGGAGAGCCGTTATTGACTTCAGAAAATTAAACGAAAAGACAATTGGCGATGCCTACCCTTTGCCCAATATAGCAGACATCCTCGACCAACTGGGAGGATCGACCTATTTTTCTACATTCGACCTCGCCTCAGGATTTCACCAAATACCAGTAAAAGAGACAGATCGTTGGAAAACTGCTTTCTCGACCTTGCAAGGACACTACCAATATATACGGATGCCCATGGGACTAAATCAGCGCCCAGTACGTTCCAAAGACTTATGGATAACGTATTAAGAGGATTACAGGATGTAGAGATGTTAGTATATTTAGATGACGTGATCATCTATGACAAGAACCTCCACGAACATCAGAGAAAGACCAAGCTTTTCTTAGATCGACTCCGAATGGCGAACTTAGTGTTACAGACGGATAAAGTACATCTACTACACAAAGAGGCCGGATTCCTAGGACACATAGTGAGTGAAAAAGGAGTCGAGCCTGATCCTAGGGAAATTGAGGCCATCAGTAACTGGCCACGACCCACAAACGTAACTCAGATTCGACAATATCTTGGAACTACCGGATACTACCGACGATTCATTAAGGATTACTCAAAGATCGCTAGCCCACTTAGTAATCTAACGAAGAAAAATAAACCTTTTGAGTGGACTGAGGAATGCGAGACTAGCTTCCTCACGCTTAAGCAACATTTGTGTAATGCGCCTATACTACAATTTCCCGACATGAACCAAAGATTCACACTCACCACAGATGCATCCGACTACGCTATAGGTGCCGTCTTAAGTCAAAACGTAGACGGGAACGACCTCCCAGTGAGTTATCTATCCCGATCACTTAATAAACATGAGATAAATTATACTACCACCGAAAAGGAATGCTTAGCCGCGCTGTACGCTATGTCAACATATCGACCTTACCTATTAGGGCACAAATTCACCTTACAATCTGATCACGAGCCTCTAAATTGGATGCACAGCCGCAAAGACCCGGGCCAAAGACTAATGAGATGGATGTTTAAGTTCTCAGACTAACTACGAATTCAAATACAAACCCGGAAAGGAAAACGTAGTAGCCGACGGACTATCTAGGAATCCACCAGAAAGAGACTTGAACCAAAATCTTCCAAACCTTAAAAATGATGCTAAGAACCAACCCAAAAAGTACACCTTCCCAGAAGCCCACAGATCAGAATACCACAGATGCAAAAGAAAAGCCCAAATCTAGCCTCAAACGATCAGAATCCCTGCCTAGTAGCAAGCTCGAAGCCCCAAAGATGCCAAAACCCAAGCTAGGAAGACCCCCAGGAGTCCCTAACAAAAAGTACACGGTAGATCCCAATGAAAGCTGCGTCGCGAAAAGAACCAGGGGTCAAACAAAAATCGAGGACCAAAGAACTATTGCTAAAACAACGCCCCCAATAACCTCTCAACAACGCTTGAAGGGTGGCGTCAGATCGTCCATGCCCCCTAAAGCTAGTCAAAAACCAATCTTAAATCGAATCGTAAGACCTTTAACACCTCAGCCTCTAGAAGGCCCATCCGAAACCGATACAGATTGCGAAGCACCAAGGGACGACCCCCGCACAAGCGCATTAAGGGAACAAGATACCGAGGACTCAAGCGTAGAATCTGAAACCAGAGTTCACCAAAATGCATCGTCAGACGCAGAATCCGAATCATCACTGGCACAAGAACCCCTTGATTCCGAAATAGAATTAGAACTCACCAGCGCAGCCACCAGCGTTGACGAACCACTAGAAGACGATGTATTCGAGTCAGAGCTCGATACAACGCTAACAGATGCAGAAATATCGCAGGCAAGAGAAAATATTTCTAAAAAACCTACGAAGGAGTTTTGAAGCGGAAGATGTCCCTTCTAGAGTCAACTTACGAAGCATAATCAACGATTCAAGGACCAGCTTAACGGACGAGGAGGATATAGATAGGGAAACGAGAGAAACCCTCAAAGAACTAGATCCGTATAACGCCGAGACTGGAAGAGATGACGAAATGGAGAAACGGATACAGCAATTAGTGGAAACATCTAGCGACATCCTGAGTAGTGAGCAAGGAGGCTCCTCAGACGACTCCTCATCAGCGGAAACCACAATAGATCGAGACGAATTTTTGCAACAAATACAAGAACGAGCAAAACGAGACGCTTTCAAAGCCCCCACCTCCATCATTGGAAGACCTAGAGCAGTTAGTACTCCAGCAGTAATTCCCCAAGCAACAAGACCCCGGTTATCCAGCATACCGGAAAACCCCTCAATTCAACTTAATTTCTCAAGGCCCCCTTTAGACAACACCCTTTCAGATCAGATCATTCCAATCTCAATCCCAAATCTTAATCCAATATATAATGAAAACACCATAGATTATGCTCAAGAAAACTGTTCAAATACAAAGCAAAACAGAGTAACTCTAAGTCGAGAAGGACTAACATACGTAAACGATCATATAGCTCACTTCATTTACGCCGATGCAAATACCAACGACAATGTAGGCAAGTTATTACAGGACATCGGAGCCATTGACCTGAAAAACATAAAATCTAAACACCCAAACGTTGGTCAGGTTCTCACCACCAAATTCAAAAATCGGTATATTTTTACAGTCATAGTACTACAAAAACACTACGAGAATCTCTCGGTAGAAACCTTGGAGAAGGGAATTAGTAATTTGAAGCGAGTTTGCAAAAGAAAAGGCGTAAACAGCCTGCGAATCGCCCGGAATTGTTCTACCACGAACAATCTGCCTCCTGGAGCCTTAGCCCAAGCATTATCTAAGATATTTACTAACCCGAACACTTCAATAACCTTATGCTATGGAAATACTAGTGCCGTGCCAGAACACGAACGACTGGGAATTATTCAACTGCTGCATAGTAGCCCATTCGGAGGACACAAAGGAATTACCCAAACTTATCGTAAAATAAGGGAACGTTTCTACTGGAAGAACATGAGGGACGATATTACAGAATTCATAAACAAGTGTGCGGGTTGTCAGGAAAATAAGATAACACGTGCTAAAACCCGAAATCCCATGATAATAACAGATACCCCAATAGAATCCTTCGATAAGGTATCCATTGACACAGTGGGGAAACTAAGAACCACCACCGCAGGAAACTGCCATATCCTCACAATGCAGTGCCACCTTACGAAATACTTACTAGCTATACCCCTACCAAACATTAAGGCCACTACCATCGCAAACGCCCTAGCTAGAAACCTCATTTGCCAATTTGGCGCTCCCAGAGCGATATTATCAGACCGAGGCACTTCATTCCTATCCGAGATAGTAAGAAAACTATTACAGGTGCTAAAAATTGAACACCTAACCTCAAATTCGTACCGACCACAGACAAATGGCGCATTAGAAAGAAGCCACGCCCCATTAGTAGACTATATTAGGGTATACGCGAAAAAATTCACAGATTGGGATAAATTACTCCCGTTCGCGACCTTCACATATAACACCAGCGTCCACTCCGCCACAAACTTTACACCCTTTGAACTCGTGTACGGCAAGGTAGCTAGATTCCCCCTAAAAATACCAAAGCAGGAACAATTAACCACCTATAATGTGTATTTACAAGATCTAATCACTCGCCTTAAAGAAATGAGAGACAATGCCCGCCAACGGCAAATAACAACGAAACATAAGTCAAAAGAAAGATATGACAAACGAACCAAACCATTCCCAGGTAAACCAGGCGATTACGCATGGGTTAAACGAGAAGTTAGGTCCTCAAAACTAGACCGATTTTACGAAAAGCCCTTAAAAATAGTAAAAATACTCGAGAGAAACAACGTAGTGCTCGAACTACCAAATGGCACCTTAATTGAAAACACACCGACAAGCTGAAACTACCAACCCCAAAGAAATACCGAAAAGTAGTTAAAATTCACATTATTTTATCATTACAGATGAGATCCGGCCTAATGACGTTGCTGTTCGCCCTATTATACCAATACCGACCCGCCCTCCCCTATAGTCTATATACAGTACAATACATTGACAAATGCTCAGGATTACACTTCGAACATGTAGGGACAGTTAAGATTCAAACATCCACTGAGAATACACATCCACATACAACCACCACCAGTATTATATAAGGTTATAAGCCTCGTTGAACCAAATGACGTCCTAAGATACTGTATGAAGAAACTCACTAAAGAAGTGTGACACCTTACTAGACGTATCCCTCATAGAAATCAGAATTAATAAAGTGCATAGGATGCAGGAAGATATATTGTACAGCTTACGAGCTGGGAATCCATATCGGACGACGAAATAAAAGATCAACACCTTTTGGCATAATCGGTACACTCAGCAAAAGCTTATTCGGAATAGCCAACGAAGACGACTTAAACCTTATCAACCTAAATTTGGACCAATTATTTTCCGACCAAGGCAACATTACAGTTGAATAAAGAACAAGCCATTATCATTCAAGCAAAAATCGGAGAAATTGAAAACATAACCGAGAAACATGAAACGTACTGGAAAACTTAGCGAGCACCTTAGAACTGACCCAACTAAATCGAAGCAGAACAGGCAAGAACATTAGTAGTCGCCTACAGCTCCCATATTCACGAACAACTGAACCATCTCATGTACCAACTAAATAAAATCGGCGAAGTCTACCGATATTTGCAGGAAGGCAAAATTCACCCGAAATTAATCGATCGACCAGCCATGCAGCAAATAAGGGAAAAGGTTAGATACTGTCGAGCAAAACACAACTGCCAATAACAATTAAATATTTAAGGAGAGAGGACATAAGTCTAATTGCAAAACTAGACACAATTAGGGCTGATAAGAAATTTATATGCATAATACACATTCCCTTAATGCGAAAGGACATATACACGTTGTTCCAAATACATCCAATCAGAACAAATCAAATCCAGGAAAATAAAGTTATCGGGGAAGCATATATAAAACCATCTACCCATACATAGCCATAAACACAAATAATGCCACCTTCATACAATATAATCAGGAAGACCTGGACAAATGTTTCAGAATATCGGATTCCTACAACTGTGAGCCCACGACTCCAGAAAAATTAAGCAAGGACACAGACATATGCGAGATGAATATCTGGACAAACAGTAAACAAAAGCTAGAAAAATGCAACATCATATTCAGCACAATCTTGTCCACCCAATGGCTCTACACCAAAAATACCAGAACATGGCTATTCTCGCTCCCAGAACCGACAGAAATTCAAGTTAAATGCCAAAATGAAAGAGACGAATTCGGAAAATTAAACGAAATAGGAATTATATCGATAAGGCCGGGATGTACCGTCAACACATCCAATATAATTTTATATGCAGAGGAAGAATATAACCTCGTAATAAATACACAACAGCACTTGGAAATGAATCTTAACATAACCTCCATATTACAGGATACTTTACCGCATATAAATCCGAAGAATTGAAACAAATCACAACAACTATACATAAGACATCTACAACACTAACCCTAAACGATTATATCACAAGAATTAAGGAAATGGAAAATCATAAGCGAATAACAACTAAGAATAACATATTTATTTATAGTGGCATCGGAATCCAAGCAATAGTAATAGCTGCGATCGTAACAATTGTAGTTATCAAATATCAGCAATCAAAACAACAAAGGAAAGTAGAAATAATTAAATTGGCAGAACAACACTCACACCCCACACAAAACACCAGAATAAGACACACCACACACATCACAACATCATTACCGACACAGAGAAACGAAGACGCATAATGAACAAAATAAAAATACTGCTACAATGTGAAGACCAATCAAACGTGCCGGAGATTATCCAGAAATTAATCAACCTATTCAACATAAATAACATACATATATACAACGAACAAACAGTTACCATAAATGCCGAATGCTTATCAAATGCTCCGAGAGAAGCAATATTAAACGAAATAGCACAATTACAACAAATAACCACCATCATAGCCGGTACAATTGAAATACACTCACACCCACATGAACACGCACTAACAAACAAACGCTTTAAACATACAGAACTTCATTAACCACAGGGGCGGTTAAGTCCAAGAAGGGGAGGGAGAACACGATTAACCAAAAACGAGTCACCTACCAACCGTAGAAAGCACTAGCATTAACAACCTACTATAAAACAAGGATTGAAATGCGCACCGTACGTACTTCAACCAACTAGACCAAACAAATACCGAAAATTAACTCATGTTACAGAAATGAACCAGGGAGAAAAGAAATCAATCACCATTACGGCGGAGAAGGACTTCCCACAGATGGTCATAGTACAAGCAATTATGACAATCGGGGAAATAAAGCTGCTACAGGTTACCAACTCAGCAACGAGCGAAAACACGAAAACTATGCAGATCGAATACATCCCAACCGTCCCGAATAAAAGAAAACAAGAAGAACCAGGCGCGCCGTCGAAAAGTCGCAAAAATAGCCCCATTGTAATGTCGAAAAAGCGATTATTTTGTAGGATACCGGTATCCATTAATAAGAAAGACCTTGATATAGAGATACTACGGGCGTTCATACCATATGGACGCATAGAATACCACCAAATAATATATAAAAATGATAACCCCGTAGTAGCTTTTATACAATACACCGACCCAGAGAGTGCGACCCACGCACTTTCTTTAGTAGATAAGGTGTGGAGAGCGTCCCCCGCGGAGAAAGACGAATGAGAACGTATGAAAAAGACCAGATAAAATTGTGCGAACATGAGAAATGCGGGAATAAAGTTGAATGGGATACCTATGATTATCATACTATTACGTGCGAAATTCTAGAAACATTAAATAATTTAAATTGTAATTAATTAATAGAATTTTATAACTATTTGGCGTACCACCACCTATAACTCTTTGATACTCTATTGCAGATGAGGAGAGGAATCTTCCGGTATATCCATATAGAAGAGAAAGCTATTGTCTTGGAGTGAATGAGCGGACGCAGAAATTAGACGAGACCTTAGAGAGGTATAACCTCTCCAAATTGATTACACAAAGGAAGAAGGAGGAGAGATCGTAAAACTAAGACTCGAAACACGGAACAAGAGTGCGTCACTCGCACTGGATCTGCTCGAAATGAGTGGTGGGTCTCGGAAGACGGGAATTCCAACAAGGAACGAAGGAAATGCAGAGTCAGAAACGGAGTCAGAATACGACCCCGAGCACCCGTATTGGGACAAGGAAAAAGAGTCGGACATAGAAATAATCATACCTACGAAGCGAGTGGAGACCATAGAAGTGTCGGATGATGAGGAACCGACCGAAACATTGGATGAGTATAAATTCGGACTCACATTCCCAAGGGGAGTTTCCTTATCCGAATTAAGGAAAAAGTTGGCCAAAGGGGACAGTCAAGGATTTCAAGTTACACGGAATCGATGAAACTGGCGCCTTCAGCGCTAGTATTAAATTCAAATCGCCCACCTGGCCACACAGGCAAGGGCCATACTGTCACAATGGGTTTTTAAAATCCACAATAAAATAATACAACCAACCCGCGCAAGCGAGAACGAGAAGAGTAAGTCATCATAGCCAAATGGTTGTATAAGGTTAATTAAGATATTAAGTAAATTTTTTATTAGGCTGTCAACGAGTGGTTGGAGGCGGCCGTAATTCAAAAGGGTTCACCTCCTTCTACGGGGCTCTCAACAAGCCACTCGTGACAATCGATATGATAATACTAAGTATGGTATGATTTGAAAAGGTAACAATAAGTGGGCAGACTGACGAATTTAATAATAAATATATATGATTAAGATTTGTTTATAGAATTTAAGGTATATTAGGATCTATAAGGGATTTATAAATGTTTTAGGAATTGTGAAGATTTAATTTATTAATTTTGAGTTGGGATAGCGTATTTTTGAATTGGCGTTGGAGTTTCTAGCAAGGTTAATTTTATGATTGTTTTTGATGAGAATAAAATTTTAAGATTTAAGATTAGTTTAATGGTAATATAATTTGTTCACTTGATTATAATTATTTGAAATATGACTGGGGATGATATTATAAATGATTTTAATTTTTATTTTAATTTGGTTTGGTACTTAAGGTTTATTTTTTAATAATATAAAATAATTTTGCTAAAGCATTTCATGCACTATGCTATTAAGGAGATGCTAAGGGAATGATTTGATTTAATTAATATAGATTTAATTTTAACTAAGCCACTTCCTTTTTTTGTTATTTGTGGTTTTCCGTTTACGTATTCTGTAAAAAAGCTTATTGTTTCATTGTTATATTGATTTATTTAATAAATTAATTCTGATATTTTTGTTACTCGTGGCTCTATTTACATATTTTATGATTTAGGAATGGGATTAGTATTTGAAGATATGCGCTTTTTATAATATTTTTATAAATTTGCTAATGGTGCAAATGTATTAATTTTAATTATTAATTTAATTATGTAAAGGAAGCACGGGGGCTTGCTTAAACGAAGAAGGGGAGGTTGTTATATCCCAAATTTTTGTGTTTATGGAATTTTAACATTGGAAATGTATTGAATACATTCCCAATGCTAAAATTTTGAGCACATGAAAAGTCGCGAGTGCGAGCTTCGAAGTGCTGACTTCGTCGAAGTCAGCAGGCCGGCGTCCGCTCACGCGGCCGGGCTTCTCCGGTTACTTTGTGTAATCGCAAAAATTGAAGTCGCGGCAAGGCCCCCCTTATGGAAATAAAATTCCTGAGCAGAGCCTTGCTGCCACCTCAATTTGATAAAATTCATCAGTCTGCCCGAGCCGATTGAAACCGGCAGTTCTCCATAAACCGATAAGGAGCATATCCATAGTAGTAGAGTCGCGTAAGTGAACATAAGTGTGATTCGGTTTATATTAAAAAGAAAGTAAAGTAAAAGCAAAAAGGAAAGTGTTATATTTATTTTTGTGAACGCTTATACAGCCATATCCATATACATTATATATCACCACCTGGTCTGACAAATTGGGACTGGAGTTTCTACAGCGAGCAAGTTCATACAAGGTAAAGTTATTCTATCATTCATTCACCCGTGCGCATACACCGCTATATATTCTCCTCTCTGGCCCGGCTAGTTCAGTCGACTCTCCGCACTCGCCGTAAGGGAGACAAGGGTACCCCTAATTAAACATCTTTATCGACCTGTCCGGTCTATAACAGGTTGAATCAAAGTCACTTATTTATTATACGAAAGTCAAAGTTAATGATTACTCGATTAATTGTTAATGATTCTTAAATTACTACTAAATTGCAGTTAATTTACAACGAAAAGTGTCAATAATTGCTTCAGTGACGTCAAATTACCATAAGGGTACTTGCGCAATGAAGTCCAAGGGGAAACTGTCGAGTCACAATACGCTCTCGGCTCGAATCCCGATATCGTACCACGCACTTGCACTCGCGCGTCTCCACCTCACTGTACACGAAGCCTAATGCCACGTGAGTTCCCTTGCGAAAATCCAAGAGGAATCACAGAGTCACAACACTTGCCCTGTTCGAATCCCGTTTTCGTGACGCTCTCTTAGCTACTACGCAGAAGTGACTTCGTATCGTTCGGCCTACGACGGCTTGGCGGGCTCCATGCGAACGGGTACGGCGATGCACAAAAATGGCTGCTTTTCGACTTCGGAACGTGCGTGACGTAATAGCGACTTGTTCGCCTCGGACTATTTTCAATAGTCCGAGCGGCTGCCGCCGCTGCTGCTGTAGTTGCGGCTTCGTTCGGTCGGTCGGTAACGAGCACGTGCCTACGCTGTCGCGGCGTGCGGAGGTTAGGAGAGCTTGGCTCTTCCTTTACCCTGCACGGTCGGTCTGTCGCAACTCTCACACACTCATACACGCGACATTCGCGTTTTTCAAGGCATTTCAAGGCGAATTCGTATCCAGTGACATCGTCACAATATATCCCTACATAGAGTAAGCTTTCAAAAAGCTTCGATTCCTTTGGAGTATTTTTATTCTAGACGTTTGAAAAATTTCCAGTCTAAAAGGTCGCTAGTTTTTTGCTTTAAGTCAATCTATGCTGAGCTATATATTTTTCAAATATTAACAATAATTATAATTTTAGAAAAAATATAATTTTGGGTTTCTGAAAAAATATGAAGCACAGTCCTGAAATTCTAATAACATTTGAAGACATGTGTAACATCACAGACAACAAGTTTTTCAAACCATCAAAAAAAAAAAGTTTTTATGCTATTCGATTTCTCTAAGACTCGACCATATGAATTAGTTCATAAGCTTTTTGATTAACATTATAAGCCTTTTTTTTAATTATTTGAAGTTCTTATGACACGCATGAATATTGAAATCTTCAGCATAAATAAACGTTTTTTGGATAATTATTAACTAGATTGTAGCTGAATTTAAATAATTAAAAATTTACCGATTACTTATATTTAAATACTTGTAAACGAGACTGAATTCATGGGCAGTGTGTGCACTCACGTATTCATTAGTATTTTTTCACTATTGATTTTCAAATATTCAAAAATAAGCTCATTATTTAAATCATTTACGCTGTTTTTTTATTTGGGTAAAAAAATTTTTTTATAAGAACTCTTCGCACGTTTGCAATGCTTTAACAGAAAATAAATCACCCAATCATGTTTCTTTGTAAGGCCAGACCAACTGAGATGAATAAATTCGACGTATTATGCGCAAGGATGTCACAGAAGATTATTTTAAATACAGTCTACCTGTGCCACATGCACATATAAAATTGATGTATCATATCGCATGAGTTTTACAGCTTGGCAAGTAAGTTGAATTAATCTCTCCACATTTGCTCACAAAACACTTTATTCAAAGCTGTGTTACAACGAAGTAATTTGGTGATGAGTTATTTTTCATGCAATTTTTTAGTTGATTTTTTTGAATTTTCCATTGTTAAAAAAGACTTACATTTTATTGAAAAATTTGTTAAGCATTATAAATAATACTGCATGCCTGCATCAGTTCACATTTTATTGATGCATGGCTATAAAATTATAGAAAGCCTTCTTTTACCGATAGGAGTTCTATCTGAAGAAGCACAGGAGTCCAATCATAAAAATGTGAAACGTTATCGGGATAAATTCACACGTAAAGATACCAGGTAATGCCTCTTTTACTCGATTACTCGTTTACTTTAATTTAAACGACATTTTCCCGCTTTTTGATTTTTGATATTCAAATATAAAATTACAACTGAAAAATTGAAATGAATCTTATGTTTTATAATTCATTTTCAGGATTCACACGAACACTGATCTATTTAACAGATTATTGATGTCCTCAGATCCTTCAGTTTCAATGTGCAGGAGTTTGAAAAAAAGGAAAAAACGTGTACTCGTAAGAGATGGAAAATTTAATTATAGAGAATAATAACGATGACATTCTTGAATACGAGTCTGAAAATGACGTAGATGATTCTGGAGAGGAGGATTAAAATAAAGAATACCATTTTATATTCCCTTCAAAAAAATTGTGATGTAAAAAGTCCTTATTTATTGATAATTCATTGATAAATATTTTCTGCTTCTCAAGATTTTTTTGTTTTCATTCATCATCTTTAGTTATTTATATGATTAGGAATATTTTGAAGATATTTCAAGCATTTTTTCAACTAAATTGACGCTGAAATTGATGAATGGCAAAAAATCGATGTATTTGTTGTCAAAGGCCAAAAACAATAAAGCCTTGATTTGTTGATATGTTGTGTTGGAAGGGTGGATTAAATAAGTTCATGAAATTGTGTATTTGTTCCAAAATAATAATGGTTTATTATGTGTCAAAATGGAAAGGTATTTACATAAACATGAAACAAAGATATAATTGAAATAAACAAATTGCCTGAGTATCGTGACTTCTAACGCAAACTCAAGCTAATCAATCTTTTACAATATTTAAAGATTGATTTATTGGCGTTTGCCGAGTGTAAATAACCGACTCCTGCAGCTCGTCGCAAGAGTCGCGCTTCCAAAAAGCAATCGAGCTAGCAGACAGGCTACAAGAACACTTGAGCGACAGCGAGCCTGGGTTATCCCACGACTGTCAACTCACAGCGTCGTCAGCGAGCCGAGAACAAGTTCTCCGATCGACAACACAGTGAGCTTCGCAGCGAGCTAAGAGAAAAACTCTTCGACCGCGATCTCAAGCGCACTTGCACCCGTAGCCAGGATTTGCTAGTGAATAATCATGGCACGGGGCGAATCCTCTCTTATGCAGAGAGCTCGCCGATTTTGACCGCGCGTGTGACTTCGGGAGCCAACGCCATCTAGTGGTGGCGTTCTCAAACAATCTATTATTATCATTTATGAAACGCATGTACATTTTTTCTGATTTTTTTTGATCATTGTTTATTACTTTGACCTTCAAAGGACCTAGAAAATGAGCGAACAAAAAAAACTGAGGTTGGATTCGGATTCAGAGACCCCAAAAATATAAAATACACTGAGCTTGATGAATTTTTCTTTATTATGTGTAATTTTTAAGAAAGTCGATTAGTATTATTTATCATTTGTTTATTTATATCGTTAAAAAATATTTGAGGTGCGGCGAAATTTATATAGGTGTAAGGAGATTGGAAAAAGCTTCTCGAAGAATGAATTTGGACTTGATTTATGGGCGCTATTAAAAGCATAATGGAACTTTAAACTTCAACAGCTTTTTAAACATTTACGTAAAATGACTAAAATATGATTGACGGGCAATAATTGAGTGGGGCTAATGTGTTGGCACTTTTTTGCGCATCGGAGCGTGGATTCTGTTAAATGAGGCCCATATCTATATAAAATAATCGCTACCATAATGTTTTTCAACACTTTACTATTGCACACATAATTTTGATCATTTTCCGCTGATCCCAGCCAGTGTGCGTCGTCGAGCATCGTTGGCACGTCGGTTTTTCCACGCGCGACCTACCTCGACGAGCATCATTGACGAGCATCATCGCGTGCCGGCTTTGCTACGAGCAACCACCATCGCATCGAGCACGTGAGCCAAAAGCCACGTGCAACTGTTTGCGCGCCAATCCGCCATCTTGACCACCTCCAGCTTCTTCTACCAACTCCAGAAGGGGAGGCTCTTCCGGCCAGCGCACAGCGTCTGTCGAGAAGTGCACGCGCAGCTCGGCGTGCTCGGCGCACATGGCAACTGCAACTCGGCGTATACGCCGTTTCACCACAGTGCCGCGCGCAGCAGCACGCAATGGACGCTCCGGTCAGTGTGCTTGGCGCACACTGCCGCGGCAACCCAGCGTGCACGCTGCTTCACGTTGCAAAAAATTTTATGCTCGTTCTTTTTAGCTAGTGCAGTGTTATGAAACAATTTAAGTGACATTTAGTGATAAGTAGGTTAAGTGCTGGTTAGAAATTAGGTTGAGCTCCCTCGCCCTTTCTCGCGTTGCGTATCCGTGACTAGGACTGCGTGCAAAATCTCTTTTTCTTCGTTGATCAGTCTCTCTCTGCTTGTAACTCTCTCCACGTAGTCCATCGACTACTTCTTTTCGACAACTTGGCGCTGACCTTCAAGTCAAAAATTTTTTTTCTGCTTTTCATTTTTCTCTTTTCTGTTGTTTCACAGCTTTACTGCTCAGCATGCAGCCAGACGATGATCCCTTGAATCAATCCAACCTCACCAATGGTAAAACGGAGCTTGATCCAGCTGTCGTAGCACAATTCAGAGCTTAGACAAAGTTCATTGCTACTCTCACAGCCAAGGTCGAAAATCTAACGCAATTGGTGCAAAGTAACAACAAGCCTGAACAGCCTGTCGTATCGACCAGTGACACCACGTCTGCAGCTGACAACTCAAACACGGTCACTGTGACAATAACTTCTTCTATGGCAACGCAACCGTACACCACACAGTGCTACAAACGATGCTCTTGCTCGACAGGCACCAGCTCCTTTGGCCCTGAAACCACCAGCTCACAGTTGCCTTTCAACCCTCAAGCCCAAATCTTCTCGCCTCAGACACCTCCTGTCAAACATGAGCCGAGTTCGCATGATGTGTGCAAGACATCGCTTGGCCCTCTACACGAAGGTGCTCCTTCACCATCGGCACCCACCATAATAGAATTACACTCTCCTTCAGAGACACAACATCTCTTCAGAAACGTCAGTACGGCTAGTAACCTACCTTACAGAGGCAAGCCCCTTCTTGCTGACATGCCCGCATTCTGGCAACATGACCCGCAACTCTGGTTTGAAATGATAGATAGCGAATTTCTCAACAATGGCATCACTGATGATCAACGCAAATTTCTGGCCCTCTTCAAACATCTTGGTTAAAGCACTTGTGAGTCACTCTCAGCCTTTCTGCGCTCAATGCCTCAGACTGGCAGATATGCGAGCCTCAGAGCACACATAAAAAAGTATGCCTTATCCACACATCAAAAAATTTATTCGCTGTTGAGAGAATGCAGGCTTGGCGACAAAAAGCTTGCAGACCTCTACATTGAGATCGAGGGTCTTGGGCAAGGTCACGTTCCTCCGAACACTGTACTGCTCCTCCCCTCTACAGACTCTTTCCCAATGATATTGCTGTACAGCTGGACGATGCCATCACGCGTCACGATGCACAGGCTGCTGTAAAAAAAGCTGATCGACTTCATCAGCGACTTAAATCGCTTAGCCACCCTCACATCTCAGACATACATAGTCCAGATAATCTTGATTCCGAACAAATGGATCAGCTCGCGGACAGAATCATCGCCGCTATTGCAGCCAAATCTAAACCCAAGTAGAGTCAAGCTCTCATCAGCGTTCACGTTCGCAACCTAGAACCAACTTCTAAGAAAATATGAGAGAGAATGGTCAGCTGAGGAGAAAGACAAAAAATAGCCTCGCTTGGACATGTGCGAAGCCAGCCTTCCAGGCGCAGTTGGCACTAAGAGACTCTTCATCAAGGACTTATCCTTACACCTTGTCTTCCTCATCGACACAGGTGCAGAGGTCTCAGTGCTGCCTAAAGATGGAAACTGCAAATCGCCCTCTCCATCTCTCACTCTTCACGCTGCCAACGGCTCGATTATGCACACGTATGGCACGCGTTTAATCGCCATGAACTTCAGCTTTCGGCGGGTAACACGTTGGTCGTTCATCAGCGCAGACGTTCCGTATACAA
Source organism: Trichogramma dendrolimi (assembly GCA_034770305.1). Classification (NCBI taxonomy): domain Eukaryota; kingdom Metazoa; phylum Arthropoda; class Insecta; order Hymenoptera; family Trichogrammatidae; genus Trichogramma; species Trichogramma dendrolimi. The sequence continues at coordinate 850,626 of JAPMIB010000013.1, forward strand.
TTATTGGAGCGGACGCTCTGGCGCACTTCGGCTGGCTACCTGATCTTCAAACCAAAAAACTTATTGACAAAATTTCAGGAATTTCGGCTCAAGGCCATCTCGCATCTGCACCAGTCACTGGCATCAGCCTGATTGATCCGCAACACCCTTTTGCCCAAGTACTCAGCCAATACACGGCTCTTTTCAACTCGCAACAGGGCTCAAGTGCACGTGCCACTGGTGTATTTCACCATCTGCTTACTTCTCGAGAGCCGATTGCTCAACGTCCAAGGCGTCTGCTTCCAGAAAAATTAAAAGCAGCTAAAAAACAGTTTGCAATTTGGTGTGAAGACGGGACCTGTCGTCATGCAGCCCAACAAATATCCTGTCCCAAACCTACATGACTTCCCATCAATATTAAACGATACTTGCATATACTCGATTTATATCAGGCGTTTTATCAAATTCTGATAGCGCCAGAGGACATAGAGAAAACGGCAGTCATCTCGCCAGTTGGCCTTTTCGAGTTCCTCTTTATGCCTTATGGTTTACGCAACGCATCACAAACATTTCAGCGCTACGTAAACCAGGCACTGGGTGATCTTGATTTTGTTTTCATCTACATACATAGATGACGTGCTTATTGCCTCAAACACACGAGAGCAACACGAAGCCCATCTGAAAGTGGTCTTGGACAGGCTCTTGCAGCACTACTTGCGCCTCAATCTCGCGAAATGCGTTTTTGGACAAGAAAAAGTGGTATTTCTGTCACACGTTGTGAACGCCAAAGGGTTCTCTCCCTTACCCGACTTCCCCAGCCTTGCAACATCGATGAACTCAGGCGCTTTTTAGGCCTCACAAATTTCTACAGAGCGTTTATTCCTCGTGCCGCCAATATTCTTGCGCCTTGAACGAGCTCATGGTTGGCGCTAAGAAAAAAGATACCACGCCGATTTTATGCTCTGCTGAAGCCGATAAAGCTTACTTACCTGGTGTTGAAAATCCGGTTGCAGACGCATTCTCTCGAATTCCCAGCGCGGATTCTTCTTCCTCTTCTCTCGACGTCGAGCACGTAGACGCTTTCGCTCTACCGACGACTTTCTCTCTCGAAAAGCTCTCGCAAGAGCAAAGCACTGACGATCAGCTCCAACTCATCTTGGCTGACAAAGACTATCCTTTGCCGCTGCAAAAGGGTACGTGGCCGGCCAATATGGCTTGGTGCCAATTTACTTTAATCTCGACAACGGCGCTCTTCGACCTTACGTGCCAGCCTCCATGAGAAACGAGCTCATCAATTTATTTCACAGGTTTGCACACCCAGCTCTATCAGCAACTTGTAAATTAGTCAGCAGGAAATATGTTTGGCCAAAGATGTCCAAGGACATTGACAAGTTTGTAAAAAACTGCCTGCACTGCAAACAGGCAAAAATTTCTCGGCAGAACAAGCTCATCCTTGCGCAATTCATCTTACCGGACGCTCGCTTCTCGCACGTGCACATTGAAATTGTGACGTTGCAGGAGAGCGAAGAGTTCGTCCACGCACTGATCATGATTGATCGATACTCCATATGGCCAGAAGCGGTACCGATCAAGGACATGCAGACCTCCACCGTCGCTCGTGCTTTCCTCGACACTTGGGTCTCACGCTTCGGCGCCCCACAAACCATCACGTCAGACCAGGGCTTGCAATTTGAGTCTTTTCAATGAACTCTGCAAGCTCCTGGGGACGAATCGCATACACACCACCCCGTATCACCCAAGCAGCAACAGGATGATCGAGCGATGGCACTACGACTTTACAACGGTGCTCATAGCCTTTGAAAGCCCTGAATCGTGGACGCATATCCTGCCTCTAATCATGCTCGGGCTGCGCACGGGAATCCGCTCGGATATCGATGCAAGCCCGGCAGAAGTTCTTTTCTGCTCTTCGTTACGCCTGCCAGGAGAGAATTTTCCTTGGACCAAAACGCCGAAAACGACCGACAGTTCTTCACGAAAGAACTGCGTCAATTCATAAGAACTGTAAGGCCCATTCTAGCCACAACACATTCTAATTTCAAACCCTTTGTCCACAAAAATCTTGGAGATTGCTCTCACGTCTTTGTACGCACGACACCGATCAAAAAAGCGCTTGAACCTCCTTGCTTGGGACCGTTCAAAGTCCAAGCACGACCTTCGCCGTACTTCTACGTCATCAGGGCACTCAATAAAAGGGGGGTAGAGGAGCTCAAAATTGTCTCGACCAGCCGCTTCAAGTCAGCGCATGGCACCCACGCAGACATCGACAACTGTCTACCCGAAAGCTCAGAACCTGACAAACAGGCTGAGGAGTCCACTCTCGTCGACAACTTCGATGATGAGTTTAACGATAATTATAATGTAGTCTTAGCGCCAGATGTGCCTTACGCAACTGTCAGCCAAACAGCAACCAAAAAATGTAAACCTAAAAATACGACAATCAAGTCAATTTTAAAACCAAAAAGCTCCATGAGTACTCAAGGTGCTAACAAGAATGAAAAGAAGCATGTCAGGCTTCACCTTGAGCACTCGTATCATAGCAAATAATTAAAGCTACTTACTTATTTTTCTAGTTAGAATAATCAAAATAAAAAATGTTATTTTCTAGCTAGACCAATAAAAATAAAAACATGTTATTTTTCTGCGTAGATTAACTTTAAGTATTATCAAAGCACAAGCTTTTTTTGTTCACATTGTCAAAGCAGACAATTATTACTTTTATTATTTTTAAGCTCTCTGTCAAAGACAGAAATTTCAGTTTCTCTTATACTAAAACTAAGCTTTAACAAAAAACTCAAGACTACCTGTCTTGAATTTTTTTTCAAATCACCCTTGAGCACTGCGGGGACACCCCTCTCGTTGCCCCGCCGGTGACGACTCTGCTGGCGCCAAGCGTAGGCCAATTCGGTGTAGCTCGTACCTTGATCACAGCAAAAGCAATAAACTATCACTCCAATGAATTCCCTGTCTCGATCATTAACTCCTACTCCTATTCATTCCCGAGGAAGTTAGCCCTCGTAAGCTAACATATACTAAATCGAATTTTAAGGGCTTATACACACCTTAAAATCACAATAATTTAAAATGCTTTAAAAAAAAAGTAAAAATAAAATCTAGTAAATTGGAAAAATTGTACAGTTTTCAAACCCTTTTTCCAACCAGAAATCACACTAACATACCTCAAATTAATTTTTATATAGTCTAGTTTGTGTAGGCAAGTCAAAATTCTAGAAATAAATCATACCCCCCTGTGCCGTAGAATTCCAATAGAATAAATCATTTTTTTGGCCCCAGAGACGTACCAATCTGTTTGTTGGAACCTTGGCTATGGCCGCTACCACAGGCAAGACTTTTGATAAAGCCTTTCTATATTTTTATTCTTTATTACCACTTTTCTTTAACATTTTTACACAATTTTTGACAATTTGGAGGTAGTCAGCTTATAGGAAGCTCTACAAAGGTCCAAACATCTTCCCTGTGGTAGCGGCCATACCCACACATGTGCTGATGTAACTCCTACAACCTGGACCCTTAAGGTCAAACGGTTCTGTTAAAATATTACGGCAACAGAGTCATTTTGAAAAAAAACCCAACTTTGCAGGATAAGCGATTAAAGAAAATCTTGCAATTACTCAAGTTACATCACTACAATGAACTTATCACTTTTAATGATTATTGTGGGCTAAGACAACACTCAATTTTTATTTTTATTTGCATTGGCATGTCATATAATCCATAATTTAATGTATTATTAATTAGTCAGATAGTGGGAGAGTTGATAAAAAAAACAAGTATATGCCATTGAGACAAACTATATTTCAAAAGCGTATTGACTCATAAGAATACAACAAAAAATTAAACTAAACTAAACTCAGAGAACTAAACCAAACTCTAAAAAGACTTGATGAAATGACATGATGAGAACTAATAAATTAAAACAATCACAAACATGTTGGATGACAAATTTTAAACTTTATTCTCACTGTACTCAATATAAACATTTCACAACTTGGTCACTTTTTGTTCAACTCAGATCTTCATTTTGCACTATCCCACTTTTTTATAAACTTTAATAAAAACTAAAAATATTATATAAAAACAAGTTTTATTTCTAAGTACTAAATACACTTTGAGAATAATACATAATTTCAAATGTATGATTTTCACTATTATATGATGAATATTTCACTGTGTAATCACTTTTTCATGAACTTAACACCTGAAACTGTTTACCATTTTTAAAAACAAACTTAACTACACAATTAAACAATGTACTATACACTGATTTCAGCTTGGATATTGCACTTGAGATAATCTTCTGCTGAATCGAGTGCACATGAAATTCAGTGTTTACAATTATGTATCTCATGGTGAGCCGGGCTAACACCTGACCAGCATAAAATTAGTTAAGATTTAAAAGTAAATAAGTTTAATTTAGTGCAAGTGGAATGTCTAAAATGGCATATAAAGTCGGTCAAAAATATCACATAATCAATTTGCCAAAAAATTGAATTTTGTTCCAAATTAATACATTGGATTTATTCAGAAAATCAACTGTATCCTTTGAATTAATTTGAATTTCGAATTTATGAATGGAGCATCGAAAAGAGGAGAAAATTTGCTAAAAAACAAGGAAATAAAAAAAAATTAATTTTTTGAAAATTTAAGGTGTATATAAGCCCTTAAGTGATTGCGATAAAATTGGGTGTGAACATTTATTTTCCAATTTATTTTTGTAGATATGTGTAATTTATAATTATTTTTAATATTTATGCTATGAACATCATTTTCTATGATACATTAAATTTTGAACAATTATATGGAATAAAATTGTGGAATATTTGAAATTTGCATTTCTACTTGACACATTTTAAACTGTAACCGCTTCAGATATTGAAACAAGTAAATATTTAAATCTTGAGATTTCATATCTTCTTCAATAGAAGGGAATAAAATCGATGTTGAAATCGAGCTATGCTTCATTCTCGAATTCCAATGTCTTGGAAACTACAAAGTACAAGAAAAATGAAATATTGAATGAGAATAATACTTTATCTACCAAATTTCTACCAAAAATTACATGTATGCATATACCTGGAAACAATTGGATGAAAGTAATAAATGCCATATTGGAAATAAATATTCTATGATAATGCATCCGTTATCCATGAAAGTATCGAGCAGACTAAGGAAATGTAAATTGACTATATCTGCAAGCTAAAACATGATTCAAATTAGTTTTAATAAATAATATGAAAGTAAAATTATATATAATAAATGACGACGAAAACCTAAAACTCAAAAATCCACGTAGAATAGTTGACCATTATGATTTTTATGCGTTGGGATCGGAAACGTTTTTTCTAATATCACTTATATTATTATAATCAGTTTTAAGAAATTTAATCATTAATGCATAACTTTTTTAATCTCTCGTCAGGTATCAGCTACGAAATGTTTCTTCTCCACGGAGATAATCCTACTACTAAATGTATATGGGCTATCACTCGTCAACTATCCCCTCTAAAAAAATGAAGTAAGAACTTAGTATATACTTTTGAAAAGTTCATTAAATAATGGAAGTCCTGAAAGGTTCAGCCCTCTAGGTCTATCCCCCATGGATCTACAAGGGTTCAAGGTTGGCATTTTTAAAATTTTATTTTTCTTAGCAAATATTTTTCTTACATACGAAATTTGATGTATTCAGTTTTGTTATCAAAAATCATGCTTTCTTCAAAAAGTCAGGGAAAAAGACATCAGGGAAATTACCATTTGTAGTGAGTTCTCTGAAAGTTACGACAAATGACCAAAAACATTAAATCGCCAAAAAACGCAATTGGATTCAATTTATGCTACGATAATAATTACTATTTTTCAATATTGTACTTGGGCATCATATTTACATTATGTTGTGTTTATGAAATATTATTTTTAATGGAAATATAGAATAATTACGAAATTAAGTTTGTCAATTATGAACGTGATATAAATTGGGTCGGTAACATAAGGATTTTGTAATCTAGGATCAATATGGGTAAATGGAAGATCGATTACGATTGCAGGCCAAAACAATATAATACCGAGGGGTGCTATTGGCTGTCACATGATTGTATATAATAGAAAAAAACTATTGTTAATTAAATCTGATAAAACCAAAGAAAAAATTTGAATGTACACGAGTAAAGTATAGTTCGAGCACTCGCATGTACAAAGTCTTAAGACCTTTGACGACTAAGCATTTGACACTTTCAAGCTAATTTTCGGCGGATTCCAAATGTTTATATCGGTAGATTAACCCTTTTATTTTACAGAAAAAAATTCTTACACATTAAATTGAGCTGAGGAGCTGCTTTCATCAAGTTTCGCATTTTCACTCTTATGACTTTATTCTGGCTGTTGACGACTCGGTTTTAGCTAAGCCAGAGCAACAATGGAGTGTTATGTCTTTACCGTGAATTTGATGAGGGGGTGGCCATACACACACAATAAATTTTAGTCACTGTTTTTAATAAGTAATGCACTTTATTTAGGTGAACTATCAAATCTTACTCTATTAATTATTAACTAGGAAGAAAATTAGATATATGATCGCGTATTATCAAAGGACTTATCGTCGCGTTGGAGTGCTTAGTGCAGCACGATCCAGACTCAGCACTTGCTCGTTTGCGAATACATAAATTTTCCTTTCGGCACGCAGAGAATACAAGATGGGCCCGAGAATTCAGACGTGTGAGTTCAAATATTTAATGCGAGACTCGAACATAGCCCCCACCTTGCTGTCGCCAGCATCAACAAAATGATACCGATATCATAATAATGAATATAGCAAATATAATAAATATATAGTGAGTATAAGTATATGACATAGTGTATAAGTATAGGTTATAAAATTTGGTACGCAAAAATTATTATCAAAGAGGTAACATAAGTACTAAGGTGGTAGTTGAGACTCTTGTTAAATCAGGTCACACTGCTTCTGGTCGTCTAGTGCTGCACTGGAGTCATCATCTTCTTCATCTTTTGGCTTTAAGGGGAACTTTATCATTTTTGGTGATTGACCGGACGTAGTCTCCTTGAGCAGTCGACACGGTCACTACCCTGATCAGGCCGTCTTTGCCAGGGTGTACCTTTGAGATGCGGGCCAGCGGCCACGTGGTGGGTGGACCTAAATCATCGACGACAAGCACTATATCATTGACCTGGAGATTCGGCGCTACGTTTTGCTATTTATTAAGCTGTCTATACTGGTTGAGAACTTCTTTTGACATCGATTCCAAAAAAAAATTACGCGTATTCGTGATTAGCTGCCATCGACGGTAAACGTTCACCAGGTTCGGCTTTGCTTCCATGGGCTCTCCTTGTCAGTGGAAACTGCATGGCTTCGCAGATTCCTCAGAAAAATCTTACGGGGCTGTTGTGTATGCAGTTGTCCCCGGTTCCTCGGCGATAATTTTGACCGCCAAATCAAAAGTAGCACCGAAAAAAAAGGAAACGCTTCCACGACTGGAACTGTGCGGAGCTGTGCTCTTAGCCCGTCTGATCAAGCATCTGTTCGACGGATTGCCTTATCTGCTGCACATTGTAACTGGAGCGACTCACAAGTGACGCTTGCGTGGCGGCGTGGCCACCCATCAAAATGGCCCACCTTTGTAGCCAATCGCATGAGTAAAATTCAATCTCTCGTACCGCAAGCTCGTTGGATGCACGTTCCCTCAGAGGATAATCCGTCGGATATAGCCTCCACAGGAATAAGTCCTCCTGAGCTTGCAGAAGCAAATTTGTGGTGGCATGGACCTAGTTGGTTGCCGTATGGAAAAAAGTGGCCGGCTCCAAGCTTTCAAGCTCCACACTCTGAGCAGACCCTCCGAGCCCACGCAGTTTCCGCACGCGCACGCATACGCAAGACGACGAACGCTTTATCACAATCTTGTCAAAATACTCTGACTACAGAAGATTGCGACGCATCATAGCTTGGATATACAGATGGCGTTTCAACGCAAAAATAAATAGGAAAAATCGCACTAAAGGACTTGCGACAGTCAAAAAATTGGACGCTGTCAAGATCGCCATTTTCCACGTGATGCAGGAAGATAAATTTGGGGCAGAGTTTGAGGCCTTGAGCAATGAGAAATAGCTTCCAAAAATGCTCTCCCTGACGAGTCGTACCATTCATTGACAATTCCGGGCTTCTCAGAGTCAAGGGTCGACTACAAACGCAATACTCGAGTACAGCAAAAAGTATCCAGTCATCTTGCCAGGTAGTTCTCCATTGATTCGTTGCTACGTCGAGAACGTACACCAGCTCACGCTTCATGAAGGTATTCAATTGGATCACGAACGGATTCCGAGTAATTAGAGGAGTATACCAACAATGCATTACAAGCATCAGATACCAAGCCCATCCAGAAAACCAACAAATGGCGCCTCTTCCTGACTGCTGCGTAACACCGGCAAGGCTATTAAAAGTAGCAGGTGTAGACTTTGCCGGCCCCTTCGCCATACGAGCTTCCAAAGTTCAAGGTAGCAACATACACATAAAGGCCTATATATGTGGCATTTCACGTCAACTCTCCCAGTGCCGCGTGGCACGGCAGAATTAAGCCAAATCACTAAATTTGTGAATCGCTGTAAAAGTACTAAAATGCACCTGGAGAAAAAAACGAATACATGATTTCGATGGGAAATTGCCTCAGCTTTCCGATGGTGAGGTCAGATTTCCCTTCATCTTCTCAATGTGAATCATTTCCAAAAAAAAACCTAAATAAAGGAAACAAATTCGAATTTTCAGATGACTGTAGCCAAGCACATCACGTTAACCAGACAAAAGCGTGAGAAAACGACGTTTTTTCTTTCTCTCTCAGATTTTAAGTAATCAAGAATTATTTTTTGATACTCGTAAACAGCGTACGTGTCATGGCTCAAATTGTCTGAAATAACAGCCAAACTTTTATGTTTTAGTTTATTGTTTTCTCGATAATATGCTACAACTGTAAATATTGTAGCCTGATTATTATTCCAGTAGAAGGACTGGGCAGCATCTTGAACAACAAAAGCGTAATTTTCAGCAAAATCAACACTGATGATCATTTCTCCATCTTGAAGATTTTTTTTCAAATCTTTTACGAAACTGGTTTGCATTTTAGTAAAAAAGTCGTGTGTTTTTAATTTTATCAAACGTTCTTTTAATAATTCGAGATAATCAGAAGCTTTCACTGTTTCGATAACAAATGTGCAACGATCAGTTTGCTTCCATGTTTCATATGAAATCCCTTCAATTTCATTTTTTTCAAAATTTTTTGAGATAATTTTTTCAAGTTTGGAAAAATTAGATGCGCAATTTAAACATTCATTCAAAAAACATTTATCTGATGGTTTAGTACATACAAGCTCACGTATGCAGTCTTTATAATTTTTTATCGGAGATTTACTACCTTTTGTCCAATCTTCAAGATCAATTGCCTAAGCATCAATTTCACATTTTCATGGTGTACACATACACAAACATTGTGTGTACCGCTACTCCCAGCTGGCACACAAAAAGGTGGTCTCAATTCCGTAAATTTGGTGTATCCGATTTTCTTATCTTTATATTCATTTTTAAATAAAGCATAAAGCTCATTTAAATTGCCTAGAAGTAGTCTCCTTCGCATGTGCACTCGCTTACCATTGGCTTGCTTAACAGAGATGTAATCACTCATGCCAGGCATTAATTTACTAATGTCATCTCGTTCATAAAATTGTGTTACCAAATCTTTTAATTCTTGAGGAAGTTCTTTTCCCCTTTATTTTTTGTTAATGAAGAAATATCATTCCTATCAGACTCGGTAATTTTTCTGGCTTCCCACTCTGAACAGTTAAAATTCTTTGCCAATTTTCGACGAGACCAGGATTCAGGAGTAAGTGAAAGTAACAACATTTTATGCTCGCGTGAAATATCCCCCGAGAGCATTTTTTTCAAATTTTTGAGCACTTCCATAGCATCATAGTGATCTATGTCGTCACAAATTGGTTTAAAATTTTTTGGATCCGGAAGTAATTCTCCCGATTTTCGTTTTTTATAAACGAGATTTTTGCACGCTGTGCAAATTTTGGTGTTATCCGAGACTTCAGGAAAATAATCTTTCAAAGGTTCTGGGAGGTTTTTTAAATCTTTGGAATGTACATCCTTGCTAAAAGGATTCATGCATCGAAGAAAATTCATGATTGTCTTGAAAAAGACAGATTATTGAAGAAGAAGAAAACGCAAGTTTGTCTTGAAAAAGACAGATGAATCGTAGAGCACAGTTATTTTAATACAAATCAAAATAACCAAATAATGAACGGTCCAGTATCGGTGATATTAAGCATTTAAATTTAGTTACCCGCTTGCAGATTTTCGGAAGATTCCGATAAGCCACCTAATGTTAGTAAATAACAATAATTTCGCACAATACGATAGCGGCCGCCCGCACGCGCGCGCGAGAAAACGACGTTTTTTCTTTCTCTCTCGTTCTATCTCACTGAAATCAAAAAACGCCTCTTTGGAAAATGTCTATATCGATGGAAAATTTCCTGACCTTTCGATCTAGACTATTTAAAAGAATCTTAAAAATGAAGTTTTTGAGATAATCGACTCTAACGTTTTCCCAGCGATTTTCTCGGGTAAAGCGAAAAATTTCGGGAAATCTGACCTCACCATCGGAAAGCTGAGGCAATTTCCCATCGAAATCATGTATTCGTTTTTTTCTTCAGGTGCATTTTATTACTTTTACAGCGATTTAGAAATTTAGCGATTCGACTGAATAATGTTCGAGCTCGCGCGGCCGGGTGGGCGTCCGGCCGCTCGCGCGCGCGAAAAAACCACGTTTTTTTTTTCTTTCTCTCTCGTTCTATCTCACTGAAATCAAAAAACGCCTCATTGGAAAATGTCTATATCGATGGAAAATTTCCTGACCTTTCGATCTAGACTATTTAAAAGAATCTTAAAAATGAAGTTTTTGAGATAATCGACTCTAACGTTTTCCCAGCGATTTTGTCGGGTAAAGCGAAAAATTTCGGAAAATCTGACCTCACCATCGGAAAGCTGAGGCAATTTCCCATCGAAATCATGTATTCGTTTTTTTCTCCAGGTGCATTTTAGTACTTTTACAGCGATTCACAAATTTAGTGATTTGGCTTAATTCTGCCGTGCCGCGCGGCACTGGGAGAGTTGACGTGAAATGCCACATATATAGGCCTTTATGTGTTTGTTGCTACCTTGAACTTTGGAAGCTCGTATGGCGAAGGGGCCGGCAAAGTCTACACCTGCTACTTTTAATAGCTTCGCCGGTGTTACGCAGCAGTCCGGAAGAGGCGCCATTTGTTGGTTTTCTGAATGGGCTTGGTATCTGATGCTTGTAATGCATTGTTGGTATACTCCTCTAATTACTCGGAATCCGTTCGTGATCCAATTGAATACCTTCATGAAGCGTGAGCTGGTGTACGTTCTCGACGTAGCAACGAATCAATGGAGAACTACCTGGCAAGATGACTGGATACTTTTTGCTGCACTCGAGTATTGCGTTTGTAGTCGACCCTTGACTCTGAGAAGCCCGGAATTGTCAATGAATGGTACGACTCGTCAGGGAGAGCATTTTTGGAAGCTATTTCTCATTGCTCAAGGCCTCAAACTCTGCCCCAAATTTATCTTCCTGCATCACGTGGAAAATGGCGATCTTGACAGCGTCCAATTTTTTGACTGTCGCAAGTCCTTTAGTGCGATTTTTCTATTTATTTTTGCGTTGAAACGCCATCTGTATATCCAAGCTATGATGCGTCGCAATCTTCTGTATTCAGAGTATTTTGACAAGATTGTGATAAAGCGTTCGTCGTCTTGCGTATGCGTGCGCGTGCGGAAACTGCGTGGGCTCGGAGGGTCTGCTGAGTGTGGAGCTTGAAAGCTTGGAGCCGGCCACTTTTTTCCATACGGCAACCAACTAGGTCCATGCCACCACAAATTTGCTTCTGCAAGCTCAGGAGGACTTATTCCTGTGGAGGCTATATCCGACGGATTATCCTCTGAGGGAACGTGCATCCAACGAGCTTGCGGTACGAGAGATTGAATTTTACTCATGCGATTGGCTACAAAGGTGGGCCATTTTGATAGGTGGCCACGCCGCCACGCAAGCGTCACTTGTAAGTCGCTCCAGTTACAATGTGCAGCAGATAAGGCAATCCGTCAAACAGATTCTTGATCAGACGGGCTAAGAGCACAGCTCCTCACAGTTCCAGTCGTGGAAGCGTTTCCTTTTTTTTCGGTGCTACTTTTGATTTGGCGGTCAAAATTATCGCCGAGGAACCGGGGACAACTGCATACACAACAGCCCCGTAAGATTTTTCTGAGGAATCTGCGAAGCCATGCAGTTGCCACTGACAAGGAGAGCCTTTTATCTGCGGGTCACAGATCCTGGCCAAACTTGTTTAGGGGTCTTCTCGTGTGTAATAATGAAGCTTCTTATAGTTATTTTATTCCAATAGGCCCTGGAAACCATTATAAAGTACCACGAAGTATTTGATATATCATAATTTTAAATAACACCATATAATAGTGTATCAATCATGTTAGGCTTACACAGTCAAGTTCAAGTGCCTCAAACGTATTTGTACTTGAAGTTTTCCATGTTTTTTATATCATAACTATAAATAAAAACTCTAGCTCAATTGGTTCAAGGTCAGAATTTAAATGAGCAAACCAAAAGAAGGTAAATGTAACGCTATTATCGTTAAATATTTCTAAAAACATGCGCACAATTTTTTTTATACACAACTAGTGCTTCACGATACAAGACAATATCGATAATTTTTAAATATTGATTATTGTATCGAATACAAATTTTCAATATTGTATCGTTATCGATATTGTCAATATTTCATTATAAAAAATATCGTATCGATATCGGATTCGATACGATATCGATACGATAATCGATATTTATCGTATGTTCATTTTAATAAAAAAAGACAAATTTAAATTTTTTGTTCACAAATGTTTATTCATATGATTTAATATGATTTAAATAAATGATTTTAAACTATTATATTATATGGATCTTTACAAAGGGACCTCGCATATTTCTTTTTTGAGCGAGCTCTTCATCCACCTATTTATGCAGATGAGCTCACGTATGCTTTCGTCTTTTAACGAACTTCTCTTATTGGTCACTATCAGACTTGCCTCTGAAAAAAGCCGCTCTACGGGGACAGAAGTTGCTTGAATGGATAATACATCTCTGGCTACTGAAGATAGAATTGGATATTCTTTTTGGTGATTTTTCCACCAAACCAATATGTCCGTATCTGGATTCGCCCTACCAGCACTCAAGTATTTATCGATTTCCTCTGTTGAATTATTCGAAACACTTTCAAATAGAGCGTCGAAATTAAGTTTTTCGTGACTAATTTTTCTTCTTTTTTGAACAGGGCTCTTCGACTATTGTGTCGCTAAATTTTTGACTATACTTAGAATATACTTGTCTTAATTTATTCTCACTTTCAGTCTTCATTTCTCGTCCCCAAGGAGTTGCTTCTAAGCCAATAATTTTGATGCGAGGATCGAGTACTAAAGATATGCTGTAGATCCAATTGCACTTTGAGTAATGCTTGACTAGTTTATCTCTCCCTGCTTGTAAAGCGACAATGAGTTTTTCATCTTCTTCATTTCGATCTTCTTTTTCATTTAAATAAAAGGATTTATTTTCAACATAATCTAATAGAACATTAAATGCTCTTACGGCATCGGGCAGTGTCACGCGGTTTTCTCCACTTATACGTTTTATACACTGTTTCGAAGTTGCCTAAATATTCAACAATTAACTCGATGCGAGCCCATTCATGTGGAGTTATTAAGTATTGCTTTAAACTAGTATTATTATTGCACAACATTATAAAGGCATTTTTTAAATGTAAAGCAACCTCCAGCATATTATATGTACTATTCCACCGGGTTTTTTAATCCACCATTGGTTTTTTGTAGTGTATATCAAGAATACCACAACAGCTAATTAACTTATTAGCGATACTTTCTGATTTTTTAATTTTTTTATGTAAATTGCGAATTCTTTTTATTGTGCCACCCGTTGAACTGCTATCTATTTCTTCTATATCTTCGTCCTCAATCTCGGGGGGGGTTTCGAGCTCTTCATGTTCAATTTCATAAGAATAAAAATCATCGTCGCTTTGTATTTCCATCAACTTTAGTGTATCTTGCACGCCTAAATTTAATACATGTGCAAGACACCTAAAATGCTGATCGTTCGCATCAAAATCATCGTCTATTTTGACTAATAATTTGCCAAGTTCTGTTATAAAACTAGAATTAGCGGATGCATTGTCTGCAGTGATTCCAGTAATTTTATCTTCAATTTCATATAATTGAACAACTGCAAAAAAAATTTTAGCGATATCAGCTCCTGCGTGAAGACCTTTAGCAGGCACAAAGTCTAATGCGAGTGATCGCGCAATCCATTGATTATCAATGAAATGGATTGTTACGTCATAATACGATCTAGTCGCTCTTGATGACCAAGCATCAACGGTAAAAGAAAATTTAGAATTATTCTTCTTCAAAATTTTTAAAACATTATTCTGCATTTTAATGAACTCTGCTGTGATCATTTAACTGGCTTGATTCCGTCGAGGGTAAGTGATATTTTTATTTAAAAATGAGAAGTAATTCTGCGTCACTTGGTCATCGAAAAAGCTTTTAGGCAAATTTTTTGTTGCCATCCACGATACCAACATCCTATTAGGATCCACAGCAATATCAACCTATAAAAATACATTTTTAATTAGCCATAAAAGCAACACAGTGGGTAAGAAAAAACGGATAATCATATCCCACCTTCATCATTGAATCGATTCGTGGTTGTGATTTTTTTGAATTTTTCGATGAATTAGGGGGATAAAGTAAATTAGATTCTTTTTTATGGTAATTTTGATTGTGCGACTTTAATTCGCTGGTATTACTGTTCTTCATTTTAATGCTAGCTATGTATTTACCATCCGAATTTTGTCCACACAATAGACAGAGTCCATATTTCATACCATCAATTTTTTCATAATTAAAATATTGTTTAAGACATATCTTGTTTGAATCATCTTCAGTTGTGTTTTCTTTCGAAGTCTGTGCTTCAGTTATTTTTTGTGATGTTTTCTTATTTGCAATTTTCTGCTTCCTTTTTTTATCATTACTTTCCGTCGAGTGGAAATCTGTATTAATCAATTCCTGATTACCTGCAAATTACACGGATATTACTTGTTATAGTTACTGCACTATTGTTCTTATTGCCTTGATCGAAAAATTACTTGTAAACATAAGAAATCTGTAATTAATGTCTGTTGAGCAGGCGTCGAGTCTCGTACGCGGCGACGTCTGCCACTCGTGGTCGACGGTGATCAACAGTAATCACGATAATGATCACTGTTGATTTCCGTCGATCCTGTGACCGCATGAGAGAGGTGGCCGCGCGGTGATTTTATTTTATAATATACAGAAACTTATTACTTATACGTTTAAACTTGGATTATAATGTATTAACCCCGTCTCTATCTCAGATCCCATCGCCGCTAGATCCCCCGTGGGTCAAGGCACGAGTAATTTATGAAATGCAACATGGCACGTCGGATTAATGAAAAATTATTAATGCATGCTAAACTAACAGTTACAGATCTATTGCCTTTACAAGTAATTAGTATATAACAGTTCATTATTAAGAGAAACTTACTTTTATCGCATTCAATGCACAGTCTTTTTTCATTCGAGCCTTCTTCATGCCCGATCGCCTTCGAGCATCCATCGATAATGTGCACATATTTGCTGCACACTATACACTTATGCTGTGAAGGCTCATGCCCATTTTCACACGCTTGACACTTGACCATATTCTCTACGACACAACAGCAAAAAGTTAGAAAGGCTCTGATGTCGAGCGAACGTGTAGATGAACGTTTTAATCGTTTAGCACTAGTTGTAACACCGTGTACTTTTGTCGACTGTAAAAATGTATTATTCGTCTCAATAACTAAACGAAAGTTGAGCAGAGGACGAACTGACTCGGACACAGTTGCGAAAAATGTACAACGGCTCTGATGTCGAGCGAACGTGTAGATGCACGTTTCGATTGTTTTTCAATCTGTACAGGTTCAAAGACGTAAGCGGTTGCGTGATAACTATATAACGTATAAGTGTGCGTGCAGAAGAAACGTATACGGCTCTAGCATACGCCGATCGCCTGCTCATATTTCATACCCAATGGTCGTAGCGCGTAGCCAGCATAGATTTTTGGCTTTTGCTGTGCAGGCACGGTCTTGTCCCGTACGTTTAAAAACATTAAAAATGTAGTATCTTGATCGAGATCAATATTTTCGATATTATCGAGGTTGATTATTGACGATACAATAATATCGTCTAAATATATATTTTGAATATCGTATCGATATCGATATTGTTAAACAAGTGTATTGTATCGATATTGTCTCGGGTTTCGATACAATATCAATACAATATCGATATTTTTATTGTATATCGTGAAGCACTATACACAACTTACCATTCCTACTCTCTCGCCCATTTCAGGCACTCAAAATGTATGTTAATACACTTGAATTGAGTGTCTGAAATGGGTGAGAGAGGAGGAATGGTAAGTTATGTATAAAAATGTTTTTAGAAATATTTAATGATAATAGCGTTACATTTAGCTTCCTTTGGTTTGCTTATTTAAATTATGACTTAAACCAATTGAGCTAGAGTTTTATTTATTGTTATGGTATAAAAAACATGGAAAACTTCAAGTACAAATACGTTTGAGGCACCTGAACTTGACTGTGTAAGCCTAACATGATTGATACACTATTATATGTGTTATTTAAAATATACTATATTAAATACTTCGTGTTAATTTATAATGGTTTCTAGGGCCTATTGGAATAAAGTAAACAGGGGGCTTCATTATTACCCCACAAGAAGACCCCTAAACAAGTTTGGCCAGGATCTATGACACGCACATGAAAGGCTCTCCTTGTGAGTGTTCTCTTGAAGGTTCGTCTATCGTGGTACTTTGATTAAGTTAATCAAGGGCATTACGAAAGGCGACCCACCGATCCGAAAGCTCTTCCGGCAGCGCAGTGTCCCAATCTGTACCGTGCAGCCACTTATCTCGGAGTGGGATCTTGGCCACGATGATAACAGGAGTAAGCCAGCCCAGCAGATCAAATAACTTCGGAGTCTCAGAGAGTACGCTGCGCTTTGTATAATTTTCTTTTGATGCAGAGAGATTGGCAACGAAGTGAAAATAGTCGGAGCGAGGCTGCCACCGAATGCCAAATATGGAAACGGAGTCGTCTGTATGTTGTTATAACTCGTTCGTTCGAATCGTCGTTGTTACTCAGTATATCCGTCGAGTTCACTGACTATTTACCGAGCTTGAGCTGAGCGGACTTGAGTAGATTGATGAGTTATCGCTTTACCATTAGTGCTTTTTCAATGGAGTCGACGCTAGCAAACGCGTCGTCGACGTATGTTTGCTGCCGAATTATCTGTGCAGCTTCGGAGTGTGTGGTATCGCCTTCGCGTGCTAGTTGCAGCATCGTGCGATTCGCCAGAAACGGTGCAGCAGCTGTGCCGTACGTGACTGTGGTTAGACAAAAATTTTGCATCGGCTGTGCAGGGTCCGCTCTCCATAAAATGTGTTGGTAGCGGAGGTCTGATTTGTGGACGTCGAATTGACAAAAAATCTTGACTATATCCGCCGTAAAGGCAAATTTGAAGAACCTCTATCTAGTACGAATGAAAGTTATGTCGCCTTGAAGTTTTGGTCCCGGGAGTAAATAGTCGTTTAACGACTTACCGTTGCTACCCTTTTGCGATGCATTGAAAACTACTCGAAGTTCCTTCGAGTCCGGTTTCAAGACGCCGTGATGCGGCATGTAAACACTGTGCGTCATGAATTTCTTGATTGGTGGCGAGGCGCATATGTCCTATGTCCTTGTATTCTTCCATGAACTTTATATAAGCACGATTTAGTTCAGCATTACGGGATCGCTGTTTTTCTGAGCGTATGAGACTGACAGCGGCAATCTCGCGAGTGCTGACTATAGGTTCAAGGGAGCGCAACGGCAGTCGAACAACACACCTTCCGTCTTCGCGACGACAGACGGTGTCGAGGTAGAGCTTCTCACAGAACTGCTCCTCGGGGGTGAGAAATCTTGTAGCGGGTATCTCCTCAATCTTCCAGAATTTTTGGAGTGCTTGACTGATAGATGGCTTGGTGCGTATGTGGAAAACCGTCACCGCTGTCGATGTATTTCCGTCAGTGAGCCCAGGTGGGCTTGTCAGTAGCCACCCGAAGATTGACTGCTACGCTGCAGGAGTCCTGTCAGGGCCGAGTTGCAGGCCAGGCCATATGATTTCCGGAAACTTGTCTGCTCCCAGCAGCAGATCCACTTTGCGGGGCTTGCCATAGTGCGGGTCTTCCAATTTTAGACCGTCAAGATGCGGGTAATTTCCCGACATGACTTGACGTCTTGGTAATTTGTCGGTGATCTCAGTTACAACAAGCGCCGGAACGCGAATGTTGCAGGAGCTTCCGACGAGAGAGCCAACTGTAAACTGCACACTGGATCGGGCCGTTGTTTGACTTGAGTGCTGACTCCGATAACATTTTTTGAGATTTGAGACCTACGTAGAGATAAATAATTAGCAAGTTATTCAGTTACGAAAGAGGCTTTAGCAGCAGAATCAATGATAGCTTGCACGCTTCGGCTTTGGCCGAGTCCAGAGTCCTCAGCAGTTGCCATCAAGATAGTCCTTCCAGCTTGAGCAGTATGCACCGAGACAGTGTCATTTTCTTTAGCAGTCGAAGATCCGTCCTGGCCATTGGTCCTGTTCTCCGAATGGTTGGATGGGCTTCGGGCGTCGCTTCTATGTAGCTTCGTGTGATGCCTTTGACGGCACTGTTTGCAAGAAAATTTCGAGGTGCACTCCGCCACTCGATGAGAACGGGCAAAGCAGTTTCGGCACAGGCCGAGCTTTGAAATGCAATTGTATCGTTCAGATACAGACAGAGATTAAAATTGAGGGTAAGCATAAAGAGTGTGATCGCTATTACAGTGGGGACACTTCCTCGGCGTCTTGTTCGGTGACGTGCTTGCAGTGTTTGCGGTGAGTGTACCGGACTTGGTGGGTTTACGTGTCTCGCTCTGTGACGACGATGATTGGGTTTGCTCGAGTGTCTGAAGTCTTCGTTCAAGAAAGCACAGCAGGTCCTTGCAGGAGGGGAAGTCATTTTTTCTTTCGCGCAATACGTTCCAAGCTTTTTTGTTGAAACGACCAATTTGCGTAGTAAACAGTGTACAATTAAGTGACTCTTTTCTTTTTCATAGCACTGCAATCCGCGGAGAGCTTGCACCGACTCCTCGGCTTTGTCTATCAGTGAGGCCAAGTCGCGGGATAGCGATTACGGACGCTTGACAGCGTCATCAATGACTCGAGGTGAGTCGAAAAGCGTATGTTCAAATTGCGATACCTGCGGACCAGTTGATCCCAAGCCATGTTGAAGTTCGAATCGATGATGGGCAAACCTTTTACGCGATGCTCTGTGTCCCCCTGCAGTGAGCTAAGCAAGTGCTGCAGCTTTACTGGAGACATCGATTGTTGACTTATTATCAACGCTGTAAATCTATGCTTAAACGTTTCCCAATCTTCTTGTTTGACAGAGAAGGTCGGCAATTGAATCTTCGGAAGAGATGGTAGTGAGCTCGGCTGACTAGGTGACGTGACGTTTACGGTCGGCGTGACCGAATAGGGTCTCGGAACAACAATTAATTCATTACTTTTCTTTTGAATTACTACTCTAGCAGTTAAATATTCTTCCTCCACCTTGGCGTATGTGCCCTCCGTTACGTAAAGCAAATCCGCGATGTCAGCGAGGTGGGGTACAATTACATTGTGATGGCTACAAAATGTGTCACAGTACTTTTTGAGTAGCATTTTGCGAGTTTCGCAGTGAACGAGTGTGCATTTGTCTGGACCTAACTTGTTAATTGAGTTCGCTATTAAATTGGTGATGTTCTTTGCAAGCTCTTCTTGCATCGCGACGACCTCCTTGGCTGTCGGCATTGTTAAGCAGCGATGTTATCGACTCAGTTTCGTGTGTGAATTTCAGGCAAATACTCTTCTCGCTGTAACAGCGAGCAATGTTGCTTACGGCGATAAGGATCCAAGCTCCGCTTATCGTATGGCTGTGTACCTGATCTGTGTACTGCGAGTCTCGAGGAGCTTCTCGAACTAATTTTTTCTCCTTGTTTAGTGCGTAGTAAGATTTGACCTTGACTTTTTCTTGTCGCAGCGACCACTTGGAACTTTCACTTTTTGTTTAAATAAATTCACGATAATTCACCAACAACCACGCTCTGCTACAAAAAATGTTGACGACTCGCCTTTTAACTAAGCCAGAGCAACAATAGAGTGTTATGTCTTTACTGTGAATTTGATGAGGCGTTGGCCAAATACATACACAATAAATTTTAGTCACTGTTTACATATTACATACATCTCATAAATACATCTCATATAATACATCTCTACCTATGACACAGGTGAAATAATCATATTTTGTTATTTTATGTATATGGGCTAAGCCATAGTTAGCGTGATAGTCAAAAAATTTTTTTCTTCAATTATGTACTTTTGAAGAGTACATTGAAAAGTGAAAATCCTGAAAGTTTAGCCCCTAGGTCCAACCCTATTAGATTATCAGGGCCTCAAAGTTGAATTTTCTTTTTCTGCTGATATTCTGCTTGCAATTCTGATTTTCTGGGGATAATATATAAAATTGTTCAATCATGGTTTTTAATGTAAGATTTGATGTAGAATTCAAATTTGTACTTACAAATCATATTTACTACTTCTAGACCCATAAAAATGATATTTTTAGCATTAATCATATAGCTGTTTAAAAATACATGTGTTCGTCTCTTTCGATTAGGCCCATATTGTAATATGTTCATCGACTAATCCATATCTCCTTAATCCTGGATTTTGGTTATCGGCAAACAAACAAAATTCATTATTGAGCTTAATATGAGTCAAGAAACATGGTTTTTCTCTAATTTTCCTTGATTCCAGGATTAAGGAGATATGGATTAGTCGATGAACATATTACAATATGGGCCTAATCGAAGGAGACGAACACATGTATTTTTGAATAGCTATATAATTAATGCCTCAAAATATCATTTTTATGGGTCTAGAAGTAGTAAATATGATTTGTAAGTACAAATTTGAATTCTACATCAAATCCTACATTAAAAACCATGATTGAACAATTTTTTCATATTAACCCAGAAA
The DNA here is from genome assembly GCA_034770305.1 of Trichogramma dendrolimi. NCBI lineage: Eukaryota > Metazoa > Arthropoda > Insecta > Hymenoptera > Trichogrammatidae > Trichogramma > Trichogramma dendrolimi. The sequence goes on from JAPMIB010000013.1 coordinate 871,984, forward strand.
ATCAGAATTGCAAGCAGAATATCAGCAGAAAAAGAAAACTCAACTTTGAAGTTACAAAAAGTACATAATTTGAGGAAAAAAAATTTTTTTCACCATCACGCTAACTATGGCTTAGCCAATATAAACATTATTGTTTTAATTATATAAATCTCTTACAGGTGAAAAACATTAGAATTAATAACCTCCTGGAATAAAGCTGTCATCTTGAACCTGCTCATGCTTTCTTTTACGCCTTTCTTGTCTGGCAGAGTTTGAAGCTGACTGGTCTCTGAAGTCTGAGTGGTTATTCTTTTATAATTTTCTGTGTGCAAGAATCGCACGGCATTTGTGCCAGGAATAATCATCATCTCCCTACGGAAACTATCGCAACTCTAATTCTTAAAAACTCTCAAAAACTCTTTAAAAGTCTCAAGCAGTCTTAAAAATTCTTATAAATGTTCGGATTTCGTACCATGAATTTTAAGAGTTAATAAAACTATATAAGAGTTTTATAGTATATTACTGCCCTAGGCCTCGAAAAACAGAAAAGTTCCATTGTACGTGTAATTAGTGGCCGAGGCGAAGCCGAGGCCGATAAACACGTGCTTTGGGCCTTTCTTTTATCGCGACATAGGCCTGTATACTATTTTTCATACACAGTGGCACAAAAATCGCTCTTCCCGATTTGCGCAGCGGTAGGGTTAGTTGCGCTGGTAGGTGTATGATATAAATGAATTTTTCCAGTCGGGTAAGGCTTATTTAATTTAAAATAATGTTTACTAGTTACAATAATTTTTATAAAGAGTTATTAAGAGTTATTAAGTATTGATAAAAGTTTTCAATATTTTTAAGACTTTTTTGATCTTAACATTTTTGCTAAAAAATTGAGTCTCCACAAGGTTTTATAAATTCTTAAAAACTCTTATTAACTCTTTAAAATTATTAATCAGGTGTACGAAATCCGAACATTGTTAGATTTTTTAAGATTTTTTTAGACTTTATAAAACTTTCTCATGAGAAAAATTTCCGTCGGGGCTCCTTCGTGATATTATAGTGCCATTTTGCCTATATTATAGGTGGCAACAGCAATAGATTCAGCAATACAAGACTATCGCACCACTCAATAATTTTTTTGGTGCATACTTCCAAATCAAATTATTCAAAGACTCGTTCGAATTTTGAGAATAATGGCCATTACATCTGGAAATAAGAGCATCATCTGACAATTCTAGGTAGATGTGTGTGATGCTAACGTGCTTTTAGCTTCTGAGTTCTGCCAAGAGCACCAAGATTTTGTACCTTCAGAGCAGAGGTGATGTTCTGGCTCTTGATCAGTTAATTTTTTATGGTACGAATTGGACCACACAGCTTTCTTCATATTATTTAAATTATTGTTTTCTCGCAGTGATTTGTGTAATAATTTGGCAGCTGATCAATAGCTTTAGCTGGGAACCCATTAAGTCCGGGACGGACCCTTATATAACAATAAAGACCATTCGTAGCGACTGGAAATTTATAAGTTTGCGTTAAATGAAGCAAATGTGAGTACGCTATAGTAGCATCTTATATTTTCAAAAAAATTATTCGATTTTTCATGAACGCCTTTGGACAAATTACTAAGTTGATGATTTGTTTTGAGTCTTTTGCCTTCTATCGATGGAGCTGAGATTTCATCGATGAATCCAACTAACTCTCTCAAAATATTTAAATAAATTTTCAAGTTTTAATTAAAAAAAAAACTATGGTCATCATATATATACAGATGAGAGATTCAATTGTCTAAACTTAAAATTCTACTAACACTGACTGCTTTTTGGCAACCAAAGCATCAAATGCCTCATCAGAAAAATATAAATCATTTTCCAGGTTATTTGCCACGTTTGCAGAAACGCGGTCACGTTCATTATCCATGGCATTTTCAACGTTGTTATCCCCGTCGTTACCTACGCCATTTACAACGCCGTTAGCTAAGCCGTTTACAACGCCATTGGCTACATCGTTTCCACCGTCATTTGGAATATTATTAGCCATAGTTGTTTTTGCTGAAACACACTAAAATATTATTTATTAGTATATTTAGTATTATTTAGTTATCAGCAAAAGTAGTATTAGGTGAATTCATTATTAAGTTATAGGATTATAATAAAATATAACCTCACTTTTTTGTAAAATCAATTGTAGGTTAAAATTACTTACTTCTCGTGCTCGGCTAGATCGGTTAACTTGTCCGTATCCAGCGAAAGAAAGAACAACTGCACGACGCGGTCACGATATCTGAGAAAAAAGTTGGCGTGCAAATTCACTCGACAAGGGTGGTCAATAACCAATCAATAATATCTCCCCTTTGGTACGTTGATAGTAACTTCAGCACCGTGCCTTCTATTATTTTTCAGATGTTTGTGTGATGTGTTCCGTCAACCCATCGTACAAAGGAGTCGAGCAGACTATAGCATTGCCTCTCGTGTATGCTATGATGGAAAGGAAGGAGCAGATTGCCTACGCGAAAATTTTCCAAATCGTCAGTGACCGTGGACGCGAATTCGGAATCCAACTTCGTCAACCGCCTCGTATTATGTCGGACTTCCAACTGGCCCTCATAAATGCAGCAGCAGTGTTCGGAGGAAATGTTCGTCTATGCCTGTTTCATCTCCGTCAAAGCGTCTATCGCTTTCTTTGTGAAGTACGATTTTTTATTCTTTCTTTCTTTCTTTATTTATTTATCATCAAGTCCCTTCTATTACTTTTATGTTTTTCCAGGTTGGACTTCAGAGCGCCTACAAAGATTCAAATGATGACTCCTTACGCACAGCATCAAGGATGATGTGCGCCTTGGCATTTGTCCCCGTGGATGACGTTGAAGAAATTTTGATCTTGTTAGGAAGTGGAAATAAATGCAACTTTCGACTTTTGTTTCGACTTTTACTTGTTTGATTCGTGGTTTTATTTGAATTTATTTTTTCTTGATTTTCTAGTTTCTAGTTTGTTCTGTTTTACTTTTTACTTTATTTTTACTTTTTTATACATATTTATTTTACATATTTTTTTTACAGTTTTATTGTTCCTGTGAATATTTGATTTTTTGGGCCTACGATTTTTGGATTCGCGATTTTTTGGATATTTTGGATTTCGAACCTATTTTTGCCGTTGGATCTTATGGTCTGGATCTTTTGGATTGGAGCTTTTGTACCTCAATTTGCAAAATTGCGCTACGGTTATAGTGTTTAAAATTTACCGTTTCTCGTAAAAAAGTATCAATATTTATTAAAAATTTCACAAAGATCGGACAATTTGTTTCAGAGAGACAACAAATCAAACATTACATCAAACAAATTAAACATTATATTCAAATTCAAAATTCCGTGCCTTCATAAACAGCATCAGCCCTTTCAAATGCAAAAGACAATGAGAAGGCCGGAAAGGTGCCGACACATTTCTATTCATCATTCTTTTAAGGAGGGATTTTACCGATATACGAAGAGATGAGCCGTGATGATTTGCTTACTCGATGTTTGGGCAGCTTCAACGCAACTGTGAGGTCTTTACCTCCAAAATCGGTATCGAGTGGCAAGCATGTGCCCGATATCGCAGTGTATATCGCTGCAGGAATATATAGACCGTGCTTACGAAGAGTATCACCGTTCCAGTGATGCGCGATCAAAAAAATCACTCCTGAAAACTTGCGAAGAAAAAAAACTTTCTTTTGAAGATGAGGTCAAGAAAATCTCTCCAAAAGAAAATGCGGTCAACTTTTTTCTTAAATTTTTATTTTAATATAAGGTAAATGTACCAATGGCTGGCCACTTCAGCAGCTTAGCTGAAAAAAGCTGCATAGAAATGATATAAATGTGTTAATTTGATAATAAAATACTTTTGGATTCTTGAGAACTAATGATTTTGGACACGACGGACTATAAAAAACTCATCATAAGCCAGTAAATAATTGATAACTTGAATTGATCAATGTAATTTCTTTTGGCCAATGTAATTTTTCTATGTACCAATGTCTGAAATCCCATGTCCCAATGCCTGGCCACCTTTTTTATAATGAGTATTATTTAAAAAAACATGCATATTTTATGAGTTACATGTATTTTTTTTCGAATGAGTTTTTTCATACGAGAATATGTATAATTGTATGAGTTTTAATAAAAATAAAATAATTAAAAAGATTTTGTTAAGATTAGTTTTTTTATAACTTTTTTACAAATTTATTGCATTAACATAACCGGGAACATTTTAAAATCATATCGATCATATTGACTAATAGTCATTTATATAATTTTTGGTTTTCAAATCTGTAACGGCACACCTCAGGTGCCGATTACTGTATCGCGAAGTACGCCCGATGCTCGATGCCGCGAACCTTTCGTGTAGGTTTCAGGTACACGATCACCCCAGACGAGAAGAAGAAGAAGACGCCCCAGCAGAGATACAACCACGCGCACACACACACGCAGAAAAGACAACAGAAGAGAAGCACACACACAAGCAAAGCAGATGGATGATGGAAGACGCACACACGACGACGAGACGAACGGCTAAGAATCGCAGCGCGCATATGAGAGTCATAGACAGCAGACGACTGCATGTCCGGAGCAATGAGCAATACGCACGATCGATAGTAATCGATAATCGACACGCAAGTGCGCGCGCAGTCCTTCTACCGGCGTGAAGAACCACGCGGCCGGCATTCTAGCAACAACCGCCTAACGAGAGACACGAGAGAGATGCTCTCCGAGAAAAGTCGTGTACTATAGTTTTGGCCGCCAAGAAGTGCCGTCTCACCAAAGTAAAAGAGTAAGAAAGTCTTGTGTGTGTGTGTGCAGAACCAGCCAGCTGCAGCCTCACCGTCCAGCCGAGCTCGAAGAAAGAAGAAGAAGGTAGCGTTAATTTAAGTAATAAATTGTTGTCGTCGAGCTCTCGCGAATAAATTCACGCGTTCTCTCCTCGATCCGCGCCCGAGACGAGTCTCTGCCGGGAGACATCTTTGTGTGTGAGTGAGTGCAATCGGGATAAGGAAAGGTCCGCGTGCCTTACACGCGGTGGCGCCCATGTAAATACCAATAATTAATATTATTTATCTACTCTCAAAAATCACGTGAGTTTGAATCATTTCTTCCCCGCATCCCCCCACACCGAGTAGGCACGAAACTGCCTTACAAATCTTATAAATAAACGCAAAATATGAGGTTATGTCGACACTTTTTTGTACTTAATCGGAAACAATCGGCCACTAAACTTTAATTGTAACAATATATTTAAATATTATGAATTTGGATATTTACACATATGATAAGTCCAGAAATGATAATAAATCTATCAACTAGATGCTCTTAGATACGTGAGTATTTCATTTAGCCAGCGATTGGGACAGAAAAACATCGTGTACCTTGATATGGCCACTGTCACATTTGACTGGTCAGACATACCAGCATAAAAAAGCAAACAAATTTTACCGGTACCAATGAATGACCATTCGAAATTTTAGTGTTAAAATAATTTTCTCAGATAACTTTTTGTTTAAAACTTAAAAAATATGTTTAAGATTAAAAAATAACTTTGATATGTTGATTCTCATATTTTTGTAACTTGATATCGCCTAGACAAAAACTGCTCATTTCTTAAGATTCAACGTAAGCGAAGCATAGACAGATGGCATGTGGTTCAAGTCGAGTATTCATAATTGATTTTTTAGCTATGTAAGTCACCGATCATTAATATTTATATATATATTTCAATTGTCATCATTAAAAAGCATTCAACTTGAAAAGCTTCATGGGTGTAAAGTATAAAATTACGTAAATAATCGTAAAAAATCAGATGAGTGGTCAGGCATTGGTACTTTTACCTTATTAATTTATTGTATTATATAAATATTTAATATGTATATTGTAACGCGGAATTATAATTCGCACGTTTCGTGAGCGCGATTTCAAAGTTACAGAAAAGTAACTTGCGTGGCTCGTCGTACTACAAGTACGAAGAGCAGATGATGATAATTAATTGAGGGACCTACGATCGATTATCGTAGTGCGCGAACCCTCACTTGGTGTCTGAGCGCCAAAGCGAAATTGTGAATTTGCGTGCGAGCGACCGCTGGGCGAGTGGACCCTGCACGACTTTGTCAGCGACCAGTAAGCGAGCGAATGTCGATTGTAACCCTTGCGAGCGTGCGTGCGGCCCTAGTTTAAATCAAATCACTAATTATTAATTTTCAAGCGAATAAACCATTTTACTTTTTTATTGAATCGCGAGTAATCTTTATCTTACATCGTCTATTGAACCCTTTTCAGCAACGCGAATACTCGACGAGCAACGGCTCGTTGAGCATCTGTACGCGGGATCATCACCAGAGCTCGTCGAAGCAAGGCATTGACGAATTGTATTGTGCAACGCGGGTTTGCGACCATATTCTCGTGTGGCACGAGCTAGCCGCCTCTTCTGCAAGGCATTCCCCGTAACAATATTATATATATTGTAACGAATATAGTATTCGTTAGGCTCTATCCCGACAATTGATATTAATTTTGAATTAATCATAAATATTATGTACTTCTATTTCAGCACGACAGATCGTCGGCCGATGGGTCGCGGCGTCGCTGGTGTGTGATAAAGGGGAGAGGGAGAGATAATTTCGGGGCTCGCGCCTAGGATGAACAGGCCCGTGAGCTGAGACGGTTACTGATTTTGCTACCGATTGCGTCACGTTGCCTGGCATACGCTTGCCTTAATATTGTATTATAATTTTCGCTATTATGAAGTAGAGTTGATAAGTCGAGACACGTTTTTTGTGCAACTGCAGTACGCGGGTGCAAGTGCCTTTTGTTGCGAGGGTGCCAAGCGAGCCATCCGGATAGGCTGACAGTCAATTGTAAGTACTTGTTCGACGTAAACGTAATCTCTCTCTTCGTACACCGAGCGGGGCAGCGGCTCGCGGAGATCATAGTCGTGCGCGCGAATCTCATCTTCGGCAGAAGCCGAATTAATTTATTGTTTCACTCACATCACAGGCCATTGCCTAATTTGATTTACATTGTTTTTTTGTGTTTTCTTAGTTTTATAAATTATTTAATAAATCGATTTATTTAAATTGGAAAGCACGACTATTTCCTCAGCCAAACCTCACTCTGCTCACCCGAAACATGGATCATCAAGATCAATTTCCCCGTTATAAAATGGCGCCCAACGAGTTAAACGTTAATACGTTATTAGCAGATAGGTTGAGAATAGTTTAAAGAAATACAATTAATTGTAACGGCTATTAAAGTGAGCGACTTTGAAATTACGCGAGCGCGGATTTTTGAATAGTCCGAGGACGATTGTGTAAACAGACGCGTAAGATAAGTCGAGAGCAACGGTAACAGTACTCCCGTATACTTGTAGCGGCGATAAGTAGGCAGCATCGCGAGTTAAAGTGCCGAATTCGGATGTAAACATTGTATTGGCAGATCTGGCCTTTTCGCGCTACGTATAGAGAAGTATATGTATAGTATAAGTCGGTGACCTAAGAATTTTAATTTCGGTAACTGAGTTGACACGTATGTGTTTGAAGGCTGTATAGGCTGTGATTTGAATTGTGTACTGGCCGTGTTATTGCGCATGTGAGCGTAGTCTGAATCTATACTACGTGTATAAGGTATTATGCCGATTGGATATATACTTTTTATATCAAGGCATGCGTCTTGAATTATTCGAGCTTTCGGATTGATTTTTTTTTTTCCTTTTGTTAAAAATAATTAAAGTTATCTGATCAATAATGGATCATACCCTAGCGAATGTTACTTTAGGCGAAGAGGCCTATAATTTGTCCGAGTATGCTAGAGGCTTGTCGACTACCGCAATGATGGAAGCTTTCGAAGAGCTCGAATTAAAAGACGCAGGCCATGGTATTGACAATTATTGCAGGTTTTTAAAATTCATATCGGGTGAATACAACAGAGAAGATTTCCGGCAGAAGCCAGGTGACGAAGAGTTCGACGACGAAGAATTAAAATCAATCAGAATAAGGAAACGGGATACATTCGTAGCTCGAATATTGGAGGAAGAGAAATCCAAGACAAGAATGACAACAGCCAAAATAAGCACGAAGGAGGTAGGCAGACAGACCAATTCACAGGTCCGATTGCATGCACACCAAGCTGAAGGTCCATTAGTAGCCCAAAGTCTACCAGAACTAGTGGAGGAAATGGCACTCGAGCCATGGAAAAAACCAAATGGTCAGGTACTTTATCTGCCACGAGAGGCGACAGCATACGTTGATAGTATAAGGTCAGCAACCGCAGAAGAGCTGAAGAAAATCAGAAACACAACGATGCAATGTGTGCAGGCAAAGGAAATGATATGCAGGCAAACAGAAGCAGTGGCTAGCAGCACAGAAGGTAATGCAACGTCTAAATTAAGCAGAATTTCAACACAACTGGCAGCAAATTCGATGTCTGTGAGTCCTCGGTGGGTATATGCGAATGATACGTGTGATCAGGAGTATTTCCAGGCATCGATGGAGTCAACAACGTACAGCGTGGATGCAAAGAGGTTGACAAGCCCAATAAAAGAAGCGAAGTCGATGAATAATGCACCGTGTCAAGACCAGCCAAGATGGCCAATGCAAAACGAACTAGAAGGCCGGACGCCTATGAGTATATGCAGGACAACGGACCTTGTAAAAACGGTACGGTCGTGGAACGTGAAGTTTAATGGTTCAAGTGGCATCGACGTAGAGGAGTTCTTACGACGTACAGAAGAATGTATGGATGTGGCCAGACTATCGGAACAAGAGGTACTCGGCTCAATGTCTGAAATGCTTACAGGCACAGCACTGCATTGGTACAGAAATTACAAAAATACTTGGCAAAATTGGCCAGAGTTTTGTGCTAGCGCACGTCGATTTTTCGGCATGACGCCGTATTTTCAAGAGCGCTTGCAATCAGAGGTAGCCTCACGCACACAAGGTAGCTTCGAGCCAGTAGCAGAGTACGTTATATGTGCCCAAGGCCTAATGAATCAGATAAAAGGCAGATGGACTTCAGAGCAGCAATTGGAACAGCTATACCAGAACATGAAACCGGAGTTGAAGAAATTGGTAAGCGAGCCATCCGGATAGGCTGACAGCCAATTGTAAGTACTTGTTTGACGTAAACGTAATCTCTCTCTCTTCGTACACCGAGCGGGGCAGCGGCTCGCGGAGATCATAGTCGTGCGCGCGAATCTCATCTTCGGCAGAAGCCGACTTAATTTATTGTTTCACTCACATCACAGGCCATTGCCTAATTTGATTTACATTGTTTTTTGTGTTTTCTTAGTTTAGTTAATTTATTATCTAATAAATCGATTTATTTAAATTGGAAAGCACGACTATTTCCTCAGCCAAACCTCACTCTGCTCACCCGAACCACGGATCATCAAGATCAATTTCCCCGTTATAATATATATGTAATAATTAAATATATAAATATTTAAAATATTTTATTATCATTATAATTATATAAATATTTAATATATTTATAATTATTTAATTTTGAAGTTTCGAAGAGATTTCTTAATCACTTTTTTGAAAGAGAGTTTTTTTTCGCCGCAGATTTTTAAGAGAAATTTTTTTGACCTCATTCGCATGAGTGATTGTCTTCGTTGGTACGGTCGATATAACGACGACCTAAAAATTATCATGAGGTTAATGCAAAATTTGGGAATGTCCATCGGCCAAAATTGTACGAATTTTGTGAAGATGCCGATAACGCTGCATTAAGTTTTAGAAGAAAGAAAATGAGCAAAATATTGCTATAGAAGGCCAAATGTACGGCGCAGGAATCGCAGACTGAAGGTAATGCATAGTTATTCCATAAATTTAGATTAAAAAAACTTTGAACGCGTTTTTCTCGAAACATTTTTCGACACTGCTAATAGAATATCTCGCAAAATAATAAACCGACGAATTTTCCGTCGAAACATGTACCCATTTTTCCATTGGTTCATTATCTTAATTTTTATAAACAATTTACGGTGAAATTTTTCGACAAAAATCGATTTTTTGTGTTTGGAAAGCGGCCATTTTAACAATTTTCACTTTCAAGCTAAAATCCTACGTACTTTCATAAAGAATGCATTTAAGGTGGCTCATCAGTAAAACGGGTCAACAACCGATGATTATAGAACTTGGCAGAAATGTCATTTGAAGTGCCCTTGATGTGTTGTCAAAATTTTAGCATGGGCTACCATACTAATTTTCGAGAACGAAGTCGTTGAAAATAGCAAATTTAACATGGGCTCTTAGGGGAGGTCATCATAATTTCATACATTTTACGCCATAACTTTTTATTCAACGACAGATCTTAACCAAAACCGAATATGTTATGCTTCAAGTCACTACCCTTCGATTATTATTTTAAAAATTACCCCTTACCGTACTAACTAATGAGTAATTAAACAAAAAATGCGTAAAATCATTGATTTCGAATAGTTACGAGCGGTTGCCTGCCTAATGCGAGGAAGAGACAGACAGACGCCTCGTTTTACTATTGTTATGATTGCTGACGAGCCACCTTAACTTAAGAGGTTATGTCTATTTCTTCTGGGATACCTATTTTTGGATAAAATCAATAAAAAATTTTTTAAACTACTTCAAGACATGTATTATTGGTCCTCAAAATTACGAATTGATTGATCTATCCTGAGCTCCGCAATAAATTCCCGAAATTTTGTATTTTCATATGATCTTTGAGTGGTTTTACACCTTAAATGAGTCCAAATTTAAAAAAAAGAATTTTTTTGTATACCTTTGAACTTTTGGAGGTGGTTAATTTTCAGAAATCGATTGTAATATCATCAATCTAAATTACATATTTTCCATAAAACTGTCTTAATTTATTTATCAAAATCAATTATTTAGAAATAATTTTGCACAAAAATCACTGTCTGCAGTCGATACGATCATTGCGGGGATAAAATAATATGTAAGAAAGTGTAAAAAAGTTTGAAAATAGCTGTTAAAATCGTTAATAATTTTATGCGTTTTACGTTCTATTAAATTGTACAATTGAATATAATATTTTAAACTGGATATGAAACTCGAAAGAATTATTTGATCTATAAAAAACTTAATATATTTTAGATAAAATTTTAGATTAAACTATTACTTACAGTTTTTGACTGACTTGACAAATGAAGAATCGAAGGAGTAATTTTTCCCCAAAAATCTAATAGTAAATGAATAGTAGTGTTTTGATTTTCGACTGTAAATGTGAGTCTCGAATATTCTTCTAAATATAAAGTCCACAGCTATAAATTAAAAATTTCAAGGAAAATTTATTTAAATTTAGAAAGTAAATGTATCATTTAAAAGCTGAAATCAATATTCATTCTCAAAGTAATATTTAATGTCCTGAAGAGACTTAGAGTCACGAACTGAAGGTTTGCGTGGCCTCGGATAATAATTCTGGCTTTTTCTAGTGCCACGTCCATGAGGAGACGAAGCACAAGAGGTAAGCTGAGGGCCAGCGACTTACAATCGACGTGTGTGTAGGCAGTTCTTTGCGGTCACAAAATGGTTGATTTTTCTCTGTTTCATAATTGGAGATACTCTTCAGATTTATTTGAATAGGCGGTAACTTTGTAGATAGTTGATGTTGTTTAATTTATCAGATTGTTACATCATCTTTGAATTTCTGAACTTGTCCATCAGTGGTTTGTGTTCGAATCTGTACGTTTCATGTGTTCGCGCCACGAGCCTCGCGAGTCCGCTTCGGTCTTTTCTTTAACTACGCGTGCGCCGCTAGGATTTCGCCATCGGTCTCGCGAGTGAGCGAGAACTGTTTCGGATTCCGACTGTGCTGTACGAAGCATCCCAAAATTCGAGATAAGACAGCCCGAGAATAACATAAGACATTGCGAGATTAAGATCACTACTAATTACCAATATATTTATTTAACGTTAAGTGTTGCTTAATAAAGTCAGTGAAGTGTATGTGACCGAGTTGTTCAGTTATTTATTCCTTGTCACAATTAATGCAATAGTACCAAATTCAGCCTATAATTAAAATTCATGGTAACTAACTTTTCTCAAAGTTGCTCCAGCTCATTGTCTTAAATTATTTAAGACGAGTTGTCAACAGTTTGCTTGAATTCTGATAACAGGGATTTTGGTCGAGACTGTGCGATTGAAGTTCGGAACTTGTGTCAAAGATTTTGTTGTTTTTATATTGCTTTTGAAATTGGAGGCTTGTGGATGAACTGATTATTTTAGTAAGATTCATGAAGTTTTGTCACAACGTTTTCGTCTGAGTCGATGTAATAAGTGATGCTATTATTAACAAGTAGAAATTATTTTTTATGCTAATAATTCGTCATAGTTCAGAAGGCTTGGATGGTGAGGAATGGTTATCTGTTTGTCATTTTTATTTGTACTTGTTTAATAATTCATTAATTTCCAAGATAGATTGTAAGTTATAAAAAATTTGGAAACTTGACTGCATTATTCACTTTTATATATTTTAACCGGAGTGTAATTAAAGTACCAAATTGTTTTTATTCTTGCTATTAACCATAAGCACGCTTAAACATTTATCTACTTTACGTTTGCTTTCGCTGACGATTCAGCCATACTCGCCACAAGTAAATGCCAAACGGAAGCCTCACACAAGCTCCAGACGCACCTAAACAAGATCTCGGAGTGGTGCGATAAATGGCGCATTAACACCAACGAGACGAAATCAAACCATATAACATTCACGCTAAAAAAATACACTTGCCCACAAGTCTACCTCAGAGGCGTCAGCATTCCACAGGTCGAGCAAGTCAAGTATCTCGGCATGCACCTGGAACGAAGACTCACTTGGAGGTCCCATATCTGGGCAAAACGTAAACAACTAGGACTGCAGCTTAGAAAAATGTATTGGCTGTTGGGCCCACGATCACAATTATCCCTGGACAACAAGCTCCGCCTCTACCTGACTATAATCAAGCCAATATGGTCTTACGGCATTCAACTCTGGGGTGCGGCTGCTCCCTCGAACATTGCGGTTATAGAGAGATTTTAATCGAAGACCTTGCGGAACATCGTTCAGGCCCCTTGGTATGTTCCTAACGAGCAAATTAGCCGCGAGCTTAACATTCCCTCTGTCAAATCAGAAATTCGTCGCTTTTATACAAGGTATAAAGCGAGGCTGCTAAACCATCCTAACCGGCTTGCGAAGGAACTGACCAGCAAGAACGAAACTCAACATTCAAGATTAAAAAAGCAGAAAAATCTATTCTTGTACATAAACACATCATAAGACTGTGCTACAACTTCTCATAGTCTTGTATAATTTCCTGAGTACTGTATCTTAGTAAATGCCATAACTTCTCGGCGCGGCATCACTGGATGCCCGCTGAACCCTAGATTTAATCTCTCACACTACACCAAATTTATATACGAAAAATTATACTTATTGTCATTAGATTGACAGATTGTATAAAATAAAGGATGTTAAAAAAAAAAAAAAACCTTTGCTTTCATGACAATAAGCACACTTGTTTTTGATTGTGAAATTTGTTGTACGAAATGGAACGTATTAGATTTTGCGTATGTATATATTTCAAATTTATAATTTAAATTAATCCTGGTTACGATAATGTTGTTTTGGACTCAGTTTTTTTTCATGATATACGTTAATCTTTGGTATCTAAAGAGTCGTGGTTATCGTTCAGTCTGTATAGTTCAAAAAATTTTTATCTTCTGTGACGAAACACATGCCGCGAACCCGAACGTCGCGCCTGACCGAAGGCAGCCCGTACACCGGCACCACTCGAGAAGATACTTCGTCGCGAGAATGCACGAGTGAATGATTTCGCGTTGTTTCCTCGTAGCCTAGGTTTCAGGCCAAGAAGAAGATGAGCTGAGCAGAACGAGAACACAACACCGAGGCCAAAAACAACGAACCACGTTTCGAGAGTCGACAAGCCTAGGCCGAGCAGAAGCCTGTAGGTCGCGCACAAAAAGCAGTAGCGTCACGCGCCGACTGCGAATCTACTGCGCCGCCGAGAGCCCGCATCGGCAGATTACCACGAGCCAGGCAAGCGCAAACACGTGTGAAAAAGGCAAGCCGAAAGTTGACGAAAAGTGTGAAGAGAGAAACGCGGCGGTTCGCGATTGTGCCATTCCTCGGCGTAGAGAACTCGCCGACGAGAAAGAAGCGGATCGGGGCGAGGGTCGTACGGAAAGTACAGAGTGTACGAGTGCCAAGGCCGAGACGAAAAGTGAGGCTAGCTTCTGTGTCAAGAAACGCGGCGCGATCCGAACTCGATTGCCACCTAGGCAAAATAGTGAAAGTGCCTCCTATGGTGGCAGCCAACCAAGTGACGATAGCCAAGCCGTTTTGCCAAGGACATCGTCTACGAGAAGAGCCGGCGAAGAGGTTAGCTTATAAGTTATTTAGGTGGTCGGTCACTTGGCCGTGTGCACGATTGCGTCATCGTGCCCGCGCGTGTGTGGCGTGTGAGTGTGTGTGAGTATCGCCGCAGCGGCGGCACTGTGTATGTGTGTGTGGGTAAAACACGGCGCGCTGCCGCATTGCATTGTCCGGACGACACGCAGGTTTACGGCGCGGCGTAGACGCGACATCGTAAATTCAACCACGTGGCTGCAGGTCAACGAGCAGAGCACGCGCGCGTCGGCCGAGCTCGTTCGACCACGCGTACGTAGCGACGGCCATTTTGGCCAAGAGTATGAGCGAGTCACGGACGTGACCTGTTGTATGCAGTAAGGGTTCTGCTACGGAAGGCAAACAAGAGCGCCACCAGCGCACCTGGTGGCCAATGTTGAAAGCTAAATAAAATTCCTATTTTGAAATTGAATATCGCGAGTTATCATTATTTCAACATCACGTGATAAATTGTCCAGGTATTGCTTAATTTTCAGCAAATAAAGAAATTTCACCGATTGCACGGGTTTTCGCGGAGCTTGACATAATTTAGGTTTCCTCGGCCAAAAAAAAGTTGAAAGGTGAGTCACTTGGGCCCACAGCTCGGCCCAGACTCGGCGGAAGGCCCAGAACCTCCCCTGAGCGGTGAGCGTAAGTACAAGAGGCCCCACCAATAAAATTCTTGCCAACGGCATTTGAGCTGGGTCTTACCCTATAAGGCCGATTTGCCCGTCCCACTTCATTTTTAATGAATTTTTGATAATTGCAGGTCTAAGGTACGCTCCCCCCTTAATGCCAAAGATGGTTCGAGAGCTGTAAAACCAGATTTTTACTTTACAATGTTAAATTTACAGGAAAAACTTTATCGATAAATCTCTGTGGCGTTAAATCAAATTTGTAATTTTTTCTTCAGGTGTATTATGTATACATAATAACTTGCTGGCTACCGCAGCCTCCCGGGTTCCCGTGTAATAACTTTTGTTTAGCTTTTTATATTTATTTATTCGCGACCTAGGAAAACCGGCTGGATACCGATACGATACGAATATAATACGAATCATAAAAATGAAGACCGCACAAAGCGCGTCATATTTTTATGAGCAGTCAGCAGACCAACGCAGCCATGAGACAGAAGCTCTCGAGTTTCGGCTGCCGCTACGAAGGAACTACGCAGAAAGCTGATCGAAGGGATCGATCGATCGGAATCGAAGTGAGGGAACTAAAACTTCAAGACTTCGTTACACTGCGAAGTCAGTTCTATCGCGTCCCTCGACCAGCGAACAAGTGACCGCACCTCTGCAGTCTGAATATTGCACCTTTGCAATCACTCCTAATATTCAATTAAAGCATTGCACCTTTGCAATTAATCCTAATCATTCAATTCGCACAGTGTACCTTTACTGCTATATTATAATCTCAAATTAAACAGTGCACCTTTGCCCCCTATCTTATAACACCAACTCAAACAGTGCACCTTTGTGCTATTAACCAGTAAAAACCAACCTACACCTCCAACCGGATTACAAGCAACCGTTCCACGAATAAAAGGCAATTCATATTCTAAGAAAAAGAACAGAGTGAGTAACACCTTTTTTGCTATCTCTTCCCCTCTTTCCGCCTTCCTCTTGTAAACCTAAACATTTTAAATATTAAAATATACATATCTATATCTATTATTACGTGCGGGCCATAACGTCCTCTCTCGTCGCCAGGGGCGGCCGGGAAGACGCGTGACTGTTGGTCATCTCCTGCAAGGGCAGGACGATCGACGAACAGCCACCCATGGATCACACACCTAAAACTTATAATTCAACAACTTTATATAGACTGCCGGCCCAACACCCTTGAGCGCTCCTGCATAAGTAGTCGCTGAGGAGCGTCCTCCTCCTGGTACTCACCAGCGAGGAAAAATAAAACTAGGTCCCAAGGGGGACCTAACAAGGCGAGATAGCTAGCGCGGATGCGAAAGCTGCTCGAGAATTACCACTTCAACTTCAGGCACTCAGTGCTGAAAAAAATATGAGCCAAAACAAATTTTTAATTGCGATGAAACGAGTTTATATTGGAAGCGTATGCCTTTTTATGGGGTTGTTTGTTTTTATAACAACAAAACTTTCATAAACATGACGCTAGGGGGCGAGCTTGCAAAAGGCTTGGCACCCGCTTTTGAAGTGTATCTGAAATAGTTAAGTAGCGAGTTGAATAAATGATCCACATATTCCGGGTGTTAACTTACTTAAATTTCATTTATTGAGAAGTAAGCAAGTCGCTCTTATTCACTGGCAAAGATTAACTGGCTCTGCCAAACAAATGTTTTAACTGATCAGCAGAAGGTAGCAATCGAAAGCACTTCTAATTCACGGCAATATTTCTTTTTTCTCCAATGCCCAAGATCACTGCGCAAAAAGAACAAAAAAGGACTCAACAGCGCCGATCTCGATCACGAAAAAGAACGCAGACGAAGACACAGACCGCCGCCAGTGATCCTCGTCTCCGCCAACGTCAAGCCTTGGATTTGCCTCTGCCATTGTGGGTCAAATCCCTCCCTCCATCGTTTCTGACTTCGATGTCGAGTTTTGACGATGCAGACGAAGAAATCGCATCAAATAGTCACGCTACCACTGTCGAAACTCCTATCAAATCGCACTTGGAATACGATCTCAAATTTCCTTTCTTCTAGTTAGAAGAGACATCGAAAACAGTCCTTTTCAGGACTATAATAAAATCTGTTTAGTTTTCTGCCGCTAGGTGGTGTCTAGGTGACCCGCTGCAGTTCCTACATGAGAGCGAGTGAGGCCGTCGGCATATAAGCCAGCCTGCGTTCACTTGATTTGATTTGATCGAATGATCGAACGGGACAACTTGCTTGCGAGTTGATCTGTTTGACGAGTGAGTCGTGGTGCTGGAGTGTAACACTTCAAGTCGCCGCTCAACTCGGAGGTGGCTTGGCTTGCCTAGACATCTACTAGAGTTGAATGGTTGGAAGGCCTGGCCTTCGGTCGCCATTACTAGCTCGTCGAGCAGCAGTAGCGCGCAGACGGTTGTCATAAGGAAAAGCTTGAGAGCTTGTAAGCTCAATACAGCTAAGGTCATAAATTAAGTTTGCGCGCACTTCGGTAGAAAGTGTCGCGAGAGTTAAAACTTTATTTTTTTTTGTTTTTATAAACATTGTTATTTGCAATTCTATTTTCTTTTGTTAACTGCGCTTATTATAAAATAGCGAACTATTATACATTAATAATTAAGTAAAATAAATGAAATATTATTTATTTAAACAAATAACTCTTTCTTTTGATTTACCGATTCCTACCCACATCGCAAGCACATTTATAATTATAAAGTCAAGAGAGGTTTACGTTTTTGACTCTGAATGCAAAAAACATTGCGATAATAACATATAAACATCCAAAGATAATAATCACACGCAACAGTTTGGCTAACAAACATGGCTGACTAAATAAGAAGAGAGAGAGCAACGGGATTCAAGGTAGTGAAAGATTGATTCACCCTCTTATTTTGTGTCAATGCTTCCGGAGACATGAAGTGTAAACCTATGATGGGGTACCGCTCCGAAACTCCACGAGCGTTGATAGTAAACCCGTATATTGGAAGTCGAATAAAACAGCGTGGGTAAACAAGGCAAATGAGCTTTGGTTTAAGGAATAATGTATACCAAAGGTCAAAGAGTACCTTACCAAAGAAAAGCTTGCGTTCAAAGTTCTCCTATTGCTTGACGATTGACAAAAGTCTCGAACGTCGAAGTCCATGTGCTACAAGTAATAAAACTTTATCTTGAGCTCAACGCGTAGAAAATAAGCTATAAGAGACGAAGACGAGCCCCTTACAATGTTTATGTATTTCATACACTCTAGCACCTGAGACTTGTAAAAGATAAGAAATAACCAACACGAGAAGACGATGAACATCCAAGATATAGTGTAGATGAATGATAGGAGATACACTGTCATCGGCAGGCTGATGTGCATAAATACACGTAAAGAGATATCGATCAAGCAGATACATTGCCTCTCTCATCGAAGCACCACGACACAGACGACAATAATAGATTATGAGAACACAAGCCGACCAAACCTAAATCCTGTGTATACGCTGCATACTCTTGCTATCGGACGTAAAAAACAAAATAACAGAATTAGAAAACAATAACACATTAATCAGACTCACTTGATGGTTGATACGTAGCAGGCTAGCTTAATACATGCAACTTGGTCAGGATGCATCTCAGGTAAAAATCCAGAATTATACTTACGTAACCTCACACGATACGTACGACACACGAGACGATCCATTGAAGCACAAAAGTATCCATAAGCAGACGAACTAGCGACGAATAAAAACCAAACGAACCACAGTATTGTTGATATGTGAAATGAGCAGGCAATAATCAATACAACCACCGACACCTATCGATCAACATCAATTGTCGATTGTGCGTCACTTTATGTGACACGTGAGAGAAATGACGATGACCACGTCACTAGTCGGCCATTATTTCGAACCACCTGCCTGTCTGCAACGTGTGCGTTCAAACCGTGTCGTGACTTTCTAACGAACGTAAAGTAAAAAGTGTGAACGTTACCTCGGAAAGTATCTCCACCTAATCGTTAAACTTCTGGTGACGACGTCCAACTTCAGCTAAAGCTGGCCATCAGCATTTGCCGACGAAAAACGAAGATTTGCGTAAGCGCATAAAAATTAACCTATAAGTGACGAAATATACGGGCTCTCTGGCGTAGAATTCGAGTCCCCCCCCCCCCCCCCCCCCCCCCTCCACTGACCCCGCGTCCCTTTAAGATTTTTGAGAGTGTTAATTGCTCTAAATTTAGCCGAGACGAACTAGCAAAATAGTACAATGACGAAACATTGTAATACCAGAACTACGCATTAAAATATCATTATTTACTCATTGTATTTGTTACTCGTTGTATTTGTCCCCGTTCCGCATACAACGTGGTGGCACCTTTTTCTTCACATAGCTAGCGAAGTGGCTTTCGTACTGTATTATAATAAACTCTTATTAATTTTAATTTTTCAACTTGAAGTACAGTATATTTCATATAAAGCGTACAAATTCAATAATCTAATTTTTTTGCATTGCAAGCTTCTTTTGAAAAAAAAAACACAATCCAATTAAAGGAAAAGGTTTACCCTAGCCAATGGAATAATTACCATAATTATTCGAACCAATAAATACCAATGGATAATGATGGAAGATGGAAGCTTGAAAAAAATTCGAAGGTTATGGCGAAATTTTTTCTGAAAATTGAAAAAAATATTTTTTAATGAATTTACATATGGTTTTTAAGGCGAATTAGCGCTTAAATTGATTTTAATTAGGGATTCAAAAAAAGTTACAAAATTTTCCAACCTTAAGGTTTTCTACAACGAAAACNGTCGGTAACAAAAAAAACATTTAAGCATCGAGAGCGACCGTAATCGACTTGAGAATCTTTCAACAAAAATGTAAAAAGTCATGAATTTTATTTTTTAAGTAACAGTCTGCAGATGTTGGCTTAAACTATTTAAAGGCTGGATCAATAGCTTATAAGAATAAACTTCGTTATTTTCTAACAGGAAAAATATTCGAATCTACTAATATCAGCGTGTCACCTATTTTGATGCTGCAGAAGCTGTCCCTTGATTTTTTATAAATAAGACTTCGCTTTTTATCCGATTATCAAGCTTGAACAATCAATGCCAGAAACCGAAACGGGTCAAAAGTTCTTAACGTCAACATTTTCTCTTGTAAACTTCTGCAGACGTTGGCTCTTGCTCTATTGAAAAACTAGCATCCCTTAACTGATAAGCGAGTGTTAAACATTAACGAGCGAATTTTGGATCGTTATAAAGTCAGTAAATACAACAAAAGATTACACAGTCTAAGTAGTGCAGAAGTTGGCTTACGTTGTTTCAAAAAAAGATGCCTTGATTTTAAATAATGCAATAATGGCTTGGACAATCGAGTGAATTCTCAATTCTCGTTATGTGCCCACGGCCACGATCGAGTGGTGCAGATGTTGGCTTTTGTCGTTTTGAAGTGAAATACCTTGATTTTTTAAAATTCTGCTTTGCTGGTTTTTTTATGAATAGAGCCAGCTCAGAATTATTGAATTTTAAGCTAAAAAAAGTGCATCGTACAAAAACAGCTGTATCTCAGCGAATTTTTCAAATCTAAAAATTGAGTTGGAAAGGTGAGAAAAAACTTATCAGATACTTGTATGCAATTTTTTTCATGGGTGATTATACTCAGCTATTTTTTTGAAGAAACGAATATATTTTTCCATTTTTTAATATTGTTTTTTGGGATAAAGTCGTACTTTTCTGCATTAAAATAATTTTAAAGTGTATACTTATATACACCGCTCGATTTTTCATAAAAAATCCTAAATTTTGGGGGTGTCAAAAAAGTTTCTAGATTTTTCCTGTTCATTTGCCGCTCGCTCGAAATTGAGCTTTGTGAAATTTGCGAAAAAGAACGATCAAAAAAGTGTATTTTTTTCAATAAAATCGTGCTTCTAGGCCAAAAATGACTACGGCATTCGATTTTGCAGACAAAAACATGTAAGAAAATGTATCGTTAAGATTATTTTTAACGATTATTAAGATTTTTACGAAGATATTATTACGAGATTGGACTACGATTCAATGTAGATCAGACATAGATACCACGCGGATCATACATGAATTGAAAAAAATTCTATCTCGGTGGATTTTAAATTCTACAACCCTTCGGGGATTTTGAAATTGTTTTGCGAGACCACTCGAAGTATCTGCAAGGCTTTGTCAGTGAATCGTCGTGGATTTATACTTCTCCAGGTAAATCCACAATACGGCAATCCTCGTAATAAACAATTACATTTTGGAGAAGGGACCGTCGGAGGAGGGGCGGGAGGGGAACGTGGATGAGGGGAGCCATCAAAATACCGTAAAAAATGACACCATTTTACGTTATTTGGAGGGGTGGGACGAGAAGGGGATCCAAGAGGAGGGGACTTTATTAACGTACATATATATATACTAGGGGGGGCTGCGCTAACCCCCCCAGTTGAACAATATAGATAAGATGAAAATTAAAAATAAGCAAAAAGAAAATATGTATGAAAAAATGACTCAATAGTATAGTAAAATAATAAAATCGTGGCAAGATTTCTCATCGCATCTATTGGATAACAATAAATTTTGTTAATATCACATTACGAAAAAACATAAAATTTTAACTGAAACTGACCATAATAACCAATTTTTTTTAAATTATCGTTTCTCCCCAAAATTCTGAACATTTTTCCAATTTTATTTATAAGGTATCTAACAATTTTTCATTAACTTTGCTACTCCACAATTTTTGCTGATTTCACCTTTCACACAGATATTTTAAAAAGTTTGTTTTCATAAATTTTTTAATCCCATGTGTGAGGGTTCTAACAATTTTTCAAAAATTGTTTTCAATAAATCACCAAGAGTAGTAAGTGTAGGAACGTAAGGAAGGAGATAGAAATATTATAGCAGTGAGGAGCTTTATTATTGGAGACTAGCTAGTCTCAGAGGTTGCAGCTGAACTGACTGTCGCGATTAATTAGTTTTATCGCCTGGCGACGATAAAACAAAAGGTGAACATTTTAGCAGTTCAATTACTTAAATTATATATGTACGACTGCGATGAAGTGAGTCGCCACATAAATATCTCTCCTGCACATGGGTTATAGATTTATGTAGGCCTTTTCAAAAAGGAGTGATTGAGAGAGAAAAAAAATGAATTGGAAATTAGCCATGTAAAAATATTTAAAAAAAATAGGAATTGATAGTATATTTAGAAATAATAATTAATTGTCCTCTGGTTATTTCACACTTCAATATTTTTATTACAATAATCTTTTTATTTCTGTTCACACAATCTTAGTAAATTTTCCCTCAAATTTTTATGGAATTGCAGTGTCGAAAATCGTGGCAACATTTCTGATCCTATCAATTGACTGAGAAACGCAATAACTATTAACAGTATTCTACGCACGACCTTTTTTAAAAATCTCTGATGGAATCGAATGACAAATTTTCCTTGTCATATTTATTTAAAAAAAATGAGGAAATTAGCAAAAATAATAAATTTCCTTTTATACAGTTGGAAAAATAAATTCAATCGTTGGTTGAAATGAATATTCCAATTCAAATGCTAATCATTTTTTTGAAAAACTTTCCAATAATCTTGCTACTATCACAATGTTTGTGAAGTATCCCTCCCGCAAATTAAAGCAGGAAAATTCAGCGGTTTGTTAAAACGAATTTCCCAATTTCATATGCATGAAACATTTATTAATTTTTCAAAAACTTTGGCTACTCCCAAAATTTTAATAAATGATCGTTTTCACACATTTCACCCGCTAACGCCCAGACGGACAGAATTTTTTTCTCTATTGAAGTCTGTAATTAGGGGAGTCATACACCAATTCACTCCTCTTTGTCATTATTGTGATATAAACCACAGTTTAATGTCAATCTACATTTTCAACATAAAATTGACATCTTTGAGTCCTAAAAAATGTGAAAAAAGTTGCAGAATAGGCCATTGCATCTAAAAGTATCTCATTTTTGCTATTTTAGCCTTTTGGCACTGTGCGCAAGGTTCAGATCAAAGTTATGCAGGTGGGAGTTTCTAATAAGTATCAAAATCTTCCGAAAAGTATTGTTTGAGAATTAGCTTGAGAATGAGAGTGGTGCATAGGAAGGATCACAAGGGCATTAAATGATTGAAGTCGAGTTGCACTAGTTTGAGCTGACATGAATTTACACATTTTATTTACAACTAAAATTAATATCACAGTTGTCGAAGCATGCACATTTTGCATGAATTACGCTTGAGCTAGTCTAAGTGCGAAGTTACAACCGATTGAGCAGACAAATGTTGGCCATCGACATTATATTATTGATAAGTCGCGTACATGAGTCGTAGCATCTGCATGGTTGAATTATATTAATCACCATGATCAACATTACACGCGAGTATACCACGAAGAACTGACAATCATTACACAAGAGTATAACACGAAGAGCGGACAATTCATTACACGCGAGTACAACATGACGAGCTGACAATTCTGTGCGTACACATGAGCAGACGAACAGAGACGTCTAGTAGCACGCTGTGCTTGAGCTGCAGCGACTGCGCCGCTGCACATCAATGTGTGAGATGTACTCGTGCGCCGTTTTGCACGTGAGCCGCAGCGCATGTTGTTCGCTGCGCAGGTGTGTGCGTGTGCCATTGCAGACTTGGCGAGGTTATGCTACCTGCCATGAGCGTCAGTTGAGCGATGCGACAGTCATTATTGGACTTCGTCGCTCATTGAGCTGTGGCTGAGCTGTTCTCTGTGCTGGGCTTGTAGCTCAGCAGCATTGATGAGTATGCAGAGCGCCCCTATGAAAGTGCACGTGGAGAGAACGTAACCTCATTCTCTCCGCAGCGTCTCCGTACCTTTCAGGTGCCGTGAGAATTGCGCCGGTGAATTAAAAGACTCTACAGGGTCTGAAGAAGGCATTATTGGTCTTCTTCAACACCCGTGTAAATGCTTTACCTGGTGATGCCTGCCGAGATGAGCTGGATGTGATGGGTCGAACGCTGATGCGATGCTGAACGGGCAGGCGTCGATGAGTAGCCGGGGTTGTATTGCTCGTCCCACCTGCGCGAGAAATGCAGGTGTGGGCTGGTTGAGCAGTCGACGTGGCTGATGCAGGTGCAGTCTGGGTGAGCTGATCTTTTCCTTCTTTGGGCGCAATTGGAGCACGAGTCACACGTCGAGAGAGCGCGCCGCGTAAAGCTCGCGTGGCCCGACACTGCAGCTGAGCGTAAGCTGGCCCACGGAAGGCTATCTCCACTGTTCGGGAAATTTCCCGAACAAGTATCCTTCATGGGCTGAGTTTTGTGGAATTTTGATTTAGACCTTCATATCAGTTCTATTATTCAATATGTGCTCAAAAACATTGATAAATTTTTTTATTTCTTGCTTTTTCACATCTGTTGGCATACAAACTTTTGTATGACTCTAATCAAAATTCCACAAAACTCAGCCCATAAAGGATACTTTTTTGAAGAGTTTGAATAGTAGTTCTACCTATTAGAAACTCCCACCTGCATAACTCTGATTTGAACCTTGCGCACAGTGCCAAAAGGCTAAAATAGCAAAAATGAGCTATTTTTAGATGCAAATGCCTATTCTACAACTTTTTTCACATTTTTTAGGGCTCAAAGATGTCAATTTCATGTTGAAAATGTAGATCATCATCAGAACTCATTATTACAGTAAAAGTAGTCGTATGTGGAAATGTCTTGCGTTATTTCTCTCCTTTACCCTGCTCTCTTGCACTCGTGCTCGCCTGACAAGCAAAGATGCGCACAAGAGTAATAGTAATACATAAATAAATTAAAATAATAAATATTGGCTGAAAGGTCATAACATTCCTTATAAAAGTCGCTGCCAATTTATTGTCAAATAGCTTCCTCATAAAAATGACATTAATGAAGGGGTCTGATTATTGAAAGACAAATTCGTATTTCATTTTTGTGTACAAAACTATTAAAAAACTCAGAGATTTCTATAATTTTGTAAAAGATTCCCTTGTAAAAGTTTCCCTTGCTAATTTCACGCTACGTGTCTCCGTTCAAAGGTACACTGGATCCAGACGTCCGCTATTGCTCATGCAGGAGCAAAAATACAATTTTTTTTGTAAATTCTAACTTTCTTTATATTCAGCGAATCTTTAAGTTTTTAATCTTAAATTAAAGCTTGACTGCTCTGCTTTCATAATACCGAACAAAAATATGCAAATTTGTAAATGCATAAACCAGAATACTAATACATTTTTTTTTAATAAAGTTAAAAATTTTCTTATAGTTAAAACTTTTATCTACAAATTTCTAAAATAAAATATATATGAAAACCATATATTTTCCAATATACTAAAAATTCCTCAATTTATATATGAAAAAATGAAAAAGGTGAATTTCTACATTTTTGTTCTTAAATTAAAGCTTTACTGTTCTGCTACCATAAGACAGAAAAAAATATTCCGTAATCTCTACGTTTTTACTCTTAAATAAAAGCTTGTTAAATCTTTTGCCTACCTTCACGCTACTTGTCTCAGTTCAAAAGTTCCACTGGTTCCAGACCGCTGCTTTTGCTCTATAAAGGAGCTAAAATACAACTTTTCATTTTGAGTTCTAACTTTTTTTATATTCCGTGAATCAATACGTTTTTGATCTTTAATTTAAGCTTGGCTGCTCCGCTTACACTATACTGCACAAAATATAATAATAATTCCTTCATATATACATAAAAAAATCGAAGAAAAAAATTGATTTCAAAAAATCGAAAAAAATTTTTTTCAAAAAAGTCTAGCTTACTACAACACAATACAATTAAGCATAACTTTCTAACTACTCGGTGGATGCTAAAATAAGTTTTTGACGCTTTATGCGACACACAAATCCTTCAAAACAAGTTGAACCGCATCTCGCTACGTGTCTCCGTTCCAAAGTTGTACTGGTTCCAGACCACCAGACGTACATACCCACACACATCCCGCGTGCTGGAAAAAACAAAAGGCTTGTCCTGCTGCCAAAGCCAGGCAAGCCCCCCAAAGAACCATCATCGTACAGGCCGCTCTGTATGCTTGAAACAGCGGGCAAGATTCTCGAAAAAATCATCTGTGACCGCCTCGAAGCCATTACTGAGAGCCCTGGGGGCCTCTCAGACCACCAGTACGATTTTCGGAAGGGGTGTTCGATGATAAACGCAATCGTGAACGTCATCGCTACCGCCCGAGAGGCTATCGTGGGCAAGAAATGGAACCACTGTACCAAGAAGTACTGCACCGTAGTCACCCTCGACGTAGAAAACGCGTTTAATTCGGCTCGGTAGAAAAACATCAACGTCGCGCTAAGTCGAATGCGCACGCCTGAGTACCTGCTGAGAATAGTCGGCAGTTATCTCTCGGCGAGGGTACTCGACTACGATACGGACGACGGACCAGAGTCCACAGAGTCACAGCAGGCATTCCGCAAGGGTCTGTCTTGGGGCTCATCCTGTGGAACGTCATGGCGACGCCGTTCTGCGCCTCAACTTGGAGGCAACGTGAAGATCGTCGGCTTCGCTGACGACATCGCCTTGGTAAGCTCTGCCATTGAGCAGGTGCGATGCGCGCTTCAAGAGCTCGGCCTGGTAACGGCTGACCCTAAGACCCAGGCCCTACTCATCACTAGCAGAAAGAAAATGGAGACCATCACCATCACAGTAGGTGACTGCAGCATAAGGTCGTCTACCTGCATCCGCTACCTGGGCCTACACATTGACTCCCGGCTGAAGTTCTACCAACATCTTCGAATCTTCAGCGAAAAGGCAGCAAGAGTGGCTTAAGCCCTCGCGAAGATCATGCCCAACACCGGTGGGACCAGAAGTAGCCAACGAGAGCTTTATGCTCACGTCTTCGATTCGATCCTCCTGTGTAAAGCGCCTATCTGGAGATGCGCGACGGAGACGCAGGCCTACATCCGTCAAGCAGAGGCTGTGCATCGACGAGCCTGCCTGCGCGTGATCAGTGGGCGTCCACACGTCTCCTACAACGCGACGTACGTGATAGCCAGCGTACCTCCACTGACCCTACTAGCGGATGAGCGAGCGCGCATATACCAGCGCCGCCCCAAGGATGTCAAGGAGAAAGAGAGAAGAGACACACTGAGCAAGTGGCAGGACTGGTGGGACCGGGCCTCAAAGGGCTGATGGACACGCTGGTCAATTCCGAACATCACAGAATGGTTAGAGAGGGGACATGGAGAAATAGACTACTATCTCATACAGCTCCTGTCCAGGAATCGCTTCTTTAAAAGCCATAGCCAGCGCTATAACAACACCCTTAGACTATAATAATTCCCACGAAGAGAGGGAGAGACTACAACAAGTCCTCCAAGAAGCTATCGACCCCGAAAACATCGTCAGGCTTATGCTGGAGTCCGCAGGTAATTGGATGGTTGTACCGTCTTTCGCGCAATCAGTCGTTTCCAGACTGAGGCAAGAGGCTCAAGAGATATAACAACGATCCGGACGATGCTGCAAGAAGAAGACGATGCGTCTGGTTCCCGAACCCCTAATTACCGCAAGGTGGACGGGGGATGTAAGGAAAAGACACAAATGTAGCAGAGAAGCTCTATAGAGTCCCTACTGAAGTATTGTTCAACGACGGTTTCCAGTGGGGTACTCGTTTCGAAGGGCCACTGGCTGCAGAGTTCACTCTGCCCATGTCCAAAAAAAAAACACACACATACAGACATATCGGGCTTCTTGGCTCAGTGGGTATAGCTCTTGCCTGTTGATACAAGGTGTGCCGTAGGGCGTGGGTTCGATACCCACTGGGCGAATTTTCGATGGCGTTTTTTCGCCTGATGTGGTCGAGCTCGGGCCCGAAGTGGAGCAGGTACCACTTAAAAAGAAGACCCAGGCTATGCTATTAGCCTCCAAAGCGGTAAAAAACCCCGATCACTGTGCGAGCTGGAAACGAAGAGGATATCCATGAGTTAGAGCCCGAGACGAGGACTCACAATGCTGGCGATAGACGGGGAGCACAACACTCCGATGATGAAGTCAGAAGCGAGAACCACACTCACAAGACAGCAACAGAAAAGAGTATCAAAAACTCACCGGGACTTACAAGATAGCTCCGGAAGCGAGAACCACACTCACAAGATGAAGCTGCCCCGGCAACCTGGGCACTTGCTGGGCGGCGACAGAAGCGAAAACCACACTTACAATAGGGTACGTGGCAGCGAGTTCTTATACTTACCTCAGGAGGAGACGCCAGCAATGTGTGACCACGCAGTAGACGGCTCTGAAAAAGGGGATACGACAATCGAGAGATGGCATCGCGCAGGATCGGAGGTTCACCAAGTAGAAAAAAGATGAGTCCCTGAACCCCTAATCGTCGCATATCACTATACGACGGATGGGGGATGTATCGAAACGACTAACAGCGAAGTAGCAGAAATGCTCAACTAACCCTGGCCTCACCGAAGCAATGCCTAGCGGCGGTTACCGGTGCGTATCCGAATGAGGTGGAGAAAAAGAAACACACACACACATTCATACAGACATTTGTTCAGAATTCAATGAAGATTCCAAGTATGTGTTCAAAATTGTCCTATGACTTCTATATCAAAACTTGGTTTTGACGCCCATCACAAAGCTTACTCTATGAGGAAGCCAAAAACAAAGTGATTGATGCATTTTAGTTGCGATTCCGTCCATTAAAATCAAAGATATTGCAAATTTTGGCCCAATAGTCAAAAATCGAAGTTACGCTTGCACTTAACGGGGCATACCTAATGTTTTATTGAAACATAAAGGATTTGCGACCAATTGTAAGCTTCAAATATTCTTGTTATTGTTTATAACAAATAAAAAATTTTTAATAGTTTTTTTAACACTTTTTCGGAAAACTGAGACACATTTCGGCATTTAGTGCAAAATAAAACATTCGAAAATCATTATTTTATTGTTTGGAACTCGATCGGACACAAAAACACATCAGCGGCTACCACAAATTTATCGCACTCATTATCGATTCAGTAAAATCATTCTTTATTAATAAAAAATAAATTTCGTGACAACTGTCTGGTCTTAAAATGTTTATTTTGACTTGCACGATGGGATTAAAAATTTGTAGCATGATATTTTCCATTATTAAGGGGAGGCTCTCATGAGACTTGGTCGAAAAATCGATTTTTTTTTGCTTACTTAGTTAGCAAATGTCCCGTAGAATACACTCCCGAAACCCTTTTCACCATAATCGATTTGGTTAAAAAGTTATAGGCAAAAAACCGGAGCTGTTTTTTTACGAGCAAACGATGTATGTATGTATGTAAATTCGCTTCTAAAACTTCAAACGCGTTTTTCTCGAAACATGTTTTCTGAATCGGGCGGCAAGATATCTCAAAAAGTAGTGCACTCAAAGATACATTTTTTTATTTTAAAGCTAATTAAATTGTCTGGAGGTTGAACCTAAAAAATTTGAATTTTTTTCCGAAGTCCGCCATTTTAATAATTTTTTTATTTTTTGCAATTATTTAGGTTCAACCTTCAGCAAATGTCATCTATTTTAAGTGGAACTTGAAATTTTGGTTTCGGGCAAAAACTTCAAGAAAATCTGAAAAAATTCTAGCTTATTCTGTGATCAATTCTAAGAACTTTTTCATTCGTAAAATTTTTTCTTTAAGCCCTTCTTTTTCGAGTTAAAAATTCTAGAAGTTTTTTAACAAATTTTGGTGTTCCAACCACCATATTGTTTACTTAAACTTTTTTTCTCCAATCTAAACCCCGATAACTTTTAGTTTAGGGTCTATGGACGCTTAATTTTATCCGAGACCCCAAGTCTTAAACGATTTCCATGTGAAAATTTGAAAAGAAAAAAAATTTTTTTTTCAAAACCACGTTTTTTTGGATAAAACCATCTATAACTTTTGACCAGTTGGTTATATCGAAAATCTGACACCGGATTCGAAAAGTTCATTAAATTTTGCATAGAATATGCTTACTCGCAATTTTTTCAGACCCCATTTTCAACAAAAATATAACGCCTCAAAAAAGTATCGAAAAAGTGTCCGTCCCGGACTTAATGGGTTAATAGAATCAAACGCTATTTTAATGTACAGCTACTATTACTAATATATCTATTTTTAAGTAACTAGTACAATTATTATTCTTATTAGAATCTGACTGCTGATATATATATATATTATACTTTATATTATTATGTATATAATTTTATTGTGTACAATTTGACTTGCTAAAGTGCAGATAGGGTTCACCCTTCGCCTGATAAAGTATTTGATCTAATATAATTTCTCTTTTTCAAAAACTGACTAGAAATCTACCTCAGAAAATATGGTAAAGACCGAGGGTTTGACGGGTATGAAGGGTAGACAAAACCTATCATCGGAACTCAGAGTCATTTCAGAAAGACCAGAGGCGCGTGTACTTGGATTTCCTTGATAAAGTACATCAGTGCAATGCCCCAATACAGTTGGAAAAGCGACCCGTACTTCCCCAAGTCGAATCATTGAAAAAAAAAAAATGAAAGAACTGTCAAGGTGGCAGGGCAGAGCCAACAATGCTCATTGCTGAATCCCAAAGCTTTTAGTAACACGGAGTCTAAAACGCTTCTGTCGTCATGAGCATAGACGTCAGTGAGTGGCAAAAAGCCCAGAAAAGGACGGCTGTCTAAGGGGCACCTCTGAAAAAGGTGCTTCTTCACCTGGGTGCAATTAGCTAGAATTTACTTCTTCAGCTTGTATGGGCTAGACTCTCCGTCGAGGAGCTCTCTAAACTGCTGACCAGAATTGTTGTCACAGCTAGCAGGAAGAAGGCTGGTCCTTCAATTACTGAGCCTGATTTACCGGGTTAGGCAGCAATGAGTCAAAAGCCGAGTACTAAATAATTTCTTTTTTACTTCGTGTACGATTCAATTTGCACCGTGTCTTTGATGTTTTTATCATTTTTAGATGTTTTAAGCTCCACACATTTAAAAAAAAAAAAAAGTTTACTGTCTATGGACAGCTATCAGAAGTAAAATTAAGGGTTAACAGGGCGCTTAAAATCGAAAAAAATTTTATTTTATTTTCGAGTAGGATTTTTGTCCCCTTTTCATTGCATTTCTCAAAATTCCAAAATGTTCATTATTCACTGAGTTACAGTTCCATGAGCTAATTTCGTATACTTTGCGTGTTAAATATTTTCTACCGATTTAGTTACGATACGAGGGTGGCGTACAAAACATCAATGATTACGGTCACAACCTCCGGCGAGGTGATCCAACCCATAAGTCACCCTGCACAAAGACTTAAGCACAATTTTTTTTAATTTTACGTTTTTTTTGTCATCTCCATTATGAATCTACTGATTAAAAATGACCTATGAGTTCGATCACTTCGCCTGAGGTTGTGACCGTTACCATTGATGTTCTGAAGAAGTGAACGCGTCTCTGGTACCGTAACTCATCTTTTTTGCCAAAACTTAAAATGCCAGAAAACGCAAATAAAGAAAAAATTTAACACGCAAAGTATACGTAATTTGCTCACGGAAACAGCTGCATCTCAGTGAATAATGAAAATTTTGGAATTTTAAAAAATGCAATGGACAG
This sequence comes from Trichogramma dendrolimi, assembly GCA_034770305.1. Classification (NCBI taxonomy): domain Eukaryota; kingdom Metazoa; phylum Arthropoda; class Insecta; order Hymenoptera; family Trichogrammatidae; genus Trichogramma; species Trichogramma dendrolimi. The sequence continues at coordinate 903,549 of JAPMIB010000013.1, forward strand.
GGGACAAAAATCCTACTCGAAAATTCAATAAAATGTTTTTCGATTCTAAGCCCCCTTTTACCCCTTGAGTAATTGAAAAACATCAAGATATGCAAGTGGAAAAATCTTGAAAAATTTACGAAAACAGCACGAAAAAAGGATGAAAAATGAAGTCTTGAAAAAATTTGAAAAGAATTAAAGTTCAAACAAGTCACAATGAATTTGAAAAAACAAACATTCAAAATCGAGAAAAAATGAATAAAATTCCAAAATTAAAATTCCACTCAAGAAAAGGAATCTGAAGTTTTACTTCTGTTGGTTGAATTCTTTTAATGCATTATATATGAATTAGCAGTTATGAAAAATTTTTTACACCAACTGATGTGAAAAAAAGCAAGGAATAAGTAAATTTATTGATGTTTTTGAGCACATAGTTAATAATAAAACTGCTATTAAGGTCTAAATTAAAATTCCAGAAAACTCAGTTCATAAAGTATACTTTTCTAAAGATTTTGGCCCATACCAAAGTCCCTACCTAAAAAACTCTGATCTGAACTATGCGCACGGTGAAAAAATGCTAAGATAGCAAAATAAGCTACTTTTAAATGCAAAGGCCTATTCTGCAACTTTTCCCACATTTCTTAGATTTCAATTTTATGTTGAAAATGTATATTGACATCAAACTATTATTTATATCACAAAAATGCCAAAAAGGAGTGAATAAGTGTATGACTCCCATTAAAGTTTTTCATTTGCAATATCACGCTAAAAAACGCTGAAAAAATTAAAATATTTTACCTCGCATAGGTTGAATGCGTGAAAAAGCGAAGACAAATTGGCAAAAGCACATTTATATTGTTGAGGAAAATGTGCAAAAATCGTGATAATATGATCTGCAATGTAACAAGAAGCTTTGTGGAATTGATTGATAGTTGATCGACGATGTACCATGTGATTTAGCGAAAAGATGTTATTTGATGTCGTTACAATGTGAGCCAAAGATCCAAGTAAAATCCACGATAACAACCTTATGTGACTTACACATTCCATATATTCTCGGAAACTGAAAGAAATTAATCAAATTATTATTGTAGAACCGAAATATAACTTTAGAAAATATTTTCTACATTGACAAATGACGTGATATTGAAAATATTTATCATCACAAGTACGTAAATATTATTTGTGACGTCCAGTACCACCACTTGATACATTTTTTCGCCTACAATCATAATCGATCTCCCATTTACCCATATCCGCGCTATATCGATTCGAGATCTCAAATTCCTACGTTACCGACCCTACTAGTGTTACCATGATAAAAGACAAATTAATTCTGCGATTCATATTTATTTTATATTTTTCGTAACTTATAATTTATATTTTTTATTGCAATCATGACTTTCTTTTTATTTTATATGTTATAATTAGGTGAAATGACCCAGATAATAGGTATAACTTTCATAAAAATGTATGACACAAAATGATATTTCATAAACACAACATAATGTAAACATGTCATGTAACAATGATCCCAAGTGTAAAAATACCAAATAAATAGCAACTATTATTGTAAACAATCCAATTTTCAGTCAAATCAATACTTGTAATCTTAACTTATTAAAAAAATCTTATAATACTTTGTTAGCATTGTTGTCAACACTGAGTCATGCAAATTATGCACCGTTTGGTATCGTTGCACTTGGCTCACTGAATTGATTTTGCACAGACTATTGTATCACCTTTTTGAAATTAATTATATCTTTTATTGCTTCCTCATAGAGGAAGCTTTGTGACGGACCGATTTTCGACTTTCATAACTAATAATCGTAGAGTACTTTTACTTATATTCTTAAACTAGAAAATTGCTGTCACATGTCTGTATGTGTGTGTGTGTGTGTTTTTTTTTTTTTTTTTTTTTTTTTTGGATGTATTAATATATTTTATTTAGCAGAAAGTGAAAATAGAAGTTTACATTGGGTAAAATGTAACAATAGAAGTGAGAGTGTAACATATTGATTTAGGGTACATAGTGTATGTAGATACATCCACGTCGGTTTCCCTTTGTTTACACCCCGCAGACCGCCGTTAGGCATTACTTCACGGGGATGGAGGGGTTGGCGTTATGCGCTTCATGGAGGCTTGGTGAGGTGGCGTCTTCTTCCAGCAGCATCGTCCGGTCGTCACCTTCTGTCTGTTCCTCGTCTCTCAGTCTTGTTACGACTGAGTAGGCGAAGGAAGCAACAGCGAGCCAGTTCGGCTCGTTCGCGAGCATGAGCCTGGTGGTGTTTTCCGGCGTCATGACCTCGTGGAGCAGGGAGTGTAGTCTCTCTCTCTCTTCGCTGAACCTCGGGCAGTGGTAGAATACGTGCTCCGCGTTCTCGATGGATGAGGGGCAGACCGGGCATTGTGCGCTTTGATTGTGGTCGTAGCGTCGGCTATGGTGTTTAAAGAAGCCATGCCCGGTCAAGAGCTGCGTGAGGTGGTAGTTCAGCTCTCCGTGCCTCCTCTCGATCCACACTCTGATACTTGGGATCAGTCGGTGCGTCCATCGGGCCTTCGTCGACCGGTCCCATGCTTCCTGCCACTTGCTTAGCGTTGCCAAGCGTTCTTCGTCCTCTGCGTCCTCTCGGCGGCGGCCGTAGAGTCGCGCTCGCTCGTCCGCAAGAAGGGCCAGCGGAGGTATGCCGGCAAGGACATATGTGGCCTCGTAAGAGACATGCGGCCGGCCTCCGATCACACGCAGGCAGGCTCGTCGGTGGGCTGACTCCGCCTGTCGAATGTAGGCTCGCTTTTGTGCTGCTGTGCTCCAGACGGGGGCTCCATACAGGAGTATGGAGTCGACGACGTGAGCATACAGCTTGCGTCGGCTGCTTCTGGGCCCGCCAGAGTTGGGCATGATCTTCGTAAGGGCACCGATCACACCGGCTGCCTTCGCGCTGACTGTTCGGAGGTGGTGGTCGAACTTCAGCTTGGCGTCGATGTGCAGGCCCAGGTAGCGGATGGAGGGGGACGAGCGTATGCTGTGGTCGCCTACCGTGATGGTGATGGTTTCCTCTTTTTTCCTGCTTGTGATGAGCAGAGCCTCCGTCTTGTGGTCAGCCGTTTGTAAGCTGAGAGCCTGGAGCGCGCCTCGCACCTGTAGTATCGCAGCGTTCAGATCGTGTTCGATCTGCCATAGATGCTTGGCGACAGCCACCACTGCGATGTCGTCCGCGAAACCGACGATACGAACATCGCCATCGAAGTTGAGGCGCAGGATCGCGTCATACATAACGTTCCACAGGATCGGGCCCAGTACTGACCCCTGTGGGACTCCTGCTGTGACTTCGTAGGACTCTGGGCCTTCGTCCGTGGTGAAGTCGAGCACTCTTGCCGAGAAGTAGCTGGCGATTATTCTCAGCAAGTAATCGGGTACGAGCAAACGGCGTAGAGCGGCGAGGATGTTGTCCCACCGAGCCGAGTTGAACGCATTCCTCACGTCGAGTGTCACCACGGCGCAGTATTTCTTGGTGCCGCGGTACCATCTCTTGCCGGCGATGGCCTCACGGGCGGTGGAAATGACGTCTTCGATGGCATCTATCGTTGATCGCCCTTTCCGGAAGCCATACTGTCGCTCCGAGAGGCCTCCGGGTCTCTCTGTGAAAGCCTCCAGCCGGTCGCATATGATTCTCTCGAGAATCTTGCCCGCCGTGTCTAACATACACAGCGGACGATACGAGGACGGCTCGTCGGGAGGTTTGCCTGGCTTTGGGAGCAGGACGAGTCTCTGGCGCTTCCAGCTAGACGGGAAAACGCCGGTCTCCAGACACGTACGCACGAGGCAACAGCGAGCTTGAGCGCCATGTTGGGCACGCCATCCGGGCCGGGCGCCGAGCGCTCCTTGATCCTCGATTGAGCTCCTTTGAGTTCCTCCAAGGTGACGGCTGGGACCAGCTCTCCCGCCCGTCGCGGCAGCTGCAAGGCGGGCCCGCTCGGCACTTGCGGAAACAGAGCCGCCACCGCGCCGCGCACCAGGAGAGGGGAGCCAGGCTGCTTGGTCTGCGGGCATCGCAGGCGCGACATGGCAATCCTGTATGGTCTGCCCCATATGTCGCTGTCGACCTCGTCGCAAAGCTGTCTCCAGCACCGGCGCTTGCTGGTCTTGATCGCCAAGCGCAGCAGACGTCTTGCGGAGGCGTAGTTGGCGCTGTGAGCTCCTCGTCCTGCCGGCCACGTGATCTCTGGAAGAGTCTGCGAGCCCGCAGGCAGAGCGTCGAAGATCAGCGATCTCCGCCGTCCACCAGTACACCGGCTCGCGACGGCGGCGTGGTTTGCCTTGGACATGGAGGCATCACATGCGCCGGTGATGATGTCCATGAGGCTCGACGCCATATCCTCCGCGGTCCCGGGGGCGACCGATGCGCCGGACATGACGGCACAGAAACGGTCCGCATCGAGTGTACGGGCGTTCCATTTGCAGCTCCAGCGCGTCGAAGGCCTGGTCGAAGTCCCGGCGTCCTCGACCCCAAAGACGATGGCCTGATGGTTGCTGTGTGTATACCACCCACTCACCGTCCAAGACAACACGCGAGGCGCGAGCGACTCACACAAACGTCAGGTCGACGACCGAGCTGCCCTGTCTGCCGATGAAGGTCGGCACGTCGCCGGTGTTAAGCAGCACCGCATCGAGGAGAGCAAGCGAGTCAAGCAGGATGTGCGCCCTAGGTCTTGTCGCCCTACATCCCCACTCCGTCGACCATGAGTTGAAGTCCCCCGCAATGACCAGAGGACTCTTGCCACGGGCCTCCTCGATGATGTTGGCGAGGAGGACGGAAAATTCTGCATCGAAGATCTTGGTGGAGCGTAGACGCTGAAAAAGAAAATTCCGCCGATACGGGCCCACGAGAAGTAAGGATGCACTCTCGCTGGGCACTCCTGAACTGGGATACCTCGCCGCACCCAGATAGCTGCTTGGCCGTTGGCATCGGCAAGCCATGTATTCGGTGGAGCAAGGTTCTTGTATTGCTCACACAGAATGGCCACGTCGATGCGCAGCTTGCTGATGGTATCGCAGAGCAGGTCCTGGGCAGCTTTCACAGTGGTTGAGATTGAGCTGGAGGACTCTCATCATCGGCGGGCGCAGGTAGACAGGTCCATAAAGTTAGCCCCCAGATTATGAAAAAGTGCTTTTCCATCATTAAAATTAATACCATTAGTTTGCGCGTGAAAAGTTTTATCAAACTGCCAAATCTCACGTTTGCGCGTTGAAAATTTTCCATGGAAAAGTAAATTTTCAAAATGGGGGCTGGAATTCTAGCCCCCAGAAGAAAAGATGCCATATTTTTTTTTTTATTGTATTTTTGACATGATGAGAGCAACTAATCGTTTGTTCGTGAAAAGCGCAAACGATTGGTGCTTACAAATGCACTCTTTGATGCATAAAATGCATAAATTTATCCAAAATAGATTATTTACATTCATTTCAAAATTCTGACACCCGCGCCATCACTCGGTGATGTGAGAAGTTGGGCCAACAGCACTGTGCTGTGTGCAGCAGACAACAATTTATAAAACAACATCAACTTTATGCGTAATAGGTTGTGTTTAATGATTTAGTTATCTTCAGGTAAGCATTAAAAATTATTGACCTAACTTACGAACATCATGTGTGATTTTAATAAATTAGTTGTTCACTCAGTTACATGATGAATAAATGCATGTGTGTGTACATATTATTTATATGTATATATATATATATGTATAAATTGTGCAGTCAACACAACAACTTTAAACTGTCTCATCTTATCTGTTGGGTATGCATAGAAGCACGATTTATTGTTTTTATTATATTGATTGGAGGATCTATAATAATAAAAAATTTGATTCAAATTTGTTTTTTTCCAAACAGATATTTGAAATATTAGACCAATCAAATTGCACCCAATCAAAAATGACGCAAGCGCCGTTTTGTCTCTTCGGCCTGGCGCTCTTTTCGAAGAATTTGAATCATCGGCTGCTCTGGTCTAATTTGTTGTTCATCGATGGTTTGCTGCTCGCTCGCTTGTTTTTTGCTCATCGACTCGACTTCGTATGGCAAAAGGTATTTATTATTGTAAGGAATTGTTTTTCGATAATGATATTTATCTTTGTGAATTTGTCTTACAGTTAAAAATTTACCTAAAAGTCAATTCAAACATGCCTGCCGTCGCGACTACATCCGATGATGATATTGTACTTGTCCTAAAGGAACATCCTGAAATTTTTGAAAATAATCAGCTGATCAAGGAAAAGAATGCAAAATGGAAGCCTATTAAACAGAAGCTACCAAATATTTCTCTACACAACCTATATATTAGGATACAACAAAATAGATCTTGTAACAAACACAATGTTCAAGGTATTCAAGATAGGCTAAAGAAGATTTTTTCTTATCACTCTGAGATATCAAGTTTCTGGCCAACCAAAGATGTTACAAAAACCGTTCAAGATACTCATAAAAGCAACGGAGACGATGAAGAAATAATCAAAGTGCAAATTCCTAATCAATCATACACTTATGTTGATGAATTTGATACAATTCATAAAATGAAATATGATGTTAATTACAGTAATACTATCAATTCAATTTCGTGCAAAAAATTAGAAATTATTTATTTTTCAAAAGAGCAGCTTGACCTGTTGAAAGCTGTTATTAATTGTAAATTGACAGTATCATTTATTGTATTAAGTAATATTATTGACAAAACAAAAATGAGGAGTCACATCAGTGAACCAGTTTCATATTTTTCATTATCTTGTGGAATGGAAAACCAAATAATATCTTTAGCTCAAGGCCTTTCAGAATCTATAGATAAATTATTTGTTTACAATTTTATTTTGCGTATCTTGAAGACAAGAATACCATTACCTTCAAATTTGACAATAATTTATGATCAGAGAATCATGGATGGCATTTGTACAGCAGTTAATCAGTGCACTTTTGGGGAGTACATTTCAAAATGTTATAACAATATTGATGTTCCAGTTAATTTACATATAGATATTGTTAGTTTATTAATAGCTATTAGTAATCTGGAGCACTTTCATTCGAAACCTAAACTTGTCAAGAATTTTTATATCAAATATGTCATTCAATTAAGTTTATGTTCGAATCGTGAAGATTTTGATAGGATGATTAAAGATATATTTATAGTTATGTTTTCTTCTGTAGAAATGATAAATACGCCAAGATTAGTGTTGGAAAACCTGTTCAATAATTCAAAACTTAAAGATAAGTTTAATCGTTTTCAATCATATGAAAAAGAAGAAAATTGTGCTTATATTTTTACAAATAAAATTGAGGTGAATGTTAAAACTAGTAATGAAACAGAATTTCACATTGAAAAAATGAAAAGTAGTTCAATAGATTAAATAGATCATGGTATGAAAACAACAAAGCCAAATGCTTACCATTTGCCAGGATTATATCCAGAGTTTAAACTTTTTTTAAGTTATTTTCCATCTTGGATCAATATGAAAGATGAAACAAACTACTTTGATTTAGCGTCTTCTAGTACCTCTTTAACACTGCATCAATTCAACGATTTAAACTCTATTCCTTTTCGAGCATCAAACTTTCTTCATTACCATATAAATTATATTAAAAGATTAACCCAAAAAGGAAGAACTTTCATGGATAAATACAAAGGTAATCACAAGGAAATTGATGAGCATGAAAAACATTATTGCTTGTCATATGAAGAAAATTGGATGGGACAGAATAATTGCAATGTCAAACTCACTTATAAAGAAGAAATAAGTGATCATGAAGTGTCAGAGGTTGTTTCAGAAGACCAATCTTTAGTACATATTAAAGATGAAACATCTAATTCTGTTGGCAAAGATTTATTTTCATTGAAACAATTTTTGCCCAAATCTACACAACAATCAACAAAGTCTATTATAGTTCAAAAACCCCAAGTTAAGCCAAAAAGTAGTGAATATTTACAAAATAACGGTAATGAAAAACTAATTAATGACAAAGATATCCATGAAATGGAATTAGATAATTCAGAAATCCAATCACCTGTACATATTCAAGATAAAACATCTGATTCTGTTGAAAAAAATTTATTCTCATTGAAACAATTTTTGCCCAAATCTACACAACAATCCACAAAGTCTGTTACAGTTCAAAAACCCCAAGTTAAGCCAAAAAGTAGTGAATATTTACAAAATAACTGTAATGAAAAACTAATTAATGACAAAGACGCTTTTGACCATGAAATGGAATTAGATAATTCAAGAATCCAATCACCTGTACATATTCAAGATAAAACATCTGATTCTGTTGGGAAAGATTTATTTTCATTGAAACAATTTTTACCCAAATTTACAAAACAATCCACAAAGTCTGTTACAGTTCAAAAACCCCAAGTTAAGCCAAAAAGTAGTGAATATTTACAAAATAACTGTAATGAAAAACTAATTAATGACAAAGACGCTTTTGACCATGAAATGGAATTAGATAATTCAAGAATCCAATCACCTGTACATATTCAAGATAAAACATCTGATTCTGTTGGGAAAGATTTATTTTCATTGAAACAATTTTTACCCAAATTTACAAAACAATCCACAAAGTCTGTTACAGTTCAAAAACCCCAAGTTAAGCCAAAAAGTAGTGAATATTTACAAAATAACTGTAATGAAAAACTAATTAATGACAAAGCTTTTGACCATGAAATGGAATTAGATAATTCAAGAATCCAATCACCTGTACATATTCAAGATAAACATCTGATTCTGTTGGGAAAGATTTATGTTCATTGAAACAATTTTTACCCAAATTTACAAAACAATCCACAAAGTCTGTTACAGTTCAAAAACCCCAAGTTAAGCCAAAAAGTAGTGAATATTTACAAAATAACTGTAATGAAAAACTAATTAATGACGAAGACGCTTTTGACCATGAAATGGAATTAGATAATTCAAGAATCCAATCACCTGTACATATTCAAGATAAAACATCTGATTCTGTTGGGAAAGATTTATTTTCATTGAAACAATTTTTACCCAAATTTACAAAACAATCCACAAAGTCTGTTACAGTTCAAAAACCCCAAGTTAAGCCAAAAGTAGTGAATATTTACAAAATAACTGTAATGAAAAACTAATTAATGACAAAGACGCTTTTGACCATGAAATGGAATTAGATAATTCAAGAATCCAATCACCTGTACATATTCAAGATAAAACATCTGATTCTGTTGGGAAAGATTTATTTTCATTGAAACAATTTTTACCCAAATTTACAAAACAATCCACAAAGTCTGTTACAGTTCAAAAACCCCAAGTTAAGCCAAAAAGTAGTGAATATTTACAAAATAACTGTAATGAAAAACTAATTAATGACAAAGACATCCATGAAATGGAATTAGATAATTCAGAAATCCAATCATCAATACATATTCAAGATGAAACGACATCTGGTTCTGCTGAAAAAGATTTATTCTCATTAAAACAATTTTTACCCATATCTACACAACCATCAATAAATACTTTTAATGTTAACAGCCAAGTCAAGTCAAAAAGAAGTGAATATTTGCCTAAAAGTTGCAATGTCAAAATCATTAATAATAAAGATGCTGTCAACGATGAAATAGGAGTAGATCATTCAGAAATCCAATTATCAGCCCATAATCAAAATTTAATAACGTCTAATACTGTTAAAGAAGATTCTTCCAAAAAGCAACAACTTTTACACAAATATACACAACCATCAACAATCACTTCCAAACTTAAAAAAGCCCCAGTCAAGCCAAAAATTAGAAAATATTTGGATGCTTGCCCTAGCAGGAAAATAATCCATCAACAGACATCAACATCAACTCGGAATAAATTATTAAGAGAACAATTAATTCAAAATGAGTCACTAAATGGTGTAAGAACGATAAATAAAAAGTTATATGTATTGGAAAATTCGTCTGCCATTGATAGCATGGAAGTGGTCAAATTTTCTTTTTTGAATTATAACGATTTTAAGACTAGTAAGGACTTGAAATGTTCAGGAGTTTGTAACAATATTTGCATAGTTAGATGTTTACTTCATTGCTTAACTTCTGGTAGATTTGTTAAATTTTATAACACTCGTGCTAAAGTGATGTTAAAAATAGGATCTTCTCAAGGAGACAGGATAAGCATCAATGAAAAAGTTGGATCGATTTTTGAAAAATTAATGAAACTCCACTATTCTCATGAAGTAACTGGACTTTGCCTCACGTGCAATGAAGTATTTTGTTGTGATGAACCGATTCTGGTTTTTTCAGAAACTGATAAGTTCACAATTGTAAATTTGGAGAAACTTGTCCAAAGTAACTTTTCAAATTCGCACATAAAATGTGATAATTGCAGTGATGATTGCATGGTATCATATAAGTTTGGAGCTTATCTTGCTATTGATATTGAAATATTACAATTGTCAATGAAGCTTTATGAAATCCCAAATCAAATAGTACTTTCAAATTCTAACCAGGAATCTAATACATTTGTTCTTTCTGGAGTTATTGGAACTGACGAAGAGGCTCATAATGACAATGTCAGTTATTGCAGAACAGTAAACAATTTTTGGGACAAGAGGAGCAATATTGAGAAGAAAATTCTTAAACTTAAGAAATTACCATTAGTATCTCTAAAAATCCTGTTTTATGTAAAAATAACTGAACAATAGTTGTTAACAAAACCAAAATCTATTACCTGTAAGCCATGTGTGTGATACTATTTCCTATATGAAAGATTTAGATTAGTTCACCTATTTAGTTGTAAATCATAAAATAATCTACACAAAGAATGTTAATATCGACTATAAGCAATAATATTTCAACATTTCAAATAATTAGCGTTTATTTGGTGATCAGTTAATCACAAGTCATTAATTCTAATTTATCTGTAATTAATTTTGAAATAAAATTTTGTATGAAAGCTTTAATTTTACATAAAATCATTTAACCAACAATCATAATACTTATAGTACTTTATTCTCTTCACGATTCATTCATTGATTATGAGACATACAAAGTGTCATATAAAACCAACCCTCTCTGTGCACTCGTTGCTGTATTATCTTATTCATGTACATTTGATTGTATTCTATACTTGGTTGAGCTTTAAAAATCAGTCATTTTTTCTTAATGATAAGCATTATTTTAGATTCTTGTCAAACCCTTAGAGATTTCATGTTTCAGTTACAAGAGCTAAGTGTTTTTTAATACTTATTAAAAATTCTAGTGTTTTGATAATATTCATATCATGTAATGATTATTGTAGAACAAATATTGCATATCGGATCTTATGTTCCTTTAAAAATTTGTGTTCTATATCCACTGACGCAGTTAGTCCAAATGCAGTACAAAATAATACAAAGAATTAAAAATGAAATCTTGCTCATCAGAAATTAAATAAATAATCCAGTGCAACACAAAGCAATAAACGAAACAACAATTGCATACGTAATTGTTGATGCTTGCAGAGCATTGTTTATTGTTGAAAAACAAAAACTAAAATGTTAGATGTTTGGACAATATTATCTGTCACCTAGCAGTTTACAGCAGCAGCGAGCAGACAGCAGCCGATATTAATATACAGAGCGAAAACAACTATGTGCAGTGCATTGCGCGGTACTTATTCAATCTCAAGGTGAGCATTAAAAAAGAATGTATATTTACGCAATCATCATTCGTACATACAGGAGCACAATTTTTGATTGATTTATTGATTGGAGAATCGCTACTAATAGACCATTTGATTTAAGTTTCGTTCTTTTTTTTCAAACAGATATTTGGAGTCTTCGACCAATCAAATCGCTCCCAATCAAAATGACACAAGCGCCGCTTCGTCTCTTCAGCCTGGCGCTCTTTTCGGAGAATTTAAATCACCGCTTGCTCCGATCTTGCCCGTTGCTCCGATTTATTTAGTTTGCTGCTCGTTCGTTTGTTTGTTGCTCATCTGCAGTTACTGGGTTATTCTCTGCAAAACTCTACAAAACTTACCTGTTGCAATAATAAATCCTCGTAAGACCTATTTTTCTTTCATTTTTATATATAAAACATGTAAATAATAATTTTTTTTGTATTTGTTTTGCAGTCATCCAACTACAACATGACTAATTTTGATGTATTCGTGATTCAATTAACAAAAGAAGAATGGACTCCAATAGAAGCTGTTCATGTTGAACGAAAGGACAGGACGGAGCTGAGTATGCAACGTGGTTGGGGTGATACCATCCTCTCGGTTGTTCGAAGAGATTACCATCCAATACCCTGCGCTTTCACCTACCACAAGCAACAATTTTTCAAAAGGAAGGGGTTTCCATGGTTCATATTTATGGGTGAATGTAAGGAGTGCCAAAATATTATTCAAGGAGTGTGTCAAAAAAAACCAATAGAAGGTCAAGGAGTTGCCATTTGGATAAAAACCAAAAATACTGTTGGTATATTCCATTCCAATAAGAGGCGACTGGCAAACACTAGAAGACAAGCAATTAAAGAAAAATTGTTACATGTGCAGCCAATACTTTTCAAGCATTTGAATGCTGCAAAGGCGCTGAACGACAGTGGCACTGCTTCACCTTTTCACCATTCAACACCAGTTCTTCGAGTGGCAAGGCAGGAAGCGAGGGATGAAGATTTGAATTTAGCAGATTATCCAGGTCCCCCCCTAGATTCATTGTTGATTATAATGCAGAAAAAAAGTGATTGTATAAGGAAAGTGTCAAGTGACCCTGTGATAGTGTGGTATTGGTCAGAGCTCCAAATTACGTTAGGCAACCAAGTGTCAAACCAACATCTATCCATCTCCATTGATGCAGCAGGAAGATTTGTACTGCCAGTGGAGATCATAAAAGGACACTTCAGTCCTGCCATCTTCCTTTATAACATATGTGTCAAAATTAATAACAAGATCTTCTTTTTGACACAAATGCTTTCCAGTAAGCATGACACAGAAACTATTCTGTTATGGTTACTGGCATGGATTGAGTCTGGAGCATCACCACCATATGAAGCAGTCGCTGATTGTTCCAAGGCGCTTTTAAATGCTCTTTGTCTTGCCTTCAACAAGTGTTACTACACAGATTATTTAGATGATTGCTTATCTCTAATCACCAACGAGTCCAACATCAAACCCACAACACTTGTAAAAAGAGATAGGAATCATCTCATCAAAGCAGTGACACGATGGAAAATATTTCACTCAAATAAAGTAAATGTAGAGATCAAGGAATTTTATTGTAAAGCGATAGCTTATTGTTTAGAAATAACAGAACTAAAAATGATGAAGAAAGTGATTCTGGCTCTATTCATCATATGTCAAAGTGAGGGGATTGACAGCCAAAGTTTATGTGAAAAGGAATTTATTTACATAGATGATAAAATTGCTACTTTTTCATATTGAAAAAGAAGCTGCAGAAAAAGAAGAAGCTGAAGAAAAAGGAGAAGCTCAAGAAGATCCTGACGAAATGAAATCATCAAAAATGGCCAAGCTTATCAATGAAATAAAATCAGAAAGTATGAAACTTTTGAAAGCTGAGAGTATAGACTTTACCGAAGCTAATCCCTACTACTTACCATTATTGCTTGATAATTTGGAGGCATTATTCATTGAATTTCCAGCATGGTCCAGTGTAATGCACCCTTTTTATCAACATAAAACATCCAATGTGTCTACGTCCAGTGCATGAAGTAGGATCAGAATTATGAATCCAATTACAACATGAGCAAAGTAGTGACAATAAACAGATTTCTTCTACAACATCTAAAAATTCTTGATGGAGCGACAAAGGAAGGAATGTTTCAGATGAAAGAATTTGTAAAAAAAAAAAGCCCCAGATATGCAGTTTAATGTAATGAAGATATTCTGATGGATGAAAATGAATTGATAATGGATAATGATGATTTCTGATGGATGATGATGATTCGATAATGGATGATGTTGATTTGATTAGATATGATAATTTGACCTCTTTTAACATTGTTAAAAAGGATTATCTACAGATTATGAATGGCAATGGAACAAAAACCCCAATAGATTTTGAAGGTAGACAAGTACGTTTCTTGAATACATGTGCATTTGACAGTATTTTGAATTAATTGTTCATTCAGCTAAATTACACTCAAACACAGTGGCACAGTATTTTGAAAAGCACCAAGACAACAATACATTATTCAAATTAGCAAAAGAATATTTGAATAAAAATCTTACATATGAAGAGTTCCAAAAATAGAGCTGCACTCATTCATCCTTTACTTTCTATAACAGAAAGAAACAATTTGGTTGAATTCAATTGTGAAGCAAACGTCAACTCTCTATTTAGATTATTACTTGGGTCGACTGCGGGCTCAAATAATCTTATTGCTTGTGAGGATTGTCTTTGCAGTATAAATGAAGCTGGGAGGCCATTAGTAGTGGAAGATTCAATAGTTCAACAATTAAGTGATACAGCAAATTTATCTACAAAAGACATTATAAGCCTATGTGTGCAAAGTGTCTTTAAAAGCACAGAATTGAAATGTAGAAGTTGCCAGAGTTCAGCACAAAAACACTTTATAGCATACACTCTTTCATAATCATAGATATTGAATCTTTTTCTAAGAGCAGATTTTTATTGTGACACATCAGATATACCACTGACTTTAGCATATTCTAATTATACTTTAGAATTGACTGGAGCTATTGCTACCAGCCAAATCATTATGTGTCATTTTATATTCAGCTTTGAATGACACATGGGAGTTGAAGGACGATACAAAGAACATACAAGCATTAGAAAGGATTTTATAAGATAAAAATAAATGTTCTGTTTACTGTAAAAATGACTATTTGTATAATTATAACAAAAATGGATAATATAAATAAATAACAATACATACAATTTTATAGACAATTCTTTATTTACAATAACTTTATTAAAATGCACATTTTCATTTTTATACAGAATTAATCATTAAATTTTGAATTCCAGACACAATTATCATTTCCCAGAATACTCGTGGAGCCAAATAGCTAACATAAAAAAATTTAACATATTTCCAAACTAAATAAACATATGGCTCAACGAGTATGGAAAAAACTAAACATGACCAGCACACGTTACATAGTAATAATTATTATTCAAGTTTTACATTGGGAATAGAAGCTTTTACCAAGAGTGTCATGAAAGTATATAATATTAAGCTACCCATAGTATTTTCATTTTGTTATAAATTAAAGTTAGAAAAGTGCATTAAACTTTCATGATTCTATGGATAAAAAAGCGCTTTTTAATCTGAAACTGGAATATAAATTATTACTATGTTACATGTGCAGGTCAACTCGTTGAGTCATGATACATATTTTTAAAACCAAATAATCCAATGGCTCAACGAATAGCTTGGAAAAAAGAAAACATGACCAGCACACGTTACATAGTAATAATTATTATTCAAGTTTCAGATTGGGATAGAGTTTATTTATCCATAAAATCATAAAAGTATAATGCACTTTTCTAACTTTAATTTATAACAAAATAAAAATATTTATGTGTACCTTAATATTATATACTTTCATGATACTCTTGGTAAAAGCTTTTATTCCCAATGTGAAACATGAATAAATAATTTATGTAACGTGTGTTGGTCATGTTTTAATTTTTTCCAATCTAACGCGTTGAGCCATGTGTTTTTTATAATTTGAAAATACAGTATCATGACTCAACGAGTCGACTGCACACGTAACATAGTAATCAGTATTATTCATGTTTCACATTGGGAATAGAAGCTTTACCAGAGTATCATGAAAGTATATAATGTTAAGATACCCATAAATTTTTTATTTTTGTTATAAATTAAAGTTAGAAAAGTGCATTATACTTTCATGATTCTATGGATAAAAAGCGCTTTTCTAATCTGAAACTGGAATATAAATTATTACTATGTTACATGTGCAGGTCAACTCGTTGAGTCATGATACATATTTTAAAACCAAATAATCCAATGGCTCAACGAATAGCTTGGAAAAAAGAAAACATGACCAGCACACGTTACATAGTAATAATTATTATTCAAGTTTCAGATTGGGATAGAGTGTATTTATCCATAAAATCAAAAAGTTAATGCACTTTTCTAACTTTAATTTATAACAAAATAAAATATTTATGGTACCTTAATATTAATACTTTCATGATACTCTTGGTAAAAGCTTTTATTCCCAATGTGAACATGAATAATAATTATTACTATGGTAACGTGTGTTGGTCATGTTTAATTTTTTCCAATCTACTCGTTGAGCATGTGTTTTTATATAATTTTGAAAATACAGTAATCATGACTCAACGAGTCGACTGCACACGTAACATAGTAACAGTATTATTCATTTCACATTGGAGAGAAGCTTTTACCAAGAGTATCATGAAAGTAGATAGTTAAGATACCCATAAATATTTTTATTTTGTTATAAATTAAAGTTAGAAAAGTGCATTATACTTTCATGATTCTATGGATAAAGCGCTTTTCTAATCTGAACTGGATATAATTATTACTATGTTACATGTGCAGGTCAACTCGTTGAGTCATGATACATAGTTTTAAAACCAAATAATCCAATGGCTCAACGAAAGCTTGGAAAAAAGAAAACATGACCACACACGTTACATAGTATAATTATTATTCAAGTTTCAGATTGGATAGAGTTTATTTATCCATAAAATCATAAAAGTATAATGCACTTTTCTAACTTTAATTTATAACAAAATAAAAATATTTATGTGTACCTTAATATTATATACTTTCATGATACTCTTGGTAAAAGCTTTTATTCCCAATGTGAAACATGAATAATAATTATTACTATGTAACGTGTGTTGGTCATGTTTAATTTTTTCCAATCTACTCGTTGAGCCATGTGTTTTTATATAATTTTGAAAAATACAGTATCATGACTCAACGAGTCGACTGCACACGTAACATAGTAATCAGTATTATTCATGTTTCACATTGGGAATAGAAGCTTTTACCAAGAGTATCATGAAAGTATATAATATCATGCTACCCATAAGTATTTTCATTTTGTTATAAGTACAAAAGTGCATTATACTTCCATGATTCTGTGGATACAAAGCTCTATCCCAATCTGAAACTTGAATAATAATTATTATTATGTTACATGTGCAGGTCAACTCGTTGAGTCATGATACATATTTTAAAACCAAATAATCCAATGGCTCAACGAATAGCTTGGAAAAAAGAAAACATGACCAGCACACGTTACATAGTAATAATTATTATTCAAGTTTCAGATTGGGATAGAGTTTATTTATCCATAAAATCATAAAGTATAATGCACTTTTCTAACTTTAATTTATAACAAAATAAAAATATTTATGTACCTTAAATTATATACTTTCATGATACTCTTGGTAAAAGCTTTTATTCCCAATGTGAAACATGAATAATAATTATTACTATGTAACGTGTGTTGGTCATGTTTAATTTTTCCAATCTACTCGTTGAGCCATGTGTTTTTAATAATTTTGAAAAATACAGTATCATGACTCAACGAGTCGACTGCACACGTAACATAGTAATCAGTATTATTCATGTTTCACATTGGGAATAGAAGCTTTTACCAAGAGTATCATGAAAGTATATAATATCATGCTACCCATAAGTATTTTCATTTTGTTATAAGTACAAAAGTGCATTATACTTCCATGATTCTGTGGATACAAAGCTCTATCCCAATCTGAAACTGAATATAATTATTATATGTTACATGTGCAGGTCAACTCGTTGAGTCATGATACATATTTTAAACCAAATAATCCAATGGCTCAACGAATAGCTTGGAAAAAAGAAAACGACCAGCACACGTTACATAGTAATAATTATTATTCAAGTTTCAGATTGGGATAGAGTTTATTTATCCATAAAATCATAAAAGTATAATGCACTTTTCTAACTTTAATTTATAACAAAATAAAAATATTTATGTGTACCTTATATTATATACTTTCATGATACTCTTGGTAAAGCTTTTATCCCAATGTAAACATGAATAATAATTATTACTATGTAACGTGTGTTGGTCATGTTTAATTTTTTCCAATCTACTCGTTGAGCCATGTGTTTTTATATAATTTTGAAAAATACAGTATCATGACTCAACGAGTCGACTGCACACGTAACATAGTAGTATATTCATGTTTCACATTGGAATAGAAGCTTTTACCAAGAGTATCATGAAAGTATATAATATCATGCTACCATAAGTATTTTCATTTTGTTATAAGTAGAAAAGTGCATTATACTTCATGATTCTGTGGATAAAAGCTCTATCCCAATCTGAAACTTGAATAATAATTATTATTATGTTACGTGTGCTGGTCTACTCGTTGAGTCATGATACTACATATTTTAAAACTAAATAATCCAATGGCTCAACGAGTAGTAGTTTGTATAGAAGATTATTTGATCTGCACTCATAAAATATTAATAAATATTATTCAAGTTTAGGATTCAAAAAGAGGCTTTTACCTACAGCATCATGAAGGTTCATTGCACACAAACATTAAAAATTAAACCAAAATTTGTATTTTTTTGCAATACTATTATAAAAGTGCAATAAATTTTCCTGATGATGCGAGTAAAAGCCTTCATTTTGAAGTGATGGCTTTGCGACTCTCACAGCTCAGAGCATGTTTTCATCTGTCCAAGATACTCAATGAGCAATGATATCACATATTCCAAAACTAACTAAAGCAATAGGCTCAACGAGTAGCTTAAAAAGATGGAAACGTGCCCAGTTCTGTGAGAGTTTGAAATGCCTTGAGTTTTAAATAAAGACTTTTTCCTACAGTATCTTGAAAGCTTATCAACACTTTTATATTAGTATTGTATTGGTGATACAATTTTTGATTGTTTTTTAAAATGTTGTGTAATAAACTATTATGATACTGTGGGTAAAAGCCTTTACACCATTTTATACTATTTCAGACTTTTACAGCAGAAGACATGTTTGAATTTCTTCAAGCAGCGCATGAAGAGCCACGGGCATGCCCAATTGTGTTAACGAGAAGCTCGAATCGATACAAACACCACACACTCGTTATACACACTCATTATAAACATATTATACATACATTACACGCATAATACACACGCTTTACACCCATCGTATACACAAGTTACACACACAATTCTTTTCTTGAATTTTTCTTTATATTGCTGCTGTTGAAACCTTATTGCCATACCCATGACAATGAATTAAAATCCAATCTTGATATCAAGCCCAGCCTGCTTGACATTTTCTAACTTTTTCTCTCTTCTGTCTTCATGCGCTTGAAACCTAAAACAAAAATACAATGCTTAATGAAGTAATAGGTAAATAAAAGAAGAAAATATTAATATTGTTAGAAAAACGGTGTGTGCTCGAAATTAAAGAATGGCTTCAAGCGATGATCCACCTCATCCAGACTCTTATTTTCGATTCCCTTGAACCCTGCGAGCATTAAAAAATTAAGATTATGAAATAATTATTTATTTGATCGTTATTATCAAAATTATAATCAATGTTTGAATCTTACCTTAAAAATTTGATACCCTGAGTTGACAGAAATACTAACCAAGTTTTCAAGCAGAAGATGAAGCAGACCACTATCTTTGTTTACATCACATATGTGATGATGCTCGCGACTACATTACGCGCGGGGTGCATCGTGCAATCGAAATTTCGATTAATCGATTATAACGATTCGAAATCCGAGAATCATTGCTCGCTGGTGTACGTATTCTTAAATATATGCTTAATATAACTGACGTGGATTAATTCGCCAACGTATAAAATAATAAAATATATTTTTAAGATTTAGTTATAACAATTAATTTATTATATTTATTCATCATCAACAATAATTTATAAATCATCGGAAAGTAAGCACTATTATTATTACGTGCAGTATTAGTATTAAGTGATCTTATATAAAATTTAAAATCTTACGATATTTACTCATGTGCGCAGTGCGCATGTCAAATGATGGCTCGCGCGGGTGTCAGAATTTTGAAATGAACGTAAATAATCTATTTTGGATAAATTTATGCATATTATGCATCAAAGAGTGCATTTGTAAGCACCAATCGTTTGCGCTTTTCACGAACAAACGATTAGTTGCTCTCATCGTGTCAAATATACAATAAAAAAATATGGCATCTTTTCTTCTGGGGCTAGAATTCCAGCCCCCATTTTGAAAATTTACTTTTCCATGGAAAATTTTCAACGCGCAAACGTGAGATTTGGCAGTTTGATAAAACTTTTCACGCGCAAACTAATGGTATTAATTTTAATGATGGAAAAGCACTTTTTCATAATCTGGGGGCTAACTTTATGGACCTCAGGTAGACTCCTGTAAGCGGGCAGCTCCGACCGCCGAACACGGGCTATGGGCAGCACCTGCTCCCGGCAGCGAACGCACGAGGGCTGGTTTTTGCAGTCATTGGCCTGGTGTCCCTCCTGGCCGCAGCGTAGCAGAGCCTCGAGCGATCGGAACCCTTGTAGCGAGGAGCGACGTGGCCAGACTCCAGCAGCGGTAGCAGTGTAACGCTCCTCACGCTCACGCACCCGGCAGCTGACCCATCCGACGCGTATGTGGCCGAGCTTCATTGCTTTGGCAGCGAGATGGTCCGGCAACGACACAACAGCCACCTGAGTCCCTACGTACGCCTTCCGCAGGAACTTCACGACATTGTCGGACACTGTGACGCCTAGTGATGCGCTCAGCGCTGGGGTGATGTCCTTTTTTTCGACACACTTGTCAAGATCCCTGATCTCGATCGTGGTCGAATGCTGTCGGGCGCCAGCCGTGGCTGCAGCACCAAGGGCTCTGTCCAATTCTTCGCCGAGCGAGGAGGCATTTTCCACGCCTTTCCTCAGGTGGAGTACAAGAGCACCAGCGGCACTGCGTCTGATGGAATGGACGTTGCTGCCGACCGTTTGCTGCAGCGTCGGCTCACCTTTGAGCTTCCTCAAGATGTCGGCGTACGTCGACGGGTCCTTCGCCTTGATCACTATCGCATCAGGCCTATGGTGGACCCGACGATGCGACGATCGCGACTTCGGTGGTTGCTAGGCAACATTTGGTCTGGATGTTGGTACCCGGGCCGGTGGCTCACGTCGGTGACGTCGGCGATTTTCCACGAGAACGTAGTCGTCGTCGGCGACGTTGTTGTTCTCGTCTGACAGCGGCGGGGCCGGTGGTCCGGTACACCCGCTTTGATGCCACACGAGCTCCTGGCGGTGACGTTGCAGGCCTTACCTCGTGTACTGCTCGTAAACATCGGAGAAGTGAGGTTTTCTTGTCTGAGGAGGCAGGACGAGGTGGCTCCTGTCGATCCAGCGTTTTTTGCAGCGCTGCAACGGCCCGCTGAAGACTCGTCCCGCATCTGAGCACCTCCTTGTGGATGTTGGACTTTTCGCCCAGGAAGAGCACTAGGCTGTTCACCAATCCGTCGATCCGCAACATCATATCCTCTCGGCTCCCAGTCGCGAACTCGTCGGCAGTCGAGAGCTTCGAGGTCTTGCTCGCAAAGGGGACGGTGATAATCCTCCGGGTAATGGCTTCCACTACCTTCAAGGGCAAGGTCCCTGGCATCGGTGACGAGGTCGATGGCGTCGTCGGTATCAGTTCGGCATCCTCCGACGACTGCGACGCCTGCAGCCCGTCTGGCACGGCTGCGACTTGGGCCCTGGCTCAAGGCGGCAAGCTCGAGTCTGAGACCGACATTGTTTATAGTGCTGCGCCGAGGCGCGCTCTAACACCACACACGCAGCTAGTGATTTTCGTGAGCAAAAAGAAGAAGTTTTCACTTCCCGTGCTCGACTACCACTAGCAAAAAGAAAACACTCCTACAGCTGCGCCAGCACTACGGCGGCCTTCACACACATACGCATAGGTGCAGCCTGACGCCGCGCACACTATGAAAAAACACTAGCACTAAAAAGTATCTATGCACGCGTCTGGAGAATTAATATCGCCGGAGCTACATGTAACACGTCTGTATCGGTACGAGTCCAGCTCGTCCATGTGTGTTTTTTTTTTTTTTTTTTTTTTTTTTTTTTGTGGACGTGGGCAGAGTGAACTCTGCAGCCAGTGGCCCTTCGAAACGAGTACCCCACCGGGAACCGTCGTTAAACATTACTTCTACTGTGACTGGGCAGGCCGGGCAGAGTGCGCTAAGGGTGTTATCGTAGCGCTGGCTATGGCCTCTGAAGTAGCCATGCCCGGACAGGAGTTGTGTGAGATGGTAGTCCACTTCTCCATGTCCCCTCTCTACCCATTCTGCGATCTTTGGAATCAGCCTGTGTGTCCATCGGCCTTTTGGGGCCCGATCCCATCGGTCCTGCCACCTCCTCTGCGTTTCTCTTCTTTCTTCCTCCTTGACGTCCTCCGGGCGGCGCTGGTATATTCGCGCTCGCTCGTCCACCAGCAGGGCCAGCGGCGGTACGCCGGCTATCACGTACGTCGCGTCGAAGGAGACGTGTGGTCGCCCGCTGATCACGCGCAGGCAGGCTCGTCGATGCACGGCCTCCGCTTGACGGATGTAGGCCTCCGTCTCCGTCGCACATCTCCAGATGGGCGCTCCATACAGGAGGATAGAGTCGACGACGCGAGCGTAGAGTTCTCGTCGGCTACTTCTGGGCCCACCGGTGTTGGGCATGATCTTCGCGAGGGCTCCAGCCACTCTTGCTGCCTTTTCGCTGACGGTTCGGAGATGTTGGTCGAACCTCAGCCTGGAGTCGATGTGTAGGCCCAGGTAGCGGATGCAGGGGGACGACCTTATGCTGCAGTCGCCGACTGTGATGGTGATGTTCTCCATTTTCTTCCTGCTAGTGATCAGTAGGGCCTCGGTCTTGTGGTCAGCCGTTACAAGGCGAGCTCGTGAAGCGTGTCGCGCACCAGCTCGATAGCAGCGCTCAGATCGTACTCGATCTGCCACAGGTGCTTGGCAACGGCCACCAGGGCGATGTCGTCCGCGAAGCCTACGATTCTTACGTTGCCTGTGAAGTTGAGGCGCAGGACAGCGTCGTACATGACGTTCCACAGGATGGGCCCCAAGACCGATCCTTGCGGAACGCCTGCGTGACTCTGTAGGACTCTGGCCCGTCGTCCGTGTGTAGTCGAGGACTCTCGCTGAGAGGTAGCTGCTGATTATTCTCAGCAGGTACTCAGGCGTGCGCATCCGGCGCAGCGCGGCGTGGATGCTGTTCCACCTAGCCGAGTTAAACGCGTTTCTCACGTCGAGGGTCACGACGGCGCAGTATTTTTTGGTGCCGCGGTTCCATCTCTTGCCCGCGACAGCCTCTCGAGCGGTAGCGATGACGTTCTCGATGGCGTTGATCGTCGATCGTCCCTTCCGGAAGCCGTACTGGCGGTCCGAGAGGCCCTCAGGGCTCTCGGTGATGGCTTCGAGGCGGTCGCAGATGATTCTTTCCAGAATCTTGCCCGCTGTGTCGAGCATGCAGAGCGGCCTGTACGACGATGGTTCCTCGGGGGGCTTGCCTGGCTTTGGCAGTAGGACTAGCCTCTGTCGTTTCCAGCACGCGGGGAAGACACCGGTGCGCAGGCATACCGTGTACACCTGCATGAAGATGTCAGGGTGCGTGTCGATGGCGATTTTGATAGCGGAGTTCGGTACTCCGTCCGGCCCAGGCGCAGTGTGGTCCTTGATCCTCCTGCATGCTCCTCGCAGCTCTTCCAGAGTGACGGCCGGTACAATTGCTCCTGCTTGGAGTGGTGGTGGCGGAGCTGGCTCGTCAGGCACGTGGGGGAAGAGGGCAGCCACTATGCGGCGCACCGTTGACGGAGAGCTCGGAGAATTTACTCTCGGACCTCTGAGGCGGGACATGACCGTCTCGTACGGTTTGCCCCACACGTCCTCATTGACCTCGTCGCACAGTTTGTTCCAGCATAGGCGCTTGCTGGTCTTGATAGCAGCGCGCAGGAGACGTCTTGCGGAGGCATAGCTGCTCGGCAGGCGTCTTCATTTGGCCGACCGTGCGCTCTCTGGGCAAGCCTTCGCGCTCGCAGACATGAGCGCCGAAGGTCGGCGATCTCGCTTGTCCACCAGTAGACTGCGCCACGACGGCGTCGTCCACCACTCTTGGTCATAGACGCGTCACATGCACTGGTAATGGCAGCCATGAGGCTCGTTGCCATCTCTTCTGCGGGTCCGGGAGGTCGCGGTCCCGGCCATCATAACTGAGAGACACTCTGTGTCAAGAGTGCGGGCATTCCACTTGGAGCTTTGGCGCGTCGAAGGTCTAGGCGGTCTGGCGGTCTTTATCTCGAACACGATGGCCTGGTGGTCGCTGTGCGTGTAGAGCTCGCTTACGGCCCATGATGTAATTTGGGGAGCGAGTGTATCGCTGGCGAAGTGAGGTCGATGACCGAGTAGCCCATGGACCGGTGAATGTTGGCATATCTCCGGGTTTAGGAGTACGGCTTCAAGGGCGGCAAACGCGTCAAGGAGAGCGGTGGCGCGCCGTCTCGTTACACGGCATCCCCACTCCGTTGACCAGGCGTTGAAATCACCCGCGACGATGAGCGGCCTCTTGTCCCTGGCTTCCTCGATGATGTTGGTGAGGAGGGCGGAAAATTCCGCATCAGCGAGTCTTGGTGGTGCGTAGACGCTGAAAAAATAGATACCGTTGATTCGGGCCCAGGTGAAAAAAGGGCGCGCTCTTGCTGGGCGCTCCTGCAACAGGCATCCACCATGCACCCAGATCGCGGCTTGGCTGTTGGCATCAGTTAGCCAGTATGGTGGATCAAGGTTCTTGTACTGATCACACAATACGGCCACGTTGATGTTTTGCTCGAGAATGGTTTGACTCAGGAGGTCCTGGGCCGCCCTGCAGTGGTTGAGGTTTAGCTGTAAGATCCTCATCATCGACGGCTTGTTGGACTTCTGTGCGAGAGGACAGTACTGGCTTGTGGACACATGGTCGTGGGCAGCGCCTTGCTCCTGGCAAAATACGCACGCTGGCCTGTTGCTACAATCCTTTATCCGATGGCCTGTTTTTCCGCATCGGAAGCAGTGCGCCGAGCGATCAGGCCCCGTACAGCGGGCCGAGACGTGGCCGGGGCTCCAGCAGCGGTAGCAGCGCAGGGCATCCTCGCGACCACGGATGCGGCAGTTTACCCAGCCAATCCGTATGTGGCCGAGTTTCAGCGCCTTGGCGGCCAAGTCATCCGGCAGCGCTGCGACAGCCGCCTGCGTTCCCGCGTACGCCTTCCACAGCGTCTTGACTACCTCTTCGTTGAGATGCGGAGCACCCAGCGATTTGCCCAGCTCTTCGGCGATCTCCTTCTTGGTGGCACACTCGTCGAGATCCCTGATCTCGATCATGGTTGTGTGCTGTATGGCGCTGGCAGTGGCCTCGTCACCGAGAACCCTGCCAACCTCTGCACCGAGATAGGAGGCGTTGTCTACGCCTCTTCGAAGTTGCAGCACTGCGTCTGATGCTCTGGACGCTGCTCCCGACTGACTGCTGCAACGTCTGCTCCGATCTGAGTTTACGCAGGATGTTGGCATAGGTAGAAGCATCCTTCGCTCTGATGACGATCGCGTCCGGTCGATGGTGAACCTACGCGTCGTCGGACGTGGCTTCGGCTGCTGCCGAGTGCAAGCAGTTTCATCTGCTGCTGCTGGCTGGCAACGCTGGCGCCGACGTCGACGGTCGACGAGGGAAAATCCGTCTTGGTCAACGGCCTCGTTGTTGTTCTCGTCCAATTTCCGGATGCGGCCGTCGCGGTGTGGCGCTTGGGCGCTGCGCGAGTCGCGGGCGGTGACTGTGCAGGCCGCTTGCTGCTCATACCACCCGCGAACATCGGAGGCGTGCCGACCGCCTTGTCCGCGGTAGAGGGACGAGCCGGTTCCAGACTCTTCTTCGTCTTATTGAGGCCAAGACGGCCTGGACTAGGCTCTGGGTGTACCTGGTCACCTCCCGGTGTAGGTTGCCCCTGCCCTCGATGAAGGCGGCAAGACCTCTACAAGTCCATTGATCCGCGTCCACTTCTCTTCGCAGCTCCCGGTCGCAAAATCTGCGGGTGACGGGAGCGGAGCGTCCTTGGCCGTCAGCAGAGGGGCGCAAGGATTATGCTCGTGGTAGCCGCTGCAATCATCTCCGGCGGGGACCCTCTCTTCGTCGGCATCACCAGCGGCGAACCATTCTTCGCACGGTTCCTTACTGAGGTACGATCCGCCGGCGTAGGCGCCTGCCGACCCTGCTGCCCTTCGAGCATAGCTGCCTACTCCACGCCAGTCGGTCCAACAGTACAGGCACCGGCACAGCGGCGCGAAGCACGCACTCACACCAGCACGCTCGGCTCACACCGATAGTACTGAGCGCGGGAAACACCTATGGCACTCGTAACTGACAGACGACGCAGTATAGCTTGCCACAGCTGCACACACACAGCGGCGGGGCTGCACACACACATGCACAGACGCGGCACGTCACCGTGAACGCGCAGCACCTACACAATCACTTTGATTCAACGTATGACTTCGTAAAAGTTCGAGAATACCGGAGCACGAGCAGAACACGTCTTGCCTGCTTCGATCTTCAGACTCGAATCCCTGGTGTGTGTGTGTGTGTGTGTGTGTGTGTGTGTGTGTGTGTGTGTGTGTGTGTGTGTGGTGTGTGTTGTGTGTGTGTGTGTGTGTGTGTGTGTGTTGTGTGTGTGTGTGTGTGTTGTGTGTGTGTGTGTGTGTGTGTGTGTGTGTGTGTGGTGTGTGTGTGTTTGTGTGTGTGTGTGTGTGTGTGTGTGTGTGTTGTGTGTGTGTGTGTGGTGTGGTGTGTGTTGTGTGTGTGTGTGTGTGTGTGTGTGTGTGTGTGTGTGTGGTGTGTGTGTGTGTGTGTGTGTGTGTGTGGGTGTTGTGTGTGTGGTGTTGTGTGTGTGTGTGTGTGTGTGTGGTGTGTGTGCGTGTGTTGGGATGTGCGCAGTGATATCTCGATGATGGTAGTTCGTATCATTACTGTAGATATCTCATTTTATTCGTTTGATGTACGGAAGAAGCCAAAACATCATTTTAGTTCTGCGTTAAGAATTTAAAAAGTTATGAGGGATTTTCGAGAAAAAAAATTATTTTTTTTGTTTTTTTCTAGTTTTGTCATATTCGTTCTAAAACAAACTGGTTTTTTTAATGAAAGTAATATTTTTAAAGGAAGAGCTATTAACCTTTGATTTAAGATAAAAAGTGTAAAATTCCCGGAAGTTTGAAAAGTTACTTTTTGAAAATGAAATTTGGTTTTTATGATTTTTTTTTTTTCATAGTTTTGTGTTGTTTCATGTGCAAAATTTATGATGTGTCAAAACATTGTTTATGGATGGATTAAGGATGAAGCCAGAAAATTTGATTTAGCGATAAACGAACAAAAAAATTTTTTTTTCGATTTTTAAAAAAATTTTTTTTGGAAAATTTTTTTTTTTTTTTTCGTATCGTTCGGTTGAGAAATAATTTATGATTGAAACTGTTTTGTGAACAAATTAGAAAAGATGATATTAATATTTCCAATAGTATATTACTGCCTTAGGCCGTGAAAAACAAAAAAGTCCCAGAGTACGTGTAATTAGTATCCGAGGCGAAGCCGAGGCCGGTAAACACGTGCTCTAAGGCTTTCTTTTTTCGTGGCATAGGCCTGTATACTATTATTCATACAGTGGCCCGAAAATTGCTCTTCCTGCTTTGCGCAGTCGCAAGGAAGTAGTTACTTTCGGGCCGCTGGTATGACAATTTTTTTTTTTTTTCAGGGAATTACCTTAATTGTTACGTCATCGTGAAAAAAATTCGATAAAAATTATATATCAGAGAATAGAAGAACGTTGGCAATTGATTCCACAAAAAGAAATAATTTATGATTGAAACTGTTTTGTGAACAAATTAGAAAAGATGATATTAATTTTTCCAAATCATTTTGAAGTTAAAAAAAAGTATGAGGAAGTTACTTGCCAATACATTGGCAGCGGTTTTTAATCAATAACGATCGGGTCTGCTAAGTATAAGAAAGGTCTAGAATTCGAGAACGGTTGGTCTGTCATGCCACTTGAGTTTTACGACCCTGGAGCAAATCAGACGTTAGCACATCTTTTGCCCGTCTAGAACAACGCAGACTACTCGGGTATATAAACTCGGCAGACCAGCTGATCTCTCTCGCATTCCCTCGCAATCTTTCACATTCTGACCTTCTATCTTCAGACTACATCTGTAAAACACAGCTACGGATCTGTTACACAAAATGTAACAAATAAGTTTTAATTTATTTATCCCTTTCCTTCTCTTCTAAATATTTTTCAAGCCCATGAACAACTCATGGCAAGAACTTAAAATAAGTTCAAACTCCGACCGTAAAAAACAGTTCGGGAGCTGTTATATAACATAACAATTTTTTAATTAGTCTTTCGCATTCAAGCCTCATGTATCCCTTAGGCTACTGCTATAGAAAACAATACAAATCGGTTAAAATAACGAGTAAGTCTTTTCATTCATTTATTTCTCCTTTCTTATTTCTCAAAGCCCATGAACAATTCATGTCAAAAAACTTACAATAAATTCGAACAAAACTTTAAAATACAGTTCGAGTATTGTTATAAAATATAACAATCTCTCTCTTCCCTCATATCTCTAAGCTGTAAAATACAGCTCGATATATTGTTCTAAAATATAGCGATCTCCCTCTCCCTTCCAACTTTTAAGCTGTAAAATACAGCTCAATATTTTGTTATAAAATATAACAATACTCCTTTCCTGTTTGCAAGCCCGTGAAAAATTCACGGCATTCCCAAGCTTTAAAACAAAGCAAAGTCCGCGCTAAAATAGCGTGCGCCTGTCAAGCACACGTACTTGCCAGGTAAACGGTATTCCGTAGCACACCTTGCTACCGCCCTTGCTTAATGCGTGTATCGGCTGCTACAACAGCAGACCGTCGGTCAGCCCCAGGCCTTACAACAAGATTCCGCACCGGGGCACAAAAGAGCTACTCGCATCACCGCCCAGTCATACGAGACACACACACACACAAACTTGCGTGCATCCCCGCAAGTCATACTAGATATATACACGAGACATACGCGCACGCATATTTACATACATAGGCATACGAAAATAGTTGCGCCTGTTAGAAAAGAACGAAAAGGAACTCTAAGGCTATTTGGGGTAAAACCTAAGGCCTAAACATTATTATTTAATAACAATCTAGTACTTTAACATATTTAATATAATAATGTTGCTATTACTGTAGGCG
Source organism: Trichogramma dendrolimi (assembly GCA_034770305.1). NCBI lineage: Eukaryota > Metazoa > Arthropoda > Insecta > Hymenoptera > Trichogrammatidae > Trichogramma > Trichogramma dendrolimi. Next base: position 932,814 of record JAPMIB010000013.1, read on the forward strand.
TAGATGTTCGCGAGCTCAGTCTTCGGTAATGATCGGTGGTGGGGTAAAAAAAATACTGAAGCTGAGCTTTCACAGGCGAAAGCCGTAGTAGACCTATTTTTACGCGACTTTAATACTGGAAAAAATTCTCTGGCTGGTCGCTTTTCGTTGCTTTTCAAAAAAACCCTTGATCTGAAGTTTAGCAGGCAAAAGCCAGCGACTGCAGCAGTCAGAGACGTTCTTTGTCGACTCTACAAATGGTGGGAATTTACAGGATGGTCGGTTTCCGTTGCTCAATAAAAAAAACCTTCAGCAGAATTTTGGCAGACAAGAGCCAATGATTTCAACAGTCAGAGACCTTCCTAATTGTCTTTACTATTCAGTGCTTCAAATCCTATTTTCAGCTCCGAAGCAATCCAAAGATTAAAAATTATATTGGGTAGAACAAGAAAAATATGCTTCAAAGGCAATCAGCATGTAGACGATCCTAAGACCACTCGCTTAGTGAGTGCTAAGAAAGATCTGTTGCTGAGGAGGATTATAAATCAGTTTTACAATCTACATCAACTTCTCAATTACAAACAACATCAGAGACACATACACCGGAAGTTTCTCAGTATCGACTGATAGATATATCTCTTTTTTACCATTCCTGGCAGAGATTATAGTATGTCTAGGTGGTGGCAAAGTTTTCTTCGAAAAGAGGGTCATGTAGGTGGCCGTGGATTTACTTTTAGTGTCAACTGTGACAAGTACCTGAAATATTCAAAAATTTCATCCTGCAAAAAGTTCGTCCTAAGAAAAATGTCTATGAATCCAATAGAAGAATAATATTAGCGATGAGAGCATTAGACCATGGTTTTACTGGCATGAATAATCTTTATAAGCTCTTAGATTTATTTAAGGCAATGGAGCAACATACATATGACAGAGTAGTTTCAACGATCAGGAGTGAAGAATCCATGAGCCGTGCAGTCAAAGAAAACGTTCAACTAACAAAAAACAGTGATTTGACAGTATTAGGCGATGTTACATGGCGCACACCTGGATTCTTTTCCTTGCAAGGTGCAGCAATTATTATTTGTAATAGGAGACAAGAAAAGTATTGGATTTAATTACCAAGAACACCTACTGCAAAGCTTGTCTGACCTGGGAAAAATAAAGAGTCATGCGAATATGAAGAATGGTTTGAAGAGCATAAAAATGAATGCACAGTCAACCATTTAGAAAGTTCAGGTTGAATAGAAGTGAATGGTATAGAGCAGATATTTCAGAGACCAGAAACAAAATTGAAAGTTCTATATAAAAATTATATTGGAAATAAAGACTGTAAGGTTCACAAGATAATATCAGTGGTCAAATCATATAGTAAAAACTACACAGTGGAAAAGAAGGAGAACATAAACCATTTTGAAAAAGAATAAGCACCCATTTAAGAAATAGAAAGAAACAACTAGGAAAAAAATTTGTTACCGCACCGCGGAACGAGACCCCTGCGTGCGCATCCCCACTCCGAAACTTAGCCGCCGTCGGCTCGCACGCCGACCGGCTAGCGCTATGAAAGGCGGCGTCGACTCGAGTCGGCACGCATTTCCATTCTCGGACCTGCCAGAGTCGGAACTCGCTCACCCACGAGAGCTTGGCCTAGGGACTAAAATAAACCTGAGTTTAACTAAATTACTCGGCCTTCTTATTTGTCGCTCCCTTTCCAGCCTTCTCATCACTTCTACACTAACAAGCTTCGCCAGTGACCGTTAGGTGGCACAGCACTGGCGACGTGTGCCCGCCCGCGCTTAAATATCGGTCACTTCGAGCCTCGGTCATTCGACTTCGGTGCTCGGCAAGTGCAGCCCAGATCTTCCAGCCGCAACTAGCCAACAGTAGCCAACCCGAATCCGTCGACGCAGCCAAGAAGTACACAGCGGCCGGGACCTCCAGCCAGCCGTCGCCTAGCTGACCACAGAACATCTTCGGACTTGGTTTTCGCCCGGCCACATCGTTCGCCAAGCAACAGAGTTGGAACTCTGACACACCTCACCAGCCTCGGTCCTTTTCAGGGCCACAAAACGTAGGAAATCGGCCTTCTTGCCAAAATCGATGGGTGCTGCTCCGCCAGCTTCAGAGTTCAGACTCTGCGACGCCTTACGGCATCCGGATCCTATTCAGGGCCATCGTTCGAAAAGTCGTCGGACTTTATAAAATAGAATTCGACGCACACCGTCTCTCTGGTCTCTCCCCTCTCCTCAGGCTGATGAGTATATAGGGCGGCAAGATGACGGGGCCTACTCACTCTCGATCTCACTTCCGAGTGAAGAACACGTCTGGACCTTCCGACTGTTTTACTTCAGCCATCGTAGATCTATCGAACGCACCACCAATCGCCGGTCCTTTTCAGGACCTCCGTTTCGTTTCTGATTGGGACCCTGCCAGTGACGACGAGCGATATCTCCGCTTCCGCGCGGAGAGACCAACCAGAGAACGTCTACCTTCCGAGCGTTTACGTTCGGTAGTTGTAATCCCACCGGGCAGTGGACTTTGTCGGCGCAATCACGAGGAGCTCGCCTGTAGTAGACACCCGACTAAGCCTGAACTCTGCGTGCCACCAGCACGTGCTCCCCGGGCCGAGTCGCCAGGTCTATGACAGCCCATAGCTCCCCGACCGCGAGGCCGTTCTTTTTCTCCTTTACCTCCGGGAGAATCCACCGATTCTATCTCATCTGCATCGCTCAGTCAAGATTCGGCTAGACTCATCAGTGACTTCTCAAACTCAGCGGAAAATCCGAATACCACCAAGATCACCTGACGTCCCGGCGAAACGACCCTTCGGGCTCACCTTTCTTCCAGCCATTGGGAAACCGACAACACCGCCGCCTCCTCGCCCATCCGCCCTCCGTCACCTGGGTCCACCGGTGGCTCCTCGCCATCCCCCTGAAGTGTTGACACCGCCAAAATCACCCCGACGCGTTGGCAAGGCAGTCATGCAAACACTTCCGTCTATCTCCAACAGGGATGCCGTCGACTTTCAAGAATCAGAATGAAAAAACCAGAGAACGTAACTGGAAGAGAAAGCTAGCCCAAGAACAGAAGAGAAAGAGCAGAGAAACACAACAGTAGTTTCGGAAAAGAAGAGAAAGAGCAGAGAAACACAACAATAGTTTCGGAAAAAAACAATCGGTCCTTTTCAGGACCACGAATACCTATAAACTTTACGAAACTCCGTCGTTTTTTACCGCCTAACAAATTACTTACAGACAATAAAACCATTGGGGAAAAAGGACGTCTAAGTGCAAAAGTCATCAACCAACTTTTCTCATTGAACATTAAAACCATTAGAGAACAAAAAACAGTGAAGGATATTTTATAATTGTTTCATAAGTAAAAGATGCTTAGAAATGATATATACATAAAAGATATAGAAAATTTGTTGTATATTTTTATTTATCATAGAAAAACGGTCGAAAATATCATTTTTTTTTAGGGAGTTTATTGATTTTCAAAAGGAAGGACTAATTAATGCTCAAATATCAATTGACATACACGTAGAGCTTTTCAAACCCTTCCAAATGAGCCCTACCTGAATTTTTTTGGTACATTTGTTCTTTAGAAAAACGCTAAAAATTGCTGAATTATTGTTTATTTTCAATTGTTCATATCTTTTGAATAAATTAGTGAAATATTTTAAAAAAGCGTGGGCAGTATGCTCTCGGTGTACTCAATATGCGGTAAAAAATTGAAAATTATTCATGCAATACTTTATCGTAAACTTGAATTTGTTGCAACCATCATGTTTATCATTTGAGGTCATTCTACATGTAAGATTAAATTAAAACCAATTCTATAAGAGTCTAAATAAAAAGCAAGACATATACTTTCCAACCTATTGAATGGAATAGTAAAAATTAATCGAGATCTATTGTAAAATTGAGCTGAAAAAAGACAGTTTTTTAATCCTTATAAACAAATGGAATATCTTCGCTCCATTAACCGATGCAGCTTTTATTTTTCTTTCATCATAAAGATACGCATCATAAGTTTTACGCATATTTTCAAAAAAGGTACAAGTTTCTACAAGCATTTCAAGCAAAGTTAGAGTTTTTTTTTACTTTAATTCACAACGCCTTTGTTAATAACAATTGAGAGATCTAATTTAACACTTGTATTGTATACAAGTAAAAGTTTCTTCGTGTGAAGTTTCCAAATTGTCCCGTGAAAAGTGAAGCTTTTGCGAAGTCTTAAAATTAAAAGTTCGATGAAACACCAATTTGATAATTTCATACGGGTAGAAAACGTTTTTCTACAAATTTTAATTCAGATCTTCAATTCAAAAGTGATTGGAAATTGTTAAATATCTCCGGAACCGAACGGCAGAAGTTTTTTTTTTTTTCATCTTTTTTTTTTTGCAATCTGTCTACATTTTTTCGACAATAGGCAAATACGTTGAACAGTATAATAGAAAAACGGGTGTGAGCCCAAGTCCGATGTAAAGGGCTCTTATAAACTATCCAGTTTTTACATCACAATTTGTAACGTACCACGGAGCATTTACGATGTTCCTGAGTACTTTAGACTGAAATCTTTCAATTATATCTAAGTTGGATTTGGCAGCTTATAAGTAAGGTTTCTCTCTTGGTTTGTGTGTGAATTTTCTTATCAAGACTGGCGTTTTTTCTTTTCCAGTTGATGGTCATAAATGACCTGTCTGCACTAGCAGCTTCAGTGGTAATTGTATCCACTTCATCTGCCATTGCAGATTAATTTTTACTATACTATTATTTTTACTACACTAATTTAGTAGAACTGTTTTATATAGAAATAACTATTTCAAACGTAATGTTTACTATGAGTTCGAGATCAGACATAAACACGTCTGTACAGCTGAAGTCTAAACATTGAATGAACGACAGAAGTTGATCTTTTTTTTTTTTTTAATTAGTACGAGCATTCAATTTCAATTAGTTATAACTTATTAATAGCTTTTAATATGTTTAAATAAATTGTTTATAACAAATAATTTCATCAAAAATTACATTTTTAATATATTCACTTCATTAACAAGAAATAATGAATTTTATTAATATATTATCTAGACTAGATTAATTTTTACTAATCTAGTCAGCAGGTTGAAAAGTATAAGCTTTGTTTTATAATTTGACTCTTGCAGAAAGTGTTTTAATTTGTTGTAAGTGTAGAATGACCTCAAACAATAAATACGATGGGAGTAACAAATACAAGTTTACGATAAAGTATTGCATGAATAATTTTCAATTTTTTACCACGTATTAAGTACATCGAGAGCATACTGCCCACGCTTTTTTAAAATACTTCACTAATTTATTCAAAAAATATAAACAATCGAAAATAACCAATAATTCAGAAGTTTTTAGCGTTTTTCTAAAGAACAAATGTACCAAAAAAATTCAGGTAGGGCTCATTTAGAAGGGTTTGAAAAGCTCTACATGTATGTCAATTGATATTTGAGCATTAATTGGTCCTTCCTTTTGAAAATCAATAAACTTCCTAAAAAAAATGATATTTTCGACCGTTTTTCGATGATAAATAAAAATATACAACATATTTTCTACATCTTTTATGTACATATCATTTCTAAGCATCTTTTACTTACCAAACAATTGTAAAATATCTATCACAACGTCTGTCCCCAAGTCGGTACTATTTTTGCTTAAGTCCCCGGGCTGATGTATGTGTTGCGAACAAGTGAGGCTTGTAGCCAAGTTCAGCCAAGCTGCGTCGAGACCGTCGCTTGACGACGATACAACGACCAGTTGACTATCGGGTCTCGTGAAAGTCCTGCCAAGACTCATGAAATAAATAAAGACAATTCATATAGAAATTATAAACCTTCTTTTTACTTCTATATTACGTATTCCACGCTCGACCATGCAGTGCGCTCGCGCGGGGTATTTTTTAATCTATCGCAACTTTCTAACTCTCCGTGGCTGGCGCAATTAGATCGATTTTTATTTGTTCTTTCCAATGGTGGTATCAGTTTTTCGAAAAAAATTAATTTTCATGGAGAAAATTGACTTCAAAGTTAACTCAATTTTTCGGCAAGTATACCCCCTTCGATTTTATTCGTAGATAACTTAATCGATAGGTAATTTAATATCAAAGATTTTAAAAAAAATTTCAAGTTGGAGACTCAACCGGTTCAAAAGTTATAAACAATTAAGTACTGAAAAACGTGATTGTACGGCCACGCGCGCGCGCCGCAGTTGCCAGCTGCGGCGGCCGGCCGTGCGCACTGCTGTGACCATAACCCTTGAACGTCACCCGCATTGTCTCGTGCTGTTTTTTATTTAAATTCCTTGTGCGTATTAGCATTACTGTCAGACATTTCTATAATAAGATGGCTTTATGCATAATAAACAAAACCCACAACACGCTATCCAAAAGTATTTGAACCAGCGGAGAATTTTATCTCAATCATTCCTCTTTTGCATTAAAGTTTATACAGCTTGATCGCATTATGAGTTATTCCAAATTTTTCAATCCTTTAAAGATTATCGATGTGAAACATTCTCGTAATCTGAGGGTAGGTAAAGATGTAAAGCGTCATTTCTCTGATCTAAATGATAAATCTAAAATTTGCGATAACTGTCGATTCAAGATTAATAGTTTTAGTAAAGAGATTTCGTTAAATGATTCTTATGAAATAGTGTCTAATTTAAAAATAAAGATGATGGATTGAAATGTATCGAGATAAGCTATTTCTTTTCAGCTAACTACCTGAAACGTGGAGTGCCCGCACAATGTCCTCTTTCTCTAGCATGAGTCTTTTTTGTGCAGCAAAGTTCAAAAATAAAAATAATTCGAAAAATGTATCGAATTCAGTAAATAAAAAAAGATGCTTACCAGGTACTACTGTTACAATAGCAAAACAATTTTATGAGGACGACGATAATAGTAGAATAGGGCCATGTGACCATAATATTAAATGTGTGAAAAATGAGGATGGCACTAAATCATTCATTTAGAAGAGACTTGTTTTATACAATTTAACTCCTATAAAAATTGGTTTTAGCAAAAAATGCTGAATTCCGACCAATTTTTTGCGTACTAGCAGGCGCTAGTGGACCAACAAATTTATCACCTCGAGACATATACAGTTCAACGAAAAAGTAGTGTATCAAGATCGAGTTCGAGACTAAGAGAATCATACACGAACAAAGAAAATAATAGAACAGTTAGTCTTCGAGTCTGAACCAATAACGTTTGAGGCAAATAAAATCGATGAACAAATAGAGCATGCAATTCCTGAGGTAGTCCAGGCACCAAAGGGAAAGCGTCAACTATCAAGCGGAAAAATATGCCAGATCCACGAAGAATGCGAGAACGAAGAGCCAAGAAAGAAAAACTCCTGGATCCGAATTTCGTGTACAGAGCCAAAGTACCGGAACTAAAAAACCGCTGCCAATTTATTGGCAAAAAGCTTCCTTATAAAAAATAATAGTAATAAAAGAGATCGGTTATTAAAAGAAAAATTCTTATTTCATTTTTAAATTCACTTTCTAGGGTCCAAACCTCGTTTTCAAGCCTATCACAGAACTTCCTCTATAAGGAAGCAAAAAAACTTTCCATTTCGAGTCGTTCATTTTCATAATATTCGGTGAATCTCTATTTTTTTGGTCTCAAATTAAAGCCTGGCTGCTCTGCTTCCATTCTATCGTAAGAGAAGTATAAAGATTCCTTCATTTATACATGAAAGAAGTCGAAAAAAATTTTTTTCCAAAAAAAAACCATTTTACAACACGATACAATGAAGCATAATTTTTTAACTACTCAGTAAATCCTAAAATAAGTTTTTGGCGCTTCATACGACACACAAATCCTTCAAAACAAGCCGAACCGCTTCTCGCTACGTATCTCCGTTCAAAAGTTACACTGGTTGCGAACCACCAGACGTACATACACACACACACACACACGGATTCGTATCGGGCACCTTGGCTCAGTAGGTATAGTTCTTGCCTGCTGATACAAGGTGTGCCGTAGGGCGTGGGTTCAATCCCCACTGGGCGAATTTTCGAGGCGCGTTTTTTCGCCTGGTGTGGTTGAGCCCGTGCCCGAGGTGGAGCGGGTACCACTCAAAAAGAAGACCCGGGCTATGTCATCAGCCTCCGAAGCGGTAAAAACCCCGATCACTGTGCGAGCTGGAAACAAAGAGGAAAACCATAAGTAGGAGCCCGAGGCGAGGACTCACAAAGCTGGCGATAGACGGGGAGCACAACACTCCCATGATGATGTCAGAAGCGAGAACCACACTCACAAGATGGCGCCGGATGCGGGAGCCCCGTTCGTGGACGCATGGACGCAAGGCTCGTTGATGGACGCATGATGGCGCCTGAAGCGAGAACCACACTCACAAGACGACAACAGAAAGGAGTATCAGAAACTCACCGGGACTCGAAGAGTAGCGCCGGAAGCGAGAACCACACTCACAAGATGAAGCGGCCCTGGCAACCTGGTCCCTTGCCGGGGAGCGACAGAAGCGAGAACCACACTCACAAGATGGCACTGAGCAGCGAGTTCTAATACTTAACTCAGAAGGAGACGCCAGCAATGTGTGACCAAGCAGTAGGAAACTACGGCTCCGAAACGGGGATACGACAATCGAGAGATGGCATCGCGCAGGATCGGAGGTTCACCAAGTAGTAAAAAGATGAGTCCCTGAACCCCTAATCGTCGCATATCACTATGTGACGGATGGGGGATGTATGGCAACGACCAACAGCGAAGTAGCATAAATGCTCAACTAACTCCGGCCTCACCGAAGCAATGCCTAACGGCGGTTACCAGTGAGTGTCCGAATGGGGTGGAGAAGAAAAAAAAAAAAAAAAACACACGGATTCGCGCTTGGACCAGAAGACGGGCAGGACGTGTGTTGCTCGCGCTCCTGCTTCTTCTTGATTTCGAGTGCGGTTATACGTAGTACCGAAGTGTCTTTGTGTGCGCCAAGTGCGCAGCTTGACGCGCCGCGTCGATACATGTGTGTGCAGTTTTGTAGCTGTGCGTACACGGCTGTAGTGGTGCTTTTTTACTTTGCTCAGTGCTTTCCCGCGTACCGAGTTGTCGGTGTGAGCCCCGCGCGCTAGTGTGAGTGCTTGCCTGGCACCGTGGTGCGAACACAGAAGGCGCACGCGACTCGCGGCCTGTAAAAAGCCGTGAACGACAGGCTGCGGAGCCCGAAAAGGCAGACGTCGGTCGAGGGGTCCGGCGTGCCGAGCTCGATGGAGCGTGGCCCGTATCCGTCGCCGCGAACGTCTCCTTGCACAATGGTCAAGGCGATTACGAAGAAAATTATTGTCGCTCCTTTGCATTGCAAAGAAAACGACGCAACGCTCCCGCCTCCCGCGAAATTCGCGACCGGGACCTTGGAAGACAAACTGGAGCGGTTGGACGGCCTTATACGCGGTCTTGGCCTGTTCATCAAAGGCAAGTCCAATCTCCATAAGGAGGTGATCAGCTACCAGCTGAGCCTTGTGATGGCCCTCTCAGCGCTGGAGAAGTCATTGGCGAGCCAAGTGCTGCCTCGCCCTCCCGTAGCCGACAAGGCGGTTTGCACTTCCCCTCTGTTCTCAGGCAGTGCAACCAGTAAGCGGCCTGCAACGTCACCGCTGGCGTCTCACTCGACACCCAAACGCCATGCCGTGACAGCAGCATCCAAGCAGCATGACGAGAACAACAACGAGGTCGGAGACAAAGATGGATTCGTACTTGTCGACCACCGACGTCATCACCAGCGTAACCAGACGGCAACAACACCTGGAACTGTCCACGCCCGACAACAGCCGAAGCCACGGCCAGCGCAGCGTAGAGCTCACCACCGACCAGACGCAATCGTCATCAAGGCGAAGGATGCGACTAAGTATGCAGACATCCTGCGATCTCTCAAGTCAGACCCGACGTTACAGCAGAAAGTCGGCAGCAGTGTAAATAACAACAGACGCAGCGCCGCGGGTGCCTTAGTGCTGCAACTGAAGAAAGGTGTGGACAACGCCCCCGCCCTCGGTGAGGAGCTTAGTAGGGTGCTTGGCGCTGCAGCTACAGCCAGTGCCCTGCAGCACACGTCCTTGAACGAGATTAAGGACCTGGACAAGTGTGCCACCAAAGAGGAGATCACCACGGCGCTGGACGCGCTACTGGGCGTTCCGGCGTCTAAACGCGACCCGGTGAAATCTCTGTGGAAGGCATACGCAGGAACACAGGTGGCTGTGGTCGCACTCCCGGATGACCTGGCGGCCAAAGCGCTGAAATTCGGCCACATACGGATCGGCTGGTGAACTGTCGCATCTGTGGTCGCGAGGTGGCTGCGCGCTGCTACCGCTGCTGGGGTCCTGGTCACATGGCCGCTCGCTGTAAGGGTCCTGACCGCACGGAGCTCTGCTACCGATGCGGCCAGAAGGGTCATCAAGCAAAGGACTGCAAACGCCAACCGGTGCGTCCTCTGCCAGGAGCGAGGAGCCGACGACTGTCACGCGTCCACAAGCTCGAGCTGCCCTCTTGCACGGAAGATCACCCTGGCCAGCCGATGATGAGAGTCCTCCAACTCAATCTCAACCACTGTGAGGCTGCCCAGGACCTGCTCTGCGATACCATCAGCAAGCTGCGCATCGACGTGGCCATTCTGTGTGAGCAATACAAGAACCTTGCTCCACCGAATACATGGCTCGCCGATGCCAACGGCCAAGCAGCTATCTGGGTGCGGCGAGGAATCCCGTTCAGGAGTGCCCGGCGAGAGTGCATCCTTACTTCTCGTGGGCCCGTATCGGCGGAATTTTCTTTTTCAGCGTCTACGCTCCACCAAGACTCTCTGATGCAGAATTTTCCGTCCTCCTCGCCAACATCACCGAGGAGGCCCGCGGCAAGAGTCCTCTGGTCATTGCGGGGGACTTCAACTCATGGTCGACGGAGTGGGGATGTAGGGCGACAAGACCTAGGGCGCACATCCTGCTTGACTCGCTTGCTCTCCTCGATGCGGTGCTGCTTAACACCGGCGACGTGCCGACCTTCATCGGCAGACAGGGCAGCTCGGTCGTCGACCTGACGTTTGTGTGCGAGTCGCTCGCGCCTCGCGTGTTATCATGGACGGTGAGTGGGTGGTACACACACAGCGACCATCAGGCCATCGTCTTTGAGATCGAGGACGCCGGGACTTCGACCGGCCCTCGACGCGCCGGAGCTGCAAATGGAACGCCCGTACACTCGATGCGGACCGTTTCTGTGCCGTCATGTCCGGCGCATCGGTCGCCCCCGGGACCGCGGGATATGGCGTCGAGCCTCATGGACATCATCACCGGCGCATGTGATGCCTCCATGTCCAAGGCAAACCCACGCGCCGTCGCGAGCCGTGTACTGGTGGACGGCAGATCGCTGATCTTCGACGCTCTTGCCTGCGGGCTCGCAGACTCTTCCAGAGATCACGTGGCCGGCAGGACGAGGAGGCTCACAGCGCCAACTACGCCTCCGCAAGACGTCTGCTGCGCTTGGCGATCAAGACCAGCAAGCGCCGGTGCTGGAGACAGCTTTGCGACGAGGTCGACAGCGACATATGGGGCAGACCATACAGGATTGCCATGTCGCGCCTGCGATGCCCGCAGACCAAGCAGCCTGGCTCCCCTCTCCTGGTGCGCGGCGCGGTGGCGGCTCTGTTTCCGCAAGTGCCGAGCGGGCCCGCCTTGCAGCTGCCGCGACGGGCGGGAGAGCTGGTCCCAGCCGTCACCTTGGAGGAACTCAAAGGAGCTCAATCGAGGATCAAGGAGCGCTCGGCGCCCGGCCCGGATGGCGTGCCCAACATGGCGCTCAAGCTCGCTGTTGCCACGCGTCCTGACATCTTCGTGCGGGTGTATACGATGTGTCTGGAGACCGGCGTTTTCCCGTCTGGCTGGAAGCGCCAGAGACTCGTCCTGCTCCCAAAGCCAGGCAAACCCCCGACGAGCCGTCCTCGTATCGTCCGCTGTGTATGCTGACACGGCGGGCAAATTCTCGAGAGAATCATATGCGACCGGCTTGAGGCTTTCACAGAGAGACCCGGAGGCCTCTCGGAGCGACAGTATGGCTTCCGGAAAGGGCGATCAACGATAGATGCCATCGAGAACGTCATCGCCACCGCCCGAGAGGCCATCGCGGGCAAGAGATGGAACCGCGGCACCAAGAAGTACTGCGCCGTGGTCACCCTTGACGTGTGAAACGCGTTTAATTCGGCTCGGTGGAACAACATCAACGCCGCGCTACGCCGAATGCGCACGCCAGAGTACCTGCTGAGAATAGTCAGCAGCTATCTCTCGGCAAGGGTGCTTGACTACGATACGGACGACGGATCAGAGTCCTACAGAGTCACAGCAGGCGTTCCGCAAGGGTCTGTCCTGGGGCCTATCCTGTGGAAAGTCATGTACGACACCGTTCTGCACCTCAACTTCGGAGGCAGCGTAAAGATTGTCGGCTTCACTGACGACATCGCTTTGGTGGCCGTGGCCAAGCACCTGTAGCAGATCGAATACGATCTAAGCTCTGCCATCGAGCAGGTGCGATGCGCGCTTTACGAGCTCGGCCTAGTAACGGCTGACCATAAGACCGTGGCCCTACTGATCACTAGCAGGAAGAAAATGGAGACGATCACCATCACAGTGGGTGACTGCAGCATAAGGTCGTCCCCCTGCATCCGCTACCTGGGCCTACACATCGACTTCAGGCTGAGGTTCGACCAACATCTCCGAATCGTCAGCGAAAAGGCGGCAAGAGTGGCTGGAGCCCTCGCAAAGATCATGCCCAACACCGGTGGGCCCAGAAGTAGCCGGCGCGTGCTCTATGCCCACGTCATCGACTCGATTCTCCTGTATGGAGCGCCTATCTGGAGATGCGCGACGGAGACGCAGGCCTACATCCGTCAAACGGAGGCTGTGCATCGACGAGCCTGCCTGCGCGTGATCAGCGGGCGACCACACGTCTCCTACGACGCAACGTACGTGATAGCCGGCGTACCACCGATGGCGCTGCTAGCGGATGAGCGAGTGCGCATATATCAGCGCCGCCCCGAGGACGTCAAGGAGAAAAGAAGAGAGACGCTGAACAGTGACAGGACCGGTGGACCGGGCCTCAATGAGCCGATGGACACACCGGCTAATCCCGAATATCACGATATCGGTCGAGAGGGGACATGGAGAAGTGGACTACCATCTCACACAACTCCTGTCCGGGCATGGCTACTTTAGAAGTAATAGCCAGCGTTATGACAACACCCTCAGCGCATTCTGCCTGGCCTGCCCTACCACAATAGAAGACGCGGATCATGTGTTCTTTCGCTGCCCGCGATTCCACGAAGAGAGGGAAAGACTCCAACAAGTCCTCCAAGAAGAAATCGAGCCTGAAAACAATCGTCAGGCTCATGCTCGAAACACAGGAAATTGGATAGCGGTAGCATCTTTCGCGTCATCAGTCGTCTCCAGACTGAGGCAAGAGGCACAAGAGGCGTAAAAGCGATCCGGACGATGCTGGGAGAAGAAGACGATGCTTCTGGTTCCCTTACCCCTAATCACCGTAAGGTGGACGGGGGATGTACGGAAAAGACACAGATGTAGCAGAGAAGCTCTATAGAGTCCCCACCGAAGTAATGTTTAACGACGGTTCCCGGTGGGGTACTCGTTTCAAAGGGCCACTGGCTGCAGAGTTCACTGTGCCCACATCCAAAAAAAAAACACACACACAGATACAGACATTGGTTGGTAATTCAATGTTGTTTCCAAATATGTAAACCAAATTGTCCTACGACGTCTGGTTCCAAATCTCGTTTTCAAGCCTATCACAGAACTTCCTCTATGAGGAAGCAATTGATGACGTCAAAGTTCATTCAATCCAAAGATAGAGACAAATGGACGGCATCAATCGAAGAAGAGTTAAAATCGATGAAGGACAGCAACGTGTGGAAAGTGATAGACGAGCCTGACAAGAATTTGATTGGACAAAAGCTTAACTTGATAGATTTGAAATGAGTATTCAGAAAAGAAAATCGATGAAAACGGTATAGAAAAATTCAAAGCTAGACTTATAATACGAGGATTCAAAGACAATAACAGACATCGGCTATACGAACGGCATTGGCAACCATCAACAAACTCGATTTCGACGCAGTGCAACTCGACGTGAAGACGGCTTTCCTGAATGGAAATCTAGCAGACAAAATCTATATGGAGATTCTCGACGGACTTGAAGTATCGAAAGAAAACTAAGTCTGTAATTTACAAAGAACAATATACGGGCTAAAAAAGAATCCAAAGATTTGGAATCAAAGATTTACCATGGAAGCGAAGAAGCTAAGTCTAGAAAAAGATCCACATGACCCTGTCTATTCACTTGGAGAAAAGAATCCAAAGTTGCGCTGCTAGTATTATACGTCGATAATATTATTTTGTCAAGCCACTGCAAGTCGAGGTTAAATGAGATTAAAAACACCCTTTGCAATGCCTTCGAGATGAAGAACTAGGGAGAGCCATCGAAGTACCTGGGTATGGAGATACGAGGAATCGAGCGGAGGGAGTGATGAAACTAACTCAAGAAGAGAATTCGAACAAAGTTTTCGAAAGATTTAGAATGGATGAAAGCAAACCTCAAAATAACCGATGGTAATGAGGCGAGTAAAAACGAGAGAAATAAAAGCAAAAACGACGTTGAACGAGGTAAATGAATCAGAGTACAAACTATTAAATCAAGATAAATTACCATTCAGAGAGGCCATAAAAAGCTAGATGTATCTGGCCACGGTGACGAGGCCAGACATAGCGTACGCTTTAAATTAACTATCAAGGAAACAAGTATCGCCCAGTGAAGATGATTGGAAAGATGTCAAAAGAATCTTCCGTTATCTTCAAGGGAGTAAGGATGCAGGTTTAACATTCAATGGAAAAGGGGGCAGACTCACGAGTCACGCCGACTCGAGCTTTCGAGATCACATAAACTCTACGTCAATGAGCGGTTACGTAATTAAATTATTCAATGACCCTGCAGCTTGGAGAAGTCACAAATAAAATCTTGTCACCCTGCTGACCTGTCAAGCTGAATACCTTGCGATGAGCGAGACTACACAAGAGCTTATTCCGCTTGACAAGTCGATAAGAGACATGATTGGTAGAACAACCCTGCCTGCGAAAATTAGGGCCAACAACAGATCCGTGATCGATTGTACCCAAATGGATGGATGCCATAAACTCAAACATTTTGATGACCCCCCTTGAGCATATATAATCGAGTGTTTGAGAGAAAGGGAAAAGAATGGCAAGAAAAAAGATAAGCCGACCTAATGTCTCAAACTCTACCAGCTCAAAGCCACGAGTATGTTAGAGATAAGATAATGCATAGAGCAAAATAAAATAAATTGTATTCTTAATCGAGTATAATATTTTAACCATTTCGATGTTCTTTGATTTGTTTTGTTTCAGAGTAAAGGCAGCCATACCATTGAGGGACTTAAAGTAGTCGGAGAAAGGGAAGGGAGTTTCAGAGGGCTTTTCTCTGCAGCGCAATAAGCGCGGGGCCCAAGGCGTCTCTGAGTTATCCCAAGCGGTACATGTGTGTGTATGAGATTGATGCCTGCGCTGCGATCACGCATCACTCACTCATGTCGACGCCTGTCCGACTGCAACTGCCCACTACTAGTTCAGCCTCCGTCGTGTACGCACGCATCAAAAGCTTTTCTTGTATTCATACATTTACCTATTTCATTAATATTACATCAAGTCTCGAGTTTAATTTACACTCAAATAGAGTGATTTACATTTTATATATAAGCTATTGTGCCTCTGACTAATTTACGCAGTCCTGCTCATTTTTACATCCATTGCCCCTACGAAAATCTTATCTACTCCAACACATTACTGTGAATCTCTGTGTAAAATTTCAAAGATATGATTGCACTCTGCTTCTTTGAAAAATGTAATATCTAGTGAATGAAACAAGTAGTCTTGTTGATATTTGACGTATACTAGGTTAACACATGAAACTGGCATGTTGTGGCGTTACTGCTGCTGCTGCTTGCTGTACACTGTAGCAAACTGTTGACAAGTTTGTTGCTGCTGCTTGCTGCATGGGGATGTGACAAGTCTGCTTCTTATATCAGCTAAATATTACATTATTTTACAAATAATAAAAGTATATGTAGAGTGTAATTATATGTTTGAAATTTTATATAGATTTTATATAGAGCTATTTCAATAGTTTTTTTTCAAAATTTTCCATGTTTAGCAGCGTAAGTCAATAATTTGAGTAGCAATCAGATAATTATTTTACCATTCCATGTTTACATATGTCACTGATGTAAGAGTAGTGATACTTTGTTTGTTTTCGGGCTAATTTGTCATTCTCAGCACAGAATGACTAAAATATTATAAGTTCAGTGCAATGAAAATATCAAGACTAGAAAAATTATGAAGTCGTTAGTGAGTTACCTAAAAAATTATTTGAATAGAGAGAAAATTTTGATTTTGTAACATATAATACACGATCGTGCAAAAAAATGTGTAATACATTTTTTTGAGTGACAATAACAATAATAATTATTACAACGCAGGTGGAACTGATGCTACGGAAACTAATTAATTTGTATTCCTGAAACAGTTAAACATCAAACAAGAAGCTCTCCTCGCAAGATATTCGAAAACAAGCTATTTCGAAGGAAACTTCTTCAATGTGAATGTGGAGAGGTCCACAAAAGATGGGAGCTTGATCGAGGCTAATTACTCCGTTCAAAAAAACTTTTTCAGCTGTTCTCCCAGTGAAACTCATTTTCATATTATTGTCTACATTTTTTTTTTACAAAATATACCAATTTTAAAGAAAGTACGTGGGCTGAAAGCACCATAGCAGAGTTCATGATCAGAAATCAGCTACCTTTTTCCATGGTTGAAACCCCAATCTTTAGAAAATAATTTGACAGTACAAGATAAAAATTTACAAATATAAATCCATGATTAGAACTAAGTATTAAATAATGGATTTTTTCATAGTTTTGGGAATACATTGGACTAACCCAAATCCGTTGCAACATATGACGAGGCACAAAGTCAAACGAAAATGGGACAAATGACGAGATTGATGTCAACTCATCAACATATGAAAATACTGTGACTGAAATAAAAAACGTCGTTCATTCGATTTCTACTAGTTCCACAATTGTGCATGGTGCATGACGCAAGCGTGACGCTATTCAATCCACTCCAATTTTCAACTCTTTAAATTGCAATAACTTTTTAAATAGGTCATTCACCTACGTTTTGCTTCCTCATAGAGGAAGCTTTGTGACGGGCCCCATTTCGGCTTTCGTATATAATCATCGTAGAGCATATTTACTGATATTCCTATGTACTAGATCGAATTTCGGACACATGTTGGTATGTATGTGTGTGTGTGTGTGTGTGTGTGTGTGTGTGGTGTGTGTGTGTGGTGTGTGTGTGTGGTGTGTGTGTGTGGTGTGTACGGCCGTATGTCTGTGTAGAGTGATTCCTCGATAACGGTAGCAGGTATCGTGACGGGGGAGGGCTTATTTTGTTCGTTATGGCTTAAGGATGAAGCCAGAATATTTTATTTAACGAAAAACGAAAAAAAAAATTTTTTTTTTCGATTATTAAAAAATTTTTTTTTCGCGGGAATTTTTTTTTGCGGGAAAATTTCGTTTTTTTTGTTGAAAACTGTATGTAGCAGTTACTTTGAGTGTACAAAGGGAAAAGAGGAAGTTACTTTTGATTAATGCGTGGGCGTATGGGTTACTTTACGAGTAGATGAGAGAGAGAAATAGAGAGAGAGGGAGAGTTTCGGCTATAAGTACGCGAGTTCAATTTCAACTTCCGAAGACAACACTCAAATGAATTTTAAATGTGTGTGATTTTTTATGCGTATTTTATTTAACTTATTTGATATATATACGCTTATAAGCAAATAATTAATTAATTGTAATGAAAAATAAAACGTAACAAAAGTCGAAATTTAAAAAAAAATTTTAATTAGTTGTCCAGCTTGGGTTTTTTGGTTTGTGGCTCTTCTGGCTCTCCATCTTCGGTGGTTGACTCTTCAAAATAGCATTCGCAACTTGGTGGTTGACTCTTCCAAAGAAGCACTTGCAATTTTGGTGGTTGACTCTTCAAAATAAGCACTTTCGTATTCGTCTATTAGTTGACTTAATTTTTCTTCGTCCGCATCTTCGAATATTAATCTGGCAAATGTAATAAAATTATATAAAAATATATATATCCTTTTTTTTGTTTAATGCGTGGGTGTAGGGTTATTTTACGAGTGGATGTGAGAGAGAAATAGAGAGGAGAGAGAGAGAGAGAGAGAGAGAGAAATATGTTGCGACTTTTTAAACGCGATTAATCATATTAAGTTCATGGTTTTTTTTTCAAACGTATAACTTTTGTTATTATAATGGACCGAGCGCAGAACAAAAAAAGCTCATTCGCTCGCACGCCAAGATTTCCACGGTAGCTATATCGTAGCAATGTTATTGGCTTTGGAAAAATGTCCGAGTTGCATCTCTCATATATTATACAATGTGTACATGTGGAGAGAACGTGCCACGTAATTGTCTTGCCAGTTCAGAAACGCATGTGCACCATAATGTGTGCGGCGTTGAAATAAAGCCTCTTGCTCGCGTACTTATATAGTATATATAATAGGTCACGCGCGACACGATACGAGTAACATGTTCTTTCTACGCTATACTACGCGCGCACGCGGGGCCGTCGTGACACGAAGCATGATACATTGGAGCTGCATGCGCAACGTATCTAGCCTCGTCATATCTATTTATATATATAATATTCACACAAGCATATGGGTGGGCCTATCTACAACAAGCCATTCACGAGAGAGAGAGAGAGAGAGAGAGAGAGAGAGAAGAAGCAACTGCACGGCTACACAACCAGTGCAGTTTGCCAGCGTTCGCGTTCGACGCGCAGGACAGCACAAAGCTCGCCGACGCGCTCAAAGCTTGTAAGCGATTCGATTCCGACTTGACTCGCGGGGGGGTCGAGCTTGCGCGTGTCCATCCGCGACGACGATGACGCTATGAAATATGTATACATGCGAATAATTATTATTATCACCGCTGTAGTTTGTATTATATTATTCGAGCGCACGTGCACGAGGAAAATAATAATGTAACACGAGAAATGACGGTGATGGTTCTCTCGTCACTATACATCTATAATGCACGCGCAAAAGAGCAAAGGAAAGACGCTTTGAGCTTCGCATGTATGTATATTTTAAAATTAATAAATTTTGGTAAATCTCTCTATCTCCTCTCTCGGCAGAGCATCTTCTTTCACGTGCAAAAGCACCCGGAGCACTCGAATTTCACGCAGTGCGTCACGTTCAATTCGTTCTCCTCGGATCTCGCCGAGAACACGTACAACGTGTTCTGCATCGTCACCATGTACTTTTTGCCCCTCGTCATTATCTGCTGCGTCTACCTGAGGATACTCTGGGAGATCAGCAGCAAGTCCAGGGAGAATAACAAACCAGGTCAGTTGTCGTTTGACTTTTTGGCTTTGTTTGTTTGTTTTTTTTTCATATCAATATTCACCAAATTTGCTCGCGAGCGTGACGCAGTATGTATAGTAGGTACACACAGGAGAAAAATGGAAATTCGTGGACCGGGCGCTGCGATTTTTCGAAAATCCATATATACGCATTCCGATTGATTTTCTGGTGTACACTCCGATTCCGACAGCTAATTAAAAAAACTCATGCGACCGCCGGGACAAATGTCCGCGCCTCGAGGTATAAAACTTTTTTTTTTCTTCTATTCAATGCGTTGCGCCATTTTTCAAATGTCAACAGTGCAAATGGACTCGGGTAAAAGCCGAAGGTTTTATATAAAATAGATATGAAGCCGTTTTTAATTTTACCAGTTTGAGGAGAGAAAAATTCATTTGGAAAAAAACCGCAATTATTCGATATCTGTATACTTACATCGAATGAACGCGAGCTTGGAACTTTTTTTCAAGTATCGAAAAATTGGTCGAAAAGTATTTCGTTTACTTTATTATCACAATGTAGCGAAGGATTTTGTAAAGTACATCGCGCGCGTGCGAGTGACGCGCATAAAATTTTGAAATTCATTCTAGTTTTGTTAGAAAAAAGTCTCGAACTGTAAGTTGAAGCGAGGATCTTTTGTTATCGACAAAAAATTTTGAACCAACGTTTCTGTATCCCGAACATTTCGATAATACAAATATCGGTCGACGTATTGCACACATTCGAGTACAGAGAGATTTTATACTTGCACTGGATATTGCATTGCCTTCGACTCGAAAAAGCAATCACGGGCAAAGCTCGAGGTCTGTGGTTAATTCAACGGGCCGATTGTTTGCCATTCACTGTATATACAGTCGAGCTTTTAAAAGTCATTAAATATATAGTATATACTCTCTGCAAAAACACTTGAAGCGTATAAAATCCGATAAAAGTAGATAATTGTAAATTAAAAGCCGATTGTGGTCGACGGCTGCTTGCTTCGCGCGTAATTTTTATCGAAAAATCTGCAGCGAGCGCGTAGATCCGACGACGCACGGAACAGCAGCAGCAGCTTTAAACCACCTACATATATACACGTATGCAGTTTTTATACAAAGCTCGAGAATTAACGTCGAGTTGTGGTGGTGGTAGTGGTAGGGGTTGGGTGGTTGGGTTCATAAAATATATATCTTTCTCTGTTCGTACGACGCAGTTATCGGAAAATCGAGCAGCGGCAGCGGCGGTGCGATCGACGCTGCGTCGACTGCAGCGGCGGGAGGATCGTCCCTGCAAGGCGGCAGCGGCGCCGCCGGCAACAGTCAGGGTAGCAAGATGCGGCTGCGACGCTCCGACATGACGAGCATCGAGCGAGCCCGCAGCCGGACTCTGAGAATGACCATCAAAATCGTCGTCGTGTTCATCTTCTGCTGGACGCCCTACATAACTATGAGCCTGTGGTAAAGGAGCTATACTTTTCGCTCAAATCGAGCACCCCGTCATCTCGAAACGAAATGTATGATATTTATATTATATTTGTCGCGTTGTAAAATAGGTACGTGATCGACAAGCAAAGCGCCAAGGAGGTGGACGAGCTGCTGCAGGAGTCGCTGTTCATCATGGCGGTGGGCAACTCGTGCGCCAATCCGCTCGTCTACGGCAGCTACGCCATCGATCTGAAAAAGGAGTGCTGCAGGTGCTTCCTGCCGTGCACCACGGCCTCGAGGCGCTCCAACGTCGACGTGCATCTCATACAGAGGAGCATAGGTAACATAAATAAAATTGTTACGTAGACGCGCAGATCGAAACGCGCGACTAAGTATTTCTCGAATGTGTTCGGGGTTTCGAGCTGGACCGAAACCAGACTCGATCCGTAATGATAATACATCTTTTTAAATTTTAATTGTTTCGTTTAAGCATTGAAATCGATACTATTGAGAAGATCCTAGCAGCTTGGGAATTTGGGGATTTAAAATTTCTTTGCAGCTTTTTTCTGAACAATAAAAAGACCTGTGCTTTTTCGATTTCATCTCATGGGCCCCGAGGCATATTTTAAAGATTATTTTCTCTCAATGTGATATTTATCATGGCTCGTTGAGTAGGCTACCATCCGAATCCATAAAAAAACTAGCGAGTGCACTAATCGTGGACTTTTAGACACAGGAGCGGCGTTCATGTTTCCACTCACGGGTCCTTATAACCCTTACCAGGGACAACTCTCTTGTGGATGCAAGAGATCCTAGCCATCTAGCGGCCGAAATGTTAACAGTGCGCGCGAGCGAGCAAGCGAAGAGACAGAGATTCACGATGTTACATAGACTTTTCAGAGATACGAGCGTCGACCATTATACCTGCCACTTGTTGAGTATACATGTCGTAAAATACGCAAGATCAATTGCAGCGCGCGAAGCACATAGACGCCTCTGAAACTAAATTAATCCTACGATTATCACGTTCGCTCGCTCGTTTTTGACGGATTCACTAGCCTATACCCAACGAGTCGCAACGAATTTCAGGTGAAAGAAAAATGATTTCAATAATGGACTTCAATCAACGTATTTTATATCTAAAAAAAGCTCGAATGAAATTTCAAAATCAATCTGAATTCCAAAGCTCGTGTGGTCCTCTTGATGAAAATCTCCTAAATTATAATATAAAATAACCTACATCTTTTCCAAATTTTTATTTAATCTTACTGTCCAGCTCAGAGATATTTAGGCTTTGAGTTTGCCTGAAACCCAACCCAAATCCAAGAAAAACGATTCTATCCGTAATTTTCGGGTACCCGTGCACAGCCCTATAGAATGTCTACAAAGCGATGCATCGCAAGCAGCGACAAGCGCTGATTCGACAATTTCAATCGAAACCCAACTCGATATCGTCATAAAATAATGTAATATACACGAACGACAGGCTAAGCGGTATTTTTGGCGCCTCGTTCACACGTCCGCGATGAAAAATAAATTGTTGCTTTTACGAGTACACGCGTACTGTGTTTGCTGCTGTTGCTGCTGCGTGTGCAGCGCTTTTTTCCGTATGTATATAATGTAATAATTACATTGTGCTGACGCCCGGGGGGTGAGGCTGACGAACGAACGAAAGCCCAAAAATAAAAGAAAAAGAAAGAGAGAGAAAAAAATGATGAAATGAAAATGGCCCCACCCATGTGGGCGCACTGTATATGCTTGCAGGTTCGAAATTCCAGCCAGCCTCGGATTTGAAGTCCCCGGGCGTCAGCAAACAAATAGTTCATAGTGTGCGCCAAGCCGTGCACGGCTTCTTCAAAGGTCTGTACTGTTGTTGTTGTTGTTATTGTTTCTGTTGTAACTGTTGTAGTTGTTGTTGGACGTAGTAACGCAGCGGCGCGTACAGTACCCTTAATTGAAAAGCTCATCCGGCTCGCTAACTTTGCGCTTCAATATCGTGTGTGCGCTTTGTATTACAGTTGGCAGTGGCCAGACCAAGAGCACCAACGTCGTCGGCCTGAACAAGGCGTTGGCGGTCGTGCAGGCGCCAGCTGGGACGACGCTACCGCAGCGGCCCACGAGTCCGAAGCCATCCGTGTCGAGCATCAACGACAACAACAGACTAGCGGTCGGCGCCGTTGCTCGGCAGACGGAAAAAGTTCAGCTCTGCGCCATGGTGAGAGAATAAAAGAATCACGTGTAGGCGGCACCTCCCAAAAAATGTGCATATTCCGCTCTGAAAAGTCGCGAAAAATAGCTAATTTCCGGGGCCGAGTATTCATTAAAACGCAGACGTTTGCGGCTCGGCGGAGCAAGTACACATTCGACAGTAGTGTGGCGCGCACTGCACACGTGTGTAATTATGAATTCTGTCTTTGAGTTATGTAGGCAGAGAGCGAAGCACCGGGCAATTTGACCTCTGTTTCGACACACGGGTTAATTGCATGCGTCGGTCGACGTCTTCCTTTGCGCGCCTCGCAATTGCCATTTAAACGCCACGCCACGCCATCGTCGTCGTCGCCGTCGAGTTTGCTGTTGTTGTAGTCGACGCGAAAGTTCCAATTGGTATTATAATACCTCCGGTGCTTTGGGCCGAAGTTCAAAAAGAAAAAAAGAAAAGCACTCGTCGTCGGTGCTCGTAGATATTTTTTTTTTTCGATCAACCAAATAGTTCGGTCGTACGAATAAACTCGATGATAAAGGGGGAATATTCATGCGCGTCATCGTCGTCGGCTCGTTAGAATCGAAAGTCTCGCGCTTTTTAACATGCAAAGTAAAAAGCTCGCTCGACCAAGTGTATCGTTTTACAATTTCCGCAGCAGCTTTTTATTTATTTTTTCGGATTTTTCTTTTACAATGGCTCGTCGTCGCTTTGTGAAAGAAAAAAACGACGAGCTCTTCTCTTACAATGATATACATAGCAATATTTAACAATTATCAATATACAAATGTAACATCTGCGTATTTATATATATTTCGACGCGGTTCCCTTAACAAAGAGCACCGCACATTTCTCTCTTGCGTAACGCGGTAAACGCGTGGTGCTCTTTGCGTCGCAAGGGCGTCGATTTTAATTATCATCATGTAGTAACAAACAAACAATTATACGCGAACGAAGCGTGGGCTATCGACGTCATTCTTTTGGCAACATTAAATTCTCCCTGTGGGTGCGTTTCTCGTCGTCATGCGCTCTCTTATATGTATTCTAAATAAATATGCGTGTATATATTGTGAATCGTGTAAGACCAAAGTTACGTAGGAAAAAGGAGGAAATCGATTTCTCGCGCACAGGTATATGATTGCGAAGAGATTCGCGCCACCGAGGCATTTCTTAGGAAAACGCGTGTGCCACCGCGCACCGCACAAGTGCAATCGCGTCGACGAATTCGACGGCGAATTTCGACGAATCGACTCTCCGCAACAACAACAACAACAAAAGAGGAAAATATTACTTTTCAATACGGGATAAGGAATTTTTTTTTCCACGTTACTACGCTTACACGATGAAATGGGAAAACGAAACCTTATCCTCGTGTCGATTTGCCTGCCGAGGTATATGTAGCAATGGGCAGTTCCATTGTTATAGCTGGAGAAAAGTGAAGAAAAAAAAAATTGTAAAATGAAAGTTGAAACCTCGGAGTTAGTGGGGTTCCAGCTGTATAATTCTAGCGGCAGAAATCTTACATTAATATTCATCATTACATTATACACACACTTGCGAGTAGAAATTTCAGCAGAAAATCACAGGCGAAGACAACAATCGCGACACACACACACACACTTCACACACACACACACACAGTCACTCACGCATACGCACTACAGTCTAGGTCTTCACTGTCCACATTTCTCAATCATTGCTCGAGCGGCTGCTCGGCCTCGTCCCGGCCGTTGCCGTTGCCCTCGGCCTCCCTCATCTTCTTGCGCAGCGCCCGGCCGCGAATGTTGAGCATGGTGCGCGACACGAGCCAGACGGCCCAGCGCTCGCAGATCGCCTGCAGACCGTTGACGGTGCCCAGGATGATGCTGTGCGGCGGATAGCCGGAGGTGCGCTGCTCGATGCCGCAGGTTTTGAGCGTGGCCTCGACGAAGCGCTCGGGCGTCGGTGCCATCCATGTGGCTCGGCTGTTGCGAGAGAGAGAAGATTCGACAAAAAAAAAGACATTAGATTCTGATAGTCTAGACTGACTAGTTTTCGAGCGCGATTCGCTCCGTTTCTACTTTTTCTATACTTTATTTTTAATTACTCGCTTGTGTCCGAATCAATTTGATCGATATTATATATGATGGAGCTGAAATTATTAACGCTCCAGGAGCAATTTATCATTATTATACAGATCAATTTGTTATAACGAGCTAATGATCGAATCGTTGTGACGCGGTCAGCCGATCGACCGATCGATGATTTTCTCTCCTTCTCCTTTTTTACGTAATGTAATAAAATCCACACAATGTCGCGCGCGCGCAAGAGAGAGACAGAGACCGCGTGTTGTTGCTCTTTTCTCGGGAAACGCGCGACGTTATTCCAAATGCACGAGACGACAAAAAAAAAGTCAAGCGCGCGCACACACGATTCCACATTTTCCTAAAGCACACGCGGCCTGCAGTCGTGCAGGCCGAAGGCCTCATTAATAATGCAGCAATTTTTCTCCGTCTTTGCGTCGTTACGAGCAAAAAAAAAAAAAAAAAATGAAGGAAGCAGAAGAAGAAGAGGAGGAAAGATAAAGACGAAAAAATGTGCGTGTGTTGAAGCTCACCTGATCTTGGACATCTTGGTGGCCACCGGGCCGGGCAGGACGCACTGCACGGTGACGCCTCTGGAAGCGGCCTCCGCCGAGAGATCGGCCGAGAGCTTGTCGACGAACATCTTGCTGGCCGCGTAGACGGACAGGTAGGGGCTGGGCATGGCACCCGCGGCGGAGCCGATGTTGATCACGACGCCTCGGCGACGCTCCATCATGCCGGGCAGCACCTGACGCGCCACCCCGGTGAGTCCGGCCACGTTCAGCTGGATGATCTGCTGGATCGTCTCCTCGTCCACGTGGGTGAACAGCTCGGGATGGTCGTAGCTCCTGCCGGCGTTATTCACCAGCACGCCGATCTAAAGTCATACAGCGGAGAGAAAAGAAAAATAAATTGAAACATCACGGTGTTTTGCGCCCAAGTGAATTTATAATTCTCGCGAATCGAGCGGTGATGGTGAAAGTAGTATCGCGTAACGAAAGCGGCTCCTTTCTATATATAATACGGCACACGTACGTGAAAGTAAGCCGATATACACGGGCTATGATGTGTATATATATATATACGAAACGTACCTCGAGATCCTTGATGGCTTCGCCGATTTTCCGGTAAACGGGCAGTCCACCGGTGAGATCGGCCTCGACGTACTGCACCTCGACGCCGTAGGCCTGCTTGATCTCGGCGGCGGTCTCCTGCAGCTTGCTGAGCGAGCGCGACACCAGCACGATGCTCATGCCCTTGTTGGCCAGCGCCTGGGCGAAGGCCTTGCCGAGGCCGTCCGTGGCCCCGGTGACGACGGCCCACTTGCCCTGACTGGGCAGGTCGATCGCCATGCCCGGCAGATTGGGCGCGATGAGCTTCTTCCAGGCGACGACGCTGAGCTTGACGAAGAGCCGCAGCCCCACGGCCGCCACCACGACGATCGCGATCTTTTCCCAGCACGTTAGCTCGACCATGTTTGCAGGCAGTCTGTGTGTCGTGTCTCTATGGAGTTCAAGTCTGGGCGGCGAGGAGGACGAATGATTTCGTCAAAAATTAGTATTTATATTTACACACACGCACGAGCTTATATAAATATATATCTAAAGATTGTAATAACACGCAGCTTATTAATGAGTGAAAGTTTTTTGATATTACGGTATTATATGTGGAAGAATTGCGCAGGTGTATTATATACACGCGCTCCGGAGACTCCACTGGCACCGCAGCGATACTTTCCGTACGAGACGGTATATACCACGAGTGCGCGTACGAAATTGTGCCGAATCGCAAAAAAAGAAGAGTACATTTGCAATTCTTATCGGTGTACGGCAGAGGTCAGTCGCTTTTACAATGGAAAAAACGCGGCGACGATATCGACGCTCGCGATACTTACAATAGCCGGGCCACCGTATTACTTATACTTTTTCGTGCGGTACACTTACTGCGCTGCCGCGTGTCCACATTAATACTTTATCGGACGACTCGGCGAGCGAGAGCGATATCACATAGTACTTATGTACATCGGTATATATAATTATTATACGCGAGCGTGAGTAAGCGTTAGATTACAGCCAAGAGAGAGAGAGATAATAATTTCGGAAGTCGATTAGTAAAATTCGGCTTTACCGACGATACGCGCGAAGCAAAAAAAAAGTCGAAACGCGGCGTGTGACTCGAGCGTATCATACTTGTAGGGCTGGGGCGCTGCTGTGCAGGCAAAAGCTCAAGCTCTGCGTCATGCTCCGAGACACGTCGCTGGGCTTTATTTTTACGTAAACAACGCTCGTAAGGACGCGAGAGAGAAAATATTCACTTACCAGCTTGAAGTCATGTGCAGAGCAGCTCTCTTTCTCTCTCTCGAATCTCTCTGGAGTTTTTGGAGCTGGTGCAGCACCGGCTCTGGAACAGTTGTTTTTTCTGCGACTCGATCGTAGCAGCACCGGCGACTGCCCAAAGATAGTCGATACGAGTGACGCTTCGTCGTCGTCGTCGTCGCCCTGCTATGCGTGTGTTAACTTGTGTATGTGTGCAAGTGTGTAATAGTATCCAGCGCGTGCTCCAACGCAGGCGCAATGTCAGGGCTACTACAACACAACTGCTGCCGCTGTCTGCTATAACGGAGTGCGATACGTTGCCTGACGATCCCCTCCCAACGCGGCTTGGTTGGTACACACTGCATAAATGTACGCGCGCGCGGCGAGTTTCAAAATCGTTCCGTCTTTTTCGCGCTCGTACGGTTATAGTCGTCGTCGGCCGACCGCAGCAGCAGCAGCAACAAGAAAGTTTCCCGTGTGCGCTGCGAAGAAAGTTTTTAAATGTCGTTGCTGCTGCTACCACTACTACTACTATACGCCACGGGGATTTAAGTGGGTTATAGCGATGGAAAGAGCGAACGACCTGTACGCGGGTCCCCCTCTACGGTTCGTTCTTTCACTCGGCGATGCGTATGTACGCCGCCGTTGTAGCGTATATAGAGCTTCCTGCTCTTCTCCGACCGTACCCATGTAGCGGATCGCTTTATAACGTTTATGTATACCCACGTATTTATTCGCATCATACATGTACGTACACGACGAGGCTTTTAAAGAGGCAACCTTTTTTACTCGCGAGCTTCTGCGGCGTGCGGGTACACGATATCGCTGCTGGTAGTAAATGTTGCAGAGCTTCAGGCGCGTATTTTTTTTTTTCATACCGATCGCCGTGTCAAAGTTTTGAATATTTTTGCATCTCTAATCTATAATAATATTGCGCTTGTTGCTCGATTTCTATCGCGACGCGGCAAAACTAGACAGGCCAACATTTCTCAATTTGCTTCTTTTTTTCTCTATCGTCGCAGATTCCGATTCTCAAGACGACCTGCAGCGAGCCAGGAATCGGTGAAAAAATGCAGCAGACGTCGCTGCCGAACTCACCGTCGGCGATCGTCGAACCGAGGACTGCATAGACGAATGCTGCGACGTCGTACAGAACGATGACCAAGGGGGACGACTCATCATGCAACTGTGTCTGATAGAAAGGAGAAGAGAGAAACAAAATTTGAGACAAAAGTCAATAAATGCAGCGTGGACCGTGCACGGCTGTTTACGTTTTTATCGGCTACTCGTCTCTGTCTTCTTTATCGCTTTAAAGAGCAACGTGATTCAGGCAGCTATATGTTGTTCTTTCAACTCGTTGAGAGAGATGCAAGAATGCAACTAAAACATCCCGGATTATCCCGAAAAAAAACCTTAAACGTTTCGAGTGATATACACTGCGCAGCAAAATTATCGCAACAAAAATTTTCATAGAAATTTTGTCAATTTTCGAATGCTTCTATCTGCAGACCACAAAAAATCGTAAAGAACTTTTATTTTTTAAATTACTCTTTGAGAAAAGTACTGTGCAATGGTGTATGTTAGATTTGGATGAACAAATTACTGTAGTCCAGATACACGTTTAAACAATCGATTTTTTCAGTAATTTTTAGTATTGAGCTCAAATACTACTGGCAACTCTATATTGACTCGAACTCATACATAATATACATGGATTTAAAGAGGAAAAAATTTTCAACAAGACAAAAAAATTAATCTCGACACAATGAAAATAAACGGAAATAAAAGCATTTGAAAATTGACAAAATTTCGATGAAAATTTTTGTTGCGATAATTCTGTTGCGCAGTGTACATCTCATTCATTTTTTTTAACATCGAAACGATATATTGTATTCATATTTATGAATATTGCACCTTTCTGGACGATTGAAAAAAAACAAAGTGTTATTTAATGAACGTTTAGCATATACGTTGTCATTCGTGAACGAGCTTGATGCGTGCTAATGAACTACATAATGAGTTTTCATTTAGCGCTCCAGAGATGGTGCTAATAATGTGTATACTACTGTTGCGAACTCATTAATTGTTTCTTCGTAATAGCTATTAATATTATTAAAGAAAACGCCTAATATGATTAACGAGCGTTCGTTGTGAATATTTTTATATAAATCATGAAATCGCGCTGACGACGACGAATAAAATTTGAAAAAAAAAGTACTCGACACGATGAATCATATCCCCGCAGTCTGTAGTTAAACATTATTAATAATTCATTGTAAATAATGAATCGTCTATTGTTAATTACTGCTCAATCAAAACCTGGCTGTAAAGATATCTATGACTTTAATTAATTTAAGAAAAATTTTATTGTCTCTTTTAATCACTTGTGTTGCTCCTCGAATGCTTGAGATTGATGGTTAATAGTATACATTATATTTTTTATTAATTTTGTGATATTTGGAAAACTGGTTCGAACGTGATAAAACAATGTTGATGCATAATGTTGAATGAAGAACGTTTTTGTTAAAACTTTTCTGTCATCATATTGAATTTTACGTCGAAAATGATATAGTTTTAACGTTTACACCCCCGTATGATAAAGAAAGAATTTGTAGCGAAAATAATTTTAATAATGGCAAAGCTAACGACGTTTCTTCTCGAAACAAGCCAGAGCAGTTCTATTAAAATTAGAGAAAAATATTTTTATGAGTAATCTTTCGTCAGTGTTTAACATGTCCAGGGGGCAAAGAAAAAATGTATCAAATGAAACTCTTACGCGTAAATATGATATTATACTAAGCTTACTTTCGTCGAAAAATTCTGTGCCATAATTGTAAAATTTAAAAACAAAGAATTAAAAATATCCGAATTATTTCGTACGCATAAAGTACAGCGAGAAAGTAAAAAAGAAAGAAATAAAAATGATATGTTTTACTAAAAAAAAATATGAATGCTTCTCGACGTTTCTCTCTTTCGTAAATATTCCACGACGGGGAGATTTGTTTTTTTCTTCTCAATTTTTTTTACACAGAGATGCAGTTATCGCCCGATTGGCTTTTGGATATTTCCATTTGGAACCAGTCGCGCGCGCTTGAGAGACTCCGGGGAGAGCAGCAATTTGTAAATATTTATTTTGCGCGCACGCGCACAGCTTGCGAAAGACGTTTTTATTGTGTTTGCGAAGCTCGGGGTTGATTTTACAATTTTTTTTTTGCACGTGATATTTGAAACTTTTTTGCATTTTTTTTTCATTTTTTCGTTTGCTTCTACGATCCAGCGGCGGTGGTGGCGATGATTTGCCGTGAGCTTGGACTTACGCAGAGAGCAGAGGATGCTTCGGCAGACGACTATCGAGGTTCGGATCGACGGCGGCGCCTCCGACCGTCGGCTCTCCAGACACATCACTGCTGGCCATGCTGTCCGTGCCCCAACACTTTTTACTCAAGCGAGTTTACAAGATTGACATTTTTGCTTTCCGGTTGGTTCTCCATAGTTTTCCAGTGCCTTAGGGCTGCGTTTAATAAAATACGATAACGATTATGATTCGTTATTATAAAAAATGCATAAAAAAATATTTGATTTTTGATTATCGAACATGAAATCGTGAGTAACCAAACGACACGGCTCGTGATAGTTCGTTTGGTGTTGTGACTTATTCAATTTTTATCCAATATTACATTTTAAAAGCTGTTATCAATTTTTCCTGATATTGAATATTGAATATTTATGTATTAAAAGTTGAAATAGTGAACAAGCTGGGTTGATACGGTTAATATATCCTTTGTAAAATAATTTATGCGAGCTAGGTTCGTTTCAATCACGTACCATTGCATTTTCAAAAATCAAACAAGCCCCCCATAATCAATAATCAATCACTGAAATGGCATACTGAACGTGGAAAAAAATGATGATTTTCAAATGAATAGTTCTTGTTAAATCGCAGTGATCGATTTGTCGAAAATTCATCGATTCCAATGCGACGCGATTCGATATTATATAACTTTAATCTCGATATGGCACCAATATTTTTGTCGAAAAATAATCGATATCGCGTTGTGTCGTGCTATACTCGACTCGAAAATTGGCCCGATAGAAAAGCACGTCGCATTCATGTACTCGAGCTGTTTGACGAGATTCTCCTGCTTCCGAAGCGGCAAGATGTTCATTTTCTGCTTCAACGTCTCTCGGACTCGTCTCTCCATGGGCTTGGCCAGTTGCTCGGTCCTGGCGCTCGTCGGCTTGACGCGTCGGATCTCGCAGCACGTCGCGCACGGCGAGTCGCGTTGCTTCCTGCCGTCGTCGAGACGAAGTTATTTTTCGTTCATCGGAGCTCTCGAAAATTCACAATCGTAAAACACTCACGGGGTCGCGAGCAAGTTCTGATGCTCCTCCCTTTCCAAGAGCTCGCGGGGTATGACCATCGGTATCGAGCACGCGCGCTGCTTGGATCGTCTGCGCTTGAATCCGCAGGCGACGGTCAGGTTGCTCTCCTTCTTGCACTTGGTGACCTTGGGCCCGTTGCAGCAGGCACCCTTGGCAGGCTGCTCCGGCTTCCCGAGAGAGACGAGGCGCAACAACAACAACAACAGGCGATTATAATCGTCTTCTTTGATCGCTCGCTCGCTCTCCGCTACTTACTTCTTCTTGTTTGCAGCAGGTCGGCGGTGATTTTTTGCACGGCGAGTCGCTCGGCTCGAGGTTTCTCCCGATCGTCGGTCTTCTTTTCCTCCTGTCGTCGCGGCTGGATCTCATCAGCTCCTTCTCGACCGGCTCGGCGTTCCGCACGTCGTACGGCTGGTCCTCGAGCGGGTGCACGAATTGTTGCGGATTCATTTTTCACCTCGGATACACTGGATCGTCGAGAGCAGCAATGATAGAACACTTGGCGATTTTGCGAAATTTTAATTTGTCCTAAAATAAGATCGGGGTATGTGACGGGTATTGAGTAACCTTAAAGGTGGCCGAATGCGTGCGTATTTGCTCGCTCGCTCGACGTCTCGCTTGAAGTTGCATTTTTTTGTTTTTCCACGCACGTGCGTAAGTACAGTCTAGGCCGCATTATCCATTATTTAAACGGGCTCTCTCGCGCGTCGTTACTCGTGGCTTCTCGTTGATATTACGGGGGTATTATTGAACGTTTCCGCGAAAAGTCATTGAGTTGTAAAAATTTTTCTTTGAGAGTTTTTTTCTTAATGCCTCTCGCGTACTTGTACGTGTAGATTAAGCCTCGTTTGTATATTAGAAACATAATCCCTCGCGCGATGAGGCGGCCCCGGACCGATCGAGCTTCACAATGAGTCACACGCACACACACACACATGCACTCGACGTGCGTGCAATTACCGATACTTAAATACAGGATTTTATTATTTTTCTCGCGCGTACACGCTTTTACGAGATAAAAACTTTATCGACTCGTGTATAGCAGCAGCGCAGGAAATTATCTCGTCTCGGAGCGCATCGAGTCGGATATTATATACTGTGCTTGTTATTGAGATTGTCGAGCGAACGACGAATTCGCAATTTGTATGGAGCTATATAGTGATTGGTGGATGACGCAATTTTTTTCGTGAAATTCCCGCGAGAAACTGGAGCGTAGGAATAGAAATAGAAATCATTTGAGAGCACATTATAGATAAAAAAAACATGTAAAATGAGAGAAAAACCATGTTTTTTGACCTATAATGACCTCTCAAATGATTTCTATTGTTTCCACCATCATCAAACTTGTTCAAAAGTTGTATTTTAATGTATCGATGAACATATTTATTTTTTGACTTTTATGCAATTTTCGGTTTTTAATGGGTAAAAAGGTTATGAATATGAGTTACGACAACAAATCTGAATTCATTATCAAATTTAACATTAGTAATTATGTTTCAAAACATTTTTCATGTTCACCCTAGGAAAACAGAATAAAATGTGGAAAATCCAATTCCAACGTTGAGACCCTGTAAATCCATGATGAATGGACTTGGAGAGCTAAAAATTTCAAGATTTTCCTTCTTCAGTGAACTTTTCAAAAGTACATACTTTTGAAACGTTCTTTTGAAAAGTTCTTTTCAAAAGAATGCATCCAAAATAATCCATCTACCAGCAAATTTATCAAAATCTTTCACTAGCGCATGTTCGATCAAGTCAAGGTCACGTATTTTGTAAGGTTTATTAAAAATCTAGTAGTCAACTAAACGCTTGTCCCATTTGCGATTCTAAATGAGACGCTTCACAGTTCCAAAAAAAAATTTCGGTTGATAGTGGCATGCAAGAGCTGGCAGAAATAAAATAGCCAAATAATTCATTGAAAGTAATTATTATTAGTATGCGAAATCTGAAAACACCACAATGTCAGTAAATAAAGGTGTGATGATAATGGAACGCCCAAGGTTCGAGTAATAAGCAATCATTTTTAGAAAAACATATGTATGAGTACATCTACACATATCTACTCATTTTTATAATAGTCAATCATCATTTCTTTTCGCATTTGTCTCAAGCAAAATCCTTGCGACCTTCGTGGACTGCTTTTGGTGTTTAATCAAATGCACTTTTTGTCCAAATTCTTTCTCGCACTTGTCGCATGTAAAATCTTTACGACCTTCGTGTACTTGTATTTGGTGTCTGAGCCAATGCGATTTTCGTCCAAATTTTTTCTCGCAATTGTCGCATGTAAAATCTTTACGACCTTCGTGTACTTGTATTTGGTGTCTGAGCCAATGCGATTTTCGTCCAAATTTTTTCTCGCAATTGTCGCATGCGAATTCTTTACGACCTTCGTGGATTGCCCTTCGGTGAACGAGTAAATGCACTCTTTGTCCGAATTTCTTCATGCACTCATCACAAGCATATTCTCTGCGACCTTCGTGGACTGTCTTTTGGTGGTCGAGCAAATACACTTTTACTCCGAATTTCCTCTCGCATTTGTCGCATGCGTAATCTTTACGACCTTCATGGACTGTCCTTTGGTGTCTAATCAAAGTAATATGCTGCCCAAATTTCTTCTCGCATTTGTCACATGCGAAATCTTTGCGACCTTCGTGTACTTGTCTTTGGTGTCTGAGCAAATGTGGTTTTTGTCCAAATTTCTTTTCGCAACTGTCACATACG
Organism: Trichogramma dendrolimi; assembly: GCA_034770305.1. Classification (NCBI taxonomy): domain Eukaryota; kingdom Metazoa; phylum Arthropoda; class Insecta; order Hymenoptera; family Trichogrammatidae; genus Trichogramma; species Trichogramma dendrolimi. The sequence goes on from JAPMIB010000013.1 coordinate 967,417, forward strand.
AAATTTTTCTTACGTTCGTGGACTGTATTTTGGTGTTTAAATAATGTCGATTTTTCTCCAAATTTCTTCTCACACTTTTCACATGCGAAATCTTTGCGTCCTTCATGGACTGTCCTTTGGTGCCGAAATAAATCTGTTTTGAGTCCAAATTTCTTCTCGCATTTGTCACATACATAATCTTTGTAACCATCATGGACTGTCTTTTGGTGCTTTAACAAAATCCATTTCTCTCCAAATTTCCTTTCACAATTGTCGCATGCGTAATCTTTACGACCATCATGGACTACACTTTGGTGGTAGAGCAAACCCCCTTTTTGTGCAAATTTTTTCTCACACTTGTTACATGCAAAATCTTTGCGACCCTCATGGACTGTTTTTATGTGCAAGAATAAATTATATCTTTGTACAAATTTTTTCTCGCACTTGTCACATTCAAAATCTTTACGACCCTCGTGGACTATATTTTGATGTCTTTTCAAAGTTCCTGAATTCCCAAATTTCTTATCACACATATCGCACGGATAATCTTTCCGAATTTTGTGGACTGTCCTTTGGTGCTTCAACAAATCTGATTTACTTCCTAATTTCCTCTCGCAACAGAGGCATGCATAGTCTTTGCGATCTTCATGTGCTATCTTCTGGTTCAAAAGCAGAGACTTTTTTTGCCTAAATTTCTTCTCCCTTATTGTTGCATGCAAAATCTTTGCAACTTTTGTGTACTGTTCTTAAGTGGGTCAACAAATTCGACTTTAGTCCAAATTTCTGCTCGCATTGGTCACATGCGTAATCTTTACGACCTTCGTGGACTGTCTTCTGGTGCAAAATCAAATTATGTTTGAGTCCAAACTTTTTCTCGCATTTGTTGCATGTGTAATCTTTGCGATTTTCGTGGACTGTCTTTTGGTGTTTCAGCAAAGTTTGTTTAAGTCCAAATTTCTTCTCACATTCGACACATGCATAATCTTTGCGACCTTCGTGTACTGTCTTTTGGTGATTTATTAAATTACTCCGAAACCCAAACTTTTTGTCGCATTTGTCGCAAGCGAAATCTTTGCAAAGATCGTGTACTGTTCTTTGGTGTAAGAGCAAAGACTGTTTGTATCCGAATTCCTTCTCACATATATCGCATACAAAATCTTTCCGACCTTCGTGGACTGTCTTCTGATGCAAAAGCAAATGATTCTTAAGTCCAAATTTTTTCTCACAATTGTCGCATGCGTAATTTTTGCCACTTCCGTGTACTGTGTTTCGATGCCAAATTAAACTCGATTTTTGTCCAAATATCTTCTCGCACATATCGCATGCGAAATCTTTGCGACCCTCGTGGACTGTTTTCACGTGCATGAGCAAACTTTGCTTATTTCCAAATCTCTTGGCGCATCTTTCGCATAAGTAATCTTTGAAAATTTCGTGGAATATCTTATTGTGCTTAAGTAAAGTTGATTTATTATCAAATTTCTTTTCGCACTTGTTGCACCTAAAATCTTCGCGGTCTTTGTGTTCTAATTTTTGGTGCGTAATCAAACTCGATTTTTTTACAAATTCCTTTTCGCATCTGTCACATGTAAAATCTTTGCGGCTTTTGTGTTCTGATATTTGGTGTCTACTCAAATGACTTCGGAACTCAAATTTCTTTTCGCATTTGTCGCAAGCATAGACTTTTGGATGATTGTGAATTGTGTCCCTGTGCGTTAACAAGCTTGATTCTAGTGTAAATGCCACCTGGCAAATATCACAAATGTATTTTTTGTCGTCTGAAACGGCAATGTAGTGTTCACTTGAATTATTTTCCGAGACATTTGCCTCGAATTTTTTCTCACTTTCATCCATTTTGGTAACTAAATTAAACGATGGATCCGTCTATTTAGTATCACGAAAATTGAACGTGTAAAACTTATCTTTTGGTATTATGGCTTGTTTCATCGAGAAAGACAATATTCAAACTAATTTGTATTTATTATAAACATGATCAGTGTGTCGAGGGAATGCGTCAAATCCATATTGTTTACAATTGAAGTACCGATTTATCTATTTATCTTATAATAAATTTATGTTACAATAAATATTTGAAACAATTTAAAATTCTCATTCAGCGACGATTTCTTCGAGTAATTTATTTGTTCTTCTTAAACTAATGATTTCCAAGAAAAACTCCTTACAGACAACATCGAGTTCACACAAAAAAAAATCAAATCAATAGATCCTTATACACGTGAATGATAAAAATTTTTGTGTATTCAGAGCAGATTACACTTTTTATAATGTATCACACTAGAAAAAGTGTAAGAGGTACTTTTTACACCAGAATAATTTTTATTAAAGTGTATTTTGTGCACGTAACAATTTTCAGAATGTTGTTTGAATTTAAATGTTTTTTATCCAAATAAATCAAATTACTTTTTTCCCACTCTAACCTAAAATACGACACTTGGCCGCTAATTTTAGGCTCTCGTAGGAAAAAATAGAACTCCATCAATTGGAGCAGATAATATGGGCTTTTAACAAAACTCGTTACAGCACTCGCCTTCGACTCGTGCTATAACCCCTCGTTTTGCTAAAAACCATATGTGCACCCGTTGAGAAAATACTATTTTCATACGTATCAAAAATTAGACGTTTATTTTTATACGAAATTCAAAAATGTAGTGAAAAAATAGTAAATTTTCAACAATTGAAGCTATGGTTTTTTAACAAAACGAGAGATACAGGACGAGTGGGAAAAAATTTTTATTAGGAATCACTCTCGGAAAAAATAATTCTTAGACCATTTTTTGTTGAGCCATGTTCACTTTTCGAAATGATAAATATTAAGAATTATAAATTTTCGGAATGTGTAGAATTCAGAATGTTTACAAATCGGAATATTGGAAACGGAACATGAAAAATTTGGAAAACCTATATTTCGGAATAAATTAAAATTAAAATCAATCAAACACACTCAACGTATTTTTGAACGGAGAACTAAGACTTATAAAATTATTAGACGATATCGCGTTGCCAAGTGACACAGGCTCCGCGCACCACAAAAGTTAGAATTAGAATCGCCTCGAGGCCTTGCGGGCCCTCGATATATATCCTGAAATCAGTGCAGACATACATAACTCATTTCGCGAGTTATATCGCGTGACTCTACTCGCTGCCAGGTAAAACTAATTGGTATCACCCTTTATCGTTATTTTTGTGGTTGTTTGTCTAACCATTAGTTTTCGGCACTTTATAATTATTTGAATTTGTAAAATATGTTGTTCTCGCAATCATCCCTTTATCGGGTGTAAAGTATCTTTCAATTATAATTATTTACTCGCACAACTTTTAATTAACAAATAGACGTCGTATGACATCGACAAATAATCTTTTTCTCTTACGACGTGATTTTAAGAGCAATGCTATCAGCACCCGCCTGAAGTTATCTAATTTTCAGATTATTGTTACGCGAATATTTGAACTAGTTTCTATGTCGCATAATTTTATTTTCATAAAGGAAGTCCAAGTTATCGTGAAAATCATCAGAATCGTTAAAAATCGCTTCTACGAAAGAGGTGGGCACCGAGATAAAATTCCCCCCCCCCCCCCCCCCAATCACAATGTATGTATGATATTAAATTATAACCCTTTTTTTATCATTTTGCAGGTTATTATCGCTTTGTGAAGATCGAGATCCTCAACAAAGATAGTCGCAGCGCAGCAACGGATTCAGCCCTTTTCGTGATAAGTTTGAAGAAAGTTTTGGTATGTGCTTTTTGTAATTTTTCGTATTTTTTTATTATGCTTATTATAAATTTTAATTTTTTGAAAACCCGAAAACTAATATATTATCTATATGTATCCTCATTTTCAGCAATATCTTGCTGGGTTCATTTTGGTTTTGCGGCCGACGAGGTGGAAATCGCCAAGACCCTCATGGTCGAGGCTATGACCTATGCCAAGGATGTTTTTTTATGGCAAGTTCGAGTATAAGGTGGACTTTTTTACTGCCGTGACGGAATATTTAAGGAACCGCCGTAATTGATTTTCCCGAGGATTTTTTGAAGGTAAGCATTACTTAGATAAATTTGTAATATTTCAATGAATTTCTAACGACTGTATTTTTTTCAGGGAAGAGTTTCCGAAGACTATTTTTAGAGCAGCGGGAAAAATACCGAAAATTAAGTTAGGAGCAGATCAAAAACGATGAGAGAATGTATGAATTTGTGCGCTTTTATAAATATTTTCTGGTAGGCAACGAGTACTTGAAAAATTACAAGTTCAACCGATATCATTATTTCAAAAAATGTTCCTGAATATGTTTTTTCATATGTTCATAAATATAAGTTCAGTCTCAAATGTCATGTTTAATGAAATGAATAAAAAAAAAATTTTTACGCAACCAAAATAGAATTTATACCATTATTCGACGATTGAAGTCTCATATGCATAATCTTTTAACCCTATATATCCTTTCAGCAGAGACAAGCTGCAACATTCACACTATTCGAACACAAAAATTGTTAATTCAGTTTTTGAGACTTATTTTCTTTATTTTTGGGCCTATCTGCATCAAATTTTAACAGGTTGTTATAGGACGAATAGCCGTTACGAGAAAAGTATCGTTAGGTAGCGGTGATTTGATGAACTGCGTCGGTGCGATGATGAGAAATCACGAGTCCGATGTGGCAACGGCAGCTTCTAAGATTGGCCTCGATGAAGTTGTGACTGCAGGTAGAGGCGAACGGGAGTCAGCAAGGGTGATCTCGTTCGAGCTTGTGAGATATCTTATTCTATCTGTGGAAGTGGCTTTTGATCGCTACCTTCGTAGATGGTATAAATTATCTTCAGATAATTTATTTGATCTATCAGTTAGAGAAGCAAGGGCAACATACCCTTCGCTAGTCTCGTTGAAAGATCACTTGTCTTACCAATCATGAAAAGACAAGTTTACTGTTTAAACCAGAACATGTCGGAGCTTTAATTGGACTCGGATAATAAGCATTTTCAGCCATCGTTCGTTTTGGGTTGCGAGTTTTTTGCAAGCTCGCCTCCTATCGGCTTGTTTACATATTATATAAATAAACAAAAAGTGTGCGCTGCTGTTATAACAGCGTAGAATACAATAAGGTATTCGAACGAGACGATAAATAATCATTATTATCATAATTTTCTCATAATACTCTCAGACGTTTTTTAGGTAGCTACACACAGCACTTATGCCTCGTTCCAAATAAGTTTATATCATCGTTTCCTACCTCCCAGAGAAATGGCATAAGTTTAGAAATAGTTATCCTAAAAACGACTTTATTAAATTGGGTTAGCTACTACCTGCACTTATAACTGTTTTTATGAGCTACCCTAGTCAATGAATTTCATACTTTTCAAACATGCGTTAAAAATGAATATCTTCGAATTATTTTTTTACATTTCTAGCCAAGACCTGTACACTTGAAGCTACTATATCCACTTATGCCTTGTCCTCGTTATTTTTTGTCGACAAAATATATAAGTGAGAAAATTTTTTGTCGAGATAAATCTTTCCCTCGAAGCAAAATTAATAATCTACTGTCTGACGAAGAGATTTTACTTATTTTTGACTTTCGTTAATAAACTTTAAAAATCAGTCGACAGTGGTTCTCGTCACTTCTACAGAGATTTAAACGTGTCCTTCTCTTCGTAAAGACTCGAACTTTAAGAATACGTCGGATCATTTTGCAATTTTTGAACATTTGGTGCAAAATAAACCATATTCCGCACGAATACATCTATGAGAAGGACTGCACCTATTTTATGATATAAAGCCGATGAATACCCGGCGCAACGACCTACGCTAATATATAAATATTGGCAATGCGTATCGAGAGAGAGAGAGAGAGAGAGAGGAAGAAACTAGCCAAAGCTCAAAGTCCCAATGCGCTCAAAGTTCAGCGTACGATGCGCGCCTGTTTGTGATTGTCGTCTGTACTGTGTGTGTGTGTGCCGAGCCTCGCTAGCGGCCTAGTTATCGTGCACTTATAGACTGCGTGGTGGTATATCGTAAATAGTTGGATCGTTCCGATGACTCGGCACTCACACACACACACACACGCACACGGGCTCGATAGTACACAATGCATATATACGCACACGCTCTTTCCGATGCAAAAAAAAAACACCGCGCACGTACACACTGTATCTTTACGGGCAATTGCAACCGATGGAGCGTTCGAAATGCTAGACACGCGCTTCCTGCCGCGCTAACACCTACTACATGGCAACACCTATATACTGCGCATACAACATTTAATGCATATACGTACTCGCAGTAGGATATAAATTTGTCGAGCGCGCGACAATAGATGCTCAAAACTCAAACTCGAGTAATCGTGCGTGCGTATATATAGCTTCAGCTATTTGCAAGTCGAGTCATTTTGCGGCTGCATAAGCTGCGCGCGGAGATGCGGCCTCTGCCTGCACACAAGCGACTTATCTCTCTGCGTACGCGCGGGTATACTAGATAAGCGCGCGACTTGTTTATTCGAATTCGAGCTTCGAATGCAGAGCAGCAATGCGTGCAGATTATTGCCCGCTTACATAGTGTAGTACGGGACGATAGACATTTTCATTCGCCGCCGTGGGAATTGGTCTTCTGGAAGATCAACGGAATTTTTTTGGGTCTTACGCGCGTCGTTGCGGCAGCGGCAGCAGCAGATGTGTCACGGGGGCCGAGGGTGGGTCCTTACTTCTCTCTTACATGGAAAAGGCCCTAAAGTACGATATAATGGCTTGTTCGTGCGCTGAGGTAAACCGACCCGCTGCAGTACGAGAAACAATACCGAGTATCGGCGCTCATAGGTATAGGATACCTATAATATATAGATTCTTCCCTCGAGTGTCACACCCCCGAAGTAATCCAAGAAGCTGCTATTGCGCGTTTTTCCATCGTCAACTATGTCCTATACCTACCTACTGCCCTCGCGGCCTTTTCTCGTGCAGCCCTAAGTACTATATATGTATACAGCCTCTCTAGAAAAAGACGTTCTCAAAAAAGTGTACGAAAAAAGAAAAAAAATTGTGCCATTAGGCATGTTTCGAGAGAAGTCGATGCTGCTGATGCTGTGTGCGTGTGTTATAAGAAAAAAAATTCGCCGATTCCTCGTATTTTTACTTGTACGAGAAGCAGCGCGAGTCTCGCGAACTCGAGCTCTCTTGGAGACACAAACAGCCTTTTTTTTCGCGCGCCGCAACTGGGTCAAATTATGAGGCAAGAGCTGCTGCTGCTGCTGCTGCTGCTGTAGAGCGATTAAAGCTCGCGAGATAGTACCGCATAAAATTCTTCTTCTTTCTTTTATTTTTTTTCTCTTTATGGGACGCGTGAAAGAGGATAAGCCGAGAGCCGTGATAATGTATTAATCGTTCGTGTGCACGCAGACTCTGATCGATGTGTCGCGTCTTTATACACGAAAAAACAAACTGCTTATGAGCATACATTAACGCGATAACCCCGTCGGTGACATTGCGTGCCCTGTTGGTAGCGCGCGAATCGTTTCCCAAAGCCTTGGCGGAGTACACGTGATACATTACACGAGTAATACACAAGTATAATAAGAGGAAAAACATTTAAAAAGAGTCGCGCGGGGTCCTCTTATATACGATCGCTAAACTGCGAATTGTTACTCGCACTTTTCTCGTTACTATTACGATATAATAACAGTAACAGTACTTCGGTTGTACAGTAGGATATATAGTGTGGGCGCGCACATAACACGCATATATACACACATCGTCGAGAGAGGCACGTTTCATAGTCCAAAGCGATGAAGCGAGGAGAGGTCCAACGACAGCGGACCAACACAATGCGACTGTATGTGTAGGATATGTAATGGTGGGGACGCGCGAATCGCATGTGGATATATACAACACAGCCGCGTGCTATGTAGCAGCAGCGGTGCACGCCACAGTCTTATATGCTATATAGTTATACTCCCTCTTTCGCACGCCGAGCGCGTGTTGTGTCTCTCGGCACTACTACTACTACTACTCGGGCTGTATATAGTTGGCTTTTTAGCGCAGCGGATATACTGTTCAGTATTACGTTCGTGTTCTGCGTGCGCGGATCGACCAGTAAAGGTACTTACTCGACCACTGGCGACTATCTGCATCTTTTTTTCTGTTTACATTTACACGCGCTCGTCGCATATAGAGTAAGCGAACGTAAAACAATGTTAACAGTGTTTTTTAGATAATAGGACTCGTTCTCTAGTTTAGTGCACTTTTACGCGCGAAGACAGTGTGTGTGTGTGTGCAGTGCAGCTCTCAGCGAAACTGCTCGCAGGAAACACGAGAAAGCTCGCCTGCAACGACACCCCCGTCGAGTCGTCGTCGTCTGCAACCGAGAGCTAAAATATAATACGTATACGAGGACCAGTGTCGGGTGTCACTGCCGCCTTTCACTCTCTCTCTCTTATCCTACCCTCGTTCGTGTTCGTGCGTGCATCAGTGCCAGTATTATACAGTAATATACAGTCCCCGCAAGCAGGAAGCAACATCGACAAGAACCAAAGCGAAAAAGTGCAGCGCTCGGGCACACAGCTGATTTTCAACGGCCTATATGACGTGCATTATACACAGGGGGTAGAGAGCTGTATACATTTGCATGCTGCCGCCGCCGCCACCGCCGCCTCCCCACTGCTCTCGCTCACCCCCTTGCGTGCGAGATTATATTGCCTCGTGCGCAGCTCGAGCGCAGCCGCGCGTCAATCCAGTAGCACATACAGCCCTTGCACACACACACAATATATATCTATAATTCGCCGTGCAAGACTCGAATGACGTCATAGCAAAACAGACCACCGACGCACACGCGATAGCAGCAGCAGCAATTTAAAAGTCTCTCTGCTGCTGCTATTGCTGCACCAGCCCCCTCCGCTCCAACCCCCCCGGAGCTCCTCTCTGTGCTGCTGGCTGCTGCTGCTGTCATACCTAATATTTTCTGACTGCTGCACACTATAACTGTGTGCGCCTCGAGCTTCGCAACTAGGCTGCTGCTGGCCTGCTGTACCAGAAAAACGCACAGAGAGACGACGACGACGACGTGTGTATCGAGAGAGAGAGACTCTGTGCGTTGACGTGCTGCACGCGAAACGACAGAACTAGTGCACAGTGCGTGTCTATATATTCCAGAGGAAGAACGAGCGAGAGAGATAAAAAAAAAAAAATAAACGAAGAGAGAGAGAGACGCGACGACGACGATGACGAGTAGATAACGAATGCAGAAAATGAGGTGCAGCGTTGTTGTTGCTGACCTTCTACCCCTATTGTCTTCGTCGCATACTGCTGGTCATTTGTTTGTCGCGCGCCTACTCCTCGTCTTGCTGCTCGTCACGCTCAATCGTAAGTCCGATTTTTCCTCTTATTCTTTTATATACACATTTTCTTCACCTTTTCTTGCTACTTTATAATCCTTTGTCGTCGCGGATATCGTGCTTGTAAACACACACACACTCGTACACACGAGTATATAGCCGCGTGCACGCGATCGACGACGTTCTTCCTCTCCTCTCTATGATACTTTGATTATAACGTCGAGAACGTTTAGCTCTTTTTTTCTCACGCGCGTCTCGTATCGATGTGTGGCGCATGTATATATTTCGTATTACACATCTATATAGGTATATACCCATAACACATGTATATATTTACGTGACAGTAAAGCGCGTGTGGATATATATAAACACGCGCGCGCACGCCCGCGCGGTTTGATATAAAACGCGCGACACGCTTCGATGAAACCTTTTTATTATATTTTGTGTGCGTTACCATCGGACTTGAATGGAAACATACTTGTAACACGACCTCGGGTATTATTGTTGAAAAAAAAAAAAGATTATATTATGTGAACATTGACACGTTCGTTCGATCATTTTTTTTTCTTATTCACCTTTATCAAGGAAACTAGGACGCGTGTAGACAATCACAAAGGCTGAAGTAAAAAGTTACTCTGCCGTGTGTGCATGTGCTGCTGCTGCTGCTGCTGCTCATGCAATACATTTGCTATTACGCTTGACTGCCCTTTGATCTCTGATTTCTAATTGACTGTCAATTTTTTCATGGTACTTTTGTAGACAAAGCGTTGGCTGGCGATGGACAGTGCAAGGATATCAAGGAGTGAGTCATGAGACTGGGAACCACTATGTTCCTGGTCCTGAGCCCTGTACGTTGTGTGTTTGTAACAATGGTAATCCCACATGGTGCAAGACGGTGTACTGCAAGGTATAACAATTTTTTTCTATATTAATAAATAAACAATCTCATAGTAAAATTTCATTTCAATAATTCTTTGCAGTACAAAGATCCAGACTACTTGTCGCACAGAAGTTGCAAAAACTTTAAATTTGGTGACATATGCTGCGAGGTAATCTGCCTTGATGAAGTTTCAAATGAAAAATCAGATGGAACTATCTTAGACAACAATGCTGGTCTTAGCTTGGGACTACGATTAGTAGCTAGTTGCATAATTGCTCTTCTTTCATTAGCTCTTTATATTCCTGATTCATCGCTTAAGGCAAAGAAAACTCAGAGGTAACGTATATCAAAGTTTATAACAAAGAAAATTTCAAATTGTTTCAAAAGTACTTGGAAATATTATTTGAAGTTTTCTATTGTTTTAATAATAGAATTTTAACACTTTATTTTAAACAAAATTAGTTTGTGCAGCTGGAGAACAAAATCATCAACTGGCCGATGATCAAAGATCAGTCAGTAGCATGGTCTACCTCGACAGACATACTGTGTCAAATGGAGTGCCAATAGATCACATGCCATGTAGTGCTGGATATCAATTGTGGAAATCGCCAAGTAGTTATTTCCCTCAAGGGGAAGCTCCACCACCTTACGAAGAAGCAGTCGCTGCTGCAAGGAATGATCAAATGCTACTACTCAGACAGCATGCTTCACCTTCTAATTCTTCGGCTAATTATCTAACGGTTCACAATCCCACTAATATATCGCTTATAGCAAATAGTCAAAATGGTTTACCATCGAGTACACCTGTGCTTACACATATTAATCCCACGTGCTCGTCGCCTCTAATCTCTGCTAGTAACAGGCCTTTAAGTAGTCCAGCTGCACATTCTTACTATGAATATAATCCAAATGAAGCTGTAGCCACTGATTATTGCTCTGGTGCTTGCTCGTCCAGTTATGGTACAGAAGCCAATGTGTATGAAAATCTTCCAATCGCTGCGCATAGATCTCGTGAGTCTTAACAACGAACATTCTCAAACGCTTTTTACTAACAAAATATTTCTTAGCCGCTAATCTTCTTTTAGCCTTGTCGAGTAACAATCCCAGCATAGCGCCTAAACACGCCTCGCATACTAGCAAGCAACTCATGCTGCCGACTAATCAAAACGCACCACCACCCATTCAAAACTATCATCAGCATACGACATTGCCTCGTCAAAGCACCGCTTACACAATATCCTCGAGCATACCGAACACCAGCGTAGGCTCTCACCGAACCATCCCGAGAAGTCTTGCGAACGGCAGTGGTGGTGGTGGTGGCAGCAGCAGCTCGAGACTGCCCAGAGAAGAGAGCAGCAGCGTGCATCAATCGGTCGCTGCGCCGATTTTCGAAAAATTAGCCGATCATTCCGACAATATACAAAGCAAAGCCAATAATAATCGCTCGCCCAGATCGATGCTGCCAGTGTCGATCGTTCCGTCGAGCGTCTCATCCGCTCTGACCAGTTGCGAGGCTGCCGTTAGTACCAATACTTATTACAATAGTTCCTCCATCGCCAAGACATCTTACACGTTCAGCAAAGCCGTGGAGCCCAAATCGAGTAGTCAAACTTTAGCTTCTCATAATTTCAAGGTAAGTTTTGCATGAATTCAAATCTCCTAGTATGGATGTTTAAGCCTTTTATAATTCTCTCCTCTCAGCCTGCGTTAGCGAGCGCGAACCAAGTCAACGAGGAGGGAAGCTTCGACTCCGTGACGTGTAGCTGCAACAATGGCCAAGCAGCAGCAGCAGCAGCTCCTACCATCTCGACCATTCACGACGACGATTATCGCAGCGAGTGCGAGAACTGCAAGAGCGCCAGCGCCTCGAGGTATTACGCCGGAAACGAGGACGAGCTAGTCGCGTCGCCGCGAGAAACCATGACATTGCAGCGGCGAACGGCCGCCGCGGACGTCGAGGCTCACCATCCGAACAATTTGACCTGTCAATATTATCGAACGTGTCACACGCTGCCCACGAACACGAAGCAGCAGCAACGCACCAGGTAAAGAAAAAAATGATTGATTGAATTTTACAATGCAGCTCGCGCGCGCCCCGTTGTGTTAGCGCGCCCGCGATCGTAGCCGAGAGAGCTTATTTATAGAGCCAATTGATACCAAAGCGGGATCGTGTTTCTAAATCTCCTGTTACTTAAATGTGTGACCGTTCGAGTTACACATTTTCTCGCTCTCTCGATTGAATGCTCGGCTCGTTTATCCATCATCATCGTCATTAAAAAAAAATGAAATAAAACAGGCGCGTTTTTTTCTCTCTTTACAGGAGTAACAGCTCGCGCGAAAATTGGTTCAGCTCAGTGCCAAGAAGCTCGACGGAATCTTCGGAAGGTGACTAAGTCATGACGTTCTACGCTACAATATTAAAGCAACGTTTAGTATATAATAGTATAATAATAGAGACGTGTGTCCGTATACGCGATTCGACAAAAAGTATGAATCGTTACTTTTTAAGCTCTACTTGTTTACTTGCGCACTCGTGCGTGCAAAGACGCGTGATGTATATTTATGCGTGTGTACGCGCGCGCTTGTGTGCAGGTATCGATTTTAAAGTCTTAAAATCTGTGACGAACCATTGACGATGCCGAAACATAGTTTATATAGATAGCTCGAAGCATGTATAGCAGATCGCTCAACGGTTTTGAATAATTTACTGATATGTATCTTTAGCGTATCGCCTAACGATATAGAGCATTGTGATGACGATGATTTTAAATTATAATATATTTTAAAATAATTTTCTCATTCGAGACGCGTGCTCGAGCGCATTCCTTAACACGTTGTTATAGAAACTTATAGCATTGAACGCCAGTATTTCTATACTGTGCTCCTTACTCATTTTCACCAAATCTGTGATTAATTAAAGAAATCTCTAAAGGTAAACGAGGTACCAAAACGTAATAAACGCGACAGCTTAACTATTTTTTAAACGACATCCAAAGTCTAAACTTAACAATACAAAGACATTCTATTTCACAAAGGTTAGACTGATAAGATTTTACAGCTCGATGTGTAATGAGCGAATCCGTGTCTTATCCTGAAAACTAAGGCTTAAAATTAGTTTATAGTATGAGACGTGGATTTGCTCATACGTCGATGATCTGCTTGACTAAAATATAGTTACCACTAGCTGAATCAAAGAATTACCATTATTAGTCATTACACATAGTCTCTTACAAATATACTTATATGATGCAGATAAGTTTTCTGACCTCTCTTATCGTGATTCTCGTTGAAGGTTATATCACAAATCTTGAATATAATATTTGAAATGTAATTTCCTGAGTTCTTACGCGAGACAAAAGTTTACAAAAGTTTAAGTCGAATACACAAAGCGCTCGAGGTCAATGTCGAAAATTTGTGTAACGATTTTTCAATCGATATGGAAAGTATGAAAAAAAAACAAAAAATATAATACGATGTTTTTTAAAATCTCGAAGGCTAAAATTTCGAAAAATAAACCCCAATGAATAAATAGAAAAATAGATAAATATATATTTCCTCATAAACTATTTTATTAACAAAGAGATTAATAATGAATTAAACGAAATAACGTTTGAATTAAACATTAAAATGTTCAACACTTTGAATAAGTTGTAAAAGATAAATCATGTATTCAATGTAAAAACGTCACGTTATCAATTGTAATTCAGTTTCTTAAATGAGTAGTCATTGTATGACAAGTAGTTATTTCTGACACACAAATTATGCATCTCTAAAGATACGATCCAATGATTTTTTTTGTAAGAAGTTTAACTCGAATACTGAGGCTATTTACGATTTATCAAGTCAAGTAAATGTCAAACGGTCCTACATGCACGAATTTAAATTTTAATTATTAGTTAAACGAGCATGGGATCAATTCAAACACACACGAAGTGTGTCGATGAATCAAGTGCTATTCTGTAAATGTAATGCTATTTGATTATTCAATTATTACTGGTCAATGTAGACATATCAGTATTAGGTGTTACATGATTAATTTAAATGTGTTATCGTGATTTTTAGTACTTTTGATTTTTAAATCGTTGTAATGTTAAATTTCAATAAAAGATTTTTTCGTTTGTTATGTTTATGTAGAAAAAGAACTTAAGAATATGCATTACTTAAAAGTACATCGACCAATTTTTCTTGTATGAAAATTATACGCGTCAGGGTGTGTGTTTTAACCGTTAGTGTGTGTATTCTCAGTGAATGAAGTTTAGTCACTCAAATAGTCTTACGTAAAAGTTTATTAATTTGTTTTTTAAGTTTGTTTTTATTTTAAACGACATTATAAACTACGTATGCGCACTGTCTTTTTTTACTCAATTGATAAAAGTCAAAGGTCTGCCTCCAAGAAAGCTAATAATCTATAGGCTACACTTCGGTCAGACAATATACCAAATATAAATAGATCATTGTCTGTTTCCTGTGTATAATTTTGTAAATATCATACTCTTCCTATTCTATACTTACTATTTAAACGTATATATTCTGACCAAGTTCATAAAACGACTGAAACTAATGAAATCAAAGCTTTTAATAAAAACGAGTGTCTAACCTGTCGCCTTGACGAAAAATCGTTGTAAAAACAAAGTTGAAAAAAAAAATAATTGAGCGTTCAAAAAAAAAAACAACAGCATACTGTAATTATAATTCGATATATATAATAAAACAAAATCCAGAAATGTGTTCATATGTGTATATCGATTACATTAATATTTTATCAATTGATACACAACGTGTTAACATTCTAAAAATTGAAAATATGAATAACGTAGGGTTTTAAATATTGCAATGTAGAAAACGAAGCCTGTGTATAATCTCTCTGCCGTACTTGGACTTTAAAAAAGAAAAAAAATTCGACTCCGTAGCAGAGAGTTAGTTAATGAATCATGTATTTAAAAAAAAACTTTTCTTTCTCCGTGATATGTGTTTATGTATAGTAGACGTAAGAGAGAATATCATCATTATAAACGTCTCATTATGTGAACAAGCGCAGTAATGTAATAATTACAAAATAAACGTATGTACGATGCGAAAAAGGTTGAGCTTTTATTGATTTTTTTATTATTATTACTGCTACAGACCAATTTACTGCCTCAGGCGGCTTTGACATTGGTCATTGCCGCAGCTACGAGTCGAGGCATCGCCTTTGTCTTGTAAATATTTCTGATTAGCTTGGCCGATGATTTTTCAGTCTTGGTGCAGTTGGCATTGTTGAAATCCACCGAATACAGGCCGTAGTGTAAGCTGCGTTTGCTTTTGTGAAAAAGGTAATAAATATATCGTCACTTATACGACTGCGTTCGTGCGCGAAGCGGGAAAATGAATTGACTTTTTCTATGTGTACCTGTAGCCATTCATCCGTGCGAAGCTGCTGTCCGTCAGCGACCAGGCCAGATATCCGCGAACGTCGATGCCCGACTTCAAACACGTTAGTAGCTTGCTCAAATGTTCGTAGTAATAGACGGCCCTATCCAGGTCGTTTATACCGCCCGAATCTCCGTAACCCGTGGCCGTAACGATCAGCTGCGGCAAGATGTAATCGGCGTTCAAACGCTCGAGCGACTTTTCGAAATTCTTCGCGTCGGCTATGATATCTTCCTTCCGCTGAAGTAGCCAAGTGGCGCCCAAGTCGCTCTCCTTCGACGACGAGTATCTCGCCTCGCGAGTCCGAAAATAATCGATCCCCAAAAAGTCGAGACTGCCCCGGATCATCCTGACCTCCTCCTCGGTGAAATCGGGCAGTCGCGATCTCTTCAGACCCCTCATGGCGCTCCTCATGCCGACCTTGAACTGCATCACCTCGTGATAATTGCCCCTCTCCCCCAGCAACGGATTGACGAACCAATAATTGGCGAAGATGTAGCTCATCTCGGCGGCTTCGATGTCTCTGTACGAGGCCGGGTCGTGTGGCTCGAACCAACGAACCTTCAGACTCATACCGATTTTTCCTGTATGTTTTCGTGCGAATGCACATGTGCGGAAATGCTCTCGAATTACACGCGCCATTCGAATAATGATATACCTAAAGAGCGACTTACCGTTTTGCTTCTTTTGAAACTCATGACGATAAATTTGATAAACCTTGGCGTGAGCCAGCAGTACGTGATGTCCGCATAGATAATTGCCGAGTCGCAGCTGCTGCTCGTTGGAGGTCGCGCTGCTGCATACCGCCCACGGATCGTTTATGCTTATCCAATACTTTACCTATACACATTTTCCGCGAAACTTAGCTTGTTTTTCTTTCTTTGCGCAAGCAACTTACTCGGTCGCCGAACGCGGTGAACGCGACGCGCGCAAAATTCACGAAGTGGTCGATCGTTTTGGGATTGGTCCAGCCGCCGATCGGTTGCAGCTCGCGCGGCACGTCTCCGAGGCCGTGCAACGTCACGAGAGGTTCGATTCCGTTGGAAAGCATGTCGTTGAAGAGGCGATTGTAGTGAGCGACGCCTTCGACGCTGACGCGTTGAGATAGAGCGTCCGGCATGATTCGAGCCCAGGATAACGAGATTCGGTAGCTGTTGGCCTTCGAGAAGATCGCGAACGATTACGTAAATTAAAAAATGTTGTAATTGTAAATGTTTTTTTTTGAATGTACCCCCAAGTTTTTAACGAGACGCGCGTCGTCTCGATGCTTTTCCAACGATTTACACGCCGGCTCATCTCTCTTATCTTTGGTCCAATAATTCCACACCGATTTTCCTCTGCCTTGTGGCGAAAATAATATAATAACTTCGTTACAATCTCTCGCGCTTGAATCGCGCGATATCAACGCGACTTACCTTGAGAGTCGTAATCAGCTTCGATCCGACCCGCGGCAGCACCGAACAAGAAATTTTCCGGAAACCGATCGTGCGCCAAAGCTTTCACAGCCTCGACGGCGTACGTGGAAAATTCGTAACTCTTCGCGTTGGCCAGTCGATTCTCCACTACTCTCACGTTCTCGTGGATCTCGATGTGGCTTCTGTAGTCCGAGTGATGAAATTGCCCAGTATGTTGATCAGAACGTTGATCGTGGTCAATTGCGACGGAGGCCACATTTTTTGACAAAATATGGAAAAAAAAACGACACAACGAAGACGACCTCGCTCGACTCGCTCGAGCGAAAAATGTATACCGGTACATTAGCCGTGTGCAGTCATTTTCAGGTACGAGCCAGATAATACACATATAATTGGCGTAATTAAAATACAAAGCGATACTTTATTTTTTCTTAAACGTCTGGCGTCGGTATTTATTTACACGGTGAGAAAGCGAGCGCAACAATTACAGCAACAATTTTTTATTTTTCACTCGCTCGTACAGTTGATAACGCGACTGAGTAAAGCCAACAGTCCACCGATCAGAAAGAAGTTCGATACCAGCGACGAAGCTCCGCTGCAGAGTTTTTTCGGATCGCCGCTCGGCAGGGCGTACTCGATATTTTTCTCGAACACGTCCAGCGGCGTCAAAGTCGTCGAATTGCCCATCTGCAAGTCGAGAGTCAGCCAAATGTTGCTCTCGCTGTCGGGGCCCAGGTAAAACAAGACCTTCATGAAGTATCGTTCACCCCTGCTGACGAGCTCGAAGACCAGCGCGGAGCCGCTGTTGGGCAGCTCGAATGCCGGCAGGCCGAGAATGTCCATGACGCCGTAGAAGAGTCGCTCGTCGCCGCTGTAGGCCGCGATCTGTCGTCCCGGCAACGAACCGTTGATGAATTTTCGCGAATCGTCGACGATCCGCTTGAGGAAGGCGCCGCCGTTCAGCTGCTGCTGCAGCGTCGTCTTCGAGAGCAGCCGGTAGCCGTCGAGGCTGGCGTTTTTCAGCTCGCCGAGCTTCGATGGCACCCAGTCGGGCACGGATGCCTGCTTCAAGTCCATCTGCGCGGAAAAAAATTCAATACACTCGTTACGCGAACCTGTTTCAATTTAAAAAGAAATACTATGTACGTGCGATAATTCTTACCACGTTGGTGAGGGCGAGATACAGAAGCGAGATATCGATGGGGCTTTTCACGGTTATATTTTGTGTGTGCAAAAATTCCATCAATTTGGATTTTCCCTTCGCGTGAAGATTCAGTACCGCCTCGGTTTCGCGCTTGAAGCGAGGACACGTCGTTCCGATCATGAAGATGTCTTCGTTTTTCATTCTGTATTCTGAAATAAATTTATCTTTTACTATGATTGTTAATTCTTGAAATTTTTTATTAATCGACGCTGTATTTTAGTTCAAATAGTTCGTTCTCAAAATTATGACAAAAAAAGAGCGTAAAAGCAGCAAAAATTTAATGCACATCGTATACTTAAAAAAAACTAAAAAAAGAATATAAAATGATGTAATAATAGTGAAAATGTTTTGCGTAAATTATTATACCTCGTGAAGCAATGGAAAATTTTTAACTTTGCAATTTGCTTTAGCGAAATAAAAAAAGTCATTCCAAAAAATTAATGAAAAGTTAATTCTACGGTGGGCTTATAATTCCTTAATTTTACTTATGCTCGTAAACTAATCGATGCATTACCGAACGGTATGGGTTGCCACATGAGATCGGCGTTCCATATCTGTTCACGAACGGGTGGATAGAGTCCGGCGTTGACCAATTCTCCAGCCATTTGAGATACCGGAAACTCATTTGTATGCATTTTCATCGTCTCGTCCATGTATATGTCGTTCAAAAAATCAGAGTATTGCTGACGAAGTTGCACACCTAGTTCGTAAAGCTGCTCTTTCACGGGCTGCAAAATGGAATATATAAAATGTGAAATGTATCGAATACTCAAACAGAACATAAATAGTTTAAAAATTTGTAGTTTATATTTAATAGTTCGAAAGTTTACTTACATTTGGTATTAAAAGAGCATTCTCGAGGAAATATTCGTACGACAGATTTTTTGGAAGTTCAAATGACTTTTTGGTGTATGAAACATTTTTCCCATTTTCATAAATACTCGAATTCGAACTGAAAAAATTGAATATTTCTTCAACTTTTTTACATTCGGGGGAGTGGGTTAGATCTAATTCGCTAAGCTTATTTTTGATTTTTATAATAATTTTTTTAGAATAATCGAATATGCCTGGCATGCTTACTGCATGGATTATTATGACCATGATATTTTTTTATTTGTCTATATGTACCCATTGGGAATTTATTTTTACAATATTTATATAGATCCAAAAATTTACGAAAAATCATAATAATTTTATTTTAATAGCACAACCAAAATATCATTTTTTGAAAAGTAGAGTGAGAGAGAGAAGGGCCGAATATTGACGAAAACGTGAAGACCAAAAACCGGTCTTTTTGTAATTTATATTTGCTACGTTTAAAATTTTTTGTAAACAAAATAAAAAATGTAATTGCTTGTTATTATTTTACAAGACAATACCGGATAGTAGAGCATCAGTTATTTGGACGGGTATCGACGAAGACACCCGATTACAAGTAATAAAAAAAATTGTGGGATGAATGAAATTTTCATGACAAATTAATACAGTAGTTTTCATGAAATGCGAGTGTCTTTGTATGACGCGATGACGCGATTCGCGATACATAACTGCGTAAGGTTTGTCGACAGTAGAGGGAGGAAGTATCGCAAATATACAAGCCATAGTCGCATGGCTATGTAATTCATATTTGGCTCTTTTCGTTAATTTATTGACTTACAGTCTTTTGTAATAGCTAATGAAGAATTGAATTCCTAATAATAGCCTTATAGATGAGCAAAAATTAGATTTATTATCAAAAAGATAGTATAAAAGAAATCGTGATATGGCATTGGCTACTTGAGGTATATAACCTCGAATATTTTCTCAGTGCAAGACGCGAAAATTTCAGTGAATAGAAGTAATCGAGGAAATTATGGAAAACGACGGTGACTTAATAAGGTATAGTATTTTTGTTTATGATATTTGATGATATTTTTTAAAGCAATCGCTTCATCAAACTTTATTATTCTTCAGAGTGAAGAAAGAGCCTAACGATACTTGGCCAGAAGCCGGTGAAAATTATATTTCCGATTCTATAGACACTTGCGAAACAAAAAACTTTAAAACATTGCTGTTTTCTGGATTATCAGTGAGTTCAATAATTGAAATTAAGTCCTATTTTTACACTATAAAAAACTATTACATAATTTCAATTTTAGGCAAATCACACGAATGAGGTTATATCATTACAGGAACAGTTAGTTGAAAAAATATTTATAGAAATAGAGTTCAAAGATTTTAAATCTGAATTCAAGTCTTTATCGCCAACCATGCGCAAAACTGAGTATCAAAGATATCCATCTATCGTGAAAAAAGAAAACGATATTCAGACTAACTATTTGAATGATAAAGACCTGATAATTTTGATAAAAAAAGATTTCGATTATCTTAATAATTGTGACTTTGATATGAAACTCAAATTGAAAATTGATGATTATAAGGAGGTTGAAATATTTAGGAAAAATGCTTCGACTGAATTGTCTTATGGGTGCAGAAAGCGTCGAAAAACTTACAGAGGAAAAGCAAGTTCAAAGACGCTTGTTAACTCGACGCATAAAGGCTCAAGATCATATAAATATGAGATTTACCACAAATCATTTGCATATAAAACTAGCGATGAAACTCACATCAATACAGTTCATGATGGGAAAAAATGCTTCGAATGTGACACTTGTCATAAATCATTTAGATATAAAGGTGACCTCAAGACTCACATAAATATCGTACACGATCGGAGCAAACCCTTCGAATGTGATATTTGTCAGAAAGCATTTGGACAAAAATGTCACCTTAAAAGGCATTCAATGATAATACATAATGAGAGCAAACCCTTCGAATGTTACATTTGTCAAAAATCATTTGGGCTAAAGCATCACCTCAAAACTCACTTAAACGCAGTACATAATCGGAACAAACCATTCTAGGGGTGTGCGAGTACCCGATTTTTTTTCGGGTACTCGAGTTTTTTCGGGCATTCCCGCTTTTTTTCATTAAAAAAATTTATTTTATAACGTTGCATGTATGAATTCGTGGAGCTCGTACACGAGCGCGATAAGAAAAAAGTATAAACAACCGAGGAAAGTCAGTCGTGACACAGACCAGCAGAGTTATATTCTATTTATATTTATTATATTTAAAATATTAAATTTATTAATGATACATTTTATTCCAATTGCTTAATTTCTAACTCGATGTAGAAGTACTTAATTCAATCTAAAAGAAAAAAGTAATACATGATTTCGATGCAAAATTGGCTTAACTTTCCATTTGTGAGGTTAGATTTCCCGAAATATTTCATTTTCCCTGGGAAAATCATCGGAAAAACCTTTCAAGTCAATTATCTTGAAAACTTTATTTTTAAGATTTTTTTAAATAGTATACATTGAGAGAACAGGAAATTTTCCAACGGAATAGCTACTTTCCAGAGTGTGAAAACAAATTTTCACGACTTACAGCGAGAAAAAAAAAAAAACGTGTTTTATTGATGGTTTTTGCATGTCCGAACTGCACAGCTCGTACGAATACCACGTTTTTTCTTATTTGTCTCGCTGTAACTCGTGAAAATTTGTTTTTCACACTCTGGAAAGAAGCTACTCCGATTGGAAATTTTCTAATCTTTCGATGTAGACAAATGAGAAAAATCTTAAAAATGAAATTTCTGAGAAAATCGGCTTTAAAGGCTTTCAAGCGATTTTACCGGGGAAAATAAAACTTTCCAAGGAATCTGACCTGGCCATTGAAAATCTGAGGAAATTTACCACGAAGATGAAGCGTTACTTTTTTCTTCGTGATGCATATAAGTACTTTTACGGTGAGTTAGATATTTAGAGATATAATAAAGATACCGTGCGTGACCGTGCTGGGAGTTTTGACGTGAAAAACCGCATACATACAGTTCTTAATAGTATTAACTGTATATCATGTAGTAGATATTGTTGTAACTAGATTTATTCTTTTGTAATCTTCTCTGATTATCTAAGACCGACGAACAAATAATTTAAAACTCGAAGAAAACTCAGGTACCCGAAAAAAACTCGAGTACCCGAAACAAACTCGGGTACTCGACTCGAACTCGAAAAAAAAACTCGACCCGATCGAGTCGAGTTTTTTCGAGTACTCGCACACCCCTAAACCATTCCAGTGTGGCATTTGTCACAAATCGTTTGGACGAAAAGATTATCTTAAATCTCATGTAAATGTAGTACATAATCGGAGTAAACCTTTCGAATGTGACATCTGTCACAAACCATTTGCATACCAGAACATACTCAAAAGCCACAAATTAATGGCTCATAATCTTGGCATTCCTATCAAATGTAAAATTTGTGACAAATCATTTGGACGAAAGCAACACCTCAAAACTCACATAAATGTAGTACATAATCGGAGTAAACCCTTTGAGTGTGATATTTGTCACAAATCATTTGAACGAAAGCAACGCCTCAAAACTCACATAAATGTAGTACATAATAGGAGTGAACCCTTTGAGTGTGATATTTCTCACAAATCATTTGGACAGAAAGGTGACCTCAAAAAACACATAAATGTAGTACATAATCGTAGCAGACCATTTGAATGTGACATTTGCAAGGAATTGTTTAGCCGTACGGATCAATAATCACATAAATGCAATATATAATCGGAGCAAACTCTTCGACAAACACAATACATTTTTTGAGCAAACCTTTTGAATGTGACATGTGTCACAAGTCATTTGGAGAAAAAATTACACTCAAACATCACACAAAGACCGTACATTTTCGGAGCAAACCTTTTGAATGTGAGATTTTTCATAATTCATTCGAACTCAAACATCACCTCGAATCTCACATAAATACATTATATGCTCGAAACAAATCTTTAAAGTTAGCTACATTAAATTTTCCCGCATAATTAAAAAAAAATAGATTACGATTATTAGTATAGATAAAAATCGACTCGTTTGTTTTTCTTATAATTTGACATACTATTTAAGAAAATTAAATATTAAATACAACGATATTAAGATTGTTCTACAGTTTTGCATTATTCAAAGTTTTTCAATAATAAATTTGCTTCTTTTTACTTTAATTTTATACAAAAAATTCATATTTTTGGTTTTAAAGTAAAACCAAAAATCCAAAAATCGTTTTTATAATATACATCTTGATGTCATTAGTAAATAAAGTGTCATATTTGTAGAGAATCGGTCAATCGGATATTTAGTTACACTGGCCTTTGTAATCGAAAGTTTTTTCAGTTGTGTAAGAAAATTTGCTCTGGTCGCTTACTTTTCGTTATTTTGAGCTAAAAAATTTAATGGATATTTTTTGGATAAATATTTATCATGTGCTAAAAAAATGAAGTAGAATATATTCAAAATGAATTACATTAATCCTTAATATAAAGATATCACATTTGTATTTCATATTATGTATTACTTAGCATTAAAAAAATGTTTGTAATACTTTTTCTCCCATTCACGTTTTTGCCTTTGGCATATACACTTGCAATACATTGTAGTACATTAAATACTTATGTTAGTTAATTATTGCTATATTCTTTCTTTCGCGATAATTATACGCATCTTTTATGATATTCATTCATCTCTTTCATCTCTTTATTTTCCAAAATGATACGTACGATTTGTCAGTCAGATTTAGCATTGATTCCTCATCGTAATTTGGTACGTAAAATCGATTGACGGCAAGCTGAAAAATAATCACATGTAATTTTGCTGAGTGAATATTATTTGAAATTTGATAAGTAACGAGTTGACAATACAATGTTTGAACATTTCAAAATAAATTTGAAATTAGTTAATTTTTTTTTCAGAAACGGAAGTCATTTCTAATTACTAAAGATTATATAATCGGTTTATAAATTTTCAGCGACATATGCTACAATTCTTTTTGTTGAACTATATTTTAAAAAAATTATTGAACGAACCGACGAACGTAAGAAACAATATCATACGGTCATCGAGTCATTGTAACGATACGTCGAAAAGTTTCAAGGGGCGGAGCTTAGACTTTGATTGATCGCTTAGCTACTACAGCTCCGAGAGGTAAGAAGAGAGAAAGTCTAATTAGATCGGATTCAAACGCAATGGAGCCTCTTATCTCACGTACGTAAAACAATCGATTGTATTTTTTGATTCACGGAAAATCGGTGCGCGTCGAATCTTTTTTTTTTTGCTTCGCTCGATAAATTACAATAGTCTAAGATAAATTACCACATGCAGTAGTCGCAGTTTCGTCAACGGCGTTTCTTCCTTCCGCCTTGGTCAACTGATCATCGGCCGTTGCATTTTTTGCAGCAGCCGCCGCCGCCGCACACATGACCAACAACGCACACAAGCACAAAAAGCTCGCGCTCGAGCTTTTACGAAACTTCATCATCATCGTTAATGTAATATATTCGATCGCACGCACATGTGTTCACCTATACGCAGTTGCTGCCTCACGGAACGCTTAACAGCGCCTCACTGTCGACGACGATATCAGCGGCTCCGTTTTTCTTCGAAAGGAAAAATCGCGAGCAGAGAGCAGATATGTAATAATCATCTGCAGACGCTTTATTATCTATAATTTTACAACCTGGATTAATAATAAATACGCAATCTCTCTCTCTCTCTCACTCACCTCTCTTTTATCAGAGTGGCGTCTTTGGAAAATCGTGTGCGTGTGTATACGACTCGGCGTGTGTTATCTTAACTGCTCGTGAACGGTGAAAAAACTCCTGGGTTCTGTCTCCCTCTCTCTCTCTCTCTCTTCGCGTATAAACATATCAATTAAAATATACAAATTTTATTTTACGTGTTAATATAAACGAACTTCTCAATTGTGCGTATGTGTGTATATCGTAAACTTGGCCTATAGGCCACGCCGTCGCAGCAATGTGTACAATATATCATCGTTACAAAAAAATAAACAGCATAATTGCTTTATCTTATCAAAACCTTGGGCCGGGCTTTCGTCAACTTTTCTTTGAAATAAATTTTTTTCTGCACAAGTTTAGTCAATGCAAATTCGCACGTGTTGCGTCGCTGGGGCGGTGT
Source organism: Trichogramma dendrolimi (assembly GCA_034770305.1). Taxonomy (NCBI): domain Eukaryota; kingdom Metazoa; phylum Arthropoda; class Insecta; order Hymenoptera; family Trichogrammatidae; genus Trichogramma; species Trichogramma dendrolimi. Next base: position 992,654 of record JAPMIB010000013.1, read on the forward strand.
GCGTTATAGATACGATAGATACGTTGTTGCGTTGCCCATTAACGCTCGACGCGCGATGAATAGTTAATATACAGTGACTAGCAGAAATGTCGCGTGAACGAATTATAATTTTTCATCAATCGTAACGCGGCTATTAACGAGTGACAACGACCTTACACATATTACATTGTACAGAGGATCGAATTCATCGGAATAGGTGTAATCGAACACCAGTGATCGAGTTCGTTTTAACAATGAATGGTCATTGCCCAAATTTTCATCAAATTATGCTAATTGATTTTCACTTTTTACAGCGCAGCAGCATCGGCGTATCAGGTTACAGTAGAAAAATAGATTTTTCCCCAGAGGAGTAAAAACCCATTAAACCAATCCATCAATCATGTGCGCCGTCGTACGGTAGCGTGACCATGCATCCGATTCGGACATCTGCTTGGTCTTTTTCACACTTTTTCCCCCGCCACTGAAGTTTTGGATGCAGGGATAATGTGTACAAAGGTACTCGCGCATCTCCAATCCGTTTGAAAAAAAAGACCAAATCAGTTAGTATCGTCTCAACTGCTCAGACGTACACATCTCATGGTATGCTCTCTCCGCAGTTCAGCTAGTGTACAGTGTATTAATACTTGGTTACTCTTGGCTCATCGTGCATACCCAGTGCTTCTCCTGCAATTGTATAATTTCGCCGATTATCTAAAGTAAGTGAACAACACTAATTTTAAAATATATCGCATATTAATTTTCAACGTTTACTCGATTTACGAAAACTTGCAATAGTTTTATTGCCGCGAAGCGGAATCGCCTCTCTCGCTTATTGTCGCATTTGAATTTTGAGCGCAAACTCGTGCACGCGACAATTTCTCGATATTATTATTATTTTAGCTTCGCACGCAGCATCATCGTCTTGTGTGTGTGTGTGTGTATCGCATTATTGTCCCCCTTCTCTCGGCTACACGCATGTGCAATAGTTATGTATCTCTTTAATACAATATTCTGCTAGTAATGTTACATTTCGAGAAGATTATAAGAAATAAATATAAATCTGCACGATGTATCTCTCTGCGTGCAAAAGTTCAATAGAGTCATGTTCTCGTCTGCCAGTCGTTTTTATAGTGCCGCCGCCGTCGAGCGATCGTGTGCGTATTATTATTATAATAAACTCGAGTGTGGCCGCGGCTGCTCCAACCCCGTGCTGTAACAATAGTTTTTTTTTTTTTAATTTAAAAACGCGTGCTTTGACAAAAGACAACAACAAAAACCAAACACGAAAAAAGCTTGTACATTGTTCGGCGCTCCGCAATCGTCGATAAGAGATGCCAAACTATACGAGAAATAATGTGTTATTTGTGCACGTGTGTGAAATTACGATTTCGCTGTGACGTAGGTGTCTCTCTCTCTCTCTCTCTCGGAGTTTATAGACACGACGAAAAATCGTGCGCCTTTAATTACAAAAAAATGTTTTTTTATGCTCGCGAGCGCGCCGAGTTTTCGGCTTAAATATTAAAATTTTCGAGCCAGCGGCGTTACTCGAAGCCGCGGAGTCGACTCAAGCGCGCGCGCCCGCCCGCCCGCGAGACACCTTTTTTCTCTTCGCTCAAAGTTCGTAAATTATCATTATTATTATCATTTCATTTCGTGTGTGCCTGCGCGTGTGCTCGCTTAACAATGAACAGAGAGAAAAAAAAAATTATTATTTTGACGCGAAGGCAGACTGATTTATCTTTCAGTCAATTCATCAATACTAAATGTTTTTTATGACTACATAATTCTTAACAAAAAAAAAAAAAAATTGAAAAAGAAGTAATTTCTCTGTTTGCACAATGATTATTCTTTACGATTCGCTCGCATTATCAATTTTAAAAAAAATGTTTTCCGACAATTTAACATAATACATCGAAGTCGCGCATTTTTTTCGTATTAACTCTATATAGTCGCTCTCTTTCATCGACTCTCGTACACCGTGTACAGCCAACTAATTCTCACACTCGTCCTTTTTTCAGAAAAAAATCATCACGATGGTTCACTTCGCTGGACTAACTTTGCCGCTGCTCGTGGCGACGACGATGATGATCGTCATTCAAGCGGCCCACGGCAAGCTCGACGAGGACGTCTACGAGACCAAGCACGTCGCGGTGGTGTTCAGGCACGCCGATCGGGCGCCCGATCCGGTCGAGCTCTTCCCCACCGATCCGCACTACGGGAGCGAGTTCTTCCCCTACGGCCTAGGCGGACTCACGAATCGCGGCAAGATGCGCGAATACGGACTCGGCGTGTTTCTGCGCGAGAAATACGACGAGTTCCTCGGCCCGCTGTATCGGCCCAAAGCCGTGTTCGCCCGCAGCACCGACTACGCCCGCACGAAGATGTGCCTGCAGCTGGTGCTGACGGGCCTGTTCCCGCCCCAGGCCGAGCAGGTCTGGAACAAGAATCTGCCCTGGCAGCCGATACCCACGGTATACGAGGCGCCCAAACGCGACTGGCTGATGATACCCGAGGAGTGCCCGGAGTATCTGCACGAGCGCAACAAGATCCAGTGCGCCATGTCCAAAGAGCTCAAGGGCTACGACGAGTTCCTGGAGAAGTTGACCTCGCTCACGGGCAAGGACATGACCGGCCACAATCTCACCGAGGTCTACAATCTCTATCACATCCTGACGGCGGAGACCCACCTGAACCTGCCGATCGCCGACTGGGCCAAGGACTACTATCCGCACGGCAAGATACTCGAGGTGACCAACAAGTGGTACGAGATGTTCAGCAAGACGAATCGCATGCGTCGCCTGAACGGCGGCAAGCTGCTGCGTCAGATCATCAACCACATGGACGCGAAGATCGCCGAGGTGGCCGGAGGCGACAAGGCCTACAACGTCTCGCTGTTCAGCGGCCACGAGACCAACGTGGCTGCGGTCCTCCAGGCTCTCGGCATCTACTATCCCCACGTGCCGGCCTACAGCAGCGCCGTGATAATCGAGCTGAAGCGTAACGTCGACACCGATGAGCACTTCGTCGAGGTCATCTACCGGCGCGGCATCCCCAACGACCATCAGACCGTGCCCATACCCGGCTGCGACCCGATCTGCCCGTACGACAAGTTCGTCGGGCTGCTGGGGCACGTCACCCCGACGACGGAGGAGCTGGCCTGCGACAAGGACGCGCCCTTCGAGACCAACGAGGTCGAGCATGTTTGTTGAAAAAAAAAAAAAAAAAAAAATTAGAAATGGAGTGATTGTGTAGAGGGTGTGAATGTTATCGATGTACATTTAATTAGCTTGTGGATGATTGGTAGTGAATATATAGATACTTGTAAATTTAAACGAAACAACGACAATTGTGATCATGTAAAAACTATACTTTTTATGTAAAATAATAATATCTGTAGATATCATAGAGCAAATATTTTAAAACATTTGGATAACTCGACAAAAATATCACAACTTTTAGACGGATTATGCTACTTGTAAATTGATTCAATGAATAAATTGTATCTTTAAATTTTCTAAAAATTATTTATCTTTTTATTATTACAAATCCTACGAATCTATAGCTGACGTATCTGTGGTGAGTATTCTTTGAATATCTTTGGGTTCTAAGTTTTGGAATAAACACATCATCTCCTCGTCGGAAGGTAAAACAGGATCGATGAGCTTCGTGTACTCGTCGAGAGGGCACATTTCTTCGCAATTTTTTAATTTCAGGGTACTCAATTTCTTGGGAAATCCGGACCACATTGACAACTAAAGTATAAATTCAAAAATATTACAATTCGGAGAATTCAAATATTTTATTACGATTTACCTTGACGTAATGTTTGTCCGAATCATCGCTGTACTTTTCGAGCATTATCGCCGAGCCGTAATCGGGCAACTCGGCTAAATCCAAATCGTGAGCTCGAGCGAAGGCGTGCAAATTTTTATCGTGCGAGCTGTACAGATAAATTTTCCTCCGATTGGACTCGTCGAGGGATTTTCTTATGTTTTCCAACATTCGCCGCACGAAAGTTCCGCCGTTCAATCGTTTCAGATCTGAATTGTAAGACAAAGTCTCGAAGTGAAATTTCGTGGCCCTTTGGAGTTTTGCGTAGATGTCGTCGTTGTACCATTGCGGTAGATTTAACTTCAAATTTTTCTGTTAAATGAAAAAATACGTGAGAAATTATGTAAGCAAATATTTCATAAACAAAGAGTCACATCAAACCTGTATAAATAAGGCATTGTAAATGCAAAAAAGATCGCCCAAATCGAACTTTTGTCCATAAATGTTGCCAACGATATTCGTGACCTCCTCGTGTTCCGCTACCAAAGGTTTCAATTCCGTCGAATTTATCAGATCATCTAAATATTTTTTAAATCTACAGAAATTTCAAACAATTTTTAACTGCAAAGGAAAATTTCGAGAACTCGTACATACACTCACTTTACGCAGTCGCGCGGCTTGTTCAGTACGTCGAGAGGTCTCGGATCGGTAAAAATATTGATCGGCATCCAGTTCAAATGCTCGTTCCACCTTAATTCATCAGCTGGAGGAAAAAGCGCGGCCAGAACCAAGGCCAAGGAATTTTTCGTGCGACTCGTGCCCGACGAGTGCGCGTAGACGTGCTCGGGTCTGTACAGCTTGGGCAGGAAACGATCGTACGTTCTACGCAACATTTGACCGATCTCGTACTCTTGCATCATGCCACGCTGCGAAAAATAAAAATTATCGAATTATTCCGCTTGAATTTTCACAACAGTGTACAATTATAGCATCGAACTATATACATTTGTCAATTCACCGTAACCCCAAGGGTCGTAAGAAGATGCGTTGCTGACCGCTTGCAGCATCCTCGATTCGCAGTCTATCGGTGTTCTCTCGCCATGCCTAAATAACTGAAAAAAAAATTCGATTACACTTTTGAAGCTGTAAATTACAATCAACACCGTCGTGATACTCACTACTTGAATCAGATCTAACTTATAATTACTCTCTACGGTGTCACAGCTGACCACATAACTCGTGCAGCACAGTAAAAAAATCACGACGAAAGACATTATTGCTTCGCGCGTCTTTGCGATCCATCAGATTCGATTTGACAACTGGAAGCTAGATAGCTGAACTGCGCGAATCCAGAAGAGCCTCGAACGAGCTGCTAAAATCTAATCTAGAACATATATTTATTTTAGCAATTGATGACGAACGTGGCGGAGATCAATTGATGCATTTGTCGAATGTTGATGCTATTCGAGCTCGCGCTCGCGTATAGCTGATAACGCATTGGAAGAATGCCGGAATTGTTTTTTTCCTGCCAACAACATTTTAAATTTACTCCTTTTTAATTGCGAACGATTGACCTCGCAAGCAATTAGCAGCCATTTATTTAGACTTTCATCGGCTGACCGAAGTACTGTTTTTTCAATTCAATTGACCAGAGTTTCGTAAAATGATTGTTCTTTTGATTGAAAATATAACAATTAATAGAATAGATTACTCGAAAATATCGATACATTTTAAGCGTGACTGAAAAAATTTGATAGTTTTGTAATGGATAAAGAACGGGTAATTTGAACAGGCATCTTTACCCGAGCCGCAACTCTAAACTTAGCATTAAACTACTCAAAACTTGTAGCTTATACACGGAAAAATTTGAGCAAAGAACTCAATTGTTTAAACAAACAATTTCATTTTTAATATAACTGATAGTTATTTACTTTTTTGATATTTTTCCGATTGTAATACCAGTAGCTCAGGAGATACTTACGAAGCGAGTAGCAAGGCGTGGTCTCCTCGTCGAATTAACATAATTTTCGATACCATCTAGTTCCACTAATGACTCCACCCATACACACGTATTTCTCTATTATCTTTATTTCATCAATCAATACTCGTTTGAAAGTGTAAGATCTCTCTAAGCGATGTATGACAAGGACTTGATTAATTGAACTTTGGATTTGTGTCAAGCATTTTTTAAGAATTTTATTTCACAAAAGTAACAATTAGTATTTTTATATCCACATATCAAAAATTATAATGAACAAATTTATACGGCTAAGTACATAAATACAATCATTTGCTTTACACAAGCGTTTTACGGTGCATTGTAAGTATGTAAACGTTACTGTGAGAACAATCTGTTTTAATTATCTTTTGACGATTGATTTATATTGCTTCCTCATAGAGGAAGCTTTGTGACGGACCGATTTTCGACATTCATAACCAATAATCGTAGAGTACTTTTACATATATATTCTTAAACTAGACCGAATTGCTGACACATGTCTGTATGTGTGTGTGTGCGTGTGTTGGGATGTGCGGAGTGATATCTCGATAACGGTAGTTCGTATCGTTACTGTAGATATCTCATTTTATTCGTTTTAGTTGATTCTGAGCGTTCGTTACAGTTCATTCTGAGCAGTAACATGGACAGATCATTGTGTTAAAATTTCAGGGTGATAAAATTAATGGTTTTTTCCTAAACGTTTCCGCAGCGGTTTTTTTTCGTGTTCTTTTAAAGCAATTGTAGCAGACGACACTGGGTGGCAACAAATTATAGAAAATTTTTTTTATATAGTATAAGGTCAATACAGTATGTATAAAAAGTTTCATTAGGATATGACATTTTATTCTATTACAAATAAATCTTTGAAAAAACATTTTTTCTTTTTAATTTGGAGGAGGGAGGTCCCCTTAAAAGTAAAAATGGAACATGAAAAATTAGGAAAACAATATTTCAGAATGGAAAAATTTCGGAATGAAAACATTTTAGAAAAATTAAAATTCGGAATCCGTGAGTGAAAAATGGTATAGTCTAATTTTTCCACTTAAAATTTTGTGAATTACGAAAATTTTTGATTCCGAAATAAATATTAGGAATTATAAATGTTTGGAATGTGTGAACTTCGGAAAAATATATTCATTCCGAACACTAACAATAACAATATCATTCCAAAATGTGAATACGGCTCGTCCCAATGTGCCTTGTTAAAGTCTACTCGATAGAAAAACCGTTTGGATTGCCGCCCAAAGTCTATGAAAAATCGTCTTTTTTTTAATTTTGCAGTATTGGCTACTCTCATTAGTGTCAAATTCGCTTTGAAAGACAGCTTTCTTTTGATTAGTCATTTATTTGGAATACCAGAGTAAACTCAAAAGGCACAGAACAACGATACATGGTAGCAGCAAATCCTTGAAAGTGGGATTTATCACAAATCATTTGGTGGCTTCAAATTTCTCGTGATGCAAACATGTCTAGTGTGATATAATAATAATACAGTTTAATATTCTAAAAATTTACGGAAATTTATTATGGAAGTATAAAATAATAACACACAAAAAGTCCTACCTAACCGAGTCACTGTTGCCTTCCATTACTTGCTTGATTGTACGTATTCAATCAAATTAAATTTTCACTATGTATCTAGCAAAAGAAAATGTTTAAGGTTAAGCGTCTCAAATAGCCGGCACTGTATCTCGATTTAAACAATGGAGTTGTCCTAATTTTTCGTTTATAATTTGTTAACAATTGCTCGTCGATGAAAATTTCACTCCGCACTAGCGAGTCAATACATCACTCATATTATATATAAAGTTATAAAAGTGATCTCGCGACTGCCTTTGTTCGTTGGTAAAATTTTCCCTCTGTACTGACTACCGTATCGATACAAAATCACAGTTCACAGTTGCACACGCGTGTCGCTTTGTTCTCTGCATCTATAACATTCTGCCTACAGATTCCGCGAAAATCACTCCTAAGATGCTCCTGCTACGCTCGCGACTACGTTAAGATAAATAAACATGTAAGAATTAGTCAATACACGTCTGATACACTACGCACAAACGAAGGTCGATGAGCATTTTTAACATTCGAATATTATGATATTCCGAAAAAATTGACGCGAAGAAGAATATTTGACATAAATGTGAATGAAACTTTGCAAGCAATTGTTTAAAATAAATTTCGATTTCATCGATATTAGAAGAATTGTAAATTGAATTATCTTTATGTATTAATTTTCCTTTTTCAATGAGAGTTCTACATAAGTTTTCAAATAAACTTTACAGATAATTTGCATTCAATTTTTTTGAAACTCTACTCTATAGCATAATAAAATCAAATCGGTATTAAGATTGATCGTATTGCAACGAAAATTGTTCATTATCTAAAAAGAAGTATAAAAAAGAGTGTAAATAGACATTTATTCTACCGATAAAAGTCAACGCCAAGTACGTCATTTCTATTATAAAATAATCAAACAAATCGCAAGACGGAAATGAAAAATTTCGATGCTCGAGTGTTTCGTGACAAAAATATGCGGAACGTCGCGCGATAGCTTAAAAAAGAAAATAATTCCACGAGCCGTGCGTGGCATTCTCCAATTTATCGATCGAGCAAATCTGAATATAAACACGCAGTGCAGTGCAATTGATCTATGCCGCGCACGCATTCGTCACCAATGGCTAAAATAAATATGTGCGCTCTAGATTACATATTTCAACGCGATCGCTCGTGAGATGCCTTTTTAGATTCTTCAATTATTCCATTGCTATTGATTGATATGTAATGAAAAAATCCAATTGAATTTTCAAATGTTATTTCGTCGAATTTATTATCAACCTCGGAATATTTACATGAACACTTTACTTGCTACTCAATAAATAATAAGAATATATCATTATTCTATTACTTTACATTATATCACTATAGAAAATAATAAAATTGGTAATTTTTTTGCAATTCTGTACATGAAACCCTTAAAAATTAAACTCAAGTTACACATTAGTTTCTAAGCAATGAGCATAAGTATGTAAGTAAAAAACTATCGAAAAGCTACAAAGGATTTATATTAGTGTTTTAAATTACGTGTAAATTTCCTATATAGTAAAAATCGTTGCCTCGCTATCTCACGACGGCCAACTCACACTTTCCATCGTTTTCATATATCAAAAGTCTGTACAGATATCAACACACAATTATTTTTTCAGTAAGTTTTGGCCTCAACGGCGAGGGCGAAACTTTCGATCTCGCACTCGTTGGTGCCTCGTAGAATCCGGAAGTAGCCATCCTCGCCCCATTCGCGCCCCCAAGAGTTGGCGACTCGCTGTTGAGAAAAGATAAATAAAAAATATTAGGATTGACGGTATAATTATAATCGTAGTTTACCCAAAAAGGAATGTCGCTTACCCAAAATTTGATGGGGCTGCCGTTGAAAGCCGAGGGCTCCTCGCCCCAGCCGATTATTCGAACCGAGTGATAATCGTTGGCATAGTGTTCGGACAGGATCGAATGCTTGTAGATGCCAGACTCGTAATTGAAGAAGTCCTGATAGACCCTCATGGTGGCCTGGACGGGCCCGTACAGCATGATCTCGTGCATCATGTCGTGCTCGGTTCGCACGCGGAAAGCCGGCCCGGTCTTGTAGAATTCATCTCTCAGCTCGTACGACTGAGAATTTCTGGCTCGGCAATTGAGCTCGGACAGTGTTCCTCGGCGTCGTTGCAGCATGCACTTGTCGCTCTCGCCCGTCCACGGGTAACACTCCTCGTCCGTCAGTCTATAGAAAAAAGTTTATTATTAACGTAAATTAATTAACGTAAATTATAAGACTAAATATAAAACGCCTGAATACATACCCGAATTTCCTGACGAATGTCCAGGCGACGTCGACGTAGCCACCGTCGCAGGCCCTCTGATACCTGTTGTTGCACGAGAGCAGATGCTGAGCACTGAGCTCGACTCTCTCCGCGCCCTCGCTGGCGATCGCGAACCTGTCCGAGGTGACGTCGGCCGTGGAGATGGCCCACGAGGCGGCGCACCAGCCCTGATCGCGTATGCCCGCTACGTAGCCGGGCCACTTGTGACGCGCGTCGAACTCCTCGGGCAGGTCCTCGACGTCGTAGTCGCGCTTGAAGGGCGCCGCGTGCACGTGACACATGGACAGGGTCGGATTGAGGGTGCCGGTCTTGCGCTTGATCGCCTCGTTCAGGGTGTAGCCCCAGAGCTCGGAGTAGTTGCGCGCGATCCAGCCCGGATTCTCGAGGATGTTGATGCGGTCGATCACCTCCTGGTCCATGACGCAGCGGTCGCGCGACGTGCCGCTCGGCTCGCACAGGATCTCCGAGGTGCCGTTCAGCGAGGAGCATTTGCTGCGATTACATATATACATACGATGTAAAAAAAGTGAGCACACGGTTAAAGTACAGAAAGTTCTTTGCCTTCGGACGAATTCAGACTCGTGCGAAAGCGCGAAAACTATAACGTAGTTTGAATTAATTTCTCAAGATTTAAAGAGAAATTATTTAATTGAATTTTACATATATTGAGAATTTAATTTGTTTAATTCAAATTAATTTTTCCTTTCCCAATTTAATGAAAATTTATTTTTATCGAATCTTTGCTTTGACTCATACGATTATTTTCACTTTGTCACTTGTAGATTTACAGATATAAAGGTATTCGCCATCTGGTGGTAGAGGCCGGATTTAGTTTTGATGGAATTCTTATACTTTTTTTGGTGTAGTTAACGCAACAAATAAATCAGTATTATAAAGCATTAATTTTTTATCGTTGTATTAAAATTTGAGTAAAGATGTAAATCCTTCTCGTTCATTTTTGCGTTAAAAATATTGTATACGATTGAATTTTTTCTGACTCTTTTGTGAAATTAATGATTAATAAATTGAATCAGTTCTACTACATCGATCTTCACCAAAGATTTCACGTAAAAGTACCTCAAATTAAATTAAGCATCGCAGTTATTCAGTTATTTTAATTTTGATTTCAATCTATGCTTCGAATCTGCATTAAATGTAAGGTTTTTCTCAACAGTCTGCAGCCGAGCTCATATTATTATATTATTTATCGACGCCACGTCTCAGAGTCAGCTCGCGATTTATCTTCGATCGTGAAAATTAATTAGAATTATATATAGATTCTCACCAGTGATTGCAGTTGATCTTGAGCGTATCGCCGTGAAGATAGGTTCGCCCGTTGTGATAGCATTCTGTAAGACGAAACGCGTAAATGAGTTATTTTTTTTCATTGTTTCTGTGTCAAGTTCAATTGTACATCCGCCCGCGCTATATAAATAGCTCGCGACACTCACGACCCAGATGAAGATCGCCCGGCCTGGAGAAGGCCTGCTCGTTCAGACAGTGCGAGTAGTAATCCGGACAGCAGTCCTCGTCGGCCGACCGGTTCCTACAGAAATCGTCGCAGTAGCAGAGCGTGCCCAGGATCGGCACGCTGCACTCGTCCTGTCTACCAGGGCAGCAGTTGTGCTGCTGGAAGTAGCGCGAGCAGTAGGGCCCCTCGAGGCCGGTGTAGTCGGGCCTGCCGCAGAGGCCCTCCTGGCTCAGGAGCAGCACCAAGAAAGCGATCGCAGGCAGTAGCCACGATATTCGACGATTCTTATCCTTGCTCGACCTGCAATTGCGTATAAGTACTTTGTGGTAATTATTTATGCATAGGAGGGAGTACGATTTGTCTCGTATATTACGAGTGACAGATCGGATTGTAGCTGTATAGTATACGAGCGATTGACACGGAGCGCGAACCGATCTCGCGTCGATCGGTATGGGTGAAAAAGTCTCGCAGTACTGAGAAAACGAACTCTAGCGAATTTATATATAGTATATCTCGCAACATTATTACCTACAGCTCTCGCGCTATCAGTCAGTGCTATAAGTTAGCGGCTATTAATCTTCGACTGGCAATGACCTGCCCGCCGCCACCGCAGCCACCTCCGAGTCTATTGTATGCGCACACGATATATAAGTACTAGTCAGCCTCTCTCGCGTGTCTAGGCATTTTTTTTCTTCTTCGGTGTCTCATACTATGTGCATTGCGAGGCGCACCGATATACCGACGACGACATCGGGTGGACGTGACTGCAGGCGTCTCTCCCCTCGCTCGCGCACGCGTGTGTCTATCTGTCACTTTTTATACTTAAAATACGCCGAGCGCGTGAAACGTTCATTTATTCAATATATTTAGCGGTTAATGCGGCAATAATTATCTCTCTCTCTCTCTTTCGATGTGGAGTGCACCATTGCGCAATTATCATCGCACCTAGGTTTTTTTTTCGTCAATAAATATAGCTACACATATAAAACTCGGCCTAGCGCGCTCTTTTTCTCGGAAACTTTTAGCCGCGTCTAGAGTACATGTATCGATAAAAATCGCATATAAATCGTTATGCCGCGCGCGCGCGCGCGCCGATAATGAATATGCACTCGAGGCTTATAGTGCACTAATAGGTAAAACGTTACAAGATGCGCGCCGATAATGACAATTTTCAATAACAGATGTATTCGCAGCTGCTCGTTGTGGCGTATACACACATCACTCGAATGTAAGATTCTTGCCTTGCATACGAACGCAAATTGATTGACGTGTACGAGAGTCTAGTTTATGACACATAGTACATAAATCGAAAAATTATTAAAGTAATACATCAGCAGCGGCCTGAGTGTCCCTTATGTAATATTTACTCCAGTTCTCATATATGCCGAGCTTCATCACACACACACACACACACACACATTACATATAGTTTTATATAATGCGCGCGCGTCGAGAGTCGAGAGATAAGAAATTCATTGTCTTGGCGCGGCGATGACGACTACAAAGCGCTATGTTGCGTATCATTGATTATTATATTGTTTTATATGCGAGGTATCGAATCACACGCGAATTATATATTTTTGTTTATAGAAATCCGATCGAGTGCCGAAAACCTTTCTGGGCCCTTATCTCGGCTCCGCGAGATGAATCAAGTTCGGATGGACTTTTTATTGCGCTCGCGCGATCGAGACACACGAATGCGGTGCATTGCACCGTCGACTGCTGCCGCCAAGCGCGTAACCGAATCAAATTTGTGTATATATATAAAATATCGCGCGCCGATATTAAAAAGCCCCCTCGTCGTACGCCGTCGAATTTTATGTACGTAGCTGCTGCTGCTGCTGCAGCACTCGTATTCCGAGATGAATGCATAATATCGTAATATACGCGCGTTACGGGATAAATCACGAACGATCGCCTTCGTGGAAGATCAAAGCGCGGTTTACATATGTGATATACCCTGCGCGCAGATCTCTGCGGCGCGGCTCTCGGTGCGACGATATAATGCATATTAATATACATATACACTGCTGTTAGTGTTACTCAATGACACACACACGCACCACACCAGACGAGGCTGGGGCCCAAGGAAGAAAATCATGACATTTTTTTACCAACAGCAGCAGCAGCAGCAGCAGCAACAGCTCGAAATGAAAACGTCTTTCGCTCTGAGCGCCTCGAACACAAGTGGTAATTAAATTTTATATGTCCGCGTATATATGCACTCGTATGGAGACAAGAGTGACAATTGTTTATACCCGTACAGCGTACTGTAGCACATATAGCCAGGGTCCGGCCGCGAGATCGAGTAAGTAAAAAAAAGAAACAAACAGAGATATACGTTATGCTAATGTGCGTATGTACGTCTCGCGCGCGCGAGAACAATAATTTCATCATAGTTTCGTCTCTCTCTCTCTCATTCTTTCTTCTTCTTTTTCTTCTTGTTTCGGATCGCGACGCTATTAAACCGCGCGCGCACATGACTCTCTCTCGAGAGAGAGAGAGGCAGTGTATACATGCCGCGTATGACTCAGACGACCCGGTATTCCTTATCGCGCGCGTCTCTCTCATATGCATAGTTATGCGCTCGCGAGCGTGGATTATAATCCTCTCTCTCTCTCTCAGGCGTGAATCTCGATGACGATGATATCGTAAGAAGGAAAAATCACCGAAATAAAAATGTTAAAAATCCGAACTTACGAGGCTTATATACATCGCGTTGATCTCTGCTCGTGCCGCAAGTAATTACATTATTACGATACATCGGCGCGTAATAATCGCGCTAAATCACACGAGGGCTAACGTTACTCGCGCAGCTTTTATTATCGTACATATACACATACACAAAGTCGAGGCATCTCTCATGCTTTAACATTGCGGTTGACCATATGTACCGCGCGCGGCGACGCGATGGTCGCATATATACTCGATCATCATATATAACCCGATGAACATGTAACGCACTTAATCTACATGTTCACTCGACGAGGTGCGAAAGTGTAACACTTCGAGAGAGAGAGGCGCAGACGCAGACGACGATATAACGTAATAGCTTATGGCTGCAACTTATTATGTATTCTGGAAATTATTAATCGTTCGCGGGCGCGCGCGCGCGAGTCGAAGAGCACATCCGCGCGCCTGAAAATCGACTTTATCGAATCGCAGCGATTGGCTCATTTAAAACGAGTATGATGATCGTATCGGCTGAATTAGCGACGAACATAAATCTCTCTCGCGCGCGAGTGTACAGACATGGGAGAAACGATCTGTCAATATACCCGCGCGACTCGAGCAATCGGCTAACGAATATGTTAACGATTAAAAATCTCCCGTGTTCCAGGCTGCGCTTTTTATTTTTCATTTATTTTAATTTTTTTTTTTTTTTTTTTTTCAGTCGAGAGCCCCGCTGCATAGCTGTACATTGTATTATATAGTTGCAGTGACAAGACGCGTTAGTCACGATCGCGCGTCCTATATTAATGCTGCAGCGCGGCCCTATAGATCGGCGCCGAGATGTTTCCAAGCGAATCATCTATACTTATACATACACTCTCATTGGTAGGCGATCGCGCGTCAATATTTAACCAACTCCGTGCCGCTCCGTGTTTGCCTATATATGTACGCACACGCGCTATACTTACTAATAAACACGCGCTGCAGCTACAAAAAAAAAACTGAACTCGATCTGTCGCTGCGCGAAGCCACAATTCAAATTGATTAAATTGTTTGTACATACACACACGTATACGTCGAGGCGCGCACGTGAGCGAGCTGGGCGCATTATCGCGGCACTGCAGCTTGGCTTTTACGCGAAGTAGAGTGGACAGCTGATCGAAGTTCGTGGCAATAATTTAGCAACGACGATGTGTGCGTTCCAATTTCGCGCGCATAATCTAATTCTCGGGAGGGAAAAGATTTTCGCGACTCTTCTGCTTTCCTTCCACCGAATCCATATTATTATCGCGACTGTACTCCGTTGTATATTGTTGCGCGCCGTCGCGGTACGATCGTCTGGCGTGTAGCTTATAGGCCACGAGTGTGCTGCATACTCGTGTAGCTGTTGTGTACTCGGCCACGCGAGATAATATCCGTATCAAAACAAAAGTGCACACACGACGTGGTGGTGCCGCGCAAAGAGAGAGAGAGAGAGAGAGACCCGTATAAATTACACCGTGCCATAAACGCCGGAAGAAACCGAGAGAGAGAGCTACAGAAAAAAATAAATGAAAAAAAATAAATAAAGCGATTGCGCCGACGAGGAAAAAAAAAAGGTTTTTTTTGCCCTCCCCCCCATGTTCGAACGCATTATAAGCGTGTGCACAGAGCGCGCGGGCCGCAAATGTATCCCACATGTGTGCACACCATCATCGCGCGTATAATATCGAGAAGGAAACGGACCGAAAAAGAGAAATGTACGGAGAGAGAGAGAGAGAGGAAGTCCCAAGAAGCGCACACGAGCACGTCCTGCGACGTAACGGCAAGATCTATTATGCGACAGGGCGTGTTACGTATAGGTATACACGATGCTATCCTCGCCGCGCACCGATTTATTATATGTGCGTACGTTCGGAAAGGAGCAAAAAAAAAGTAAACATCTGCATCTGCCGCCCATGAAAGCGCGTGCGTGCCTGTGTGCTGTGTATGTATACGAAAAGGGCAAAGTAAGACTCGGAACTGCTACTGATATAGGTAGCGAGAAAAACATTTTATTTACACGTTATACTCACATGTGTTTTGTTGCTGTAGCGATATCCACCGTGCGCCAATTTGTTTATGAAGAAAAAAATTATCGAGCACTGGCACAAAATCACAGAAAATAACTCACAGGCGACAAAACTGCAAAAAGAAGAATTCACGATCCTATCGCAGAGGACCACAACGAGTTGATACACGGGTGCAAACAAGAAAAGGTAGCGTGCACTTATAACACAGAGCCAGAAACAAAAAAGAGAGAACTGCTGCAGAGCAGAATGTGCTTGCAAGGCGAAAGCCCGAGTCTTACTGACCTGTTGCACTATACAGGCGCGACTGCAGCTACTACCACCACAGCTGCTGCTACTCGGGTATACGAGCGCGCCTATACACAAAGCGGAGGTAGTATAAGCGCGCAAAAACGTTTACCAACAGGTACAGCACATGTGTAGGTATGAGTATGCGTGTGCCGCGCACGACAACGTTTTGCACCTCTCCTGGCTGTGTCGTATTATATACAAAATCGTCTCTCCCCGTCTCCGTCTCGCATATATACGCGACGACTACGTACATACATATTTGTGTACATATTTGTGTATTTTTACGTCGGTGGCGTAACGTTTTTAACCCAACGCTCTGTGCTGCCCCGAGAATTTTTCGTCGTCGTCGTCGTCGTCCTCGCGAGATTTTTGTCGATTGTCGAAAAGCCAGTGGTAACATGCCCAGAGGCGCCCGCGCTGTCATCGACATTTTTTGCATACCTTTTCGACGCCTTTACAATATTATTGAATACAAGCCCAATAGTCTTTTCCTCGTTCAAGGCTCGCGTTACATTGCGCCGGCCTTTTTAAAACGCGATCTTTCGCAAACTCGAAGAGATGATAATTACTCGCGAGAGGACCTCGGCGCTTTTTTTTTTGCGCGCGCGCGTAAAGACTCAACCGGTTATGTATTATTATGTGTTTATACTAGAGAGAGATCGATTATGCGACACCGAAAATTTTATGTGCAGCCGTGACTAATCGTTGATAAGGCGCGGGGAAAAAAGATTTGCCGCAAGGAGTCGAATATATTCTCGAAAACTCGTTGTCTTAATAAATTATCTCTAATGAGCTGATACGTATTCCGAAAAAAAGATTCCTCTTCTCCCGAGTTCGAAAATATATAGTTGATTAGAAAAGATAGAATGGCTAGGTATAAGTGTGTGATTTCGAGACTCGCGCGCAGCTGCTTCTGCCTAGACATGCCACTTATACCTAAAAAACTCGGTGGAGTGGGGATGAGCATCGTATATACGCACACAAGACGTCGAAAAACGGCCTAGACGACGCGCGCTCGAATACGCGTTCATGCGTGTGTATGTGTGTGTGTGTGTATGTGTGTGTTGCGCGGCTCGGCCTATCTATTTGTGTGTATTTGGTAAATTCCGCCACTCCACCATCTCGGCGCCGTGGCTTAGTTGGTTAAAGCGCCTGTCTAGTAAACAGGAGATCGGGAGTTCGAATCTCCCCGGAGCCTAGTGAAAAAAATGACGTCCAGTGGCCAATGGAGTCATTTCTTTTGGCCGCGTCGCGCCCCGATAAAATTGATCGCGGCGTGCACACTTTTTACGTTCGTGACTACTACGTCGTAAAGTTTGGTGGTCTATGCGGAGGCACGTCGATATCTCGGCGCCGTGGCTTAGTTGGTTAAAGCGCCTGTCTAGTAAACAGGAGATCGGGAGTTCGAATCTCCCCGGAGCCTAGTGAAAAAAATGACGTCCAGTGGCCAATGGAGTCATTTCTTTTGGCCGCGTCGCGCCCCGATAAAATTGATCGCGGCGTGCACACTTTTTACGTTCGTGACTACTACGTCGTAAAGTTTGGTGGTCTATGCGGAGGCACGTCGATATCTCGGCGCCGTGGCTTAGTTGGTTAAAGCGCCTGTCTAGTAAACAGGAGATCGGGAGTTCGAATCTCCCCGGAGCCTAGAAAAATGGTGTCTAGTGGTTAGTGGACACATTTTTTTTGCTTTCGCGGCGCGAACATATAAGTACTTACTACTTGATACTAATTTTTTCGAAAATTTCATGATTCGTGCGTGGCACCAGAGCTACGCATCGCGGCGCCGTGGCTTAGTTGGTTAAAGCGCCTGTCTAGTAAACAGGAGATCGGGAGTTCGAATCTCCCCGGAGCCTAGAAAAAATGTTGTCCAGTGGTTGATAGACACATTGTTTTGCCCTCAGCGCGATTGAATTGAATGATTGCAATCGAAAGAAAACCATATAAATCATCGCATAGCTCATTAAGAGTTCAATCAATAATCACTATTGAAATATTATGTTAGTATCATTAATGTTATTAAAATTGATGATTTAACGAGATACCTCAAAATGCCTATTATTGACCACTTCTAATAGTAATTATCTTCAATAATTGACCGATATAATATCATGCAAAGTTTTATCAAAATTGAACACTACTCTTTCTTAAGATAATTAAATCTAATCATAAATCATTGTAACTGATTAGTGCTCGTCGAACCAATACTGTTTGAATTAATTTTATGCAAAAATGAGTTTAAGTAGATTAATAACAAATTTTACTCGTATACTATTATATCGATGCTGTTAAGGAAAACTAGCACGTTAACATTTAAAAATGTATAGAAACGTGCTACTCTTCCTTAGCAGCGTCGATATGCTCAAAGTAGTGGTCAATAATTGGTCGTGAGTCAATCAATGCCTCGTCCAATATTAACCGCAAAAAAATTTTCAATATTTTTTTAATTTACAGTTATAGGGTTAAAAGTTAACTCAACATATAGGTATAACACACTCAAACGTGTTGGGAAAATATTAAAAACTAGATTAATATTTATGAATACAATTTATGAGTAATTATTGAGAAAACGGTCAATTTTTTGCGGTAGTAATAATTTGGGCGGTTTACCTTACTTACTTTTACATTCATTTAAATTGTCGTCTATATGCCTAAAAGGCATATTTTAGCCTAAAGGCATAATAAAATCATTCTAAACAATTTTGTTTAAAAAAACTGTTTTATTATAAATTCATATTGATGCTAGTAAACCATTACTTTGCACAGCGCATGCGTAAAATGATGCAGTTTGTAGCCATTTATAAACGTAATTTTATGGCTGCGACGTACTTTCCATTTGTTTATACGCGTTTTTCGCTTAGATAAATTATTAAAATAACGTGGCAACTCAGTACATATGAAAGTACGTCAAAAAACAAAAGTTTTCAGATGTTTGAAAGGTAATTGGTCAAGTAGACGCCAAGTTATTAATATGTAGCGCTATTAGCTTTACGGCTAGTCGTAAGGCGCCGTGGCTTAGTTGGTTAAAGCGCCTGTCTAGTAAACAGGAGATCGGGAGTTCGAATCTCCCCGGAGCCTTGAGATGTAATGTGTCTAGTGGGTAAGACACTTTTTTTTTCTTTCGTGGCACGCACCTATTTTTTCGGCGCTACTTTTCGTACATTTTACAGTGTACACGCTTACCAAAAAAATACAAAATGTTAGATTTAAACTTTTATGTTTTAAAATAGTTAATACCAGAGTTTTTATACTTTATAAAAATAGTATGCACTGAGTAAAAGATTTGGTTGAGTCAATAAATATATTTTATTGAAATAAAGCATTGTTTACATCTATTCTCAATTTGTCTAATTTCTTTCTCGAACTTGTAGCAGGTGATATCTTTGTGAGCATCGTTTACTGGTTTTTGGTAATAAAAGAAACGATGTTTAAGTCTGCATTTTCTTTTTAATCCGTCACAGGCGTTATCTAATCGACTATTTTGAAGGGCTGTTTATTGATAATTACGAGCAAACGCCACTTGTGCACAATTTCCTTTAAGGGTTTTTTCACTATCTAGTTCTATTTGTCAAGAAACGGCACAATTATGACGATTATGAGCCTAGAAAATTATAACTTTTATTATTTTTTATTTTTCGTATTGCATACTTCTTTGGTTTTGCTTGTTTGCGCTTGCGTGCCTATTCATAGTTCATTTCATTCAAAATTTCTTTTCTTTCGACGTTTGAATAATTTCCATTTTTACTTGATTGTTTAGTTCGGGCAGCAGAACCATTTTTTTTACTTTAATAAAAAAACCAAGACTAGCATCGCGAGATGACTGACCGGACTAGAATTTATTTTTTTTTAAGGTCATTTTTCAGACAGCACACTCAAACAAAACCTCTATTTAACCTAAAATTAAGCTCAGTAAATGTTTTTCTTTAAGGAGATCCGTACCTCAGCCCAAAAATCGAAATTTCCAGTTTTCTGAAACTTCTAGTGAATATTTCTCTAAAAGGCTCTATGGCGACCTTAAAAACATCAAGATGAAGGTCGCATAGAGCCTTTTAGAAAATATTCACTAGAAGTTTCAGAAAACTGGATCAAAATTTCAATTTTTGGGCTGAGTACGGATCTCCTTAACGGTGGCGCCCCTAAAATGACCTTGAAAAAAAATCCATATTTTAAAGTGAAATTTCCCGTTTTTCCAAATCTGCAATAAAAAGGGAGTTACACGTGAAAAATCGATTTTGGTTCACTGTAGCTTTAAGGTTACGTTGAAGGTCAAATTCAAGGTCACTATTCAATTCCTTATTAAAGATCAAAAATACGTTGGATAGGAGGTTTTCGATTCTTTTAAGTGTTCGAGTTTTTTTAAGTGAGACTTTAAAGGGTTTCCATGTTTTGTCGCATCTTGTATGTTTCTATTTTCTTTGAAACTTCCAACCTACCTATGCGGGAATATTTAAAGCAAATTTATTCAGAAAAGGGCTTCAATAAAAAAAACGGCTATTTTAAAATAAGGTGTTAAAATTTATTAAAAATAACTTTGATGTATTCTCTCAAACATAGTGTGCTTTTTTGATAGCCACTTGTTAGTTGTTTCTGCGTAGAGAGGAGTTGAATTTTTCAGATGATCAACTCGGATGTTAATTAGTTTGTTATTTACATGATTATTTAGCAACCTTACAACTATGAAATGCATCCACTTAGTTTCTACGTATTCTAACGCATGAGAACATCACCTAATACTAACGCTCGAATGACAGTTCGCTCATAGATATCAATCGCATACTATCATTAGGAATACTTCTGTCTTATAAAGTAATCTCGAAAACCTTTTTGTCCCTTAGGGGTGCGGAAAATACGCCATCTAGATAGAGGTCCGAAACTAAAATAATTTAATATTTAATTAAATATCGAATAAATATTTAATTACTTTAATAAAATCTAAATATTAAAAAAATGGAATATTGGAAACTAATGATATTTAACTTCTTTAATGAAGCTCTGTGTAAAGTTTAAAATTAGTTTTTACAAGAGTTTTGGGATCACTATAAAGTATATTTTTAAACCCATCTCAAAATTCTTACATACATCTACCTAAACTCATAGACGGTTGAACGAAAAAATAATTATGATATTTATGATATTTATTAAATGAAATTTAGATGATTTCGAAAAATATGTAATTAATTAAACTAAGTATTTTTTCATTATATTCAATTTATTTCATTATACTCAACAAAATATCTTTGTGCGAATATATTTATCATAACATTGAATTGATAATGTATTTAATTCTCTCAATCCAGAATGTAATTTAATAAATATAATGTAATTTAATATTTCAATAAAGTAATTATAATTAAAAATGAATATTTTTATTATATATTTTTATTTGTTCGAAATAAATATTTTATTCAAATTCATGTGGATGAATAGAGAAATGGATTTTGTTGAGTCAATTAAACGAGTTTTCCAAAACTACTTGATATTTATTCATGATTTAGATAAATATTTTGTTCAATCCAAAAATTAAATGATTTAATTGACATAACTAATTATTTCTTTGAATTTATAGTAAATAATTAATTGGTTAAAATACAATTTTGTTAGCTCAATTAAATTTTTTTCAATAAAATATATTTATTGACTCAACCAAATCTTTATCTCAGTGCATACTTATACTTTTATAAAAGTATAAAAACTCTGGTATTAACTATTTTAAAAACATAAAAGTTTAAATCTAACATTTTGTATTTTTTTGTTAAGCGTGTACACTATAAAATGTACGAAAAGTAGCGCCGAAAAAATAGGTGCGTGCCACGAAAGAAAAAAAAAGTGTCTTACCCACTAGACACATTACATCTCCAGGCTCCGGGGAGATTCGAACTCCCGATCTCCTGTTTACTAGACAGGCGCTTTAACCAACTAAGCCACGGCGCCTTACGACTAAGTCGCGCTAATAGCGCTACATATCAATAACTTGGCGTCTACTTGACCAATTACCTTTAAAAACATCTGAAAACTTTTGTTTTTTGACGTACTTTCATATGTACTGAGTTGCCACGTTATTTTAATAATTTATCTAAGCGAAAAACGCGTATAAACAAATGCGTCGCAGCCATAAAATTACGTTCATAAATGGCTACAAACTGCATTATAAACAATTTAATTAACATAAAAACTATACTACATCATTGTTTAGGTTATTACCTTTAGAATGAGATGTCGATGAGCTCGATCGCACGAATACGAGCCAAGTTACAGAGGTTAAAAGGTAAAAAAGCTCGTGACATTTGAATATTCTTACGAGATCAAGTCGACGAGTTGACGGATTTATACGTTTTTTGAGTCGCTGAAACCGAATTTGAAGTGAGGTTAAGTTGTGTTCCTTTGAAATCGTTTATTTCAAATTAATTTAAATTAATTAATTTACGCATGCGCTGTGCGAAGTAATGGATTACTAGCATCAATATGAATTTAGATAATAAAGCAGGTTTTTTTAAACAATTAATTTGTCAATACCAAAAAATTGACCAGAAACTCGGTCTGGCGACATTAAAATTAGGTTTCAGTGACCCAAAATACGTATATTTGTCAACTCGCCCATTGGATCTCGTATGAATACTCAAATGTCACCAGCGCCCGGACCTTTATTTGAACTTGATGTCTCCGTTTTTGTAAAAAATAACTCAAAACTAGTTAATGAGTGAATCAATGAATAGCATTTATTATCGGATCTAATTATCATCGAAATAAAAAATATAAGTGTAATTGGAAAAATGAAATTATGATTTTTCTTCCAAGTATACTATTTGATCGATATCGTCCGAGGCATTACGTCATGGCAACGCGACTGCGGTCGCAATTTCCAGAGTCCAAGTCAGCTGCGACTGTGTATCTACGCGGGTAAACGTGTTTCATCATGACGCACATTTAATTATCGTCTCTATCCTCTCATTTTGACACAAGTACCAATTCATGATTCGATATATAGAGCGCGGGCGAGACAATGGGCAATACAGAGAGTAACGTGACAAGTGGCGTGAAGAAGCAAACGGATGCCTCGTCGATTTTATTGTACAAACTCGTCGATTTAAAAGGTATACACTTGTGTCTTTCTCGTTAATTCGTCACATATTATATCGTCGATTTTATTTGTAGGGGGTGGACTGCTGGTCGACATGATGAAGCGTGCCTCGCAAACGAAACAATACGCCGAGCTGGATCACGCCATCAGGACGAAAGTCGAGCCTTACCTGTACAATAAAGGAAAAGGAAAGTGGATACCCATATGCAAAATCGTGCTAATGAGAAACAAAGAGAGAGCTAGACACAAGCTGGTAATATTAGTTGCACCCGCGCACGTGTATAAAGACAAACTACTCTTGCGAAAAATTATTACAGAGTTTATTAGCGAGCGCTACAAAGCAACGAGGACTTAGGGATATTATTTATTGTTGTTTTTCTAGCTGCCTGAGCTGAGGAATATGGAAAAGCCCGAGGAGTACGACATTGACAAAGATTTGGAGGGACAGCCTGAGCCCGACGAGAATACGATTGGTACGTGATTCGACCTCATTAGAATTAGATATAGTCGGATATTGTTTTGCCGCTTGTGAATTTACAACAGCCCATCTGTCGATGGAATCAAAAAGCTCATACTCGAAAATGACACTTTGATCACGATAGATTTTGTTGCAATATAAGACGAATTCAGTGATATTAATTTTTAAATTTTTCTGAAACAATATAATTCATTTTTAAAATCAATGAGCCGCTGTCAGAAGTGTAAATTCAACAAATATCATTTTTTCAAAAATATGCGTTATATAAAATATTGAACAACCGACGATTATACCTCACAAGAGCAAGTACCGCCTCGTCTGCTGGCGCCTGAATCAGCGCGGCGCCGTGGGCGAGACGATCCTGCACCTGTGCATGCTCCACGCCACGGCCATCCACGCCGACCTGGCCAAGCGCCTGCTGCGCTTCTATCCCAAGCTCATCAACGACATCTACATGGACGACGAGTACTACGGCGAGAATCCGCTGCACATCGCCATCGTCAACGAGGACCCGTCCATGGTCAAGTTCCTCCTCGACAGCGGGGCCGAGGTGAACGAGCGCTGCTTCGGCAACTTCATGTGCCCCGAGGACCAGAAGGCGTCGCGCAACGACAGCGTCGAGCACGAGTGGGTCTGCGTGCAGCCCGAGACCAATTACGACGGGTGAGATATTATGAAATGGAACGATACACGAGATACAGAGAGAGAGAGCGAGAGAGAGAGAGAGAGATTAATCGACGTAGCTGTCTCTGAACACTCACGTTGTATTGTTGCAGTACGTGTACTGGGGTGAATATCCGTTAAGCTTCGCCGCCTGCCTGGGCCAGGAGGAATGCTCCCGTCTCATACTGGCCAGAGGCGCGGATCCCGATAAGCAGGACACGAACGGCAAACACCGTTCTCCACATGCTTGTCATTTATCAAGCTCGCAAGTTACCCTCTATCATATTACTGCAACCATATATAGCCCGCGCGAGCTCTAACTGTTCTTTCGCGCGCGCTACGGGAGTATATGAGCGATTCTGTAAAGAAATCCTTCTTCGAGGCGATTTGAAAACTGTTGTCGTTCGATGCGTTCGATGGACTCGCCGGTAATTGTCCATTGCGGTCTCAGAAGCTAGCCGTTTCTCTGTGCGCTTTACGCATCGTGAATTTTTTTCAATTTCTGACTTTTTTATTCACTCATCATATATGGATAAATCGTCGCTGGAAATTGTTTACTATTCATCAGACGTGGAATGCATAATGCATTTCTTTAGAGACATGATCATGACTTCGTTTTCATTTCACGACTTGTGATTCGTGAATTGAATTTGAGCCACACAAAGATTGTCGAAGAGCAAAGAGCCACTGTTCGTTCTTTTGTTTATTTCTTTTGTCGTCCGTTAGTGGCTCACGTGACCTCTGCGCGTTACTCTGTGTTTTGTTTTGCTATACGCTACACTAAGGGCTACGCGGGACTGATCGCTCATAAGTTCTTGTGCTCTTGAGGCATCGACACAGTTTTTCAAAACATAGAGAGAGCACGGCACAGCGCTCTTTACCGCAGTGCTTCGGTGTTTTATGCAATATATATCAACTCAGAAAAGTTATTGTTTGACGAAATCCAAAGTGAGAAGGATGGAATCCTACTATATGCGAAATCGTGCCATCAGGTAATTTTCATTTTACGAGAGCGAAATCGTAAAATTATAATAGCAACAAAGTACTTGATTCGATTGAGGTTATTTCAGTGTGAAAGAGGAGCCTGGTGCTGCATCGCTCATTCAAAGTGAGTACGGAATGATTGACGAGAGTCCTGATCTTGAAAACTTTCAACTCTTACCGTTTCCACGAGAAGATTCAGTGAGTATTGATAATTATACGTAAATTGTGATGTAATTACACGTAACTCATATTGAATTTTTCGACAGATGCTTCAACAATGTGAATATGATCAAGAAAGTGAATATGACGAAGTGGAAACTGTTGTTGAGTGTAAAGACGTGAAACCCAACGTTAATTTATTGACAGTTAAAAAAACTGACGATTACTATTCAAATTACTTGCAAAATTCAACAAATAGCGATTGTATTGAGACTAAAAATATGATTGAAATAGAAACTGCAGGAGAACAAGAAACTTTCGGCGATACTGAATTGAATTCTAATTTCCACTGTAAACTCAATGACGATTTAAAAATAATTTTTGAATGCGAAGACGTCAAGCCCAAAAGGGATTTATTTGCAGTTAAGAAAATTGACCGTGATTCTCAAAGTCACTTGCGGAATGTAAAAGATAGTGATGGTTGTAACCCTCAAAATAATACAAGTCGAAACTGCGGGTGAAGTGCAACAGGAATTTTTTCGTGCCGCTGCAGAAGAATCGATTTTGAATTTCGACCGTGAAATTGTTGAAAAAAATAAAAAAAGGAGAATCACAAAAAGTTCAACAGCGAACATAACCTCGAAACATACATCGGTGTGACGCAAAATGACCCAATACACAAATGTGAATTATGCTATAAGGAATTGTCAAGTAAGGGTAGTCTGGATAGGCATGTCAATTCAATACATTATTGCATTACCCACTCATGTGTTACGTGTGGAAAGACACACACACAGCAGAGCAATCTCAAGAAACACATCGATGTGGCACATAATGGTGTCACATATGTGTGCCATGTATGCGGAAAGAAATTGTCATCGAAGAGGTATCGAAAGATTCATAATGATTCGGTGCACAACGGTATCACACACGCATGTGATATATGCGGAAAGACATTCACACTGAAGCGTAAACTCAAAGTCCACATTGATTCGGTGCACAACGGTATCACACATGCATGTGATATATGCGGAAAGAAGTTCTCTCATAAGAGCGCCGTCAAAAAACACATCGATACGGTGCATAATGATTTCATTTACACGTGTGTTATATGCGGAAAGATATTCAGACGAAAAAGAAGTATTGATGATCACATTAAAAACATTCACGCATTACAACTTAATGAACGTTTAAAGATTAACATGCTCGCTTTGGAAGATCAATTTAAATAATATCATGATTTTCGCAAATGTTATTTTACTATGTAATAATGTTAACATTTTTAAAAAATCAATAAATTTTTACAATAAAATGTTGAACCCCTAAGTGTATGTCAATTTTACCATGCTTTTTTGGAACCGTAGTGGACTTTTTTTCTACAGATCCTACAATTTCCCAAGTTTCTGAGACCTCGGTCAAAAGTAAAAACATTATCAATAGCGATTTTAGCCTCGTTTTCTTGGGAATATTTTATAGAATCGCTCATATAGACACTTTATCGCGTATTATATAGCGCATGGCTTACAACTTTCGTGTATGTACTTTCATTTTCACTTTTCTCTCGCGACGTTTAATATACAGAGGATATGTATGCGAGCCAGCAGCAGCTCTCGTCTCTCTACGCTTACGAGTGACGCACATATAGTATATAGAGGATAGATACGAAATGAAATTTATAATATCGCGCGTCCAAGGTTCTGCATCAACGATCGAAATCCGAACGCGCAGACACCTCTTGAGCCGCAATAATGTTATACGTATAGGTAGGCTGCTGCCGTATCTGGAAAAACAAACGCGCAGCGGCGAGCGATTCCATTAAGCACTTGTAATGCTCGCGATCAATTACTTGGCAAATTAGAGGTCGTTGAGCAAAAAACAATAATACACTACGATCGTGATAATAAAAATGTTGATCGCCCTTTTGTACAACGACGATTTCGATTTAATGATTATATAGTCGACGTTCGACATGGCGTACGAGGTGGGCTCGTCGCTGTCGGTGGCCAACGTGCTGCACCTGACGCCGCTCAAGCTCGCCGCCAAGCTCGCCCGCATCGAGATGTTCTTTCACATACTCAACATCGAGCGCGAGATCTACTGGCAGATCGGCAGCATCACCTGCGCGGCCTATCCGCTGTCGCAGATCGACACGATCGACGTCGATACCGGCCAGATCGTCAAGAACTCGGCCCTCAATTTGGTCGTTTTCGGAGTGAGTCTCGCATTATAATTCGACCGTATCGAGACGTTATTTTACGTTATTATTGTAATTCGTTCAAGGACAAAGACGAGCACTTGGAGCTGATGGATGGGGTACTGATCGATCTGCTCAACGCCAAATGGAACACCTTCGTCAAGTCGCGATTCTATCGGCAATTCTACCTGTTCTGCTGCTACTTCTTGCTCTCGGCGGTGAGCTTCGTTCTGCGTCCGGGCCCCGACGAGGAGCCGCAACAGACGTCCAGCAACGACACCGCGTCGTCTTCGACCGAGCCGGCCATGGACGATCAGCCGCTCGAAGTCACTCTGTCGTCTCTGCTCGTGAAAAATCTCGCCGATCAATTGGCCTCGAGTCTGAAATTGTCGGAGCTGGAAGCGATCAACGCCAGTGGTGGTAGTAGCAACGACTCTATACTGGAGCAGATCACGTCGCTGGTCGCGGCCAACTTGAGCGAGGCCATCAGGGACTTGTGGCTGAGGCAAAATTCAACGAGCAGCGGTACGGAGCTGATGTTTAACGACGCTGCAGCAGCCGCGAGCAGCAATTCTACACGTGATTTTTACGACGATTCGAGCTTGAGTAGTTTAGATTCGAACGGCTCGCTGATATGGAAGCGAGCGAAACAACAAGACGATAAAGACGATTGGTAAGCCGCGGCGACGATCGGTTTCAAACGATATGATTTTTTTATACATTCACTTATGATTAGGTGGGAGCAATTGACGAGCGGCGAGTGCCGACTGATGAACATGGGCGAGCCCATCGCCAAGGCGCGCATAATCGCCGAGATCGCGACCGAGATCGGCGCCATACTCTACATCCTCGCCGCGTTGCGCGAGGCCCGCTTCCTCGGCCTCAGCATGTTCGTGGAGAATCTCATGACGGCCCCGTCCCGCGTCATGTTTCTCGTCTCGTGCTCGATCCTGCTCAGTTTTCCCCTGCTGCGCCTCGACTGCGCCGACGAGCTCGAGGACAAGTTAGCCGTGGTGGTGATGCTCACCACGGCGCCCTACTTCCTCTTCTTCTGTCGGGGCTTCAAGAGCGTCGGGCCCTTCGTCGTGATGATCTATCGCATGATCATGGGCGATCTGCTGCGCTTCGTCTCCATCTATCTCGTCTTCGTGATGGGCTTCTCGCAAGGTATATATAATAACGCAAAAGCGATAAATCATGCGATGCCGCACTTGACATTGACACGGATCTTTGTACGTCTTGATACATAGGCTTGTTTACATCTAAAAAAAAACTGCACGTATCGAGGCCGCTATGTATAAGCTCGAAATTGACGTAACGCGCGACGGCGGCACTTGTTTTATATTTGCACCTCTCGAGAGTGTATTTTGGGTATATATACGTTCATTAACGCTCGTATAGAACGCCTACGCCACGATGATTTAATTATAAATGTATATACACAATGTTTCGAGTGCAGCGTACTACATCATCTTTCTGTCGTTCGACAATCCCGTGACGCCCGAGGGCGTCGACGACACCAAAGCCAATCCCATGCCCTCGGCGATGGAGTCCATAATGGCCATGTTTCTGATGAGCATGACGAATTTCGGCGACTATTACGACGCCTTCGAGAACACCGAGCACGAGATGGAGGCCAAGGTACACGTATTCGCATGTAACCATACAATATTGATATTAGCTCGAGTAGTACTTGACGAGACGAGCGCGGCGCGATGATGATGCACCAATTATTACGTCGAACGCGTAGCACTCTCGTGCCTATATTTGTTTTGTTTTCTTTTTTTTTTTCACGTAAGTCGCTGTTCGTCGTTTACATGGCGATCGTGGCCATACTGCTGGTCAACATGTTGATCGCCATGATGGGCAACACTTATCAGAAGATCGCCGAGACCCGCAACGAGTGGCAGAGGCAGGTACGAGAACTCGTTGATCGATTGACTTATATAATAATTAAAAGTCGTTCGTACATAAATTATAAAACTAGTTGCGTATTGTTGTCCCCCTGTATTGTATAGTGGGCGCGAATCGTTCTCGTGGTCGAGCGAGGCGTGGCGCCGGCCGAGCGTCTGAAAAAGCTCAACGATTACTCCCAGCCCATGTCGGACGGGCGCAAAGCTCTCGTGCTGCGATTGAGCCAGAGCGTGAGTAATTCAAAATTTTTATCGCGCAGGCTCCATAAATAATTAAAATTCTAATTGATCGACGCGCGTACGTAGGAGGAGGACAAGGAGGAGATGAAGGAGATACTCGAGATGAAGAGGGTGCACGAGAAAATGGTCAAGAGGCGGAAGGACAAGCTGCAGGCGGAAAAGGAGCTGGCCGAGAAGAAGAAGCAGCAGCAGCAGCAGATGAAGGACGCGAAAGCTTAGGACACTGCGCAGGACGCGGTATCTTATATTCGTCGTAATATGTAAAATAGTGCCATGGCAACCGAGACGTTGTTTATTCTCAGCCGCAACTGCTGTGCAGCGAGGTGGCTCCTATGTTCGCTTCTGCTGCTGCTGCCGCTGCTGCTTTGTACATACGATAAGATAAAAAAATGAGCATTCTGAAGGAGCCGATAGATTTTCGAGCGCTCGAGGCCGAGCTCGACGTGGCCCTCAAAGCCGACGAGCTTTACAAGCTGCAGAACGACGCCAAGATCAGGGCGATCGAGCAGAGGGTGCCGACTTACGACGACTTTCGTCACATGGTGAGTAGTATAAAGCCTGAAAAAGTTCAAATAATTGAGGGATCGTGCACAGGTGCAAGCGGCCCATCTGAGGCCCCTCGACAAGAACGACACGAAGAGAGGGTCCAGGGCTCGTGGAATCAGTGCGCTGCCGGTGCCACCGACAACGACGACGAAAAAGCGGCTGGCGATGTCGAGGCACGCATGGCCGAGATGAGACCGAAGGAGGGCGAGGAGGAAATCGACCCGTTCGACCCGAAGATCGAGCCCAAGACCAGCCAAGAGTTCGTCAAGTACTGGCATCGCCTGCGCGAGCCCCTCAAGAAGCTCGCCTACCTGGTGCGCTTCCAGGACCGGCTCAAGGACAGATCTTCGGCGGCGAGGTGCCCACCGAGTTCCTCGAGGAGCTGTTCGACTGCACCCTCGACATGATCGGAGAAAAAGACGACGAACAATCGGAAAGGGTTCGACAGCTGCTGGGCCTGCTCGAGCTGCTGGGCCAGTGCCGTCGCTTCGTCCTCAATCTGTCGATGATCGAGAACAAGGCGCCGATCGACCGTACCTTCGAGAGGCTGTACGAGCTCGTCGACTCCACGGACAAGCGACAGCTGCAGCGTTTCATCTTCGTCGCGTCGCACTACGACATACTGCTCGTGCCCAAGGCACAGTTGTTGCCGACAAACGAATAAAAATTGACGAGATCTCGCAACGTATATCGCATTTTCTCTGTATTCGAAACTCCGCAATTTTTCTCTTCTCCTTTTTTTTTATTATCTACTATACCTATTTTATTTATTTTTTAATTATTGAGATAAGCATAGGCGATAAGAGCGGCCCGCATATACATACGATAAACAATCAGCTGCCACGGAAAGTTTACTACCAACTGTCAGTTTGTGTTGTCGCGCACTTGCAGTCCTGCTACACGAGCGTATGTAGGCTGTTGCGCGCTCATCCTTCGTGACTGACGCTGCTTCTGTGTACATACATACACATGCACCCTCCGCGCAAAAATATATCACTCCCGCAGTTTTCTCGGCGTAAATCTATATAGCTCTCTCAGTCAGTCAGTCAGTGCCGACTCGCTTCGTGCGCGGTGGTGATTAGATACAGACCGAAAAAGAAAAGAAATAATGTCGAGCTGGGCCACGTGTGCCACGAACGGTGTAAGCGCAGGTAGTTTTTCAGCGATAACGGGAGCGGCAGTCAACTCGAGCCTGGAGAAAATTATCGTCCGGCCGCGAGCTGGCGACCGAATTCCAGTCGAAAGTGTTGTTGGACAGTAGCAAAAACATGAGGAGCACCTCGATGAGGTTAGAAGACCTGACGCCGACTGGCTTGGCGTCGTCCACCGACAGCGACTTCCATCAGCGGCGCCAGAGCAGCGACGATCATCAGGACTTCGAGATGGACGAGGAGACGGACTATCTGCTCCAGCCCAGCGACGACCGCTACAGGATCGTCAGCAACAATCGACTCAAGCAGCGCAGGCGGCTGTCCAAGTGCTCGGCCCTGTTCAAACACGCTCTGTGCGGGTAAGCAGTTTACTGTTTGCGAATGAGGAAGGAGGCTCGTTTTCGACATTGACCTCGTCAATGCTTGTACACCGGCGGTAGAGTCGAAACATCGAGTCGACGTTTTTTTATGCTACGACCGCCTCTCGTCGTCGGCGAGCCATGTTTTAGGTTATACATAGATGATCCTCTTATCGCAGATACCAAGCACGATATTTGCCCTTCGTATCTTTTCTAACGAGCATCTGTTTTCCTAAAAATCCAATCGAAGCTCAAAAATTTGACCTACAGACAGAGAGAGAGAGAGATAAAATTCCGAGGCATTCTCGGTCGATTTGTTATTGTTGTGTGTGCTGACTGCTGCTGCTGCTACGGATCATCTGTTTTGTCGGCTGCAGCGCGCAGCGATGTTGTCGACCGTCGCACATATTCGCAAGTCGAAGCTGCTGCCTCTCGTGCAGGCGCGCATACTACCATACACAAGCCTTTATGTACACTGTCACACACTGACATTTCTGTGTTTATATCGATGACGTCATGCGGTTGGCGTATATCTAATACACGTCTTCCTTCTCTTTCGCTCTCGTTGCTGCTGCTGCTGCGCTTCTGCAACCAGCAGCAGCAGTGCTTGCATGTATTTGCGCTCACTTTTTTTGTCGTATTACTCATATACTCGCGCACATATAGAGTTGTGTGTATACCACTGCGCGAGGAGATACGCGGTGGAGTCGTGTCGAGTGCCAGTTATCTTTTTTAGGTGTTGTACATAGCCACGAAAAGATCGTTCGTCGTGTCCAGTAAAAAATTATATTCTCGAAAACTCGTTCACTCAGAGTATAACGATACATTAGCCCCGAGTGTTGCGTGTGGGTGGATGGTGTGTGTGTGTGTGTTTGTGTGCAGGTTACTCGGGCTCCGCTACTAGGCTTCCAATATACTGCATGCTGCGTGGGTGCACACTGCAGTGTGTTGTCGCATTATTAATTAGTCATCGGCAGCGATAATAGGACGATTAGGGCGCAGAGCCTCGGCGTACCCGAGGAAGCCGCTGGATGTAGCTTCGAGATGATGGAGAATCCCAGTAGCCAGCTCCATCAGCGACGATTGGTCATCAACAGCGACGAGCCGTCGTCGATGCAGAGCGCCAACTCGACCATCATACGCTTGCCCAGGGAGGACATTCCTCTGATCAGCAAACCGAAAAAGAGCAGCCCTTTCACTAGGTAAAGATATAATGCTTGACTGTGCGATCGACGTACGACGTCTTATGGCCAAAAATGCACGACCGCCGCACGGATATTGTTGCGTTTGCGTGTTTGGCTTTACTACATATATAATGCAGTTTTTTTTTTTTAAATTAAATGTACAACAACTGTACGCGTATGTGTGTGCGTGCGTGCGTGCGAGTGCGACTATAGTCATATAATAATAAGCATTTTGCTTGTAATCACAGCAGTCTTATAGAGTCGCCTTGTTTCTTTTTACACCTCGCGAGTCGCGATCGATTTTTTTATATAAGCGAGAATACTTTACGGCTATACCTCGTCTAAGTACGCAGTTTGCATATTCACGCCAATGATTTTCCCAACTATGACTATAACTAACGTTACATATACTTATCGAGTAAGTGTGTGTGCGAGATCGTTGGATGTATGTATGGGTTTCCGCGCACGCGATTCTTAAATCCGTAACAATAAACATGCAGAGTATACACATATACAAATAATATCATCTCTCTCTGTCTCTCTGTCTGTGTGGCCGTAATATAAGCAGCACCCAAGACGACAATTTTGATGATTGTTAGAAAGAGATTTCTCTGATTGCTACCTGGTGTATTGGCACACTACGACACCAGTATATAATAAAAGTATATTATTGTAAGAGCGTCACACTCTTCCTCTACTTTGTCCATCGATGAGTGATAAATTACCTATCATGGATCGACTTCGACGTTTTTGCACGGCTATTGGTCGCTTTCCTCGAGGATTTTTGGTAATTCTTCTTTTATATTAAGCACTACTCATTTCTACTTTTGTATAAAAGCTCTCAGATCTTTTTCTTTAGCACTGTGTTTAGCTGCCTGTTTATTATTTATTTGAGCCGTCCGATCATTCTTTTCATCGTTAGTTTGTTTTAGTTGGTGCGTAAGGGATTCACTCATTTAGAATATGATAATTGAAATTCTCTTAATTTAACTCATCTGTGTTCATTTGATGATTTAATCGGGTACTTTTACTGGTCGTCTAATGTAATATATAAAATGACCAGTAAAAATATCTGTAAAAATCAACTGCCGAGAGCATGTTCTGAGTTTTGCTTTATAGTTATTACTGATAATTAGTTTTCACTTGTTTTGTTTATCATTTTTAAATGAATTGATGATAAGATCAATCATGCTTGTTTCGTCAATAATTATCTTTAGTTGTAATAACTTACATTCTATATTTTTTTGGCTTTTTTTACTATCAATGTTTATACATGTTTTGCTTTATTTTGTATATTTTCAATTCTAATTATACTTTTCAGGTGTTTCACATGGATGTGGCGAAAATGCTGCAAAGAAAAAGAACTCAGGGCCAGAACAACAATAGCCATTGGACAGCCATTACATGAGAAATTTCCAACTAATGTGATTCGGAACCAAAAGTACAGCATCATCACCTTTTTACCGATGGTACAAGCACTTACTATTAATAATATTAGTCTGTCTATTTGCAGTTCAAAATAATCTGTTTTTGTAAGCCTATACTTACAAGTTTGGGAAACATTAATATTATAGATTATTTTGGACTACGAATAGAGAGTTTTTTATAATATAATATATAAATGTTGGACATTTCACTGTAATGAATACCTATGCTTTTGTTTCAGGTTCTCTTTCAACAATTCAAATTCTTTTTGAATCTCTATTTTCTTCTTATGGCCATCTCACAGTTTATACCTGACATAAGAATCGGATATCTTTACACATATTGGGGGCCGCTATGCTTTGTTTTGGCAGTAACTCTCTGTCGAGAAGCAGTTGATGATTTTAGAAGATATAAGAGGGATAAAGAAGTAAATGGTCAAAAATATTTAAGATTGGTGAAAGGTTCTGTCACACCTGAGCTGATACCTAGTTCCAAATTAAAAGTTGGAGATTTGGTATGAATTACTATAACACTTTTAAAATTGTTTTAAATTACGTACCATCTAATTCTAATTGATTTGATTTTTGATTAGGTCATTGTTGAAAAAGGACAAAGAGTACCTGCTGATTTGGTCTTATTAAGAACTACAGAAAAGTCTGGAGCATGCTTCGTAAGAACTGATCAATTAGATGGAGAAACAGATTGGAAGCTTCGTTTGGCAGTTCCAACTACGCAAAAACTAGAATCTGACCATCAATTATTTGATATCAAAGCCGGCCTCTATGTTGAAAAACCTCAAAAAGACATTCACAGTTTTATTGGTACTTTTACTAGAGTATGTATCCATCGCTAATTTTTTTTATAATTATTCAAAAATTTGCAAGATAAGTATTTGTAACGATGAAAACTATTTCAGCATGATGGACCAAACAGCGAAGAGAGTCTTGGAGTTGACAATACACTGTGGGCTAATACTGCTGTTGCATCTGGTTCAGCATTAGGAGTTGTAGTCTACACGGGTCAGGAAACCAGATCTTTAATGAATCATTCAGCTCCCAGATCAAAAGTTGGCTTGCTTGATCAGGAAATCAATCAACTAACAAAGGTCCTCTTCTGCGCTGTTATAGGCTTGGCTCTAGTAATGATGTGTCTGAAAGGTTTTAGTGGACCTTGGTACCGGTACATGTTCCGTTTTATACTGTTGTTTTCGTACATTATTCCAATAAGTCTTCGAGTAAACCTGGACATGGGTAAGACTTTCTATTCTTGGTGCATTCAAAAGGATCAAGCCATCAAAGGTACCGTAGTGAGAACAACCACTATACCGGAAGAGCTTGGAAGAATATCTTATCTGTTGAGCGACAAAACTGGAACGCTGACGCAAAATATCATGATCTTCAAAAAATTACACTTGGGCACCGTGTCTTACGGCCAAGATTCATTCGAAGAGGTGTCCTCGGTTCTACGAACTTTCTACACACCGGACAACGGATCTCCCAAAGTCGTTGTGCAAAATTCCGGAAAAATGCGAAGATCGGAAAATACCAGGGTTTACGAGGCGGTGCACGCTCTGGCGTTGTGTCACAACGTCACACCCGTGTACGACGACGTGAACAACAAAGAGCTCAACAAAGGCTCCAACAACAAGCTTGACACCGCCAGTATTGAAACTGTCGAAACGAGCTCCGTACAAAGCCAATCGGAAACGCCTGCCAATGACTATACCTCGAAGCAAGGCCTCACATATCAAGCCTCGAGCCCGGACGAGGTGGCTCTCGTCAAATGGACCGAGGAGGTCGGCCTGGCACTGGTGAAGCGAGACTTGAACTCCATGCAATTGAGAGCGGAGAACGGACAGATTCTGAAGTACACAGTTCTGCAACTGTTCCCCTTCACGCCCGAGACCAAGCGAATGGGCATCATCATCAAGGACGAGTCCACGGGTCAAATTACGTTCTACTTGAAAGGAGCCGACGTCGTTATGTCCGGCATCGTGCAGTACAACGACTGGCTCGAAGAGGAGTGCGGCAACATGGCGAGGGAAGGTTTCAGAACCCTCGTCGTCGCCAAGAAAAATTTGACCGAGGAGCAGTACCTTGATTTCGAGTCGAAGTACAACGCCGCGCGACTGTGCGTCACCGAGCGCGGATCCAGGATGGCGGCGGTCATCGAGAGCCTCGAGAGAGAAATGGAACTGCTGTGCGTCACGGGTGTCGAGGACAAGCTGCAAGACAAGGTCCGATCGACCCTGGAATCGCTGAGAAACGCCGGCATCAAGATCTGGATGCTGACGGGCGACAAGCTCGAGACGGCCCAGTGCATCGCCAAGTCGTCGAGGCTCGTGTCGCGCACCCAGAGCTTGCACGTCTTCAAGCCGGTCGTCACCCGTACGGATGCTCATCTGGAGCTTAATATTTTTCGCAAAAAGCAGGACTGCGCTTTAGTCATCAGTGGAGACTCACTCGACGTGTGCTTACAATATTACGAGGATGAGTTTCTGGAGCTGGCCTGCGGCTCGCCGGCCGTCGTGTGCTGCCGCTGCTCGCCCACGCAGAAGGCCGAGGTGGTCAGTCTGATACAGAGACACACCGGCAAGCGAACCGCCGCGGTCGGAGACGGCGGCAACGACGTATCCATGATACAGACCGCCGACGCTGGCATCGGCCTCGAGGGTCTCGAGGGCCGTCAAGCCTCGCTGGCCGCCGACTTCTCCATCACGCAATTCAGCCATCTGGCGAAACTGCTGCTGGTTCACGGCAGGCGCAGCTACAAACGATCCGCCGCTCTCAGTCAGTTCGTCATTCATCGTGGTCTCATCATTTCCACCATGCAGGCCGTCTTCTCGGCTGTGTTTTACTTCTCGTCGGTGCCCCTGTACCAAGGATTTTTGATGGTTGGATACGCTACCATATACACTATGTTCCCCGTATTCTCATTGGTGTTGGATAAGGACGTGACTGGAAAAACTGCATTGACTTTCCCAGAGTTGTACAAAGATCTTAGTAAAGGTCGATCGTTATCTTATAAAACCTTCTTTATATGGGTTTTAATAAGTATCTATCAAGGTAAAATCTCTTGAGAATAATTTTAAAATTCTGAAAAGTACGTGAATATTCATTTTTTATCATTTTCAGGTGGCGTTATCATGTATGGCGCTTTAATCCTATTTGAGGATGAATTTATACATATTGTGGCCATCAGTTTTTCAGCCCTTATCTTGACCGAGCTCATCATGGTTGCATTGACAATACGAACGTGGCATCATTTAATGGTTATTGCAGAGCTTTTCTCGTTGGCCTTGTATATGCTGTCACTGGTTGTCTTGAAAGATTATTTTGGTAGGTGTTGGCAAAAATAGTGTGAACATTTTCAAAGACATTTTATAATAATTTTTAATTTCATCTTCCAGATTCTGAGTTCATTAAAACACGAGTTTCTTGTGGAAAGTAGTGCTGATAACTGTCGTGTCCTGCCTTCCTCTTTATGTAATTCAATTATTGAGAAGAAAATTCTCTCCACCCAGTTACACCAAACTTACATAAATCTATTAACACTTGGAAAAATTCCAATCGATCAATGAGAGGCGCAGGGATTTTCACAAATAGGTCGACAGTGTCTGAAATCAAAAACGTGAAGAGTGTGTAATGCTCCAAAGTATCTTGGTACTTTAAAAATCGCATTTGTTACAAATTTTTCAGTAGTATGTGATAAAAAATTCACATGGTTTCAGTATTGTCGTATAGTTTTTATACGAATGAGAGATTGATAATTTTTATTTATTGATTTGCTTTTTTCCAATGGCTTCCATTCACATAATATATTGTAACAGATTTTAGTTTCATGTTTCATCTTTAACACCAATCACAATATTTATTTATTATTATATTAATTGATAGTTAAGTTTGATGAATGTTATGAAAATTGAATTATCTCTTGTACAAATGTCAGAGAAAACCGACTGTGATGGTGTAGTATGAAAGTTGAAGGAAGCTTGCTGGTGTAAAAAGTACATATATAATTATTTTACTGACTCATTTTATAATTTAATATCTCACACGATAATAACTCTCTGAGAAAGAACCATATGCAATTTTAATAAGATAAGTTAATTCCTAAGAATTTCTTAAAAAAATGTATTTATAATATTCAAACGATAATCTAAAGATTAATTTTTGACAAGTTTGACTTTCACAAAATTGTAACTAGACATGATCTATTTACCAAAGAAATTATGATTTATGTCTGATAGCACATATTTCTAAGATTGCTCAAATTTGTAAAAACAAACAGTTTTCTAGTTTGTTAGAGTAGCATCAAAATCAATGTAGTTTTAGTTTTTTTTTATTTATTTTTTTCTCGAAAATTAGAAATGTTTTTTTCAAAACAAAAGTAGAAAAAAATAGGATTTCTATAAAAGTTGGGCAATAGATGAGTTTTTTGCCAATTGAAGTTTTGTTAATTATATTGTACATTTATAATTAATTTTTCAATAAATAAAAATGTATTATATTCGTTGAAATACAATTGGTTAATTATTTTACAATATATACAGTATTAATGTAATTAATTTCAGACATATTTATCTGATAACAACATGTAATAGATCTTTAGATGCTTTTTCAATTTTTTTGTGAATATCGTTCACTTCATCTTGGGTAAGAACTCGTTCCATGTGTCTATAAATTATTCTGTAACAATGAGATACTTTTTTTGTCTTTGGATGAACAAACTCATCCACAAGTTGAATTTGTTCAACAGTATCTCCACCAATATCTCTGACAAGATCGTAAAAGTCATTTGAACAATAAGCAGAATCTTGAGGTAGCCAAAAACTTATATCATTGCTACACTGTG
Organism: Trichogramma dendrolimi; assembly: GCA_034770305.1. Classification (NCBI taxonomy): domain Eukaryota; kingdom Metazoa; phylum Arthropoda; class Insecta; order Hymenoptera; family Trichogrammatidae; genus Trichogramma; species Trichogramma dendrolimi. The sequence goes on from JAPMIB010000013.1 coordinate 1,031,986, forward strand.
GATAGATACTGACAGGCTATAAAATAAATTTTAATATCATTAATAACTAGTTTACTTACAACATTTTCGTTAATAGAACCTTTGTTGTAAATACCTTGTAGGTGATCTTTTTATGAGGATCATCAGTTATGAATTGATTTAAAAATCCACTGTCAAGACTCCAAAACAATCTGATATCTGGGATGGAATATAAACACATTGCAAGCCTTTCCAGTCCTAAACCAAAAGCCCATCCAATCCGGTCAGAAATTCCAGCTCTTTGCAAAATTTCTTGACGAATGATTCCACAACCAAGGACTTCTATCCATTTGCCATTGAAAAAAACTTCTAGCTCCCACGATGGGTGAGTGAAAGGAAAATATTCATCAACCCATCTGTATTTAACACCTGTGAAATAATTTTTTTGATTATTACCAACTATTGAATCGTGAAGTACAAATAAAGGCAAATCTTACTTTGACCAAAAAGGGCTTGAGCTAAGCTGACTAGTACTCGTTTCAAATCATATTCCATTACTTTCACTGCCTCCAATGTGTGGCAACCTTGCTTATCGGTACCTTCAACACCTCTGTGTTCAAAAATATTCAATTTCCCTGACCCCTTTACATTTTGAAAAACTTCATCGGCAGTGCAAAGTCTCACACCGTCTACTTGATGGAAAACAGGATAGTGGGTAGAGTCAATTTCATCTCTTCGATAAACATCTCCAATCACTAGAAAATTATCCAAGCCCATAGAAATAAGTTCTACTTGATGAGCCGTGGTATGAGCTCTCAATAACATATCTCGATTTACATAATAACAATCAGTTTTCTTCCTACTAGGATGATCGGATGGCACCAATAGTGAATCAAAATTTTGTTTAGTCGTGACGACAGGACTCAAATTATCATAGATACTGAACAATGGATTATTGCCTCTGTTGGTGTACGATTTGTAAAAGTGGTTGGCAATAATTTGTCTCACATGAGACAGGGGATGATTTTTTGTGATGTGGAGCTTACGATCCAATTTTTCTATGATTTTTGGAGTGACGTTCGTCCACTCGTCGGTAGGATACTTTTGACCGAGAAGCTCAATGCAACTTTGTGAATTGTGTAAATCAGGAGCCGTTGACAATGCTCTGCCTGTAAACTTTTTTCGGCAGCATCTCGCCGCAAAGAGAGCTCGTACCCTAAAATTGACATTTTGGTTTATTCATTGAGACGCAAAAAGTCCGCGTGCTACCTAACCGTCATTATTCATCATTGGTTACTTACCAAGGTACATGCATGTTTTAAAGTTATTCCAGAGCAATTTTTTTGACAGAAAAAACTTCACCCGTACGGGCCAAGACTTATTTTTATAGCATGAAAAAATCCGTCTGCTAGACGCATGGAAAGCTCGGCTTGTTTACGTGAAGCATGTCCAATCGTCCACTGCAGTCTGCGAGGCGCTCAGTACCGAGACTTACATATCCGAGGCCAATTCTCATTCGGCATATATTATAGTATCACAAACCGACGGCATGATGGCAAGCCGAAAAGTTGTTCTAAATCTTTATCGAGATTTGTTGAAAGAAAGCAAAAATTGGGCGAGTTACAATTACAGGTGAGTGAAATTTCGAGGATTTTTCATTTTATCGCATGCTTGAAATGTGACATTCGTAGTGGTGTTTGTGTAGATTGTACGTACGACTCATAGTTTCCAGTTTCATTCTAACCTCTATGTACAATTTATTAATGACAACTATTGACGTAGAGCAATATTACGAAATATTTTTATCGATTTGTAATGGAATTAAAATAAATAATTTATTGGATAATAGTTAATAATGACAATTAATTTTTTTCCAGAGAATATGCTATAAGAAAAATACGGCACGAATTCCGTCAAAACAAAGCCTTGGAAGACTCGACGAAAATCAATGACTTTTACAATAAAGGACTAGAATCTCTGGAAATGTTGAAGAGACAAGTGCTGATTGGCAATCTGTACAAAACCGACAAATTAGTTATAGAAATGAAGAACAAGTGAGATACCAGGATTAATTGTTGTTTAAGTTCACTGAATAAGACTGTAAATATATTGAAAATAAAACGATAGGACATGACACTCGCTGAAAAACTCGTCGTTCCTTTTTAATGAAAAGTGAGCACAACGTTGTTGATATGATATTATGTTTTATTTGTTTTGTGAATAGTTGTGACATTTGTATCTCAATCAAAAAATTTATTATATTATCTATGGCTTTTTAATAAAAAAAATCGTCATTTAAATGGAAGTTTAACATTTATTTTCAATAAAAAATTCTTAAATAAAAAAATTGATTATTTTTCTATAAACACGAGCTTACGTTATAGTGACAAATATTTCTAGGGACTCGCGCGGCAAAGTAACTAGCGTCAGCTGTATCGAAAAACCGTCTGCTTTAGGTTATCTTATCCACACTCCGCAGTAGCAAGTCAACAGTATGATAACGATTTTGGTGTGGCACACAGTGCAAACTGCGCTCATTATCATGTAATCAAAAAGTGCCGTCGTAGCAAGTTCATTAATTTCGTATCCCGTGGACGAAGCCTCATCCTCGATGTCGAGCCTACCATGAAAACGAGTCCGTGTTTTATGTTCCACAACAAACACCGACTCACGGCCATACTGCTCTGACAAATGTGTCATACTCGTGCAACTTGTTGTTTATCGATCTGTTTTCGTGCGTAGTTTTTTGCTGGTATTGCATTTTATCTTGCCTAATCATAGATAGACAACATGACGACGAGAAACCTAACGGAGGCTTTCATAATTATGCGAAATAATGCTTTGACAGCAAAGCATATTTATGCAGAACAGGTACTTTGAATAATTTTTGAAAAAAATTTTCAACTATAAGACTTACTTTAAGTGTGGAATTTTATCTGTAGAACATGTCGGATCGCATGGCCCTTGTTGATCCTGAACTGGGAATAGACGGAGTAGAACTAAGAGGGATGAGTTACAGTACAGCTCCACCGCCTTGGATCGATGCCTTGGAAGAGGCTCAGTACATATTAAGTCGTTTGAAGACTAAAATAGATAGCTTAATAGAATTACAATCTAAACAATTACACAGGCCTACTCTAGATGATAATCCACAGGTATATATTGAAAAATTTGTTAAAATTGTACTCTTTATTCAAACTCGTACATTACTTTGTAGGAAGAGCGTCAAATAGAACAATTGACTAGAGATATAAGCAGAGCTTTTTCCAGTGGATTTAGACAAGTACAAACAATAAAATCAGCAGGTAGGCATGAACATAAACATGCAGAAAAACAGTTGTCATCGAGTGCAGTCAGAGCCATTTCTACAGCCTTGCAAAATCTTGGTTTCAAATATCGATCTGCGCAACAGGACTATTTACAAAGTAAATTAAATATTACTCAAATTTAATACCTAGTAGAATTTATGTGTAAGAATAGAAACATTAATGTCTTTTTTATTGCTTCTTTTTTTAAAGAAATTAATTCTAGAGAAGAGAGAAATAAACTATTTTTTGAAGATGAATTTTTTTCCAAATCATCTGATTATATGTTCAATGATGTAATTGATACTGATACAAGCGCTAACTCATGGCCAAGCCATCAAAAACAAGATGTTCTTCTTCAATTAGACGATGCTGAACTAGATGTTCAGATGGCTTCCGAACGGGAACAAGAAGTAGAACATATTGTCAAAAGTGTATCAGAACTTCATGATGTATTTAAGGTATATTTTTCATTAACTTGATAAGTTTTAATATATTTTATAGTTTTTAAACCATTTAAATAATTCTGATTTTAGGAATTAGCAGTTATGGTTCAGGACCAAGGAACAGTTTTAGATAGGATAGATTATCACGTAGAACAAACTCAAGTTCAAGTTCACGAAGGCTGCCAGCAATTAAAAAAAGCAGAAACTTACAAAAGAAGTAACCGGAAAGTTTACTGCATTTTAATACTTGCAGGTTCTATAATGTCATTTTTAATTTTTTATATATTATTTTCTTAGTCAATCGTTTTTGTAATATATTTTTAAAATTGTAACATAGATTAATTACTGTTAAAAATTCTTGGTTGTTGAAATTCATTAATGTAAATTTTTAATATTCGTTGGTGTAGAACTTACTCGATTTTACTCATACAATTACTCACTTTGAAAAATATTAGCGGTCGAGATGATGACGGCTAGTTTGGTAAAAATTCTCTAAATACATACAGTATTCATAAACAAACGTGTAACAATAATAGACTGATATATTACTTAAAAACTTATGTGTCCAATTAGTTTTAATTACTTTAAAGTAAAAAATTTCCAATATCGGTGTTATATCTACTTTAGAAGGCTCGAACTAAGCAAAATATTCTTATTCGATGTACTATAATCTGGGTAAAAGTAAGAAAAGGAACACGATGATTATGTGAAAAATTGTAAACAGTAAAATAGGAAAAGTGTTGAAAGATATACAAATAAATAGCTATACGTTAATAATTTATACTTATTTCTATATTATTTCGTATAGTTGTACGAAAGTTCGTTGGTTGTGTGGCAAAGGAAGACTCAAAGTTAGAATACAAGAGTAATTTTTTTGTCGTATAGTATATAACTAAATTTATTTCTCGTTATTAAAATGAACGTTCTCGAAGGAATATAATCACGTACATTTCTTTCTTTTATAAATTTCTCTTTTCTCGTTTGCATCAATGCAACGTTATACGTCGTAACGCATCTTTTATTTATATAATTGAAGGTGCGATCGAAAAAAAAATTATTAACAACAAAACGCACCATTTGTATCACAGACTTTAGTTTCATGACGTTTTTTTTTTGCCTTAAAGCTAGCTTACACATTTAAGTATGGAGAGCGAGAGTTTCGCTTACCGTGTTGTGGATGTCTATTATAATCGATTTTTTTAATTCTCTCCAAAAATACATGATGCATCGTCATAAGTATCATATAATGTAGAAATAGCAGTGTGAAAATGACATAATATATTATCGAATGCACATACAAAAATATACGTTATTGCGGCTAATGTAAGCTCGTTGCAGAGAGACGAGCTCGCAGCACATTATGGAGTTTCGACCGACAGTATACAATTACAGAAGTGACACTCGTGTCCGCGCTCACGCACAAACGATGCGCTGCTGGCATCTTTGTGCACTATAGTACGCTTATAAAAAGTTAACTATATCCTTTATACATGAGCAAATGTGTTGTGGGCGTGTTCAGACAAATGTAAATATAAATAAATAAATATATTATATATAATTTTTCCTATCACGATCGCGAAAAGGCTATAATGTACATACAACATCTCGAAAAAATATGACGAGTCGAAGCTTAGCTACTATTTCTCGCACTCGCTCTCGTTGCAATATTACGAATATTGATTGTTGAGTATGTCGGCGAAGACGCCGTAAGCACCGCCGAGGATGAAGCGCACGAAGTTGTCGCCGACGAGGGGCCCCACCGCGTAGAGACCCCGACGGGCGGCCTGCTCGACCTCGTACGTATAGACGTTGACGTTGATGGGATTGGCGTGGCTGTCGATGGGACGGTCGACGTACTTGCCGAGGTCCGTGCCGTTGTTCTCCAGGTAGGACAGGTCGGGCTTCGAGCCTGCAACAAAAATTAAGTTCAGTTGAGTAAAATACTATAAGAAAAATTACTGGGTAACGTAGTAAATTTACTGACATTGCTCATAAAATAGTAATTTACTAACATAGTATATTAACATAAAATAACAAAGTAAATTGACTAGTTATTTACTATGTGAGTAAACTATTACATAACATGGTAAACTTTGTCACAACGTAGCAATTTTTCCTATGGCTTTAATAAAAGTTTCAAGTCGGTGCATACCTATGAGGACGGCAGCGCAGGAGACTCTCAGCGTGAGCAGCCTACCCTGAGGACTGCACAGCGTGACTTTGCGCTTCTTCGTGCGAGCGAGCCTGTCGCAGGCCGAGCTGAAGTCCACGACGCAGTGATCGGCCAGCGGCGTGTAAAGCGGATACTTCCTGTTGTTGGCCATCATCTCGTAGACCTTGTGATACTCCGGGTAGGCCGAGGCGGGCAGCCACTGCACCTTGTCGAGGCTGCGCGCGGGCTTGGACTTGGACGTGGACGAGGAGGACGAGGATGACGACGGCGACGACGTGCGGAAGACGTGCACCACGGGTACGCCCCGGCTGCGCGCGGCCATTATGGCGTCGGCGGCGCTGAGCCCCGAGCCGACCACCAGCACCGGCTCCGGAGTGGATGGCTGCTGTTGCTGCGATTGTTGGCAACAGCTTCCACCGCGCGAGGCGCGCTCCAATTTCCTCCTGAACGCCTTGAAGTCGTGGGCCACCCAGTTGTAGCTGTCCTCGCCGCTGCAGCCCAGCCGATTGTACGAGTCCGTGGTGCCGGTCGCCAGCACGACGCGCTTGCTGCGATACCTGAACTGCCGGCCGCTGTCGTACTCGTAGCCCTCGACGAGCCATCGGTACTCGTTGTTGCCGTGGTCGTCGCAGCAATCGCTATCGCCCCGCAGGGGCTTGACCGAGGTGACGACCGAGCCGCAGCGGAAGTGCTTGTCCAGGCCGTGTCTCGCCACGTAGTCGCGATAGTAGGCCGCCACGGCGCCTATGGGCACCCGCTCCACCTTGTCCTTGTTCTGACTCTGTTCGTTGGCAGCGGCTGGCGGTGCGATGTGCAGCCTCCTGCGCTCGTCCTGATCGAGGCTGGCCAGCCAGTCCCGAAGATCGAGGCCCGGTAGCGACATCCAGCGCGTCAGGCTGATCGTGAGCACGCTGGGATCGAGCGAGTGCCAGATGCCGCCCGGCGGGCCCTTGCCCAGCACCACGTGGTCCACGGGCCTGTGCTCGCGATGCTCCTGGGCGGACTTCCAGTCGAGGAGCGAGGGCACGTCGAGGCCCGCGTCCAGACACGGATGCTGCAGATTGTCCATGAGCAGGGACAGGGGCTTGCCGCTGTTGCGACCCTCGAGGCCGCTCGCCAACAGCTCCAGCTGCTCGGGCTTGGACATGCCGAGGGGCAGACAGTGGCGATTCTGCAGGCGCTGGCAGCAGCGACACGAGATCTCGTCCTCGCGCCGGTGGTCGTCGTCGCAGTCGTCGTCGCGCGGCAGGGACGAGAACGAGTCGTTCGAGTCGTTGTCCTCGTCCTCGTCGTCGTCCTCCTCGCTGACGCTGCTGCAGTTGCTGGAGCGATCGGCCGCCGAGGCGTGCTCGAGCTCGCTGGCGGCGATGCTGTAGCGCAGACGAGCCGTCAACATCTCGTCGCCCGGATGGTCCTTGCACGTAGTGCGGCCAGTTGCCGGCTAGGAGGTAGGACAAGCAGATGCCGCTGGGTCCGTTTCCTGCGCAAAATGAAAAAAAAAAACAAATTATCATCTCTTCTGTTTACATGCAGCATTGATTCTGATGCAATTATATGAAACCCATACCTATCACGACGACGTCCTTGTTGACGCGCTCGACTTGATCCTCGTGTATTTGTAGCATAGTTTCTCTCTTTTTTTTGCGCTCTTTACCCCGCGACGACGAGCCGTTATGGTATGTGTATCCGCTTTTGTACGGCAACGACGGCGACTGCGACGTTTTCTCTGTTCGTCTCCAATGGAATTGTCGTCGTTGTCGTCGACTCAGCGCAGCAACGAGCCAATGAATGATATCTGCAACAAAAATCATGTACAATTGAGCGAGTGACACTTGTAAATGTAGTGTAGTAAAGCGATAACGACTTTTTTTTTGTTCAATTCATCGCGTCGTTTGTAATCATCATTCATCAAAATTGATATGTCACCGATTGATATAGTATACTATAAAATAATTGCGCGCATTGAGGCAAGAGGTCGGGAAGATCGATTTGTTCGTTCGTTCTTTACTTAATTGTATACCTTATACATGTGTACCTTATAGTTGGGTATAATTGTACACGACGGATTTAGCGCGATTAAAGTCAGTGTATACATACGCGACCCTTGCGATTTAAAAAAAAAAAAAGAGGAATAAAAAACTGGTGTACGCGAGAAAGGATCGACCTTCGATATCGACGTTTATACATTGATGTAATTGTAATGCGTATAATGTAAACAATATGTAATAAAACGAGGGTATTTCGAAACGTATTTTTTTTGTGGGGTAATTCGTATATGTTCAAAGGAAAAGAAATTCAGAGCTTCTCGGCGCGTAGAGCCGGGTGAGCAACTTTAAAAGAAAAGTCTCCTTTTTCTTACACCGAATCATTATTGCCGAGGACTGAGCTCGCGGACCTCGACGCTACAGCAATATGTATATAATCGGTACTACTTGTACATTATACGTTGGCCAATTGACGCAATAAAATGAAAATCATAAAATGACGAACTCGGGGCAGAGATAGATAGATACGTGATATCGACGAGTACCACACGCGATTATAGATGCGGTCGGTGCGGTTACTTCCTTCATCAATGAACTTGCTGTTGCCTGTCCGTGCGTGCGATGCAGCCGCAGGCAGGAGTGATAAGCGAAGAAACGTTGACGATTGCGCCGAATGCGAATTTGCGCGAGTAGTCAGTGTTGACACATTGCCACGCGTGAGAACAAAAATGTGCAAATTTTCTCATACCGATGAATCACGAGACTTTGCCTGTGTGTGCGCTTATACATCGGTAAAGGAAAAATGTGCATCTTGAAACGCGTATTATACGCGTATATACAAGGATAGGACGAAGCCTTATACAAAAGCTCGCGTCCTTTTTTGTGCGCGCCTCGCATTGAAACCGAGAGGAAAAGAGCGAGATGTGTGTGCAGTATACGTGTGCTATATGTAATATGTATGTAACAGCTGCAGATTCTGCGCGCTCGAAACGGAAAGTGCGCCGCCGTCGAGAGAAAAAGGATCGCGGCCACCGCACGCGCTTGAATTCAAGGTCGCCGCGATCGCCTCGGCTTTTCAAGGAAGAGCCTGCAACTGCAGCTGCACCTCGTGATGCGCTGTAATACAGCTGCATGTGCACTAGAAAACGTACACACAATTCGCTACGGATGTGTAATAATACGGGATAATTGCAGCAAGACTCGCCAAGTGTCCAGCTCTAACTAGTTTTTTTCTCTCCTTTTGGCCGCGCGCAAAAAGTGCGCATACGTTTAATTGCATTAGCCGTTCGCATAGCTCTTTAAAAATTCAACGCTCAACGCACTTGGAAAAATTCTGATTTATTAATCCGTATGCCGCGCGAGAACCAGTAGCGCGCGCACGGCTTTTCCACGTGCTGCGACGACTATGACAGCCGCTACATACAATGTCGCACAAATGATAATATGATTTTGAATATTCAGAGGGAGTAGAGAGAGAGAGAGAGAGAGAGGCGAGCACGTACGTATACGTATAGCGAGTGCAGCTGCTCCGTGAGAGACAGACAGACAGACAGAGAGAAGGATGATGCAACGCAGACGCATAATTTGCGAAGGTCAAAGTTGACAATTCGTGCGTTATTGTTGGGGGATATGCGTAGTTATTATGAAAAGAGGAGGAAAGAAATGTCACGTTGAAAAGAATTTCGACGTTAATAGAGCTCGAATCGCCTATACGGACACGATCTCCCGGTGTCGTATATTATGAGATTATTAGACTTTATTTATAGAGGCAATTGCCTCTGTATGTGTATAACGTCGCTCTCCTTGCATGAATTGCAGGAGGAGAGCGAGAGAAAGAGAGACTAATGTATACAACGAGAGAGAGAAAAAAAGAAGTAGGAAAAAAAAACGAGAAGTCGTCGTCGTACACCTAGTCCGGAAATGGCCGAGTGGCACAAATGTGCATATACGCTTGCATTATATCATATACCTATAGCAGCATTGTTTATGTCGCTCCAGCGCTGCACACACCGGCAAACACGCTGCTATGTGCTGGCGATCGTGACAATTGCGCCCTGCATACTATATATATACGTATACATAACTGCAGCTGCGTATATGTATACGTATTCGCACGCGACGCAGTGCACATGTGCGAGGGTAGCTGCAGTTTAGCAGTGTGTGCTGCTGCTGCTGCTGCTGCGAGCTATAAGTGTACACACATGCTAGTTGTATATAGCAGCTCGCCACGGACCGCTCGATAAAAAAACGTGACGTAAAGCAGCGTATATGCTGCTGCTGCTGCTTGTATGTAAATATACAGCTCGAGACACGCTGCTGTATTGTCTGCACACGACCGCGAGTCGACGCGCTGCTGCGCAGGTGCGGAGAGCTTTTGCACGTCTACCACACGGACGGATATCTGTATATGATGCACACACGTACACACATCCTACGCGCGAGTCCGCCTCATGCAAAAACTCGTTCGCTCCGAGCTCAGCTCTCTAGGCAACGCAGCAGCAGCAGCAGCAGCAGCAGAAATGACGCTTCGCAAACTCCTCTCTGAAATACGCGATCGCTCGTATTATTATTTACTTTTTTTATTTTTCCTCCTTTTCTGATATGCGTCCGTGCAGCAGCTCTCGCTCGGCGGGCAGCTTATACTTACCGGTTTTGGTTTCTTCGCCTCGCGCCGCCCCCACCGTGTATCATGCCGTTGCTGCTGCTGCTCTGCTGCTGCTGCTACGACGTTTCGAGGACTCCGAATTGCATCTCGCGTACATATACGTTTCTATACCGAATCCCGCGCTCAACGTCAAACGTGCGTTGTATATTTATTTACTCGCGTGAAGAGGAACACCCAAAAAAGCGGCGTTACGTAATTTTTTTGAGAGGCACAAGGTGTATATAGCATTTACATGGCAGAGAGTAATGTGTGTGTTTCGGAGAGAGACGTAAGAGAGAATCGAGGCTCCGGGCCAATGTTTCTATCTTTGAGCCGTATCTGTCTGTCTGCAACACAGCTCGACGCTCGAATGGATGAAAAACATCGCTTGTTAATACGAGGAACGAGAGAGAGATTGAGTTTCTGTGGGCCCACAATTTTGCCAAATAGTCATATAGTCTGTGTAGCTGTGTCAGTGGATTTTGAGGGGGTTCGGTGCGGGCCGCACGCGAATTCCGATCGGAGCTATACGAGCGAGCAGAGAGCAGCTCGAGAGAGAGAGAGAGAGCTACATAAATTACAAAAAAATAATGTACCAAAATTTTTAAGTACCTTATCAGGCCACACATGCGTGTGCCGCAGAGCTATATATATTCAATATATATATCTCTCTGGGTCCGTGGCCGTGTGCAGTCAAGGCTATGGATGCTGCTGCTGCTGCGTTGATGGTCGCGCTTATATATTTTACAAAAAAACTTGCCAATATCGACACTTCTTATTAAACGTAAAAAAGCTTGTGTGCTGCTACGATGATGCGTCGTCGTCGTCGTCGTCGTCCCGCAGGTAAAATAAAGCTGAGACTCGCAGTTCTCGGCCTGCCGCGGAACCGGCGTTGAATTATGTATAAACACGCAGCAGAGACACACTTTATACACACACAGACACACACACAGGGACGGTATAGCGCGTCTGCAGGCACACACAACACGACAAAACTGACAGCTCACGAGACAACTATCTATCTATCCGTCGTCTCTGCTGCTGCTGGTGGTGGTGTTGTCTTATTCACGAGTCACTATAACATACATAATATATAGGTAAAGTGCTCGTAACGAGTCGCGCGCGGATAATATTTCGGAGTCGGAGTGGTGTCGGTCGGCCGAGTGCTGCCGGTATACTGAGTCTGCGACTCGACTTGTGCGGTGACTTGACTACTGCTATACAACTGAAAAAGTCGCGCAGCGCAACGCAAGGGAAGAGAGGTCAGCAGTAGCAGCCGCAGTTGTATTTTATACACATATACACAGCAGCAGCATGATATACATATATATTGATGACAATTGTGCAGCGTGTGCGGCTGCGCACGCGAGACTGTATATATGGGGCAAAATTCCTGAACTGTCCCAGCGACCCGGCCGAGCGGCCTTTTTAAGCAAAATCTCTCAATTTCTAACTTGCCGGGAAAGCCACTAAACATCCTTAAAAAAATAAGTGACATGGGGTTTCGATGGGAAATTACCTCAGCTTTTCGATGGTGAGGTCAAATTTCCAATTTTCCATTTCCTGGAAAAAAATTGAAAAATATATTCAAAGTGGAATATCTCAAAAAACAACGTTTTTTTTCTTTTTTTATGTTTTCCAATCGAAAGAGGAGGTTTTTTTACGTCGAAAACACTATTTTTCAGCGTGTGCAACAACTGAAAATTCGAGCTACAAGAGAGATTATAGTCGGGCGCTCGACCGCCCGCGCGCCAGCGCGCGCCGTCCGCTACGTTCGGGTTTTGTGCAAATAACAATTACCAATTCATCTCAAAAAATTTAACAATAATAGGTTTTCGATGTATTTTTTTTTCAGCTTTCCAATGGTGCTACGCCAATTTCCAAATTGTCCAGTTTCAACCGGAAAAATCGAGAATTCAAGTTTTTTTGACTGACTCTCGATTGTTCCGATGAAAATGGAATATTTCGGAAAATTGGATAGCACCATTGGAAGCTGAGAAAAAAATACATCGAAAACCTATTGTTAAATTTTTTGAGATAATTGGTAACTGTATTTGCACAAAACTCGAACGTAGCGGCTACGGCGCGCGCACACATGCGTACTAATAGCTCGACCTGAAAATAACAGTAACCAATTTATCTAATCTCAAAAAAATTAACAACAATAATGTTTCGATGTATTTTTTTCTCAGCTTCTAATGGTGCTATCCAATTTCCGAAATTATCCATTTTCATCGGAAAAATCGAGAGTCAGTCATAAATACATTGAATTTCTCGATTTTTCCGATGAAAATGGATAATTTCGGAAAATTGGATAGCACCATTAGAAAGCTGAGAAAAAAATACATCGAAAACCTATTATTGTTAAATTTTTTGAGATAAATTGGTAACTGTTATTTGCACAAAACTCGAACGTAGCGGCTACGGCGCGCGCTGGCCGCGGCCGGGCGGTCGAGCGCCGACTATAATCTCTCTTGTAGCTCGAAATTTTCAGTTGTTGCACACGCTGAAAAATAGTGTTTTCGACGTAAAAAAACCTCCTCTTTCGATTGGAAACATAAAAAAGAGAAAAAAAACGTTGTTTTTGAGATATTCCACTTTGAAATATTTTTCCATTTTTTTCCAGGAAAATGGAAAATTTCGGAAAATTTGACCTCACCATCAAAAAGCTGAGGTAATTTCCCATCGAAACCCCATGTCACTTATTTTTTTTAAGGATGTTTAGTGGCTTTCCCGGCAAGTTAGAAATTGAGAGATTTTGCTTAAAAAGGCCGCTCGGCCGGGTCGCTGGGACAGTTCAGGAATTTTGCCCCATATATATATAGCGATGAACAGACTCAATACACTTATATACACGCGACTCGACTCAAAAATATATACGCGAGTCATGTTTTTTTATATTATAACTGCGATTACGCGGGGTGGGGGGATATATGTATGTGGCTGGCTGAGGCATGTATGATTGGAGCAGTGGAACAGCAGCGATGATGAGTCGCGGCGCGAGGGGAAGACTGCATGAGTTTCGACGCTTGCGCGCATCGATTAATACACGATTGCCGTATTCAGTTATAAAGCTGACTTCGTATTCGGCCCATCTCGTTGATTCTCGTATTCCGATCGGGTTTATTCGATTGTAACATGTGGCCGCCGCAACGCACACACGCGGAGTTGTGTATATACTAATATATACCGAATATTCTGTATTATTACGCATACGTAATGAAGAAGACGGCAGGTGCACGCAGCTGTGCTCTCATATTACATACCCCAGTCATTAAAATGAAATAAGTAATTAAAAGCAAATATCGCGGGGGGTACTCACGCTGTTGAAGAGATCGTGTCACGTATTGCGTGTAAAGTGTCTACTAATTGTATTACCCACTTGTGATCGATTGCCATCGAAAACAACGTCTTTATCTGCCTCGGCGAGACAAATATATAATAATTCACGCGTCGTTACCTCGAGTCGTTCGAGACCATATGACATAATGAGTTTTTAGAAAGCCCCGGAAAGATCTCATATTTACGAATGCACCTGAAAAAGAAATCGTCGAAGAACCAATTGCCAGCATCTCCTATAAATACATCTCCATTCATTCAGAAAAGAAGCTACGAAAGACATAAGTCGAAAGTCATGCGTATAAAAGTAAATGATGTATATTCTCGGATACGCGCGACGAGGCGTATGATTGTGTGTGCACTTATCAGACACACTTGCGTTGTATTACGGCGCGCGCGATGATCGTTCGAAAAAAAATCTCGAATAATCGGGTCACAAATAGACACACGCGCGCTTCTTATAATGTAAAACATCTACATAGACAGGCGCGCGCGATGAAAATTTTCCCAAGTTTGCGCGAGTTATAAAATGCATCCGATGCAGCTCGCGCGGAATATCATCGGGGCGCGCGTAAGCGATTAACATGCAAATTATGAGAAAATTTTCTGCCGATCGTACGGTACATGTATATTACTTACGACGCGCTCAAATGTTATACCCGTGCCGGGCAGGATTTTTAGAAGGTATACATACCGAGCCGAATATCTGCGTATACACGGACGTCGCAGTTTTTGCGGCGACACATCCGGTTCGTCGTTATTATTTCTTTTTTACTACACACAAAAACGAAATACCCAAGGCGCGCGCGCGCTTGCTTCTTCGTTGGTCGGCTTATTTCGCGGCAGATAAAGATGAATCGGTGTTTTTTCCTTCGCCCGCGCGCATAACATGTACAGAAAAAAAAACACGTAAAGGCCAAAAAAACCCAATGAGAGACGTACACTATCGCAAGAGAGCCCCGATACATGAATTATTCGTGGACAATAAGAGTCCGAGGCACGCGTAAGTCTGTATAATAAATGCGCGAGAGCCGCTGAACTGGAACTGCGAACGAGACGCATTGTACGCGGGGACACGATCGATACTTCGGCGCCGAGTGTCTCGTCCATCGCTGTATAAATGAGTAAATTATACATGGCGTATATCGTGTGGACTTTTGTGCTCCGATCAGACTTTTCAGCTCTGCAAATAAGATTCCGAATTTTCTGTCGCGTGTTGGCTACCGCTGGTACATTATGAAACACGATTGAACGTTATAGAGGTGTGCACTTGCTTCGCACATAGTCCGATATATGCTAATTTCGTTGTGGTAAATCGCATTCGATCTAGCGTAATATTACCAGCCTTTTTTTTCCAATACATAATGTACAGGAACTACGACGATCGTGGCGCGCGATAAACGATTCCGACTTTTTATATTACAAAGTAACAGAGTATATACGCGAGAGCTCGATGCGATCGCAGAGCTCGCGAACACGATAAAAGACGAGTGAGATCGATGATGATGATGATGATCGCTCGAGCGCGATACGGATTTATTATTTATGTACGCTCTCGAAAGTTCACGTTCAATGTGCCGCACGCGTGTACATTCGCAGTGTATACAGACACGTCGAGTTATTATTACGATCGTTATATTGCAAGTCGATCGTTGAGCTCGTCGTCGCTCCGCGCGCGAGGATCGGTTGCGTAATTTCGTAGAGCCGGTATAATATGATTTTTCACGAGAATCCTCGTCGCGGCCGGCGAACACACGCGAGTATAAAGCTGTGTTTCCGCGAAATTCAAAAATAGCCACTCCGGGTGGGTGGGTGGTATTTTCGTATTTCGGCTGTATGCATAATCTTGTATGCGCGATCGAAATATAGTATATCGAATCGTATGTAGGTATATAACCGGTGCTGAGTTGTCTATAGGTCTCGTGGCGTTACAAAGGCGACGCGCGAACGATCACGCGACGATGTTATACCTCTTTGTAACGCTCGCGACTTGATTCGGTCGCGCCTCGCATCTAACTTGTAACAATAATAATTTGTGCGCGGCACGCGCTGCAGTATAAAATGTAATTAAATAAATCGGTCGGGCGTAACGACAATGGCACACGAAGCATAGCCGAATATAATATATTATATAGTATACGTTCTCGAGCGTAAACAATATCTGCTGCAGCAGATTTACATATATACAGTTGAACTGTGCGGAGGGATGGGGGACAAGGACGCGAACTCGGACACTCGGCGCGGACGACAACAGATCGATAATGTCCTTTGATTTCCGCTCCGTATCTCCTTTGTTTTTGGATTCGCACGATTATAATATGTACCCATTATAATCAGCGATTCAATGAACTCGATCGATTCGATTCTCAGCCCAGCTACGATACTCGCACGTGTATCGAAAATTGCAGCTTGTCGCTCGTCGTGGATCTTACAATAACGAATAGCCTAATAAGTATAAGCGACAGATCGTTCGAAAGCAGCGTATTACGCGGCGAACTCGAGCCTCTTGAGTTTGATAATAGTCCGAATAGTCGACGTCGATGGCGCTAGTTGCCGCTGCTGCACATGCCATGTTCACTTATCTACCGAGCAGTTATCCCGGCGAGCTCTCGTCGGGTACATTACATTTTGCCTTTTTCACGTCAGATGGACAATGATTTTATTTATTTCGAATTCATAACGTGAGTTGCATCGATTGTGATAGCTCCATGTGACAAAGTTCACATACTAGTACAAATTTTTCAAAATTTTGTTCAGCAAACAGCTAAATATTTTCATTCAAGATCATTAGCTTTATTGTAAATTTTTGTTGTGAATTTTCATTAAAGGTATTATTATACATTTTTTTAAGTAAATTTGTGATATAGTTGCAAAAAACTGCTTATTCGAAAGTCAATTTTTAACAATATGATGTTTTTGAATTGTAGTGTTACGTCGTGTGACGAACATTAAAGAAATAATTAATTGATCTTAATCTGGCTGTAGAGAACGAGGAAAAAATAGGTAGAATGAGTGAAATTACTGAGTATAGACAACTACAGTTTATTCGCGGGCATTCATAACATTGAAATCAGGGCCCGATTAATTTGTGTGGGACCTGTAGACTGGAATGTGGGGGATGCCTTCGTTAAGGGAAGGGAAATTTAGAACGATAAATTGACGCTGCTACGAAAAGTAGCACTTTTCCATTTAAATTAACATAGAAAAGAGCTAGTTTTCGAAACAATCCAATAAAACGTTTGTTTATAAAATAATGTATTTTTTTTGCTTACATTAATTTTAAAAAAAATTCTGAATCTAATAATAAAATTGAGGATGCGACTATCGAATCATAGAGCTTATCGAATATCGAATCGAATATCGAATGATGAGTCGCGCGAAGCGCGCTGAATGTCTGAATTGAAGTATTGTCGATTATTGTCGAAGTATTTCGATATTCGATAATCTCCATGATTCGATAATCGCATCCTCAATTTTACTATTAGATTAGATTAGATTAGATAATACATTTCGATTTTGATTCGATATCGATACACATAAATATGTATATTGAATAATAAAATTGAGGATGCGATTATCGAATCATGGAGATTATCGAATATATCGATCGACGAGTCGCGGGAAGCGCGCTGAATGTCTCTATGAATTGAAGTATGTTTATCGATATCGAATCAAAATCGAAATGTATAATCGGAACAGAGCAGATTAAAAAGATTGTTAATAAATAATTCGTTAACCTGATCAGTCAGAGTGAAAAATTAAATTTTACATAACCCCAGGCCGTGGCGGCAAAAGAAGTGCATAAGGGATTTCTTTTTTGTCGACTTAGACTACATACGATGTTTCATATTCAGTGGCCCTATAATAGCATTTTCTGTATCCTATGGCCGAAAGTATAGACTTTCGTGCGCAAAAACACGCACGAAAGTTCGACTTTTACGGACACTTTCAAATGTTTACATGTTTTGCTCTGCGCTCGCAGCGCACCCTTGCATCCATCTCTTATACGATATATGATATGAAAAATGAAAAAATCAATGAATTTGTTTATTTTTTCAAAAACAGTCAATCATTGTTTATCATTTATTTAATAACATACATGAATAAACTAGAATAATTATTGAAATTAAACATATACACTGCTCCCTACACATGAATTGATATTAAATACAATAAAATAAAAAATAATAAAAAACTTCATTTTACACTCGAGATATATTTTTGATAGTTTGCATGTTGACCCCAGATTCTGAGAGCAACGTTAATACTGTTCTATGTGTACTGTTCTACGAAAGCAACAATCAGTGCATTAGGTTTATACTATTATACTATTGATTGTATTATTTTTTGTTAGCCCCGATCAGCAAATGTCGGGCTCACCTGTTCATTATTTCATTATCATTAATGGTAACTTTTACTCGTCAGTGTGGTCGCTGAGCATATCGGTGTCGTTTTGCAGACAGTGCAAATAAATAGATCGCACGCACATTAATGATAATGTATAATGGTTGCAAGAGGGCGGTGCAAGCGCATGACTCGAAAGTTCATAGCGCTACGCGACAGCAGAATTAAGTTGCATTTTGACGTCTGATATATCACTGATAATCAATTTATTATTTTTTACTTTCGGCGGAGGATACAGAAAAATTGCATACATCACGTGGCACGAAAGTTGAAATTCAACTGTCGTGCCATGTGATGTAAACTACTATTCTCCCTCTACGCAGGCGAAGGAAAATAGTTGCTTACGGGCCGGTGCTAAAACTGTACACGCTTTAAACCCCAAAGAGATAACATTGGTATACCTCTAAAAAGTTATTCCCGAGAAATGTTCGCCAGAAATTCTTATTATTTTTTTTCGACATTGACAAGGGAATGTAATTTATAATTTGGATTATTCTTTTCAGAAACGAGTGACCTGCGTTCTTAACGCGAATCCCAGCGCTTTATCAGTTTTTTAGAACTATGCTCTCTGTAGAGGTTAATTTAACTCTTTGAGGTTTAAGAGGATGATGAGGTTAGCCCAAAAATCCAAATTTTAATCCCGTTTTCTGAATCTATTACTGGATAAAAGGCTCTATGACGAGCTTTATTTTAATGATTTTAAGGTAGCTACTGTAGAGCCTTTCAGATAAAATATTCAATGAAGATTCCGAAAACTGGATTGAAATTTTGATTTTTGGGCTGACTTCGATATCAGCATACACAGTTTAAAATTGTTTTCGCAAAGTGCCATCTTTAGCCGAGCTTGATTTTAATTATTTTTACGCTACGGGATGCGAAGGTAGCGTCATGCAGAATTGAGCTCCGAAGAGGCATCTTGCTGCTTAATAAACTGGAAATAGCACTTCATCGTACTGCTCTGCGGTGCATCATCGTGTAGCTAAGAAGTTTCGATATGTGATAATAAAACCATATCTAGCAATAGCTCGCATTTCTGCTTGAAAACATCTAATGGGTCCGCAATGTCGATTTTTGAAAATCATTTGATACGTATTTTATTTATTTTCAATTAATCCCCTATTAATTAAGGCCATTTATAACAATGAGTGTAACATCACGTTCATTTAAAAAATGTTGTACCTCCATTAATGATTGACTCATGAAAAAACAATAAAATAAGTGGCTTATAATTTTAATAAATTTTTTTTAAAAAAATGCACGCTTAGCGACAACTAGTTAAACTGTGCATAAAATCAGTCTTATTCGAAAGTTCGTTCAAGAAGTTCGTGAAATTGCCGCACCGATCGCTGTCATTGTCGGAGAAATTTCTCGCCCACATCACGGCGTTACATTCTTTTTGTATCGTCTTGCGTGCGACGCATGCATACTCAGTAGCAGGTTACGACGCCGCGCAAGAAGGTTGCTTCCAGCACATGGCAAGTGATTTTCGTCGGAAAAGGAAAATATTTTATAACGGGAGTGACCACGTGTGTGTGTGTGTGTGTGTGTGTGATATAGCAGAACAATGTCCAGAACCCCGGAATATTTAAAGAGACTACGAGAAAATTTCAATTGGGAGAACAAACAAGAGCGAAATGAACTTGTCGAGGAACTCTATCCCTTAGTCAAGGATTGGCAGTATCAACTGCCACGTCTCCGAGACATTTTTCGAAGGGAAGAAATTGAGTATCTTCTCGCGGAATCCATAAAATGCATGCGAAAAAATTATTTGAAAGGAAGAGAATTGTTCAACTTTGTGATCAGGACCGGCTACAAAGACGAGCCCGAAGTCGATGAAGATAATAAATTGTTGCATCGCGCCACACCGGTGCACCAAGTGGCGGCTCTTGACGGCAGGAATGATTTACGGTTAGATGTCGCGTCTAAGCTAATTCTAAACGTATACGACAGATTAGACGTGGTTTACAGCGGTGTGTTGGGCATGACGCATTTCCATGTGGCCTGCATAGCAGGAAGCTCCCCCGTTGTCGCAAGATTTCTCGATTCCGGCCGGGATCCGAATTACCCCGTGCGAGAAACAGGCGAGACCCCGCTGATTTTGGCTCTGATACAACGTAACGCGGGGGTGGTCGAATTGTTGCTGAGAAGAGGCGCCAATCCGAATTTGGCCAATACGAAGGGATTGACTCCGCTGCACATTATTTGCAAGTACGGTCGTTCGTTGGAGGAATTCTTTAAAATCAATGACGATATCGGGCTGACGGTGCAGGTCGATCCTCGGGACAAGCTCGGACGTACACCACTACAATGGGCCGTGGCGTATCTTCGTACAACTATGGTCGATGTACTCTTGGATCGTGGCGCTGATCTGTCCAAGTTCGTTTTTCCAAATGCAAGTTACTTGGGGGAAAAAACACACGGTCTGTATGCCAGAGATAAATTGAATGAGGCGTTTAGCATTCCGATCATCGTCGCTAGTCTCGAAAAAAGAGGATACAAATTTAGCCCCAGCGACGCCCTGACGATCATGAAATATTTCGCTCGACGTAAATTGTTTCTGACGCCAACAGGTGTCGTTCATCCTTGGTACAAAGACATGATGATTCGCAAGAATCTCTCGCTCTACGACTTGATCCAGTTACGATCCAAAGAGGCGCTACAACTGGTCACGTTCCGAGACTTCATAAGCTTGAGGAGATGGATGGGTTATTTGAATATTTCCTTGCGCGACAGGGAGACTTGCGCCGCGAATCTGTGCGAAAAATTATCGCGAGGATTTCTCAAGCGGTGGGCCCTGGAGCCTTTCATGGAACTGATACACAATCGATTGCCGATTCTCTGCTGCGAAATGATTATCGACGATCTGAGCAACGAAGATTTGTTTGATATCTGCCAGGCGGCGGCTATGCCAACAAAACGCAAGCCCAACGGTAAAAAAAGTGTAGCGACGAATGCAACAACTACTGCTAACAAAAGACCCGCGAGAGCTAAAAAAGCTCCAAAAAGGCTACAATATAAACAGTGAAAATTACGAATGTTCTGTATTAGTCTTGTTATGATATTTATAAAAGGAGCGAATAAGATATTGCTTTGTGGATATGTTTCACGTATTTTTGAATGTTGAATATCATTTAATATTGTAAATTTTTTATATTGATCAAATAAATACATGTCAAAAAATATTGATTCATTAATTCGTTTTAAGTATAATTTATAATTACTCTCGACCGATAATTACTCGTGCTTTCCAGATTTTCGCTCCCTATAGGCACGTAATCTATATACTATATGATATATATCAAAAACAAGGGTATGCATACTATACATTGTATAGACCTCAATCCATGAACGAGGAGAAATTCGATCGAACCCTTTTAAAAAAGAAAAATGCTCGCTGTATCGAGGAAGGCGATCGTCGGGTCGAAGTTGCGTTTTTAGATAATAAGACGCGAATCGGGTGAGCAGCGCACGCACGAGTTCATCGGCGGGGGTTCGCTCTCTGTTATAAAAAGATCGGTATATACACGCGTTGCGATCCTGCGCGGGCCCAGCAGCTCCCATGATCGTTATACATTATACAGGTATATATATATTATATTCGCGTCCCGACAAAGCATATACCCGCGGTTAATACGGCGCGATTCTCATTTTTGCTTTTCCTCGTTGGAGCTGCCGTTGTTGGTTTTTTCGCACGCACACACTGCGCTGAACAATCGGCGGGGGCACACACGAATTTCCTGTCTCTCTCTCGAAGCGCCGAGAGGGCAAGCAAGCCTCTATCTCTCTCACTTGTGTGTATAATGCAGAATAAGCGATCCCGTACGTGGCGCACGGCACGGCGGAGAGGAGTCAAGAGGTTTTAGGTATAATACATGTATCGAGTCAGCGCGCAGGTATATAAGAGAGCGAAAGAGAGGCAGTGAGAGAGATATGGCTATGTATAGAGTTGCGGAGTTGCCCCTCGGTATATACCTGAGAGATCGGCTGAGACTGTGAGAGTGCCTATATATCTATGTGTGTGTGTGTGTGTGTATAGCTGCTCGAGTCTCCATCTCTCCTCTCTCTCATATACCTTTTATTCTCTCGCCTCCACCTCCACACACATACACTTACACCACTGCAGCTATATAGCTTCTCTCTCTCTCCTTCCTTCTGTATATATACGTGTGCTCTTTGCGTTGTGTGTATATTCTGCATGCACACACACAATATGTATGGGTGTATACGCAGCGTTTTTCTCACCGCGAGCGCCGTGTATTATATCTCTCTACACTATATACAATTCGCGCAGAGAGAGAGTAGTATAGTAGTAGTAGTCTTACGGCACGCGCACTTACAAACTCGCCTCGGCTCGCTGTGTACGCGGTGCAGTGATTCCTCCTCGCGATGCAAGTATAATATATATTATAATCATCGACGCGCAAACTTTGTCATGAGTGTAATATAAGCACGCACGCACGGGGGCCCACACCGCCGACGACGCCGCCGCCTCGTTGCGATCCTTATCTCTCTGTATACACTCGCGGGCTGCGCGCGTGAACTCGCGCGACATTCCGACGGTTTATATATATACCTGTGTGTGGGAGTGAGTGCGCGGAGTGCAAGTATATTACGGAGCTCCGCGGCGCAAAGTGTCAAACGAGCCACGCGAATCGTCGGCCGATCGTTGTTACTGTGTTGTGTGCAGTTTTTCGGTTCGGTGTGCAACGAAATTGTGCCGATCGTGTGTGTGTGTATGTGTGTCTCGTGTGCTTACTCGTAGTAATAAGGAAAAACTTGCGGATATCGTACACAAATGCGGAACACAAGCTGCGCTCGAGGCGATCGAAAGTAGAAAGTCGAAAGCTTTTCTCTAAGTATGTAAGCAGCCCAGCAGCAGAGCAACAAGCATATAATATATAGATATAATACATACTTTCTGATTTCGAAATTCGCATTCGCGGGTCGCAGCAGCGATCACCGAGAAGTCATTACATTGCGTGTGTGTATGTCTATATAGGCAGCTCTCCTCTCGCGATCGCGAGAAGTGCTGCTGCTGCTGCTGCGCGACCCAGTTCAAGGCTACGTACGTACGTACTGTACATTATACACAGCCGCCGCATATAAGCGCGTGCGTCCGTGTGTGTGCCATTAGCCCCCGGGACCGATGAGCATATTTGCACCTTAGCGCGCCCATAAGGAGGATGGACGATCTTTACTGAAGTAATATTATCCTGGTACTCGAGAGCTCGATATAATCATGTCGAACAAGCAAAAGCACAGCAAACAACATCACAGCAACAACAACATCACATCACACAACAAACAGCAGCAGCATCAAAGGATCATGGCTCGTCCGCGGTGGTACCGCCGCGATACCAACCACCGCCTCAGCCGCTGACTAATTCCTCCTCTGGTGGCGGCATCCTCAAGTCCCATCATCATCACCATCACCATCATCATCCGGCCTACCCGGGCTCGGGTCTGCCCGTACCCGTGAGCGGCCTGACTCACCTCCAGCAGCAGCAGCAGCTGCACCAGATCCATCAGCAGCAGGCCGCGCGGCTGGCCAATCAAGTCAAGGAGGCCGTGCAGAGCAAGTTTAGTCACAACAACAAACACCTACAGCTACAGCAGCAGCAGCAGCAGCAGCAGCATCAGCAGCAACTCGGCGATTTGCCACCTGCTGCTGCGGCTGCTAACAACCAAGCCGGAGTAGCTCTGTCCGCGAGGTGAGTCTGCGACATGATATTAGCTGTATATAGCTTACCACCTCTCCGCAAACGCACACATCTCGCTCTCTTTCTCTCTAACACATTATACGCACGCACATAATATACTCTCAGCTGACGGAGTAAGATCTCTCTCTCTCTCTCGAAGCTCCGGGCCTCGAGTATATATAATATTTTTCGGGAGCACGCACACGCGCAGTTTCCGCGTATACATACGCGCTGCTGCTCCTTAACGGTTCGTGCCAAATAGTGTCGCGCGTCTCTCTCTCTCACTGTGCGTATATATGTACACGAATATGTTGTGTACACGCGAGCCGAGGAGAAAGAGAGTGCATGTGCGTCGTGCTGTTGCTTACGATCGGAGATCGCTTACTTCTACTGCTGCTGTGGCTGCTGCCCTTTCGGCCCCGAAATAAAATTATATATATATATATATTATATACGTTCGCGATCGCGAGCGGCGGCGTGTGCCACTTGTCGCCGAGGAGGAGAATTCGGCACACATTTGTTGTTGTGTTTTCGTCCGATCATGCTGCGCTTCAAGTACACGAAAAAGAAGTGAGCTAGTGACGCGTATACACTTATAAAAAAAGTCTATCCATTATAGCTAATATAAACGATATTATACGTTGCAGGTCGGAAAAATTGTCGAGCGCTCCAGGACCGGCAGCGGTATCGTCGCACGGCAAGAGTTTTCTACCTACTGCAATACCACAGCCGAATAATAATCAGCAACAGTCAGTGGGGCCACCACCAGCAGTCGTCAACCAACAAGAACAACAACAAATCGCTCAGGTGCAAAACGTCGTCGGCCTGCCCAATGGCAGCAGCGGTGGTAGCAGCAACAATCATCATCAACAACACGCGACTCAACTTCAGCAGGCCCCATCGCAGCCGTCGAGCTCATCCGGTCAGAGGCAGAGGATATCGGACGAGGAATTTTTGCGCCTCGGCCCCATCGACATGCTCAAGTTCGTGCGAAAGACGGAGAGCGACATGGTGCGATTGGCCGCCGAGCAGCATCGACAGATACAGTCGCTCGTAAGCTTATACATATACACGTATCTGTCTCTACTAATCTCCTAATTTGCATACGAGTATAGCTGGCTCGTGTAAAAGAGAGAATATTGTAACTCTAACTAAGTAATAATGCGTGTGTCGCGCGCAGGTGAGCGAGCTGCGAGCCATGAAGGAGGCGAATCAGCGCCTCAGCGACGACAATCAGGAGCTGCGCGACCTCTGCTGCTTCCTCGACGACGATCGGCAGAAGGGTCGGAAGTTGGCGCGCGAGTGGCAGCGGTTCGGCCGTTACACGGCGAGCGTCATGCGCCAGGAGGTCTCGGCTTATCAGAACAAGCTCAGGCAGCTCGACAACAAGCAGCAGGAGCTCATCAAGGACAATCTCGAGCTCAAAGAGCTCTGCCTGTATCTGGACGAGGAGCGAGGAGGTAGCGGCGGAGGCGGTGGTCACGGAGCCGGTGGACAGAGGGACGACGGCGACGGCTCCTCGTCGAGCACCAATGCCGACGAGAGCCAGACGCCGGCCATGAATCGACTGCAGAGGAACGTCTATTCCACTTTCAATGGTTGGTACTCTACACCGAAAAAATATTTCGCACAACCTCATCAGCGGTGTAATTAAATCAATTATTCAGTAGTCACATCCAATGAATTTTTAGTTAATTCAACGATATCTTCGGTTGATTTAATTGATTCGATTAAACGACTGATAGATTGGTGTAAATGGTCTACAAAAATAATTTATTTCAATCCATTTATTACATCTTTTATAGAATAAACTAAATATTCAGTTAAGTTAATAAAATATTTCAATGAATATGAATATTCGGTCAATTTAACTAAATATTTAATGGGTCGAGATAAACATTTTCCTTGTGTATACTACAGCGAGTTATGAAAACAAATCGAAACAATAACAATCATTACTTTTTCTCGCAGACCAAACGATGCAGTATCTGCGCCACCTCGAGCAAAAAGTCAAACAGCTGGAGGAGGACAAGAGCATGCTGCAGGCGAGGGTGCAGGGCTGGCCAGGCGGCGTCAACGGCGTCATCGGCGGCCCGATGCAGGACGCCAACAACTGGGTGGACAGCAGTCCCACGCGCAACACGAGCAACAACAGCAACACGAGCAACACGAGCGACGACTATCATCTGGGCTCGCGACCCGAGGCCGTCGTCAGGGCGCTCCAGGTGCTGGAGGTGCGCGAGCAGCTGGAGCGCGAGGCCGGCGGCCACGACGGCGAGAAGGCCCTCGTCCGCGAGATGTGCAACGTCGTCTGGAGGAAGCTCGAGGAGGCGCCGCTCATGCAGAACAGGCCCTGAGCCGAGGCGTCATCGATCCGTAAAGCGAGACGACATTATTACCCCCCGACAAGTGCAATAATTTTACACAACTCGTAATTTATATATTATGCGTATATAAATATCTGTTAATGCGCACGATCGTAAAGTGCAACTATGAGAGATATATATATTATACTTATCTATAAGAACTTGTAAATAATTAGTCATTTAAAATAAAAACTATTCGATAGGGTAAGAAATTATATAAATATATTCGACAAATAAAATAGTGTAACAAATACGATAGTATTAATATATACAATATAAATTATATGTTTACGTAATATTATAAAATTAGATCTTTCACGATAATGTGGTAAAATTAAAGACCAGCTTTAAAAGTAACACATGACATGTAAGTTCATTTCTTCCTCGAACGAATAGCTGCCTTTACAAATTTATTCCTTCCGTTTTTTGTCCAATGATTAAAAACAGAATCGTGCAAAGTTTAACCCCTTGCCAAACTTTGATAAAAAAAAAAACTAAAATGTGTCAACAACATTCAAAACATATCGATACTGTAAACTCGTTGACGTTTTGCCGATCTCTCGACCTACTCAAGACAGCTTGACGTGTCGTTGAAAAAAACAATAACAAGCTCGTGTTGAAACTTAGTCTAATATTTTTCGGTTGTACCTCATTCAATTTCTTCAGCATTTCTCCATACTTTGTCTGCGATAGTTCCGTTCGCGATCTAGAATTGTTACACTATTCCAGTCCATTTTGTTATTAATTTCGTTTGATGTATTAATTTTTTTTTATTAAAGTTTGACAAAAGGGTTGAAACCGTCGCACGATACTGTTCTCATTTATTTGACAAAATACACAGTTGCCTGTCTTCAGGAGTCTTTCGGAGCTATCTCTCTGTACTGAAAATTTCGTTCATTGCTAAACGTGACGTACTCGCGACTATCTTTCCCCCAGAGAGTAATACACGATATTACATATTCATACACGCGTATGCCTCTTTTTCTCCATTTCTAATCTCGCCTATACCAGCGCTCGCTCTCCGGGCGATATTCTTAGCTCGAGGCGCCTTTTTTCCCCCGGCACAGCCCAAGGTCACGGCTAATTGTCGTTTACACACTGGAGCAGCAGCAGCAACAGCAGCAGCTCTGTCAATGCGGTCGCAGTTCCATTCATCTCGCCGAGCTTGCAAGACCTTATTACCACTACCACTAGCACTAACTGGCCAGCTCTGTCTGTGAGCTTTGCAATCTTTTCTCTCTATCTCTTTTTGTACATTTCTCTCTCTCTCTCTCTCGCCACCTGCCTCTATTTTTAAAGATATTCAAAGATGTGCGATGTGCTGGAAAGCAAAACCGATACGTCGGTAGTAGTGTCGGTACGCGTTGCACGAGTACATGTACACACGAGTCCAGTGTACATGTACTTAAGTGGCTGCCAAATTGACCCAGAAAGGCTTGTGTTGTGTTGTGCGTGCGTCGACCGATACGCAGCAAATTTCGTACGTATTAATCTACCGCCGATTATACGACCTGAAAAAGCTCTCGAACTTTTAAAAGGTCTCGGGCCTTGCAGCTTTAGCAAACGAAAAAAAAAAAAAAATTACCCCCCGTCGAGGTTCTCGCTGCTACTGCTGCATATGCGACGACGAGAGGGATGCGCGACGCTTGTGTACACACACTTGAAGCTTGCGCCGCGCTACTGATCGCGAATAGACGTGTGTGCGTTGTGCAGGGGATCGGCTTTGACGCGCGAGGCTCGCGGCACTCGCGCCGCGATCACCGCAGCCGTCACAGTGTGACACGTTCGCACATGTTGTGATATATAGCAGTCGAAAAAGCTCCGTTCAAAGAACACGACCCTCGGCTCTCTGAATTCAATGGGGGCCCATTACTATCCTGCTCCGTTATCCTGAGGGAGCATTAATCTCCACGTGTATCCTCGCTCCCCGAATTGCTGCCGATATCCTGAAACTCACCAGGACGATCTCTCTCTCTCTCTCTCTCTCTCTCTCTCTCTCTCTCTCTCTCTCTCTCTCTCTCTCTCTCATCGACGATTCGGCAGGAGTCTCGAGCTTTGCTGCTGCCGAGCGAGGCTCGAGTAACAGAACCGTGTGGAGACCAGAGAAATGAGTGTTGCCGTGGGCCGAAGTGATGTGCGTGCAGGGAACCATCGCAGAGGATAACGCTAGGTTCATCCTGCTCGCCTTCGTCCTCGCGGCTTATATGCTCGCCGGGGCCGCTCTATTTCAGAAACTCGAGTCCGATGTCGAGATCAAACAGGTATGTGTGTATGTGTGTCTGTTTTTCGTTTGTTTCCGTTTTTTGGTCATGTTGCGCGGGATTATTATTATTATTATTTTCTATTTTTCAATGTTACTCGCCAAAAGTTAAAAAAAAAAAAAAACATTCCTTACATGGCCCCAGAGCGCGGTATACGCGGTCACATAGGCATCGCGCGCGCTTACAGCATGTGGATCAAGGGGAATCGATCTAGAAGTATACGAAATATGCATGAGTCGCTCGCGACTCGTAACGCTCGACGATCCGAAATCGCGCGCTCGATAGCTCGGTAGTCACGGGCAAAATCGCAAATTATGATAAATAAAACACTCGATTATTATATTTTATTAATTACATTACCAAACCCCGCGCGTGTATTATTATAAAAAGTGGGTCAGCCCCCAAAATGACCAAACGCATCGAAGCAAGCTCTGGTCGCGCGCGAAGGTAACGACGCAACGGGGCAAGTACATAGACGCTCGCGTGATGTTGGGGGCAGCGCAAAAGAGGCCAAACGTATAAGGTCCACGAAAACGATTATGAAATAACAATTGGTCACTTTTCATTCCTCTCTCCCTTTCCGTTTCGTTATTTTTTGGCAGGCCCAAGAATTCTGGCGAGTCTACCAGTCGTTCCGTCGTCACCATCTGCGCGGCAGCTCGCAGCTGGCCCTGCAGCGCCTCCACGAGCTGCTCTACGTCTACGGCAACGCCTCGGCGAGCGGCATCATCAACAAGCGCCGTCGCTGGGACTTCCCGGGCAGCTTTCACTTCGTCGGCACGATCGTCTCGACCATAGGTTCGTTGAACTTGACCTACTATCTGCTGCCGGTCGAGAGCTTATAGAACTGCTACTACTGCTGCGCCTCGTTAATAATGTATCGGTGCCCAGCAGTAGTATAGTTGCAAAGCCACATCGACTTAAGCTTATATGTGTAATAATTATTTGCCCTTATAATCTCTCTCTCTCTCTCCGATTACTTATTACAGGATACGGGAGTACGGTGCCGCAGACCCCAGCTGGCAAAGCCGCCGTCGTGCTCTACGGATTTTTCGGCTGCTCCGGTAAGAGGATGATCGTCCGTATACCGAAAGCTCGAAAGCTATAGGCCTTTATTCGGTCTATAGCTTATTACGTATGCATGTGCAGCAGAATTACATACACACACACAGGTCTTATGCCACTTAATGACTGGCGAATGTGTGCCAAGGGCTAGTGTGTATCTCTTTCTCACTGTGTATACAAGCTCGCAAGTCGAACTTTTGCCTATGTACACCGTTATTGTACACGAGAAAAAAAAAACAACACGAAATAGAATTCGAGAAGTACAAATCAAAAGTTGATTAAACACTCTTAATAATTAACGACGCGCACTTGAAAAAGTTCACCTCGAGAGAAAAAGTAAATAATAAACGTCTCTTTGTACAGGTGGCATTCTATTCTTTAATCTCTTCCTCGAGCGCATCATCACCTTTCTCGCCTGGATCCTGCGCAGCCTCCACTTGCGCCGGCTCAAGCGACGCCTGAGACAGACGACCTTGGCCAGTTCGCGCCGCCTACCCCGCAGCAGGCGCAGCCGCGTCCACAGAGGCAACAAACCTCCTCCTCCCCCACCTCCTCCTCCACCTCCTCCTGCTATTCCCGATACCGATCCCAGCGGCAACGACGTAAATTGCAATGGCAGTAACGGCAAACCCGCGCAGCAGCTGCCCGACATCCTCGACGAGGACGAGGACGAGGACGAGGAGGAGGACGCGGGCCTGGACCACTGGAAGCCGAGCGTCTACTGGGTCATGCTCTACCTGTCGCTGACCTCGTGCGCCGTCGCCTGCTGCGCCGCCGCGCTCTACGCCACCCTCGAGGGCTGGACCTACCTCGAGGC
The DNA here is from genome assembly GCA_034770305.1 of Trichogramma dendrolimi. Lineage (NCBI taxonomy): Eukaryota > Metazoa > Arthropoda > Insecta > Hymenoptera > Trichogrammatidae > Trichogramma > Trichogramma dendrolimi. Next base: position 1,062,448 of record JAPMIB010000013.1, read on the forward strand.
CCTGTACTTCTGCTTCGTCAGTTTCGCCACCATTGGCTTCGGCGACTACGTCAGCACCCAGCGGCCCGACTATCCCTACGTGCACCTCTACCGGTTCGCCAACTTTCTGTTCCTCGTCGTGGGCTGCTGCTGCATCTACTCGCTGCTGAACGTCACGTCGATCGTCATCAAGCAGGGCCTCAACTACGTCATACGCAAGCTGAGCTGTCAGAATCGCTTCATGGCCGCGCCCCATCTGCCCCGACGAAGATCGACCATATCGGCCATCTATTACGCCAACAAGCGCAGAGCCCCCAAGATGATATCGCGCGATCTGATCAGGCCGAGCATGGATGACCAATCCTACTGCCCCAACAACAACAATAACAACACAACAACAACAACAATAACAACAACAATAACAACGGCATGAACAACACTATGCCTCGACGCATGTCCGGCGAACTCATCTCCATGAAGGAGTTCTTGTCCTCGAACAAGGTCTCCCTGGCCGTGATGCAGAAGCAGCTGTACGAGACCGCCCAGATGCAGTACCTGCCGTCGCCGCCAGTCCTGCATCATCACTATCATCATCGTCATTATCGTTATCCCGCGGCCACTCCATCGCCCCAGGCCAACAACAACAATAACACCATGAACAACAACAACAACAACAACAACAACAACAGCAATAATAGCGTAGCCAATAATCTGGCCACGCTGCAGGCCCGTAACAACGCCAACAACATGATGCTGAACAGCAGCAGCAACAGCGGCAACAACGGCAGCAGCAACAACAGTTGCTCGACCGGAGCCGTCGGTCCACTAGCCATAGCGATTGAAAAATTCGAGAGTTCCTGATTATTATCGCGATCGTACTTATATATCATAATAATATACGTAATGATAAATAAATAAATATAATTTTTTCGCTCTCTACTATGCACGCTGCCCCAACACCACCACACGGCAATTAAGAATCCCTCCACCTATATTGTATAGCGCCTAAGTTATCGATTATATTTTTGATATAACTATGCCATACGAAAGACGGATATAATTATATAATTATAATAATAGATGTTTCATCTCTTGACGTTTACGCTTGTTAGCAATTAGGCCTTAATTTTTAAGTCTGTAATTCACTGCACATATAAATTATATAATGTTGTGACGAACCTAAATGTATTATTTCGTTGTTGTTGTTTTTTTTTTTTTTAGATAAGTTGAAAGAAATTAATAAATAGGGAAAAAAGTCTTACGTTCGCTTTTTTATACTTTATTTTATTCCATCATTTGCTGGGAATCGCTTGAACGTTTATTACACTCACACACAGCCACACTGACAGACAGACAGATAGGAATCGTCGTTTTTGCATCCCATATAGTTGTTCGATCGCGTTTGCGATCGACTTTTGAATGTTATTTTCTTTTTTTTTTGTTGCTTCGTTTGTCATTTCTATTGCGAGGAATAGAGAGAGAGAAAAATCACTCGTTCTACGACACAGAGATTTTTTTCAATAACAACGAGATTAATTCTTTTTTTTTTTCGTATATTTTTCTGTTTTTTATACTTAGAGATTCGATCACATCAAGTTTTTTTTTGGTTGTTGTCCACTAAGTTATGTCCGCTTTTCCAAAAAGAGATCCGCATATTAGCGAGTTAATTCAATATAATACTACTAAACCATCACATTTAATGAATCAAACGATAGAGAGAATTTCTATTCTCGTCGCAGTCAATGCGACACATTTACATTAATGATTACTACAACAACTATACCATCGTTATCTAATTACACATAATGACTCGGAGGAGCTTTGCCGTTTTCCAGCAAAACCGACACATATAGAGATTTGCATAATCTTTATACGAATACGTGGGAAGGAGATTCCCACAATTACACAAACTGACAACACAATTATTTCAATAAATCACATTGAGAGTCGACGACGTGCGCTACAATATTAGTTAGATAAGAAAGAGATTTCATACTGTTTTCAATTTGTAAACGCATTTGCTACACCTGCTTCTAAGCTGCAGTTATACTAAAATATTCGATACCTATTGTCAAAATGTCGTATATAGCTGCAATAGTGCCAAAAATAAGTAGAGAGACTATTCAAGCGGATCAAATTTATCAATAGCTTCAATGTACCGAATTCAAAACTATATATTTACAATCAAGCATGTGATCATCGTGCCCTTTGATAAAATATCTCTTTTCGCATCTTTCGTTCTAGTATACATTTATCATATATATGCAAGAACATATTCAACAAGTCTATAAGGTATTTTTTTTGTTTTAATAACATTTATCATTTAAATCTTTGAAACTCGACACGAGATATAATATTGTAATATACGTCATAATTTTTCACATATTATTAGCGATATCTACGTACGCGAATAAAGGTGCGAGTGCAACACATTAGTTCGAAGACTAGCTTCAACTTATCGCACAGTGTTAAAATTTTTTCTTTTAAATAGGATACAATGACACCCTGATTTGCTTTTTTCTTCTCTAAAAATTATGTGTAATATATATATTTTTATTTATATATATATCGAGTGTATAACGACAAAAAAGATATAGAGTGACGAGAAATCAGGGTGCACGGCGCTCGAAGGATGCTCAACATCCAAGAGCTAATCTTCCCTTTTTTGTTTTTTATTCATATTTATATATTTATATAATATCATATACTCTCGTGTTCACTATCAGGTACAATCATTTTTTTGTCGAACGAACCATCACATCTTTTTTTATAATAATATCAATTATTACAGAAATAATTTTTTTTTTGTTTTGTTTAATTATTCAATTTTTCCATTCACATGTAAATGCGGTGTCTGCGATAATGGATGGTCAGTCTCGCGATGCACCACGGGGTGGAAAAAAGAAAATTTTATTTTTCTGCGGACACTGCAAGATGGTGATCGCGTGTCCGCGGCCCGAGGGCCTGACCCGCTAAAGTTACTTTTGCGGAGAAAATTCATCCCCAGCGATTTATTTTTTTGACAATAAAATCACTGTTACAAGGGATATTGTAATTTTTTCTCGGTCAACGGAAAGAATCATATCTCCCTCGCGAGAAAAATTAGTTAGCAGACAATGAGTGACGAAAACAAGAGCCGCGGAGAGCCGGGAAGCCCTCCGCTATCCAGATGTGACCTTTCAGCGCATGTCGCGTACTCGCACAAATTGAGTCGGATTCAAGAGCTCGAAGCCATTGTTATTTCCATTGGCAGGGCCGTTGGCCACCGCCGCTAAATCGGAACTTACCCCGTTGACGCGCGCGACGTGCTGCTGCGGCTTCAGAAACGCCAATCCGCTCGAGTCGTTCAACGACTCGCTCTTGCACTCCGACGTCGTCGAGATGTTGCTGGGCTTGACGATCGAGTCGTTGCTGTTGCTGCTCGCGTTGTTGTTCTTGTCGTTGTTTTTATTATTGTTGTTGTTATTGTTAGCTGTCGAAGTTGGCGGCTGGTTTTGATTTTGTGGTGGACGGCTTCGCGGGCGGGGTATCTGATCGGCGGGCTCCATGAGACTAGAATGTTTCTTGCGTTGATGCTGTAGAAGCTTTGCCTGTGAACAATTGGCATCGTAAACATTTGATTCTCTCCGATGTTCGATCATTTTTGGTTGTTACTCACTTTGCTTGCATACTGTTTGTGGCACCATTGGCAACCCTGGGGAGCAGTCTTGATGCTGCCAGCAGCCTGACTGAAGGTTGGATTCGGCACACCAGGTATATCGTATTCCTTGTTCCGATTGCTCGGGGGTAGAGCTGCGCCCGGATGATTTTTCATAATGTGCGCTTTGCGCTTGCTGCTACTTTTGTACACCTGTACGAATCAACGAGATAACGATTGGTTACAGGCTGCCGAGTCTCTTTTACTTTAAAAACTCGTCGAACCTACCTTGTCACAATATTGACAGTAATAATCACGGGTCTGTCGAAGAATTGGCAAACTGAGCTCGGGGACCGAGTCGGGTGGGACGTCGGGATGACGTTTGGCTAAGTGATTGACGAGCATGCCTCGACGCTTGAAGCCAACTTGACAGCGACGACATTTGTAAATGAAGCGATCGCAATCCACGAGGTTCGTCTGCACAAAAGAATAGTCAAAATTAAGTACTGCGAGTCTGTGCAAGTCGTGTTCGAAATTGAGAGTCGACGATTACTTTTGGAGTTGATTTTTTGGCACGATTATTCGATGATACTTGGTCCTTGCTTACTTTTGGCGAGTAGTGCACGCGTGTAACGTGATCTTTCAGCTTGTCCTTTCGTTTGAATTGCTTGCCACAGTTGGCACATTGAAACTCCCTGCGTAGAATATCAAATTACATGTAAGTTTATATTACATTAGTCAATAAAAAAATGATTAATCAGTAAATGTACCTGCGATCGGAATGCTTCAACAAATGCATTCGCAATTTGTCAGCAGCGGGGAAACATTTCAAACAAAACTGACACTCGTGCTTCCGATCGAAGTGATGTGATCTAGCGTGTTTGCGAGTCAGAGCGTAACTATTGAAGGATTTCGGGCAGTGTGGGCAGGTAAAGGTTTCATCCTGATTGAGGTGAGTTTCGGAAAAATCTTTCAATGTCAACACACTACCAAACGCCTCTTCACATACCAGGCATTCAATCGCTGGCTTATCTTCTAAAAATCACAAAAAAAAAATCATAAATATGAGCTCAAACGTAATTTTTTACAATAAAAGCTTACTTTGATGGGTTTTCAAGTGTCGGGTGAGAGAAGAATTGTTCAGAAATGTTTTGAAGCAAATATTGCATGTGTGTGCGTTGTTATTTTTTATTTTGTGTGCCAGGCAGTGCTGATCAAACTTTGATTTGGAGGTAAAATTTTTCAAGCAGATCGTGCACTGGTTGATGCTTGATGTGATTTCATCAATTATGGAATCTGCACCGTTAATTTGATCAGATTGGCTAATTTCTTGCTTCATAAATTCGAATTTTGAGTTTTCTGAGTTGGTATTTTCTTCTTTTTGCGCTTTAATAAACCCATTGAATAGCTGTTTGCAATCACTTTTTAAAAATTTTTCATCAATAAAGCTCATATCATCATCATCTTCCTCAAAGTCAAAGGTATTTCCTGTAAAGATAGAAAATTTTAAATAAATTGCTCTTTAAACAATTTTCATAAAAATTTTGGTACTAACTCAAAAGATATACAAGCAGCTTTCCGTTTTCTATGTAATTTTGTCTCATACATATGATCCTCGTGGATTTCGTGCTTTATTTTAATGTCAGCCAATTCGATCTTTTCGCTTTCTGCATGCGATTGAGTACAAGAATCGGAGTTCTTGTCTAAAAAAACCAATAAAGGTTTAGTACGTTTCTTTATATAATGACAAAATTTACAACTGTTATATAAATTCAAATATGTACCTAATAATTTTTTAGGAAGAATTTCCAGTACTTTAAGATTCCGACGTTTTCCATATTCTGCACTGGGACCAGCCCTTAATTCTTCACCTGGATTGATGTTTCGAGTGGATAAAAATATTATACCTCCATTACGTTGACATATCACCAAATTTTGTTCCTCATAATTTTTAGCTGGTCTCACAAAACGCATCCAATTTGAAGTTTCTAGAAAAAAACAGATGTGTTATTTAAACTGCTTTTTCCGAAAAAATTATGATACTTACTTTCATCTGTAACATCGATGCGTTTGAACACACCGTCGACTTTAGATTCTAGTAGCAATGGTAATCCTTCTATTTGGGATCCATCGTACGGACATAAAATCCCCTCAATCGGTCCAAATTGCGTGCACCGACGAATACTTTTTTTCGCAAAGATACCAAATTCCGTGGAACTTTTATTTTCCTGAGGTGAGAGTTTTTCCATAGACAAATACAAACTTGGCAATGTTGCGATTGCGCGCGAAGGAACTGGTTGATCGGCGATTGTGCATACGCTGAGTAGATTACAATCAACTACATCGGTGCAGGTACTATCACAGTCTTCATACCCTAAAGACAAATAATTATTAGATGAATAATTAAAATTAAAAAGACCTTTTTGTTTTCATATTTACGTACATAGGTTATTTCCATCAATCTGATCTCTGGACCAATTAACATCTTTTTTAACTAAATCATAATTATGCTCTCTCTGCCCAGAGAGTTTATTGTAACTTTTCACTGGTGATATTTGTGCGTTGGTTTCTTCATCAATTTCATGTGGTAAAATTGTTTCAGCATCTTGACCACAAGCAAGACTAGAGTTTAATTTTATTCCATTCATTATACTAATTTGTTCTTCTTGCATTGCTAGAAAATCCCTTGTGAGAGCTAAGTCAGATCCTGATATTTCTGATAAAATAAGGGGATTGGTAGTTGTTTCCAACTCAGCACCAGAATCTGAAATTCATTTAATAAATTAAAAGCTGAAACTATACAATTAGTATGATTAAATAAAAAAACTATTACTTTGAATAAGCATTAGCTCGTTTCCAACACTTGTAACTAAACCATCACTTGTACTGTCAGTAAAGTCCTGAGAATTATCGCTCTGCGATAGGGTAGATGAAGTGGAGCTTTGTGGAAGTCGAGTAGTGTATCCATTGTTTATTCTCACAGCTGCTTCTGATGTTGATATAAGTGGAGAAGCGGGTTCCTGCATGACAGCCACAGGATTATTGAATGGCGAAGAAGGCATTGGCACTGGGGTTGGTGAATATCTAGCAGCTGAACTCATGTTAGGATCATGGGGACTGACACGGTGTTCAAAATCCGATAGCGGTGAACTAGCTCTTGATAAGAATGGAGCCTCATTGAACGGGAAAATTTTTCCAAAATCCTTAGCTTGATCATCGATATATTCAACCTAGAGGTAAAATTATTCATCAAACAGACATAAACACTCAAAAACAATCATGTACAACAATAAAAACGCTTTGCTCTAGTTAAAGGTACCGATGACCTATTTAAGATTTATCATTGAAAAAACAGGATAAAAATTGGAAAAAAAATTCAACCATCAATAAATCAAAAAACGTTGATAAAAAGACAATAACAATAATGTTTAAAATGAAAAACAACAACAACAACAATGCATAGAAAATAGCGCGCGACTCACTGTGAGGAACAGAAGCTTATTGCTGATGAGTTGCTTCTTATTATTATTATTGACGGAGACGGAATCGGAAAAAGTCGACGAGGTGACGATGTTGTTGTCGTCGCACGGCCAATTGGTCTCCTGGCAAACCTTGTCGATGATGGCCATGTCCATGGGGTCGCTCGCGAACGCGCTGCTGGTCTCGAGCAAACTCATGCAGCAAGACGACGTTCTCTGGTCCATAGCCCAGCACAGCTGCGCTACGAGCTGTCAAAGTGCGAGCTAAATGTCACTACCAGCCAAAATCAGCAGCCATCGTGTGGTGCGTCTGCGATGGGAAATTGAAATTTCGTCGTCGTCGTCGCTCGCGCGCGTATCCCTTTGTCTTCAAACGGAGCTGCTGCTCGTAATAATCAACGCAGAGTCGCAGCAGCAGCGTGTCGAGTGGTGAGCGAACATAATAGCCTTTACGTATATCTATATCGTTATGTATATATCTCGCTCTGCTCTGCTCTGCTGCGTGCGAGAGTGTGTCCTGGCGCGCGCAAGGGGGGTTGCTCGGGGGCGTACACTGACCTGGTTGCGGACTGGATCTCGCTTATTTCTTTCGCGCGCTGCTGGTTTCGCACCACTGCCTGCTGACCCAACTCTCTCTCTCTCTGTCTCTCTCTCTACCTACGCATGTACTCTCCCCCGCTGCAGCAGCAGCAGCTCTCTGGGCACGAAACTTTTTTTTTCTATCTCGCACGCACTCACATTAATTAATCAACAACAACAACAACAACAACAAAATCAGCACCAGTCGATTATTATTACAGAGTAGCGAGTGTCGCGCGCGCGCGCGCGCTCGAGCTTATAGCTGCCCAGCAGCCACAGCTACAGTACACAGACTGCAGCAGCGCGTGTGCGAGCTCCCCGATCGCTTGATAGTTACTGCTAGCCTAGGCTGCGCGTCTTCGTCAACGCACCAATCGACTTTCGCACATCGCTGACACGCAGCAGCAGCAGCAGCAGCGTCAAGCGGTGCTCATTCCCGGGATATGCTGTGCTTGCACAGTCCTGGCGCTAAAATTCGCGGAGGCTGCTGCTGCTGCTGTCTGGGGTTTTAGTTGGGGACTCTAGGCCAGTGCTTGATCTAGGGGGGAGGAGAGAAATTTCGCTCGTCGCAGTCTCTCTGTGCGCGTGACCCGATGCTCATTCGGCTCGCGCAGATCTTGCGCCAATGAGAGTCACTGCTGCCAAAGCTGCGAGCTCTTTATCGAGGAGCGCGACACGCCACGACAGGAACTATATAAGTGACGACGCGCCGCTACTCATATACAGCGCATAACTTTCGCCAACTTTCTTTTCGCTCTCATTTGAATTTGATAAGAGATATCGAGAAGCTGATAAGCCCATTTATATTATTCTACAAGAATAATTGACCCGATACAGTGTATGTTTGCTAATATTGAGGGTGCACTCTGAATAGCTGATAATATCGTTACTTCCAAATAATCTAGATTGACAATTCGGCAAATGGATTTTTTTGATTTAACTAAATAATACGAGACATCTTTTAGGTAATAGAAGGTATTGATGGTATCAGATTCTCCTCTAAAAACCCATCTGCTCAATTGTATAATCAATTGATTCGGATTTACACAAAAAGTAATTTAAGGTAAGTTATATGTACACACTACACATACATGTACTTATTGAAAGCGCTGGTCAGGGTACAACGAGCAGTTCACAGTTTAAGAAGGAGTCGGCACGTTTATAATAAAAAGTTCTTAATTTTGCAATTTTCTGAACGCGTAGTTGATTGATTAACAGTTTTAAGTAAGGTTTAATCAACATTGTATAACGGTGATACAACGTTTAGAAGATTTTAGGAAGCGGACATTTAAACGTTTAGACAACGTTGAACGTTAATAGGGTTTGAATAATCGCATAGGATTATCTTTTCGCTTATCACTGAATGTCATTGAAAATTGAATATTGGTTATTATGAATTGTAACAAAACATATAATCAATTATTGTATTATTCTATCACAAACTTTTAGAAATAAAAATATTACTTTATGTAAGTACTTGTCTTAATATATTTGATTTCATTACTATCATAGCTAAGTAATTAATCAATGGTGGATTCAGATTAAGAGTTTCAACGATTTAAAAAAGAAAGGATTTTAAATTTAGGCTCAAATCAAAAGGATCAGACTGTCATACTTGCTCCTACTTAAACTTTTGAAAAAAGTATTACTACAGTTTTGAATTATTCTATTCTAAACATTTCTAACTAGGCTAACTGTAGGCTAACAGTTTGAAACAAAAATTTTTTAGTTTGTTCAATACTTGACGGAATTTATTTGATTATTTATACACAGGTATTCGCGGTGTTTTTCGGGAACGAATTAACCGCGAATAGCGGGGATTACCTGTACGTGAATAGTATACACTGTATACATGCGCGCCCATTGTTACGCACTTATTAATCGACGTCGAAGCTTCGAATTTATAAATACGAGCTTCAAAGATTTTTTTGACAGTTGCCTATATACGAAAATTACAAATACAAGCTCGAATCTCGTTTTATCGTCTGCTAGCTTTTGTTTGGGGTCTCTAGAGCTATAGTAGTCTGTACTCTGTACATTTCATAATGATAATGATTCGCCTCGCACATGCTCGATACACGGCGGCGGCGGCGGTGGCTTCTGCTGCTGTCTGCTGTCAATAACAGACGAGCGATACGCATACAGCGAATTAACACCACAAGTTAGCATCTCCCGCTGCGATATTGATAACAAAGCGTCGACTTGAACAATATTGCATTACGTCCACGACCGCACGAAGTTTGACCAGCCTCAAGAGAGTTTATACAGTTGTTTTTTTAGTAAAATCGAATACACAATGCAACGTTGTTTGCATAGCGACAAGTATCTGAGGATGTTGGCCATGCCAGATCCCGCAAAGATACTGAAGGAAATAAACATTGGTTTCGTGGGAGGTGGAAATATGGCTCAGGCCATTGCTTTTGGATTGTTGAAGAAGAGTATGGACTGACTTTTTATTCAACTTTTTCAATAATTCGCTTAGAAATACTTGGCATTAACCTTTGTTTTGATTTGTAGAATGTGTAAATCCTGAAAATATATGGGTTTCGTCAAGAACAGAGGCAACTCTGAACAAATGGAAAGAATTCGACAGTAATATTCATACAACCCTCAATAATGCTGACGTCATTGAAAACTGTGAATACATATTTTTAGCTGTAAAGCCTCACATTTTAGTAGATGCATTAAAAACTTGTGTACCGCAGGGTAAGGACAAACTCCCTCAAAAACTTTTCATATCAGTGCTAGTTGGAACAACGCTAGAAGTATTAACTAAGGTAAGCAAACTAAATTTTAATTTAGAAAATTTTAATTTCTCCAAGAGTTTATAGATGATTTTTGTATTATAGGAATTGAAAATTCTGAATGAAAATCCTTCAGTTATAAAGATCTATGCCCAATACTCCATTGATGGTTTCTGAAGGGATTACTGTGTATTGTTGCTCAAATACTAGTAAAGAAGATGAAATTATAGTCAAGTTATTATTTTCCATACTTGGTTTATGTCAAGACATTCCAGAATCGTTAATGAACAGTGTTGGAGGTCTTAGTGGTTCAGGACCAGCATATGTAAGTGTTCAATGAATTTTGCGATTCAAATCATAACATGATGTGTAATAATAATAGTGATTTTTATCTAATAGGCATACATGATAATAGAAGCCTTAGCTGATGGAGCAGTTAGAAAAGGTGTTCCTCGGGCACTGGCAAATAAATGTGCAGCTCAGGTATTGGTCGGTGCCGGCAGAATGGTCTTGGAAACTGGCAAACATCCTGGACAGTTAAAGGACGAAGTATGTTCTCCCGGTGGTTCTACTATAACGGGAATTCACGAAATGGAGCGTGGTGGCGTCAGGTGTGTGTAGTCAAAAATTATTTTAGCTCAATTTCTGATTGAAATTGACGTCGATATTTTTTTAGGGCCTCCATGATGAATGCCGTCGAAGCTGCGGTTGGAAGATCTGATGAACTTACGAATTCTAAAAAGTGAATTTAATAAGCAATCTGACAATATATAAACGAATTTAAATTAAAAAGCATATATTCGGGGGCCATAACGTACACGAAATTCATATTAAATTTGGTATATGCTGCAACTACCGGATAGGCATACTTTTTAAATGATAACTTGTGTAATTTTTATAAAAATAAAATATTATAAAATTAAAAAGAACGAATGAAGATTGTTATTAATAATTTGGTCGATGTCGGGTGATATAGTTAAATTGTTGAGAAAATGATCGATACTTAGCTCTCACTGGAGGTCCGTGCATTATAACTGCACATGATCGTTTTGTTCCGATCGAAGTGCGAAGGCAGAAAAGAAACGGAATTCCACTGAATATAAGTATAACGAGGACCGCGAGCTAAATCACGTACATACATATGAGAAACGGATCTTCACAAAAGCTACAAGAGGGAAGTGGCTACCTGATGCAGCGAGCTTGTTAAAAACTTCAAACAAATTTTACTTCTTTTTCTTTTTTATTCATACAAATGTACGTATACTTCACCGGAGAGAGAGAGAGAGAGGAAGGAAGGCAAGGAAGTAAGGAAGGAAGTAAAAAATGCCACTGCGACTTCGCTTCCACGGATAATCGCATATCCGAACAATGGAGCTCTGGGCCACATTAGCCGATTTCCAAAGTTAGCGTGACTCACATGTACGCAGGGCCTCTAAGTATGATCACAGGGTCGTTTTATTGTCGGTCGGTCGCGCGCGCGCCACAGTTAAAAAAGAGCATCGCTGAGCGAAGTTAATACGGCCGTATAGATATAGAAGTAGCGGCGGCCTATACTCGACGAGAGAGAGAGAGAGAGAATCGGTGAATGAAAAGGCGCGGAACATAAGTAGGTATGGGCAGGGAGGTTTTACACGATAGCACGCACGCGAGTATAGCATGTATGTAACCAGGTGTGCAGAGAAGATAGAATGCATATGTATGCGTGCGTGCGTATACACTATAATGTAGCTGCATATATGAGCGATTCCATAAAATAAGCCTTGATTGGAAATTTTCGTCCCTCGACGCATGTAGTAGATGTTGATAATTGTTCATTGATGACTCAGAAACGTGGGGAAATGCGTGAACAACAGAAAGCTTGACTTTTTATTTGTCTATAGATACTTATGTGTTCAAGAAGACGAAAAATACTGCATTACATAACTTATGTCAATGTATTGGCTTTCCGGTCCAAAATGGAATTATAGACCGTGTAAAAAGGTACAAATTCAATAAAATATTACCGTTGAAATATTTTTTCATCATACAAATGTATACGTTATCGATGTATTTTTTGACGCTGAATCCGAAGCTGAGGTATAGGGCGTTTTCCAATTGTCACAAAATGGTCACTTTACGATTTGCCTGGAGGTAAAATATGCAAGGTATTGTGGGTTAAACAAATGAGAGACCTTGTTTGTTTTGCCTCCAGGCAAGGCCGTAAAGAGACCATTTTGTGACAATTGGAAAACGCTCTATAGACAACATCGAAAATCTATAATTCACCCCTGTAATGAGGAGAAAACTACCTCTTTGCCTCACACGATCGATTTTTATTTACTTGAATAATGTACCTTGAATGTATCAAAGTAAAGTAATAGTACTGTGAAAGTGGATATTCCAATCTAAAAACAGAAATTTGAAAAGATTTATTGGCGCGCAAACGTATTGGAGGTTGCGCGGGAAAACTAACGAACACCCGACGGACATAATATGTGTCCGGTCTGCGACTTCACTTGTTTCGATGATTCGGAGTCTATCTATACGTTTATGAGAAATTTTCATGTCTAGCATGGAGTAAGGTCCGCACAGATACTATGTCCGTCGGGTGAACTCAGTGAACAGCATAGGAGAGCTGTCCTAATATTCTGATGTTTATACGTCGTACGGGGCATAGCATGGCCTCCGTGTGTTGCGCAGTGTTTTGGCGAGCTATCGCGGTTCAACACAAAGGACTGAGCTGAGCCGCTGAGCTGGACGAGCCTTAGCGCTTGTCGAGGAAATACGCAGTTTTTCAAAACACAGCGAGCATAGCGCAGCGATCTTCGCCAGTTTTTCAGTGTGTAGCTGGTTTGATACGCGTAATATGATCTCAAAAAGATTAATTGCGAGAGGCAAAGTGAGAAAGATGGAATCCACTAATACACTTAATTGTGACATCAGGTAATTTTCATTTTTCGAAAAACTAAATTACAATGATATAAAATTATAACTTGATCTAATTTGGGTTATAACAGAGCGAAGGAGGAGCCTGGCGATGTATCTCTTGAGGAAAATTATGGTGAAATGATTGACGAGAAACCTGATCTTAAAAACTTTCTACTCTTGCCATTTTCGCCAGAAAATTCAGTAAGTGTTGATAATTATACGTAACTTGTATTTACTCTGATTACAAGTAAATTGTATTTAATTTTGTAACAGACTCATAAGCTTCCAAAATGTGACGCGAATCGTAAAAGTGAACTTGATGACGGAGTAGAAATAGTTGTTGAATGTGAAGACGTGAAGCCCGACATGAACTTATTAACAGTTGAAAATATTGACGTTGACTTTCAATATCACTTGCGAGGTGAAAAAGATAGCAATGGTTATGAAATTCAAAACATAATCAAAATAGAATCCGCGGAGAAAGTGAATAAGGAATTTGATGGTGATGCTGCAGAAGAATCGAATTTAAATTTCGAGTGTGAACCTGTCGAAAACAATAAAAAAAGAGGAATTTTTAAAAAGCTTACAACCAACGCATTTGAGATAAACAGAAAGAATTTCTCAACTAAGGGTAATCTAGATAGGCATGTCAAAACGCTTGGAAAGACATTCGCACAGAAGAGTCATCTCAAAAAACCGATTGATAAGGCCCATATTGGTGTCGCATATATGTGTGATATATGCCAAAAGACATTCATAAGAAAGCGCAGTCTTCTATCCCATATTGATTCAGTGCATAATGGTGTTAGACATGCATGCGATATTTGTGGAAAAAACTTCAGAATAAAAAGAAGTATTAAAATTCACATAGATTCGGTGCATAATAGTATCAAACATACTTGTGATGTTTGTGGAAAGTCTTTTACTCAAAAGGGGTATCTTAAAATCCATATTGATTCGGTGCATAATGGTATCACCCACACATGTGATGTATGCTGCAAGACATTATCAAGTAAATTTAATCTCCAAACCCATATCAGTACAGTGCACAGTGATGTCACACATTCATGCGATATTTGTGGAAAGAACTTCAGACTAAAAAGAAGTCTTAAAGCTCACATCGATTCGGTGCACAATATTATCAAACATACATGTGATATTTGTGGAAAGTCTTTTACTCAAAAGGGGTATCTTAAAATCCATATTGATTCGGTGCACAATGGTATCACCCACACATGTGATGTATGCGGCAAGACATTATCAAGTAAATTTAATCTCCAAATCCATATCAGTAGGATGCACAGTGGTGTTACACATGCATGCAATATTTGTGGAAAGAACTTCAGACTAAAAAGAAGTCTTAAAGCTCACATTGATTCAGTGGGTCACTCACACATTTCAACTTAATGAACGTATATAATTACATGTTTGGAGGACTAATTAAAACTTAGCTAAATTCTGCAAGCTTTGTTTCGCGGCTCACTATTATGAATCGCTTTATAACTGTTTGCGCTATTTGCGCATCTCAATCTTCTAAATTTAAGTTTTTGATAATTGAATTGTCAAAGTCGAGGTTTTTCTCTCGGTATAGTGTAACATTGAATTCCAACTATATTTGATTCAAATGCCATTTTTCTGAACTCTATAAGCGTTTCGTGTCTTAAAAACAATAAGAGTCTCCGGCAACCCGGAAATAGCTATATAACAAAAAGTATCTATCGAAATTTCCATTCTTCCTTCATTTTTCGATATTTTTGGGACTTTAATATACAATTTTTAATATCCCTTACCCACGTAAAGCACACAAATTTTAATCGCGATTGCAGCTTCGAAGTATAAGCATTATTTTTATAGAATCGCCCATATATAGACGTCGGACTGAGTTTAAGGGATGAGCCGCCAGATGTTTATAGGCATGTATTGTAGAGTATATAGACTCCCTCTCTCACTCACTCTCCAGAGCTTATGCATACAGCACATATACCTACAGGCACGCACACAAGAATTGTCGATGTGTATCGCGGGCATGCTATATAATATAGTCCGCGCGCGCGCGGAGGTGGCTGCATCGGCGGCGGCGGTAGCGGCACGCGCCTCGTTCGAGTACGTCGCACAGAAGTCATTCTTGCGCGGCTCGTCGAAAAGTGCACACACACACACACACGACACATGCAACTTGTGATCGGTGGTGGCTGCGGCGCCTATCGTTCAACGACGACGCATCGCCATGGCATTGATCCAGGCGCATCATCAACGTCCAAATTCATCCTATACCGATCATCAGTGCGACGCGACGATGGTCTTCGCGAATAATCAGCAGCAGCAGCAGCAGCAGCCCCAACAACAGCCCCAGCAGATGTACACGTCGCCGCCTTATACGCCACCCAAGTATCATAGAGATTTTAACGATACGACGACGACGACGACTACAGCTCTGCTGCTGTTGGACGGCGGTAACGCGACCGATTACGCTCAACACAGGTAGGTGTGCAGTTAGTGATGAATTTGTGGTACAAAACTTACGGAACGATATGGATTTTACAGATACGACAACAACTATTCGGGCGATTACGCTCAAATTAGGATTTATGAGGACCAGAGCTCGCAGGATTATAACTTAGGGGCGACGACGGCTCATGCGGCTTTGATGCACAGATGCTACGAGACGCCGCCTCAGGATACGATCGGTAACATAAACAACAACCACAACAACGTCGAGGATGACATGATTCTGCTCGGAGGCTGCGGTGGCTACGGCGACGATCGGCAGCAACCACTCGGAACAGGTTGGGACGATTTGGAACGAGGAGCCAACATTGCGGCGACAATCGTGAGTGAGATCGTTAATTTTTACAATATTGGTACAATACACCGAGTGTGTGCACACGCGTGGTAATTATCGCACGGCTCATTAAACTTGGAAAAATCCACCAACGCAACGAAACAAAAAAAAAAAATCTCCCGAAAAATTCCAGAAATCATCGGTAGCAACGATCAGCGGCAGCAGCAACAGGTCGCCACCGATGACGTTCTACGAGTCGTCGTGCTCCGGTCCCGAGTACAACTGCAGCAGCAGCGCCAACAGCAGCACCAATAATAATATCTGCACGACGCCGCCGAGTCCCCGCAAGAGGCGACGCTCCTCTCGCGCGGGCAATGCTGCTGCCAACGGAGGCGAACTGCCACCCTCGCCGAGCGTACTCAAGCGTCGCCGTCTTGCGGCCAACGCGCGCGAACGACGCCGCATGAACGGCCTCAACGACGCGTTCGACAAGCTGCGCAAGGTCGTGCCGGCCCTCGGCGCCGATCACAAGCTGAGCAAGTTCGAGACTCTGCAGATGGCACAGACGTACATAGCGGCGCTCTGCGATCTGCTCGAGCAGCATCATCGCGGCGAGAATACGTGATTCGAGATAATCGGATTGTTATTATTGATAATTATAATCGTTGCCATTAATTCAGTGCCTATAAAATTTTCAAACTCGTATTAATTCGAAAGGGATATCCTGATCAGTGTGTGTTCCTATAAATTATTTCTTATAAATATGCGTTTGTAACGTTAAAAAAAAAAAAAATACTCATGAGCTGGCGCGCGCAGCGTTGAGAGAAGTTTGATTAAGTGACATTTTTTATCAGCCAAAGACAATATTAATGTGTTATATATAAAGCATCGCGAGTGCGAGTGCGCGCGCGAAAAAGAAAACACGATCATCCTCGACGACGCGACTGAGTGCCACCTCGTAAACTTTAATGTATGTAATTTAAAAGAATGTAATAATTGCTACGTTGATATTATTATACCGGCTTTAGCATCTTAAATAACCAAAGAAATTGAAAAGAAAGAAAAAGGGAGCGTATTTTTTGCAATAAATACAGTATTTATGTAAAAAAAAACTTGAGAAAAAAGAAAGAAGTGTGGCTATGTATGTCTTGCGTTCATCTCTCTTACACAAAAAAAAGCCCCGCGATGACAATACGCGTATACGTTTTTTCTTCTTCGGTATATAATAATATAAAGCCGCAGATGATGTGGCGCGTGCTGCATCACGCAACGAGTGCAGTCCACACACGTTTTGTATTGTGCCTTGTACAGTAGCGGCGGTCGCGTGCCGTTACGCATCCCTGACCTGTTGTAGGCACCAACTGTCCGTGTTATAGTACACAGGCTCGCTACTAAAATATACAGAATAAAAAGACGTTCGAGAGTTTGGATCCAGGTATATATTGAGAGATCGCAGCTTTTATAATTATTATGCCCCCGCGCCGCAAGATTCCTATCGCTTATTTACCTTCTTTCCTCCATCGTATATAAGACCCTCAACGGACTATGAATAATTAGCTGCCACTGTCGCCCCCCTTCGAGCTTTAACGAGCTTTTCATACATGTATAATATTTTGCGACGCTCGAGGGGTGCAACAAGTCCGCAGCAGCAGCAGCAGTTATAACGTCGCACGCGCCCGCGACAATTGTCGTCTTGCTTGAGGAGTCATCCCCTCAACCCCTCTTTGGGCAAAATATTTTTAGCGTATAAATGCCTGTATAATATAGTACGGAGGAGCGAGTGCGCGAAATCGTTGGAAAAATAAAAATAGCACTACGCATTGAATTCAAAAAGTGACCACATGGCAGCATGAGCAGCGGGGACGACCAACGTCAGAAAGCTAATGAGAGGTTTACTGTGAACCTGAGGGGCGTGTAACCATTTTATAATATACCTATAACGCAGCGGCGTGCGCCAACTATTCACTCTTCTTACGCGTCATCTGTTGCTATATTCGGCGTTTCGTTATTACATTAGGCATATTTTTTTGCGTGCGTTTCCGCACCCCCTCGAGTTTTTGCTCGATTGTATGCGCGCGCGCGTGTGTGCGGCATTATAATATCGTTTAGCTCGGTGGCTCGGTGTGTGCGCGCCGAAGCGCGACGGCGACAAGCGCGTCTAAAGTGGGATTTTAACGATTCTTGTATTATGGAAAATATCGCACGCGCTCGAGCGATCCTCGCCCCCTAAAATAATTGCTTTGATCGAAACCCCCTGACCGATTGCGAAGCTGCGATTATCCATACCAATTTCCTTACTTTACTTCTTTGATCGGCGATCGGTTGGATGGTACACCCAATCTAGTTCTTTCCGGTCCAACAGAGTAGTAGAACGTGTGTAAGCATATAGGAAATTCCAGCGTTACACCGGACAGAATTTCCGTGGCGTGGTGGATCAACCCCGGAATTTCCTATGCTCATACACGTTCCACTACTCTGTTGGACCGGACAGAATTAGATTAATTGGATTTAGTGTACGCGCAATCATTATATTTATTTTTATGCGTTTAATAAGTTACCGAGTGCCTCGCTTAGTACAATTTGATTTTGCGGCGCTCTTTGTATGATAGCTTTATATTTTTAATAAAAAAAAAAGTTTTTTAACAAATATGTTTATTTATGTACAGTTCAACCCATCTTCATTAATACATAACGATATTTAATCTGATTGTGTCTCGCCAATTATTAGCTATACATATCGTCATTGTAATATCGCAATATTAGGTAGCATTCAAAAACTTTACGGTACAGCAACCCAAGTACCATGAAATTATTCGACCGCTTAAGATCTTGAAACAACATGACAGATTACAACACTAAAATATATGTATGTAAAATATAAACATATTTTCGATTATACACAGAATGAACACAATTCTGGAGTAGTCTCGAGCATAATAACACTTTGGAATGTTCACGGATATAAAAATATTGGAGTATATTAAAATATATCTGAATATTTGCTAGTGCGTGCGAGGTGCTCGTAAACAACGCGCACTTACAAAACAACGCTCTGTCGACTGTCACTCGGCAGTCGGCACTCGGCACGAGCACGACCACGCTAACTGCCAACAGCTAGCGACGCCGTGCATCTTGTCGGCAGCGCACGCAACTAGCTGTCGGCGTGTGTGTGTTGCCGTTGAGAGTTGTTTCGGGCACATCAGTCTTCTTTAGTTGTGCACTCAAACTCCGGTTATTTACGTTTTGTGCAGTTACAATCTCGACGATATCCTCATCATGGAGAAAGACAAGAGCACCATGGTCGCTATGCTTCAGCTTCTTAGGAAGTATAACTTCAAAGTAAGTGAAAAAAAGCCAAAACTTTCGAGTGACATAAATTCTAACCACACTTTATGGCACTGTTTAAAATTCGTGTTTTTACTAAATTTATCCTTATTTTTTGTTAGGAAACTTCTGAATTGTTCAAAAAAGAAGCCAATATCGACGAGTCTGAAATACCAGAGCTTAAACCCAGTAGTACCGAAGTTGAAAGTGTTCTATCAGCTTACAAAGATGACTGGGAACCTACACGGTACGACAAAGCTTATACAGAGTTACAAAAGTTTGTTGAAAGCTCTCTGGATATTTACAAGCACGAGATGGGAACAATATTGTATCCTGTACTTGTACACATGTACTTGGAGATGGTGTACCAGAATCACTCTGAAGAAGCTCAAAGCTTATTGGAAAAACATAGTCGAGGAATTGAAGATTATTATCAAACGGAATTGAATCAATTGTCTCAAATAACTAAGAGAGAGCACTTGGCTGAAAATGAACTAGCTAACACATTCAAGTAAGTTTTTATTCTTTACGCAATTGTATATTATTTGGTATATCCTTAATTATTATTAACTGATATAATTATCTTTCATTTTATTAGAACGCAGCAGTTCAACAGAAGGATATCTCGAGATACTTTATCAATCTTGAAAAGATTTTTAGGGGAAGAAAAACCAAATAATCATTTATTAATGAAAATTGTATCAGCACACGTAAATTTTGATATCTATGAAGGAGTCGCAAGAAGTAAAACTCAAATTGAAGCAACAGCTGGCTCATTAATTGGAGAAGCTTCAAGAACAGATAATAAAGCTAAAGTTTATTATGGACTTTTGAAAGAGCAAGATGTGGGACCTGTTACAATTGCTACTGAAGATGAAGATGAAGAAGTTGGAACTGATGGAGATTATAGACCTAAAAAGAAGAAAACAAAAAAAGATAATATCTTTTCAAAAAAAACAAAATCTGATCCTAATGCTCCATCATCGACAAGGATGCCATTACCCAACTTGAGGGACATTGATAAAATAGAAAAAAGAAAAGCAATGAAAGAAGCTCTTAAAAGAGTTACATTAGGCCCAGATTCTTTGCCGTCAATTTGTTTCTACACTTTAATGAACTCTGTTAACACAGCTATTTGTGCAGAAGTATCTGAAGATTCGAGCCTCCTTTCAGTAGGTTTCAGTGATTCAACCATTAAAGTATGGAGTTTAGTGCCACAAAAACTAAAGAAGATGAAAGATGCCGAACAACTTGCGGATGTTTTGTGCGAGTCTGACGATGTTTTAGTTAGAATGATGGATGATAAAACAGCAGAAACTGTTCGTACTCTGTATGGACACAGCGGACCTACCTACAGCCTCTCATTTAGTCCAGATAAAAGCATACTGTTATCTTCCTCTGAGGATGGGACAGTGAGATTATGGTCACTTCATACGTGGACCTGCTTAGTTTGTTACAAAGGTCATATTTTTCCTGTATGGTCAGTAAAATTTTCACCCCATGGCTACTACTTTGCTACTGGATCACATGATAAAACAGCAAGATTATGGGCTACTGATTCACATCAACCATTACGAGTATTTGCTGGGCATCATGCTGATGTCGATGTTGTTCAATTCCATCCTAATTCTAATTATATAGCATCTGGATCTAGTGATAATACTGTCAGATTGTGGGATTGTACCACTGGTGGTCAAGTTAGGTTAATGACGGGACACAAAAATTCAATTTACGCATTGACCTTTTCTATGGATGGAAGAATTTTAGCTTCAGCTGGGTGTGATGGTAGAGTTTTACTGCATGATCTTGCACAAGGTCATTTAGTAGCTGCTCTAAGTAGTCACACTGCAGGCGTATATTCATTAACGTTCAGCAGAGATGGTAACCTTTTGGTATCTGGTTCTCTGGACTGTTCTATAAAAGTGTGGGATTATACAAAATTATATGACGATTTGAACGTAGAGGACGCCAACGTGTCACATAATCCAGACGTAAAAACTTGTACGGATACTTATTTGTTAAGAAGTTATGGAACAAAAAGTACACCAGTTTTGACAACCCATTTCTCAAGAAGAAATTTAATGTTGGCAATCGGAAAGTTTGATGCTAATCTTTCGTAGATAGCTTATAGAATGTAAATGTGTACAAATAGCTTGTGGCGTGTAAATCTGTGTAAAAATATCTTTAATAAGGTAGAAGTAAAGATTTAGATGATAATAAATATCATTTTCTATAAATTATGTTGTGTTTTTATTTATTTTAATGAAAAAAAAATTGTTATCTTGCCTATAGTTGATTCGTTATAAAAAAAAATCAAAACATGTTTACATAAGTATGATTCTATATAGAAAGTCCTCAGAAGTAGAAGGATTTTTTTTTCGGTAAATATAATACTTTTGACGAGTCTTGTTTTTGCTTACTGACTGAAATTTCTCCATTAAATATTGTTTTTCATTATTCTGTAGGTGTGAAGTAATCACGCATTAATCAGTAAGGCTTGTTACATAGTTTAGTTTAAAATATTTTGCTGCATACATTACAGTAGCATATCTTGATATCATGTTTACATAACATACTAATAACTTTGAAAATTCCAAAAATTTATTTTAAAATTGAAAACTCTATGAGTGTTCGTCAGAGTCATTATACCTGCATCATTTTGTCGAGTTTTTTGAAAAATCGGCTAAAGATCGTTAAAAATTGTCGAGTATCTACAAGAGTCAATGCCTTCACCATCCTTCAATTAATTACTTCACGCTCGGAGCACGTGATCGCTAAAACTCGCTCAGAATTTTAAATTTTGCATACATATATTTTAGTGTTGTAATCTGTCATGTTGTTTCAAGATCTTAAACGATCAAATAATTTCATTGTACTTGCTATGCCGTCAAATTTTTTAATTCTACCCAATATTGCATTTGCTATACCGATACGATAGCTAATAATTTGCGAGATGCAATCAGATTAAATATCGTTATGTATTAATGAAGATGGGTTGAACTGTACATAAATAAACATATTTACTAAAAAACTTTTTTTTTATTAAAAATATAAAGCTATCATACAAAAGAGCGCCGCAAAATCAAATTGTACTTAGCGAGGCACTCGGTAACTTATTTAACGAACACATTGGCTAGAAAAATTGGCTACTTGGTCGACTTGTCGAGTCAGACGCTTCACTTCCTTCTTTGCTGAGCGCGGGCACGGGCGAGGTTGTACTCGATCGACCTGGCGATGGCCTCTGGGATTGGGTGGGGCTTGGGCAGATGTTCGCCTTGTGGCTGGAATCCGTTTTGGTCGGCGGTGTAGCTGATGACGATCGGGGTGCCGTCGGGTGCGGTGTAACCATAGGAGCCCTGGACAGCTGGCACGTAGCCGGTCTCGCCGGGGATGTTGGCTACTCCTTGTTCTTGGTGGGCGATTCCGTTCTCGGTCTCGTAGTTGTAGGCGTAGGAGCCATCGGGGTAGATGTCGTTGGTCTGGCGGAGGATGGCAACTGGTGGCTGCTGCTGGGCGCAGGCGACGGCCGCGAGGGCGACGATGGCGATCTGCGAAAAAGGTTTTTCGATTTAGTTCAAAGCACTGATATATCACAAGATGCGACGATTTGTATCGAGGCGGACACTGTATGGACACTCACGATGTATTTCATGGTGAGATATTGGCTGTAGTGCAAACTGTCACTGACTGATGCTGTTTCAATAATTTTGCCGAGTATTTATAGTTATCGAGTAGAAACGGATGATGGTACTATGGATCATGTATCAATAGCGTATGCTGTGCTAATAAAAAATGCGCTAAAGCACGTGTGACCCCACTCTCACTTTTTTTTTGCAAGCCGACTTATGTCTTCATATTATCCGATTGATGTAGATGATACTTTCTCGGTTTGTGAAACAATTTTTTTAAGCTGCTGAATTATTAATTAATATTTTCAATCAAAATATAATATTTCATTTCTTACAAAACTAATTTTGACTTCGATCAGACAACAAGCCCGGTTGTCTACTTTATTGTAAATATTACTTCCTTTTGTGCTCTCAAATAGTAGAAAAAAAGATTATAAAAAACGAGAAATTTTTAAACCCAAATCGATTTTACAAGTATATCTCTGAATTGAAGTGATATTTAAAATGGCAATTTTCAAACTAAATATTAAAAAAAACTACACGAATGTTTACAATATTATTTCTTCCTTTGCATATCTTTTTATGCAAATGTTAAAAATTGTATCTCTTTACTGATATATCGTTGTTACATTATACATTTTCAGAGCGAACGATTTGTGTATCTATATTTCGCGTGTTAGAATATCGATTGCTAATGTTCATGAAAAATGAATAATTAACTTCATTTGCGCGTTTGTGCAAAATGACACGTGTGTCCGATTATTTTACGATTATTTTAGAATGATTATGCCTGAACAGTCTCAAAGAGATACAAAATTATACAAAATTTAAGCACTGTGACTCAAATTACATACTGTTGAACACACAATTACAATAAAAAATGAAAGTGAAGAAAATTTTGCCTGTGGTAAAGCTACAACAACAAAAAAAGTACTTAAACGACTGTTTATCAGTGAAGAATTAATGTTTACATTTTTGGAGAAGATTGGATCGGAAGAATATAATGTTGTATATTTTTAAGATCACTTTGAGCCCTTAAATCTTAATTACAATGTGTAGAATAATTTGAATTGAACATTCTTAAAACTGCACTGTTGTGTTATTTGGAAATAAAGTAACATGGATAAATGAACTTTATTAAGTTGGTTTTATTAATCACCGAAATGTTCAAATGTTTGTAATTAAACTCTCGAAATAATATCCTCTTCGTAAAATAAAAAATTCCAATCACATTTTTTGAAATTTTACTGAAGATATTTCGAAAAAGTACATGAATTTTTTCATTGTGGATGGAAATCTCGAAAAACATAATTGACAATATTCATTTTCACCTTGGCTTCGGTATCTCAACAAACATAATCATCTGCAATATCGCTGAAAAATAATCTAAAAATAAATTATCTCAGCCAGGTGTAATAATTTCTCTGCGCACACAATACATTTTCGATAAATTTAGCAACCCGATGAAGCAATACTTTTGAAAAGACGACGAAATTATACATTTACGTGACAGCTAATCGAAAAAGTCAACGGCCCGCAGGCATCGCGGCCAGGGGATCAATTAAAAACGGCCTTTATGCTCGCGTCTGATTTTTACAACTTGTCCGCCTTCGAAAATTATTCATATGTTATAATAAATAGAGCTTAGAAAAGCTTGACTACATTCCACGTGAAACCCAATCTTTTGTTACTTGTAACAGCTTTAGTAACCTTACGTAAGAGCAATAAAAAGGAATAAGAAGTAATAAACTTTATTTTTACGCTTAGTACATGTATTTTGGCTTTTGCTGGGAGTGAAAGCCGATTCGCGACATGCCGGTCTACATTGACTATTAATTTAATTCAACGTAATACCCTGCTGACAAATGTTTTTAATAACTTGTTCAATTTTTAAGGCTTCAACCCATTTTCTACTACGTGGTCAATTTTCATTTCATTTCGGGATTGATCAAATAATGCTGATAAGATTAAGAACATCTATAAATGTAAAATTAATGAAGGATATTTCATCAAAATTGATCGACAAAAAAATGATCTTGGTGAGAACGAAATTCGTTCTCCCACGATTCAAGAAACTTAATCATAAAAATAGTTACAAGCGTCGATTTTTATAATAGCCAGATTATTATTCATATCATATAAAATTTAAAAATCTTTAGACTCCTATAGTAAATATTTAATCCAAAATAGTACGATACAGCCGAATAAACTATTTATTTTATAAAAATGTAAACTATGATTTAATGTTCCCAGATTGTACGATTCGATAAAAACTTTTATGCATAATTTTAAAGTTAAAAAAACACTATTTTATCAAATGAACGCCCTAATTTAAAATCGAATGAATTCAATAATTTTAGTATAAATTTATTGATAATTATTAAAAAATTTTCTATGCTATTTTGCATAATTTTTTGCATAAACTAATTTCCGAACTTTTATTTTTATACAAACTAAATTATTGATTTACTAGAATTTCAAAAAAATCAGTTATATAAGCGACTGAATGATAATTCACCGTGGTATTTTGTGACTATGTATACGACTTCTGATAGTTACCCAATATTTGGAACTTCTATTCACATAATTTTTTAATTCTGTCGTTAACTAATATAAGTGATTGTTAATGTCAAGGACTCATTGTGGTTATCGTTTTTAAATAATGTTTCTTCCTGATAGGGTCTTATGAGGGGCATGGTTAATTTTTATAGCATGTTATTGCTAATATAATGTAAATAATTTTTATTCTCATATAAGAAAATTAAGTGAAAATTCATCAAAAAATTTTAATATTTATCTTATATAAAAAATGGCATTATTAGTTTAGTTGATTGTTTTGGTATTGAAGTCAAGATTTTCCACTTAATAGTTTTTTAAATGTTTCGAAATTGAAATTTTTTTTTTACGCCTTTAATTTTTTACAATCTGTCCGAATGTAAGACATTTGGTAAAATTTATACAAATATAAAGTTAGCGCGTAGGAGTAACTATCCTATGACAGTCACTCGTGTACAAGATATCTGAATATAACTACAGATAGTTTTATAATTGAAATTGAAATAGCTAAAATATAGTCAGCAATGAAAAATTGATTCTTCCCGGTAGATTTGTAATGAACAAAAAATATTTGGGAAAATTGAAATATCTCGATGCCAGTACTTACTCAAGAGAGTAATGAAGAAGTATGCAAAAAAATAAAAGGATCAGCTCGATATTTTCTGAGTTTCAGTTTTCACCGATTAGAAAAATGTCATTTCGATCGAAATTGCAATTTATAGATGGCAAGTATTAACACAGTAAATAAATGGACGTCGACGCTGAAAATTCAATATGCACCTCAATTCTTTTTCCCATTGGTCTGAATTTTTTAGAAAATATTTTCGAAAATATTCAAATAAAACAATAAAAAATTTAATGCATAGTTATAGATTCACTCGTCTTCTTTTTATGATAAAGTCTTAAAATTCCTTATTTTAAGGAGTATTCCTTATCTCGCTTGTTAAAAATAAAAAAAAAGATGAAATTCGTAATTTTATATTTATTTTTACGAAAATAAATACAAAATTAAAACCAAAATTAAATTAATCGAAAAAGTTTATAATTGAAACTCCTGTTTTTTTATTTTTTAACAATCAAGATAAGGAATGCCATGTACAGTTGAGAATTTAAAGAAATCATTATAAAAATTGTGTTTTTTAAAATGCCACACCCCTCTTTATGATAAAAATAGCTGCAATTCGAATAAATTGTTTTAAATGGTTGTATCATAGCAAAATATTAATCCATTGTTTAAAAACTTGCGAATCGTATGTCAATGTTTTTTAATAATTGTTGTACATTTTAATAAAATGTAAAGTATAGAAAACTATTACAACAAAGTTGTCAGATTTTTTCCGATGAGTATATTTACATTAGGGGTATTACATTAGGGGTATTACATAATAATATTTACATAAGGGTAGTTCTAATCATTAATTTTTTTTACATTTTATCATTGAATTTGGGAAAAACCTGAATTTGTATTATTTGTAATTTGAACAAAGTCGATTCAGAGAAAGTATTCGGATTTTACAAATGGACTGGTAACGATTGAGACACTCCTGTAAGATGATCCCAGAATGAGGACGCGTGGCAAGGGCATAAAGGCCAATGTTACCCACACACACACAAAAATGTATTTTTTTTCAATTATCTTTGAAGCCGAAGGTAAATATGATGCGATATATTGCACACATCTGGTTGGTGAGCCTGTACAAAGCCGGTCGAAGATGCACAACGATGCCTTGTGTTACACGAGAAGGTCATTTACTTTCGATTATACAACGCGGCGGCTTCTTCTGATAATCGACGAATCTGTATAAAATTCATATAATACGCGTATAAACGGGATCGGAGCGAAAGGTCAGTTGAGGACCCGCACCGTATATACAGTCAATAATCGGCAGAAGACCTCGTTTCGTCTCGTGCACGATGCTCCCCCACTTTCATCGGAGATTTAATATTTCGAAAAAAAATCGCCCACCGAAACTTGTTTTGCACAAAAAAAAAAGAAGAAAAAAAAGAGAGGTTGTACTCGAAATGGTCGCGATTGAAGGCGAAAGTGGGGTACTCGCAAAATTTAGGTATAAAACGGCAAGATCATCCCAAGCTCATCATCACAGTTTACTCGTCCTCTGATAAATTGACATCAGTCGAGACCCTCAAGCACCATGAAATTCATCGTGAGTATCATTTTCATTTTTTGGTTTTGAAATGGTAAAATATTTTTTAGGGCAATATAATCAACTTGATTCGTACTTGTAGATTGCCGTCCTCGCCCTCGCGGCCGTCGCCTACGCCCAGGAGCAACGCCCAATTGCCATCCTCCGCCAAGCTCACCCAGACATCCACCCAGAGGGTCACTACTCGCACAGCTTCGAGACCGAAAACGGCATCTACCAACAAGAACAGGGCAGCGCCAGTGTACGTGGAGAGACCGGCAATGTCGTCGCTTCCCAGGGATCTTACCAATACACCGCCCCCGATGGCCAAGTGATCCAGGTCCAGTACACCGCTGACCAAAACGGATTCCAAGCCCAGGGCGACCATCTGCCAAAGGCCCACCCAATCCCAGAGGCCATCGCTCGCTCCCTCGAGTACATCCGCACTCACCCACAGCCAGTCCAGCAGCAAGCTGCCCAACCGGCCTTCCAGGCTGCCCAGCCCGCTTTCCAAGCCCCCGTGTACAAGCAACAGCCAACTGGTTTTGGATTCGCCCCCCAGCGCCGCTTCTAAGCAGCATTTATGTAGCGTTACCTTTAGTTAGTACTTTACAAGTCAGATATCGAGCTTTTGTAGTGTTCAATGCGTATAATTAATTTTGGAATTGTATCATAACTTCGTTCTGTACTTTGTTGGTACCTGTCGAATAATTGAATATCATTTTGGGTACTACATATCATTGTGTTATACTCGTAATTTTATAAATACTTGACAATTGTGAATAAAACTTTCCAAAGAATGATTTTTTAGAAAAACAAATCTTTGCTTCTTTTTAATTACTTTATAAAACCCTGAGTTTTTGTAATCATAATTTGAAATTTGAAAATTTTGAATTTTTAAATCTTACGATAATAAGAAAATTATAAAAGAAGTTTAAAAATGCAAAACAACAATACAGAAACAAACTTCCAATGGGATGCCGAAGGATTGAGCAATAGAGTGCTGGTGATACCAGTCTACTGACAAAGTTCAACGACCTATTAACATTTTACTTTAATTCAGTTGGTGCTAAAACTCATTATTTTGAGTTTGAAAACAAAACCATCCCACATCATTAGAATTAATGAATTATTAAACAATTAAATTTTAATAATTAAATAATTAATAATAATTATTAAATTATTTAAATTATTTGATAGACCATTTTTACATTGAATTAAATTTAAATGAAAAGTTGAATCAGGGTTAACGGTTTGAATGTTAATGGTATTTTAAGACCAATCTTTTGCCTTTTAAGTTTTAACCTAAGTAGTTATTTATTAGTGGCCCTGATTTCTTAACGTCAAAATAAAGTTAAAAAATTTATCAACACTTGTTAAAATCACTTTTTCGAATTTTTCAAAAAATAAAACTTACTTTGATACTATTATCTTTCTGATTGCGTTGGATCCGCTATTGTGGTGAAAAATACGATATTTTCGAAAAAATTTTCTGAAAATAGTATATTTTGTAACAAATGCGCGAACCACTTCCTCGCAGACTAGTTGCAAACGATATTTTTTAACACTGTTTGTGAGAAACTAGTGTTTTCTGATGATTTAAGGTTAGAAAACCCGTGTTTCGCGCACGCAGTGTTAAAATAGTATATTTCTAAACGGGTGCAGATATAGTTTTTTAGCAAAACGAGGGATTATAGCACGAGGCTCGTTAGGTATAATCCCTCGTTTTTCTAAAAAACCATATCTGCACCAGTTGATGATGCTATTCTTTTCTACGAGAGCCTAAAATTAGCGGCAAAGTTGCGTATTTTAGGTTAGAGTAGGAAAAACTACTTTTTTTATTTAAAAAAAGTTAGTTTAAAAACTGTTGCATAAATTATCAAACTGATGCCAGTTTTGGAAAGAGCAATAAAAATCTCATTGAATATGGTATTTTAACATTAATCTAACAATAGTTTCATTGAAAAATAATATATTTGATCAGGGTCTATTGATTAAAACCAGGCTATAATTATATATCAGAAATTGAAAATGTAATCGTGCTTTCAGTAGAAGAGCATCCTCATGGAAACTCGTGGGAAGCTCGCTTGGAAAGGTTGCAACGAGAATTTCCACGAAACTTTCAAAGATCTTTCCGGAATCTTGCAAGTTAGTATTATATTTCATATATTGCCAACAGGTAGCGTATACCTGAATGTAAATTCACAAGTGGCTTACATTGTAATTTCATACAAGAATATGAACGATTCTCAATAAGCGTTAAAAATTGAAGTTTAAAAATATTATGATTTTCCTATAAGTAGTACACAGATGAAAAACATTTTTTTTTAGCAATCAGGTGTATAAATCAATAAAATAATTTTGTCACTCATTTTTGAAAAAACTTTATTAAAAAACAACTCTTCAAAGTCAATTTTGAAGTGAATTTTATGACAAGGACGCACCTAGGAAAAAAATTGTTTTCAGAAAAAGTTTTTAAAATTTTTCAAGGAATACGCCTAAATTTTCTCAGAATTTTTGGAACAATTTTTGGATTTTTCAACGAAATGATCACATCCAAAAATCCAAAAGTCGCTCTAAAAATTCTGAAAAAATTCAGAGGGGTTTTTTGAATAATTCTGAGTAATTTTTCACGTATAAAATTATTTCTTGTTATTTATAAATAAAAATATTTGAATATTTTAATAATTAATATAATTATATAATAATTATTAATAATATTTAGTTCTGAGAGATAGTTATTATTATTAATAATAATATAATAATAATAATATTAGTTATTATTATTAATATTATTATTAATTATTATAATAATTATTAATAATAATTAATAATAAATTATAAATAAATTTATAAAGTATAAAAGTATTATTTATATTTTTAAAATTTTTTCATGATTTGTTTTAATAATTTTTTATTCAATTTTTTTATTTATAATAATTTTTAATGCATAATTTTGCAATAAATATATAAAATACAATGTTTAAACAATAACTATTGTTGTTTAAATAATAAACTAGTTCGTTTATTGTTTAAATTATGCTTTGAATCGAATTTGATAACATTCAACGAATTCATTGTAATTATAATTTTTTACTCGATTTTATTAAGCGTTTCCCCGCTATTGAAATAAAAATTAGGGTATAATAAGATGCGCATTTTTAGGTTGAGTACTATCGATATTAAAAATGGCAAATGGTTTTAGGAACATCATTTTAAAAAAACCATATTTTCTTAGCAAGTGGCGCAGCATACATGCGGGATTCAATTGCATGTATATTCTTCAACTGAAGACAGACAGTCTTCAGTGACATCTCAAAAGATTCGTTGAAGCTAATACCTCAAACTGCTAAAGTTTGGTGCAGATTAACGAACACTTTTTTTGCTATACTCGTTTAAATATTTTAAACTTGATTTTACAAAAAGCTAGTCATCGGTAGCATATTAAGGGTAGGCGCTTTACAAAAGTGCTGACATCAACCAAATTTATTTTTTCAAAAAATATAGCTTTAGAACTATCTCCAAAAAATTTTTGGAAGAGATTGAAGATTACTTTTTTGCTCAGAAGCTTAAGAAAATGTTTAAGTAAGATAGTCCTCTTTCAATTCTCGAAAATCATGTTTAAATTGCTTGTAAATCTATCTATAAATACTATATACTAAGCAATAACTACTTGATGACTTTCAGAACTCTCTATAGAATAAAGTACATACCCTTTGATCCTGGTGAAGACTTTAATTTCGATGTATATAGCAATTTTTTAAATTTTAACGCTTAGTGAGAATCGTTCATGTGTGTGAAGGTATCTTTAATAAAGGCCATTATATTATAATATATTAATTTTAAATTATTTTGAAAACAATAATTGAAAGTAACCCTTTTAATCAATTTATTAGAAATTGATAAATTACAAAAATGTGTCAATAATAAGCATAATTTTTTGAGAGCTTTAAGTTAACATCCTCGGAATGAAGTAGCAAAGGATTTCGTTAACCAGACAATAAAATTTTATTTAAAATCACCAAAGCTCTTGATGCATGCTTCTAGAGATATCAAACTCATGATTGAAGCTCTTAAGAAACTGAAAGTTTCGATGACAGCATTGAGGTACAACATCGAGGAGTTATTTATGCAATAGTAAAATTCCCAGAATTATACCATCTTAATACAGATTCTTATCATACATATTTGGCTATTTGCAATTAAACATTACATAGAAAATGCATTGATTTTTGAAAATATGCAAAAGAAAAAAAAATCATAACTGTACATTTCTTCGATAAACAGCTTTCCACATGAAAATGTAAAAAGTAGCAAAATTCAAGAAAAATTGTAATTATTAAAATATTTCATAATGGATTGCCAACAATTATATAATAAAACAGAATACACTGGCTTTCGCAGACTTTTTAGTAAAATTATACAGAAAGCTTTATGTAAAACTTTAATTTACTGCTTTCTCTACATCGTAAAAGTTTTATATATATTATTATTCTGGAAGTCTAAAAAAGATTTTCGATTAATTTTTGATTCTTGATTGAGTCTATTTATTGATGAAAATGATAAGATATTAATTTTAAGTCAAAGAGAATCGGGTTTCTACATGCTGCTACCAAAAGATATAAAGTTGCGATTCAAAATAAAAATCAGATTTTTAAAAAACAAATACCATTCTCCTCTTCACTGTTATTGCCACTAGGGTGTCAAATAAAGTTGTTGCCAAATTGTTTTTATGTAAAAAATATTTGTTTCATTTTATTAACAATCTTCACATAGAAACAGAATCACAAGTATAAAATAATTTACAATACAGCTAACACTGCTGGAGACGGTTCAGCACTGACTCGATAAACACATGAAGAAAGTATAACATTTATATATTGGACGGATGTATAAAAAAATTATCTAACTTAAAGACTAAATTTGGGCAGCAACAATGTGCACATCACTTAGAAGCGACGTTGTTCCTGGACTGGCTGTGGGTGAGTGCGGATGTACTCGAGGGAGCGGACGATGGCTTCTGGGATTGGGTGATCCTTTGGCAGATGTTCGCCCAGGGGCTGGAATCCGTTTTCGTCAGCAACGTATTGGAGTTGGATCACTTGGCCATCGGGGGCGGTGTATTGGTAAGATCCCTGGGTGGAGACGACATTGCCGGTTTCTCCGGGTACGTTGGCGTTGCCTTGTTCCTGGACGTAGATGCCATTTTCGGTTTCGAAGCTGTGGGAGTAGTGACCCTCTGGGTGGACGTCTGGGTGAGCTTGGCGGAGGATGGCAATTGGGCGTTGCTCCTGGGCGTAGGCGACGGCCGCGAGGGCGAGGACGGCAAGCTGCAAAAACAAATTGATTTAATTGTTTTGTCACAAAAAATAGTTATAATAAAGTTGCAAATGATACTCACGATGAATTTCATGGTGCTTGGGGTTTCTCGACTGATGTCAATTGATCAGAGGACGAGTGAAATGTGATGATGAGCATGAGAAGCTCGGCCAATTTATATTGAAAATCGTAGGTACCCCACTTTTTTATCGCAGTGCTATTTTGAATTCTCTTCACTTTTCGTACTGGCGATAAAAAAATTTTTCGACGGCTATTTTTCGAAATATTTCTCTGATTAAAGCCTACCTGCGTTCGGCCAGACCGAATGACCTTTCGATTATTTCGTGGATACAGCGTATATAGTATTTACAGATTTTTGAATTATCGCAAGCGCCGGACTATTCAAATGAGAGCTCGACGTGCTATTGAAAGTAAACGGCCTTGTGGTATCGAGCTGCAACTAATATGAGCTTCTTATGTCAATTATATTTTCTATTTATTTTTGATAATCATAGCAAGTGATTGTAAATGTGCTGAAAACACTCATTCAATGAACGGTCATATTTTCTCAAACATATTAACGACTAAATGAGTTCCTTGATCTCATAACATATTAGCATAACATTAGTCAGGTACTGATTCTTTATTACCTAATCGAACGAATTGAAAATACAGTCATTACAAATTCGAATTGAAGAATTGAATGGAAAGAATGATGTAGATAAACTACTCTGAAAACAAATTTTCGCAATGCTAAGTATTGTCCATTTAGAACGAATAAATTTAGTAAATCGAAAAAAATGTAATACCAATGCCTAACATTAATTTGCTACCTATATTTTTTCTGCAAATCTAACTGATACTTTTTTGCAAAATAACATATTGACCCTTTTTGATAATAGAATAAAATGAATTTTTTTCTACGAATTCTACGAAGTTGAATCAAGTTGGAATGAATATAATGTATCTTGATTTTAATGCAAAATTATGCTAATTTAGTATACGAACGCAACACACTGTAAGCAATTAGCATCAAGCATTCAACTATTCACGTTCATGTTAATATTCGAGATCAAGGAACTCATTTAGTCGTTAATATGTTTGAGAAAATATGACTGTGTATTATTTCGAATGTGCATTCCAAGTGCATTTTTATAATCTAAAATAAATAGAAAATATAATTGACATAAGAAGCTCATCTTAGTTGCAGCTCGATACCACAAGGCCGTTTACTTTCAATAGTACGTCGAGCTCTCATCTGCATAGTCTGGCACTTGCGATTATTCAAAAATCTGTAAATACTATATACGCTGGTATCCACGAAATAATCGAAAGGTCATTCGGTCTGGCCGAACGCAGGTAGGCTTTAATCAGAGAAATATTTCGAAAAATAGCCGTCGAAAAATTTTTTTATCGCCAGTACGAAAAGTGAAGAGAATCCAAAATAGCACTGCGATAAAAAAGTGGGGTACCTACGATTTTCAATATAAATTGGCCGAGCTTCTCATGTTCATCATCACATTTCACTCGTCTTCTGATCAATTGACATCAGTCGAGAAACCCCAAGCACCATGAAATTCATCGTGAGTATCATTTGCAACTTTATTATTAACTATTTTTTGTGACAAAACAATTAAATCAATTTGTTTTTGCAGCTTGCCGTCCTCGCCCTCGCGGCCGTCGCCTACGCCCAGGAGCAACGCCCAATTGCCATCCTCCGCCAAGCTCACCCAGACATCCACCCAGAGGGTCACTCCCACAGCTTCGAAACCGAAAATGGCATCTACGTCCAGGAACAAGGCAACGCCAACGTACCCGGAGAAACCGGCAATGTCGTCTCCACCCAGGGATCTTACCAATACACCGCCCCCGATGGCCAAGTGATCCAGGTCCAGTACACCGCTGACCAAAACGGATTCCAAGCCCAGGGCGACCATCTGCCAAAGGATCACCCAATCCCAGAGGCCATCGCTCGCTCCCTCGAGTACATCCGCACTCACCCACAGCCAGTCCAGGAACAACGTCGCTTCTAAGTGATGTGCACATTGTTGCTGCCCAAATTTAGTCTTTAAGTTAGATAATTTTTTTATACATCCGTCCAATATATAAATGTTATACTTTCTTCATGTGTTTATCGAGTCAGTGCTGAACCGTCTCCAGCAGTGTTAGCTGTATTGTAAATTATTTTATACTTGTGATTCTGTTTCTATGTGAAGATTGTTAATAAAATGAAACAAATATTTTTTACATAAAAACAATTTGGCACCTATTTTATTCAACACCCTAGTGGCAATAACAGTGAAGAGGAGAATGGTATTTGTTTTTTAAAAATCTGATTTTTATTTTTAATCATAACTTTACATTTTAAAAAATTTTCTAATATCTGATCTTATTCGTGTGATAATTTTTTTCATAAACTATTATACCTGTCATTTACATTTTTACAACTTAGATAATATATGCATACTTTTTATGATTCCATAATTTTTATATTTATATATTTGTATTAAT
The DNA here is from genome assembly GCA_034770305.1 of Trichogramma dendrolimi. NCBI lineage: Eukaryota > Metazoa > Arthropoda > Insecta > Hymenoptera > Trichogrammatidae > Trichogramma > Trichogramma dendrolimi. The sequence goes on from JAPMIB010000013.1 coordinate 1,098,038, forward strand.
GCGTAAATTGGATATTTAAATGCATTTTCGATGTGTTTTGTATCTTATAATCAAATTTATGCATCGTTATAACTATTCTTATTCAATATTTTTTATTTACACACAAACGTTCGAAAAGAAGAAATCAATCTCATTCATGTATTACCTATCAATGGTACTTTTAATTTTTGTCAGCATGCTCTAAGTAACTTCAAAACTTCGAAAAATGTCTGGTCACATTTAAAGATTTTATTTTAATTGATATTATTCAATTAGTACTAATGAATTTGACTACAAAAAGCATTTTAAATACATTAACAGACATTCATAAAGTTGAACAGTTTTCAAATATCGATTTCATAAACACCTTAAATTCAAAAAGTAACAATTCAATACGACGTTTGACGAAATTATGGTCAATCTTATTCAATTGGCATGATTTTTTTCTCATAAAACAGCTTAAATCGTTAATCATTTCACAACTTCAAACAACAATTGATATCATATGTAACAACAACGAGAACACGAGAAGAGTATAGTACATAGGCTGATTCGACATATTTACACAATACATGTTTTTTTGTTATAACTATATATCTCATGCATAAATATAAATATATTTTGTTATGTCTATGTATATTTCGAGTCAACGCACGTGAAATATATGTATCCGAGGCGCGCGATACGCACTCGCAGTCTTCCTTGCAGCATCTCACGCTCTCGAAGTGTATGTGTGTTGGTATATGCGTGTGTATGTGATATATATATCATGTGAGATGTGTGTTATATGTATTGCTCAACATTGGTATTTTTAACCTTCGTTCGAAAGCGAAAAAGAAGAAGAAGATGAAAAAAAAAAGAAGGAAAAAACAGGTTTCATACATTATCCGTATTGCGCAAGAGTCATCTATTTATTATCATATCTCGCGTGAAAAAATTGAGAGGTATAATATAATTCTTGCATACACGAGCTCGTGTACTTACGTACGTATAATATATAATATATAATTCATGTATATAATACATAATTTGTTTTCTGATCAATGATCGAGCGAGCGGCGATATAACAATAATTGGTCCGACGAGTGTGTATCTGGATGAGAAGAATGGGGATGAGTGTGGTAGTAGTAGTAGTAGCAGAGCGACGACAACGACGACCAGGAACGAGAAGAAGAAGACGAGATGGTCCCCCCCGCGGCTCAGGTAGACGTACTTTCAAAACGACGACTCCTTATTGCTCAAGAGAGCAGCGGACGACGACCTCGCCGTGGCAGCCACGGAGTGCAAATAGCGATGATGATGATCCCGGGGAGGCACACCTGTCGGAGCCTCCTCGAGTATCGGCCTCAATGTGCCGCGGCTAGCGATCGAGGCGGCGGTGGGCGGCGGCGGCGCGGGTGGTACCATCACCGCCGGCGGCGACACTATCACGTCCGGATCAGCCGCTAAATCGCAATCGTATCTCCACATCGTGCACTCAGGTTGGTCACCTTCTGCAAAAGAGAAAAGTCGATCGATCGATCGATCAATTAATCAACGACATTATTTATGGGTCTCGAGGCGAGGAGAAATTGGCTCTCTACGTACCTTGAGCCAAGCCTATGGCGGAAGTGACTTGTCTCTGCCTCAGTTGTTGATGCTGCTGCTGCGTTATCAGCTGTTGTTGCTGCTGCTGCTGCTGCTGGCATTTGTGCGAATGACCGTGAATGTGGGAGTGCGAGTGTAGGCAGCTGCTGTGTATGTGATGATGATGATGATGCGTGTGCGTGGGTAATGGGTTCAGCGTAGTTGGACGCTCCTGCTGCTGCTGTGCCTGATACTGGACCTGCTGCTGCTGCTGCTGCTCCAGCTCCAGCTGCATTTGATGCAGCTCCAGCTGTTGCTGCATGTCCAGCTGAGGCTGAAGCTGATGCTAGCTGATGCCTTCGTTGCTGGTGTTGGTGCTGAGCTCCACCGTCATTTGATCGTAGCTCAATGATTTCTTCATCTCCGTCATCGGTACCGCACGACCAGCTGCCCGCTGCAATGATCATCAGCGAGATGGGCGTCATTATTTTTTTGGCGTTAAATTTTCCGCGTCGAAATCTATGTAACTCGAATCAAACTCGAATAAGTTTCTAATTTCGATTCTGTGTCAGTAAAAACTCGTATTAAACTTACGCGTACGCAGCGTATACGAATAATGTACCGCGCTCAAGCGTACATTTAATTAATTATTACTAACTTTTTTTGCTGCAACTTTTATTTATTTTTTCTTTCCGAGCGAAAATGTTAAATGACTTTCGGCGCGTCGAGTTAAATTCTTTCATCGCGTCAATTTGAATGTAAATTTTTTTATGTCGTTTAATGCGCGCGCGCGCGTTACACGAACTAATTATTCATAAAAGAATGAAAAAATAGCTTATGAATCATTCAACTTTGTAAATTCTCACGGCTATAAAGTCGATCTTTATGAAAATGAATATAATCCAAAAAATTTTTTTTTAAAAAAAAAAGAAGCGATAATCGGTCAATAATCCAATAACGTATCGTACTATATCGTTGAGAACATGGAGCAAAAAATAAAAAAGCAGCAAGAATCTGTATATGCGACAAAAGTAAAGAACTTAGTTGTTTAAACAACAATATCGTTAATGAATAATTCATCAAGCTCTAGCACACATCTAGAGAGAGAGAGAGAGAGAGAGAAACACGCTCAGGCAAGCCATTAAGATCATGTGGAAAAGTTATAGCAAACGTGTACATATATTGCGCCCACATGCAGCAGCACATGCAGAAGAGAGGAGTGAATGAAGCTATGCGTTACTGAGCCAAGACAAACAAACTACAAACACACACATATAACACACATACATTCGTGTATACAGGAATACATACGCGGAGTGTGTCATAGAATATGTCACACACCCTCTCCGCGTACACACACACGCACATACATACATAAATACATGCACACACATCTCTAACACTGACGTGCATATAAATCAACACATCTTGTCTGCAAGCTCTCCGCAAGCTCTCTCTCGGTCTCTCGCGCTCTACGCGCGCGGCGCAAGCCGCAAGAGCACACATATATAAGCGTAGCGCACACACCTATAGATACATAGATATATATATATATATACGTATGTGAGTGAATGTGAAATGGTGTAGAACGCGGGCGCGCGCGGAGAACGATGAAGACGTCTTTTATCCGTAAAGCTACGAGAGGTCTCGGCGCTAGACTCTTCTGATTGCTCTATGTGCGCGGAACACAGAGTGCAGTGGATGGGGTGGGTGGGGGGAGATTGGGGTGAGTTCCGGGTACACTGGGAGGAGAACGGGTTACAGCACATAAACGCACAGGTAAAAAGTTGGTCAGCAGCAGAGGCAGCGGCGTACGTATATATAGCGCGCAATTTTCGTGACTACGTGTATGTGTGTGGTACGTACATGTGAGTATGTATGTATGTATGTATCTGGCGGTGTGTATAAGGAGAAAGTGCACTCGTTAACTTTGATGCGCGCGACGATGACTATCTCTCTCTCTCTCTCTCTTTCTGCTCTCCGCATAGCTTGGCCTGCTGCGCGCCATTCGATCGCCTAGCCGAGTGTGTAGAGCTTGCAAGCTCAACGACCGGGCCATTATACCGGATTATCCGGCAGCAGTCGCGGTATTTGGCGCTCGACCATTTGTTTTTGTCGCCTTTAAAATATTTACGCCGCACTCGAGAAATTAGAGAGAGAGAGAGAAAGGGACATCGCAAAATGATTATTGAAACGATTAAGTCTGTGTGAGGGTAACGAGGTCGCAATGTGTCAATCGGGCTCGATCGACGTGATTTGATGTATAAAACGGTGTAGGGTGAGGATAATTGGGTTTGAAGCGTGCGATAATACGTCCCTGATGAGAGGGTAATATAGTGAATAATCGATGCGTGTTTTTTTCTTTTCTAAAAGTCCTATAATATAATGTCTTGGGTGGTATATATTTACGTGGTGGGGGGCATGGATTTTTCTTTTGTAATATTGTGCACTGAGGACACACGCATGTCACGTGACGTGATACTGACCATTCAACCAGGGTATCTCGTGGCCGGGCACGTAGGTCGCCTCCTGCTCGTGCTGCTGCAGATGATTGCCGACCTGAAACTGCTCGCTGCAGTGGCGCGAGGTGCGCCGCTGGTACATCATCGAGGCCTGCGAGCTGCAACGGCGACACTGCGACGTCGAGGCGGCTGCGATCATCGTCGAGGTGGTGGCCATGTGGCAGCCGACGCCGCTCATGCCGTCGTCGACGACGACGCCGCCGTCGCCCTGGGTCAGCGACGAGCAGCGCATCTTCGTGGCGGGCCGCTGGCGCGAGCCGCAGCGCACGGCGAAGCGCAGCTCCGACACCATTTCGGCGCATATCGACTGATATTATTACACATTGAGACGATATAAATCGGGTCTTTGCGCTTTGTTTTCAAAAGCTCGAGTTTTATTGTTGTCTGTTAGTCTACGTCGGAGTTTTTTTCAAACATTCGTGTGTATTTGATTATATGTATTGTTCGCGATGCTTCGAGTGTGTGAGTCGTATTGAGAGCACAATCACAATGAGAGATAATATTAATTTTTTTTTACAAAACATATAGTATAGACAAATGATGCGGCAGTATAGAATATTTTTAGCATGCTTTATTATTACACACACATATAACAAATGAAGTAGAATTAGAGATTTATACAGACACAGCTATATATGTATGAACGCGGCTTTTCGTGTATATCGTAAATTATAATACCGCAGCTTCTTTCTTTTTTTCATAAAAATTGTCGCAGCGAGAGCTGTATGTGTGAGACAAAAAAAAAGCGGCACAAGCTGAGCTCCTATGTATATATAGTTTATGATAATGTATAATGTAAAGTAAAGAAAAAAAATTCAGTAAGGTACGAGAGAGGTGCAATTGCAAAACTATACTCACCCGGTCCGATTGGGCGTTTTTCTTCGAATTCCAGCAGAATTCCAGTATCGCCACGAGTATGGCCAAGGCCAGGCCGCAGAGCAGAACAACGAACACTCCACCTGTGTGCGTGCGTGCGTGAAACGGATGAAAAATCATCATCATCGTACATACGTACGTACACATGAATCGTTCGCGAATTTTTCGAGCTCTATATAGCGATAATTAAATGTAAATAATCGTATTATACATCGCGGAGAGGTATATAACAAAAAATTCCTTTCCTTTACCCCATTCCGCGTGCGATTCTTCTTCGGTCTCGCGCGGGTTATACAAAAAAAAAAAGAACTATCCATACGAGTGCGGGAGCTAGAGCTATAGAGCAGCGGCAGCAGCAGCTAGAGCGCATTGACGCCAAGTCGTGCGCGCAATATCAAACGCGGCGCGCATACTGTGCTGTACGCGCTCGGGCTAAAAGTCGAGTCTTTACCTCCCATCCCCTTACTATACCACGCTCTAGCCCCGGATTTATAATACTCGATGCTTTTTGCGCTCTCTCGTCGTCGTCGTTTCTCTTCTTTTTGCTCTCTTTTTCCATCCGAGCTAGTAGCTTAGAAAAAAGGAGGACTTTTGTATTTTTGAACAATCGTTTTAATCCTATCGTTTTCAACGTACGCGATCGTCGTCGTAGTTTTCGAAACTATACACGGGGGTCGATTTTTTACACGCAGCGACACAGAGCGAGAGGAGGAGGAGCTCGACTCAAGATAATTCTGCGATAGCTCTCACCTTTAAACTCCGCGAGAACGAGAATACAATGGCGACTTTTTTTCAATTAAATGTACTTCGTCTACTCGGTCGATGTCGACGAAGAGGACACGGATCAGTCCAAGCTGCGAGATGTAAAAAAAATCGCACTGCGCGAGATCGATCGAACATATAGTATATACCCGCGACGCGCAAATTAAATTCCTTTTTTTTTTAACTACTACTGCAAGGCTCGATCGTCGCTCAACGAGCAGCAGCAGCAGCAGCAGCAGCGAGCAAGCAAGAAGCAAGTGAAAAATAACGTCTCTTTCATTTTTCTTATCGTCGTCCGTATAGTAGCGTATAAGCGCGCCAGAGAGAGACGATGATTATTATTATTCTAATACCGAAGTAGTGCAGTGGCGGCTGTTTGCTCGCGGCAGCCGCTATGCAGTGGCAGGCAAGGAGATCGCCTGAGTATACATGTGCGTCGGGTAAGATAGCTCGTTAGTCAGGTCTTTTGCGGGACGTGAAAGGCGCGCGCGCGCGGCAAGATAACCAAGTTATAATTTCCGCACTTAATGTGTCTCTTTGCTCTCGTTTAATTTAAGCACACTGCTGCCGCTGCTGCTGCGGAGTGCCAGGAGAGAGGTGCTAGCTCCGAGCACAGCTAGAGATAGAGAAAGAGAGAGAGAAGAAAGAGAACGAATACGAACAAAAAAAAAAAAGAATGCCGACGTATTATTGTTTTCCTACCAGCCGAGCGCGCGCGATGATAATATTATCATCGTTATTATTATTATAAAGTCGAGCGAGAGAAGTAAGATCGTTGAAATCCATTCCGTCTCTTTGCCGTCACGAATGCGGCAAAAGTATACTCTTTTCTATCCACGCGCGCTCGCGCAGCCGCTATACATACTCACCGATGTTTTCGATGCCAAGAGCATTAGCCTTGCTCTCTTTGCTCTTGTCGTCGCGGTTGCACACGTCCCCGGTGTTCTTCCACCACTTGTCGTAGAGAATCTGAATCACACCCTTTTCCTGCAGCTCCAGTATGGCGAGAGATATTTTGTCGCGCCACGGTGAACCTGTACATAGCGAAGAAAGAAAAGCTCTTAGTGCCACGCGTATTTCATCCTAAATATATATAATAATAATATGATATATAAAAGGAGTGCCGCGAGAGTAAGTAAGTGCGTTATACACATATATATATATACCTTTGGGCGTAGCGATGCCGTAGCCCTTGCTGTCGAGCAGCGCCCCGATCTGCGTCAGATTGCAGTCCCGCTGCACGGCGTAATCGAGCATGGTGGACTCCATGAGGAAGGCGTAATTGCCCTCGAGGACGCGCTTCACGCCCTTCTCGTAGTCCGACACGAATACGGAGGGCTGCTTGGACTCCATGAAGCGCCACATCTTCTGGTAGATGGCGATCTTGGAGTCGCGGAAGAAGGTCATGGTGCTGCCGCCCTCGAGGGTGCCGTACGGGATGTCCGTCTGCTCGGCGAGATCGGCCGCGTTCTCGATCGGGGTGATCATGCGCTCGACCGTGAGGAAGGCGGCGAGATTGGCCGTGTAGGACGAGATGATGATCAGGGTGAAGAACCACCAGATGCCGCCGACGATACGAGTGCTCGTAGCCTGTCGTTGTGGTCGCGTTGACACATGAAAGATGCCAAATGTATTTTTCGTCTCTCTATGTTTTTGTGCGCTATGTACGTTCACCCGCTATACTTGGCAGGATAGCAGGCGCGAAATGCGTAAGCGAGTTTTCATCTCTCGGTCATGGACAATGTGAAGAATTTCATGAGGCTTAAAAAGTTACCGAAGTTCTGACAAGAGAAGACAATTTTTGTATAATAATATAGTACACAGGAGAATATACAACACTTTATTTGTCGGTTTGAGATTTAATAAGCCGGCAAGTCGGACTCTGCCGATTGCGGATATTTTGTTTCTTATATAGTAATCGGATCTGTTTTTTCCGTTTAGGGGTGCGAAGTATGCCATCTAGGTAAAGAATCGGAACTGCATTGAATTTTGATCGTTCTGACTGCACGCGTTCGTCATCTGTATATCAATCAGTCAAACATGTACTGTACAGTACGTTATAAAACGTGCATATGTATTTTTCAAATCTCTTAATAAAATTTTTTTGATAACTCTTTGAAGTAATGTTTTTCTCTGTAAAAGTACTATGGGATTGAATCGATCGTTTATTCACTTCATTCGAAAATATTCGATTGACTTACTCGATATTTTTCATTTGATTCGACAAAATGTTAATGAACATTTTAAGGCTTATTGTTTTTGACCAATAAACAGTTTCTTATGCATAAGAGGTCTAATAGAACTGGACATATACTAACCCACCACTTAAACAAACTTTCAAACGTTTACTTTTCAATTAATAAAAAGATTTATTTTTTAATTTGAATTTAATTACACTGGTAATGATTGCACTTAGAAAGAAAACTAACTGTGGCAAGTTTGATTCTCTTGACCAGCATGAATGTATTAATCCATTTTTTGACTTATATTATACAAGTATTTTTACTTTGCCACTTGCAGATTCGCTGATGAAGCTACTCGCCATCTAGTGGTGGAAGATTAAATTTGTATTATTGTATTTAAAGTGGTTGAAAACTGGTCTATTTTTTTGGACTGATTTGTCATTTTCAGATCGTTTAAAATGCGTTCAATATTTGTAACATAATTTTAATAGAAAATTTTCCAAAAACGAGCCAGTAATGGTAATATAATTCAGCACATTTTCAATGGTCAATTTTACGTTATTGAGACATTATTAACGTTGAGCATTTCCACCAAGGAATACGCGAAATAATATCGACGAAACGAGAATATATACGTAAAATATCACTCGCTTATGCATATCGCCTTTTTTCCACCGACTCATATATGAGGAAATATATGTATAGATGTGACTATTCTGGAAAATAGTACGAAAGGAAGAGGAAAGGTTTTGCGTTCGCGTTTAAGCCGGAAAATCGATTATCTTTTCTCCCTCTCTCTCTCTCTCTTTCTCGCTCTCTCGGTTTCTCTCTTATTCTCATTGTTCGCAGTAGAGTTTTAACTTAGTTGCAGCGAATAGCGGCTGTGCTGCTGCTTCTGCCTCTGCCGCTTCTGCTGCTTCGCACACACTTTTGCGCTTCTATATGTGCATCTGTCGGTAATGAAAAAAAAAATGAGAAAAAAAAAATTGAGAAAAATGTTATAAATATGCCCATCTCGGATCGTTGTATATTTAATCTGTTTTATGATATGATAGTCGCACATGCCGCAATAATCAACGCAGAGTTTCTCTCCTCTCTCTCTCTCGAGCACCATATGTAAAGAGGAAAATAATAAAAATTGTAGCAAAGAACGCACAGAAACAGCGACGTGCTAATTGTGCTAAAAGGTATATTTATGCGAGCGAGTCGTGATTTAGGTATACGAGCGTGTGTATCATCGTTCTTTCTAAAACTCGTAAAGCAGCGGAGTAATTTTTCGTCGTGCAAAGCGATGATTTAATTGTTCGAGAGCAATCGAGGCGTGCGCGCTGCTGAAATTTTGCGCTATGCGAAAAATTACGCTCGTTACAATATACGTTCGACACTTTTACATTTTGGTTTATTATTTTACGCCGTGTATTTTATTATATTCGCGCGCAGACGGAAAAAGACCGTCGCAGTCGAACAATGACGATTCACGCGTTGAACAGCGCACGAAGCAGCGCGCAAAAATCACCCGACTGGTACAGGACGCGAGGTAAATTCACGCCTCGATGAAAGTGCGTGGCCTTTTTACTCTCTGTTGTACCTTGTGCCAATGCACGAGTGTATGTCTGTCTGTCTGTGTGTATATGTTTCGGGGATGTACAGCTAGTTTGAAAATTGCATTCATCATGCAGTGAAAATCATGCACAGGCAGGAAAAGTATATAACGCAGTAGTTACATGCAAAAAAAATCGAGAATGAAAAAAGGGATCAATTATATTTTATGTTCAAACATCTCGATCGAGGTGCTCACACATTATCGCCAAGCGCCAAGAAATCTGTGTGTCAATCATGCGGCATGCAGCGGTTACAGTAAATAATAATCATAACAGTAACAATCAATAATAATAAATAAATAATTCATTCGAAAAATTATAATCATGCAGCACATCCCAGCAGGCGTAAAAAAAAAGAAAAGTGACTCGAAAGTTTCCGTCTGCGGAGACATAGAGAGAGAAAAGATAGAGAATAAAGGGAGAGAGAGAAAGGAACAAAGAGAAAAAAAAACTGGAACAACATATAATATTTACATATGGTGCTCTGAAAGGGTATTACATATGAAACTTTATTGAGTTTTGCTATATATTCGTATATCATGATGTATATGCGGCATGTGTGATATTATATGGAAAACAGATATAAATATGTGCGCGTGCACAACGTACCCTGGGATTGAGATCGCTGCCCTGCTGCATCAGCGTGCCGATGGTGAACCAGAAGCTGTTGGCCAGGGTAAAGTCGTTGACCATCTGGGGCAGGACAATGTCCTCGTCGTCCGGGTCGCAGTAGCTGACGTGACTGCCCTGACCCAGCGCGATGATCGTGAACCAAAATTGCAGAGAGAGAAAAACAACAACAACAACAACCAGAATAGCAACACAATTCACGAGATCAGTTTACCGAGAGGGGTCGGATCAAGGGAGGTCTGCATCGTAGCTGGTCCTACCTGTAAAGGGCACTTGCAGCTGGGGCAGGGCGCGGGCTCGGCCCACTCGTTGGGGGATATACGCGCGACGATCCAGATGGTCACGGAGACGCAGACGTAGGCCGCGAGCATCGTCAGCCAGATCTCCACTGCGAGCGGATTCATGAAGGAGAACAGCGGCGATGGCTCTTGCGCCGTTACCTACATTTTGTATACTTTTTGTGAATTTTTCAGGCGAACAATACGGAATTGAATTGAGAGAGAGAGAGCAGAGAGAGCAGAGAGGGAGTAACGCGTCCGCACACACACACACTACAACACCCAACGCACGAGTCGAGAGAGTAACTCCGTGTATAATCGATTTTCCGGCCGAGTTATCGCCGCTCGCCGTTGTAGCAGTAGTACCTTCGGATTGAGTCCGCTGCCCTGGCGCAGAAACGTGCCGGTGATGAACCAGAAGCTGTTGCTGATGGTGAACTGGTTCTCGACGACCTCGGTCTCGCCCAGACACGGATGGGGATTGTTCCACTCGTAGGGGCTGAAGCGCGCCATCACGAAGAGGGTGAAGCTGACCAGCATGTAGGCGGCGAGGACGTACAGCCAGATCTCCACGGCGAGTGGATTCATGAAGGAGAAGAGCCGAGTGGGTTGGCTGCTCGGTACCTATTGTGCGTGTGGCATTTATAGACGACGATCGTGTTTTCTCGTTCTCTCGTGATTATCGCACGTCCATGCATTTTCGTGCGGTATATATATATCTCATGCTCATGCTCGCGTCGGGTTCAAGCTCGAATTCGTGAGCTTTTCTTTTGGTAATTACAATATAGGCACATCGAGAAAAAGTATATAGAGTTGCTACTCACCTTGAATAGGATGCCTATGCCGAGGTTCATGAAGGGTTTCGTGAAGTCGATCACGCTCTCGCGGGCATAATTGATGGTCATCGATGCCACTGCGAGATCGGCTCTCTGTACATCATGAAAAAAGGAGAGAAAAAGAATGAGATAAGTACATAACAACACAACTGCTGCTGCTGCGTGTGAACAAGCGATCGAGCGTAAGCACACGACTGCACAAAAAATCTCAACTGATCTCTACACGCCGGCGTAGTTATTTTCAATCGAACCTTAATAAATGCATTAGACCGAGCGCATCGGAAAGAGAAAAAGAAATCCTCTTTTTTTTTCCTTTGGCGCACTCTTTACTCTAAAGGCGGGTGAGAGAGAGAGAATTTGATTTACTTCTTGACGCCACTTGACGAACTTCCTGCGCCTCTCTCTGCGCCGAGGCAGGCAGCAACTATCCTGCGCTAGTACGCGGGTGGACGAGGCTTATCTCTCTCTCTCTCTTTTTCTTATACTCTAGCTCGTGCTCGGCTCTCTCGTATACTACTCTCTATATATCTCGGGGATAAAAGTGTATAGTTGCGCGCCTTAGGCGAGAAATAGCGCAAGGAGGCAACGACGACGACGACGACGAAGAACGAGAGAGAGAGAAGAGAGAGAGTAAAAAAAAGAGAGAGAAGCGAGACAATTCGTACCGGCTTCTAACGAGAAAGTCGTTGTCTTCGCGCGAGCTTTTTGCTTGGCTTTTTTTTTCTCTTGCTATGCCCTCCGCGCTCGTTCGTCGCTCGCACTCTTTCTCTGCGCTGCGCGCGCTCAAATAGAATTTTTCCTCGCGCGTACTTTTCTTCTGCATCCGTTTCTTTCCCTTTTACTTCTTCTTTTTTTTTTTTTTGCTTAACTCGCAACTCTTATAACCATCTACTCGCGTGTTTATTACCTACCTACTTATAATACACTCTTTACACGCGTCTTTATACCTACTTCCTTATCTTTCGCTTGACAGTAAAGCAGCAGCTGCTACTGTGTTTACAACCTATAAAATCATTAGCACAAATACTGCCTGGAACAATTTTTTGAATCATTTCCCTTATATATAGTGCGCGTCCCTTGCCGCCCTTGCGTCGTCGCAGGATTACTCGAAAATCCTTTTAAGGCAATTCGCGTGCGCGCCAACTTTTTCGCGAGTCGTTTATGTGCGCGCGCGCGAATAAAAATTAATAAAATACTTGACAAAACTTTTCTTCCTGTTACTCCCAAGCCGGCCTCGTTATTATCAATTCATTCCCTTTCGTACAGTTCGAATGAAATAAAAAATGTATCGAATACATTTATACGATTTATATGTATTTGAAAAACTTATTTTCCATGTACGGAATCTCTGCACTGCGCGAGCTTTGGAAAAGTATGAAAACGACAAAATCTGTATCGAGAGAAATATATACGTATTATATATATTGTGATTTTGAATTTAAATAGATATCTACATCTCGGTGTCACGCTTGGGCGCGGGAAAAAAAGCTTCGCGCGGCGCGTCTTTGCGCCGAGAGAAGAAGAAGAAGATCTCGACCCGCGATGAATTGTTACACGCGTACACCGCGCCGCACACCGAGATCTACCTTTTTTTCATATTGAATATGAAATGTATAGATTACTTTTTTCTTGCCTCGCGGCTCACGTACTGTTTTTCCAAGTCCCGGATCTCTCTATCTATCTATCTCTCTACATCTCACTTCTAGTCATGAATTATTCAATTTTAATTTAGCGCCGCGCACACGACAAATCTAAATATATATACTCCTCTACTGCTATACGTTGTCGCGCGCGCGGGGGAGCGATAATTGCCGCTGCGGCTTACTTTTTCCATGAGCTCGCGCACGATGCCGTTCCACTCCTTGGTCTCGGGGTCGTAGACGCCGTACATGTGATCGGGCACCAGCCTGATGGCGTACTGAAAGCCCACCTGGCCGGCTATCCACTTGAGCAGGTCGATGCAGAAGCCCTCGAATCGAGCGTTGCCCGTCAGATTTTTGTCCTCCTTCACCATCACGTACGGCTTTTCCTGTAATATACGGAATATAGCGATGATAAGGAAAAAGGAAAAGTAAATGCGAGAGATGCATACGAACGCGGCGTGCTCGCGAATACATTCGGTTGTAAGGTACGGTGGGGTTTAAGAGCTCGAGTTTGAATAAATAAATTTGCCCTCGACGCGCTCGCTCGCTCACGACTCTGTGTAAGTGTGTATTTGAGTGTGTGTGCGCAGAGGTACGTACGTATAATACCGAATGCACCCTTGAGATTTACGCCGCCTCGCGTATATAGAGCAGTTTTAAGAGTCGCTTATTCGCCAAAATCACTATCCCGACGCTCTGCGCGTGCAGTAGTCCCTCGAGTACCTCGACGCGTAAAAGTAATTTCCGTATTACACAGAGGTGTAAATTGAGTCATTTTGGGCGTGTGTGCACTTGCAGATCGAGCGAGCCATGGCAAATTAATTTTTGGATTTTTCGTACGTACGAAAAATAATATTTTCTTTCTATAGGTAACGATTGCGAGCTGTGAGGATACCGTCGGTGCGCGGCAATTAAAACGCGCTCGACGAGATAAGACCGGCGAATAAATGCTGCGCGTCGCAAGATGTAAGAGCGGCAATTAAGGGCGGCGCTGCAGATATATATAGCTGCTCTGCAGGCCCAGCAGCTCTCCCCCTCCTGTATAACCTGACTTATAGGCCATTCGTTCGTGTAAGCTGTATATTACCTCTCTGGTCATAACGACGAGGGTGATGTTGGTGGCGCTGGTCTCGTAGAAGGCGCCCACGTCGGATATGTTGACGCCGCTGCCCAGCTTCCACTCGCCGACCTTCACCAGCTCCTCCTTCTTCAGCTTGAGCAGGTCCAATTTGAAGTTGGTGCGCTTGCCCTCGTTGAACTCGATGTGGCCGGTCAGGCCGTGCAGGTCGGCCTGTAGCAGAAAAAAATTACATCAGTGCAGTCGCATGGCACACACACGGGCGCATTATGGAATGAATATTAAAATTTTTTATTATACGTGTGTATGAGGATCTATGTAATTGATTTTTTTTTGTGTGAACTCGATGTTGTCTGTAAGGAGTTTTTTTTGGAAATCATTAGTTTTGGAAGACCGAATAAATTACTCGAAGAAATCGTCACCGAATGAGAATTTTTAAATGTTTCAAATATTATTGTAAGGATAATGTATAAATAGATAGATCGGTACTTCAATTGTAAACAATAAGCTCATAATAACGATTTCGACATATTCCCTCGATACACTGATCATGTTTATAGTAAAAACATATTAGTTTGAATGTTGTCTTTCCCGTTTGAAACAAGCCATAATACCAAAAGATAAGTTTTACTCGTTCAATTTTCGTGGTACTAAATAGATGGATCCATCGTTTAATTTCGGCACCAAAATGGATGAAAGTGAGAAGAAATTCGAGGCAAATGTCTCGGAAAATAATTCAAGTAAACACGACATTGCCGTTTCAGACGACAAAAAATACATTTGTGATATTTGCCAGGAGGCATTTACACTAGAAACAAGCATGATGAAACACCGAGATGAAATTCACAATGAACCAAAAGACTTTGCATGTGACAAGTGCAATAAGAAATTTGCGTTCCGAAGCCATTTGAGTAGACATCAAATATCAGTACACAAAAATCGTGAAGATTACTCATGCAACAAGTGCGAGAGGAAATTTGAAAATAAATCAACTTTACTTAAGCACAAAAAAATATTCCACGACGTTTTAAAAGACTACTTATGTGAAAAGTGCACCAAGAGATTTGGAAATAAGCAAAGTTTGCTCATGCACGTGAAAACAATCCACGAGGGTCGTAAGGACTTTGCATGCGATAAGTGCGAGAAGATGTTTGGACGAAAATCGAATCTAATTTGGCATAAAAACACAGTACACGGAAGTTGCAAAGACTATGCATGTGACAATTGTGAGAAGAAATTTACACGCAAAGCGAGTTTGTTCTACCACCAAAAAGCGGTCCATGAAGGTCAGAAAGATTTCATATGTGACAGGTGCGATAAGAAATTTGGACAAAAACCGCATTTGCTTATGCACCAAAAAACAGTGCATGAAGGTCGCAAAGATTACCCTTGCGATAGGTGCGAGAAAATTTGGGCAGTATATTATTAAAGACACCAAAGACATACACGAAGGTCGAAAGATTTCATGCGACAGGTGCGAAAAATTTGGACAAAAGCCCATTTACTCTGCCACCAAAAGATAATACACGAAGGTGGCATAGATTATACATGTGACAAATGCGACAAAAAGTTTGGGGTTCGAAGTAATTTAATAAAACACCAAAAGACAATACACGAAGGTCGTAAAGATTACCCATGTGAAAAATGCGAGAAAGAATTTGGACAAAAAGTGCATTTGATTAAACATCAAAAAGTAGTCCACGAAGGTCGCAAGGATTTAGCTTGAGACAAATGCGAGAAGAAATGATGATTGACAATTGTAAATAAGTATAGATATTTATAAAGATGTGTTTCTACAATTTAAAAAAAAATTGCGTCGAAATGATTGTGCATTACTCGAACCTTTAACAAGCTGTGTGTACTCCTTTGTACACTGACTTTATGGTCTTTTCAGATTTCGCATACTGATAATCACCAATGTCCGTACCATTTTTTGTCTATTTGCTTGCTCTAGCTCTTGATGGGCTCTTGATAATAAGCAACCCTGAATTGATCGAACATGAGCTAGTAAAATATTTTGAAAAATTGGCTGAGAGACGGATTATTTTTCATGCGGGAGACACGATCGGTAATAAAAACCCAAAAAAACCCAACTTTCGGAACCCTTTATTAATTTAATTTAAACCAAAGTAAGTTTTATAAATTTCTTCAAAATTAGCAAACGATCTCACAGTTATTTTAGAATCATACCCGAGTGGCGAATGAGAGCTTGCGTAGAGGTGGCACTTTTTCTAATCCCCCACTGCAGTGTCACGTAGCAGAGCTTGCGACGACGATCGCGCAAAAGGCTATATATTGCTCGATTTTAAACTCTATTTGCGCGAGCTACGTCCTTTCTCTTTCTTTCTTTTCTTTTTTCTCATAAGTAAATCAACGGAATATATCTTTGAATCATAGTGTGTAGCGTCGCTGTCTGCCTACCTCCGTAGCGGTAGATAGTAGTAGTAGTAGTAAACGCGCAAGAGCGAAAATATACTACTCTCCGCGCGCGACGAGCTTTAGCCCGCGCGCGTACATATTCGGTGCGTTAATGTATGCAAATGAAAAATTATGCATGTATATTAATACACGTGTAGCAGCAGCAGCAGCAGCATTCAGAGGTCATATATATAGCGCGGAGCACGCGTGGTGGAATCCACGCACGACTGGCGTTCTCACTCTCTCCTCGAAATTAAATTGCTAAAGAGATGCAAAAGATTTTTAAGAACTCGCGTATACGCGTTATACATACACACACCAACCCAAGCGTTGACATGCGAGTTGAAACATATTTCTTCTTTATATTCTTTTATTTTATTTTTCATTTTTTTTTTTCGGACTAGGCGAGCGAGCGAGACACTTATACGCGTACGCGTTTATATGGGTAGAGCATATATGAACGTCGCACAGACTCTCTCTTGATTATACGCGTAGCTGCTGCTGCAGGAATTTTCACGTGAGCTTTGCATGGTACACGCGACGAGCTCGGCTAATTTAGTTTTGCGCGCGCCTGGTGCGTCCTTCGGTGGCAACTTCTTCTCTCTTCGTTCTTTTTTGTAACGTATATATATGTAATTTACGTTATAATAAAAATCTCGAATACGCGCGAGCGATTATTAAAAGTAGCGCGATACACCCGCGTGACGTAAATATAACATCTAGACGTGCGCGGACACATTATCGATATTCTGGGACACCTATACATATGTGTTTGCGGGTTGTGCGGCTGCTGCTACTGCTGCACTTCAAGTTACAGCGGCAGCTGCAATTGAAAATGTAACGACGATTCGCGAAGCTACACATCGAAGTAATGACGGCGCAGCCGTATCCCGCAAAGAGGCTTCGTTAAGCACGTGTATCTGCACGCGCGCGCGGGAGTTTGTCATTAATTGTGCCATACATATATTCGAGATACACAGATATACGGGCGCAGAGACAGTCGTCGTCGTAGTCGTTGTGTGGCATTGTTATGCAAATGGCGCATTTCGTCATTAGGAGTTGGGCGCGGCGACAAATTAACTTGGCGCGCCCCTCGTATATATATACGTACTCGTAGTGTATAGTGTGCTATATACAGAAATGCGTGTAGATAGATGATGATGATGACGGACGGACGGGCAGGTGGATGGCCAATATTATAATCGACAACTGCAGCGGTACAGGTACTTGGGCCGCGAGTACTATACATACGGCATATACTTACGGAATTGATGTAATTGTAAAGCGATAGACCGTCGTCCCAGGGCTCCTCGCGCTCGCAGGACAGATTGGCGGGTCGCAGCACGTGACTGCGATCCAGGGCCGCGAGGCCGTGCACGAACACCGCCACGCTGTCGTACATTAGAGCCGGCTCCGCCTGTGCAACGATCGAGAGGAGTGAAAATTTTTTTTTTTCAAGTTATTACAATTGATAAAATGTCGTGGATCGTCGCGCGTACTTGGATGATACCGGATTTGTTGAGTATCGAGTGGCCGACCGGCTGGAATCGTTCCATGTGGCGCAGCGCCTCGATCACCGTGGGCGCCTCCGAGTCGACCAGTCGAAACGCCGTCATATTTACACTGTTGTACTTGAAGTCCTCCAAGTCGAACGTTTCTAAATCCTGCGATATGACAAGCAATTAATTATACGTATTCCATACGGATTACAATTGAATCAAGAAAATATTATACTTACGAAAGTCGTGAACATGTAGTGGTATCGGTAATCGTTCATTTGTAATTGTAATATCTGCGGAGGAGACCAAAAACGATTATTTAACAACATGACAACGATAAAAACATTATATGCATACATGAGAGCTATGACTTACCGCTCTAAAGAATTGTTGCATAAATCTAGGATCGGTGTCGATGATGAGTTTGTAAATCTCCTTGTGACGAATCTCCCTTAGTACTTGTCTATAGGTGCCGGGACCAGCCTGGCGAATGAACATCTCCGTTTTCGGCGAAGGCGGCGATTTCACTAAGTCTTGCAGCTTGAACAAACCTGCGTCAAATTGACGAGAAAAGATATTATATATATATACACGATGAGACGAGAGCTAGCTGAACATTTGTCCCGAAGAAGAGATATATAAGTAATGTATTATTCTATCGGGGGGAAGTAGAGTAGATTGTCGGCGCGGAAGAAAATGACAAAGAAAGCCATGATCTTTTTAAGAGCCCGGGACGCATCGACGTAGCGTATATATAGCCGAGGGATGATAGATGGAATGAATAGCGAGGACGGGACCCAGAGGGTACATCTAGCAGCTCACTCTCTCTGCGGATAAAAGAAAAGTTGAAACGAGCCAAGTTGTACGAACTCATCCTCCCGCGCGTCACTTCCGTTTTCGTTCAATCTT
Organism: Trichogramma dendrolimi; assembly: GCA_034770305.1. Classification (NCBI taxonomy): domain Eukaryota; kingdom Metazoa; phylum Arthropoda; class Insecta; order Hymenoptera; family Trichogrammatidae; genus Trichogramma; species Trichogramma dendrolimi. Next base: position 1,116,818 of record JAPMIB010000013.1, read on the forward strand.
ATCCGTTTATTGTTTTCCTTCGCGCTGCGCGTACAACTATGATCTTACGGCGATCGCTACGGAGCTCCGGCGACCGCAGTGTAGGCTGTAGCGCACGAAAATCAACGATCCGCCGCGCTTCCGTGTACGGAGTTCGATCGATCGTCAGGCGCGCCATAGGCGACTCACCAAAATCCTCCTCGTAAATAATGGCAACCTTGGTCCAGTTCAAAAAAGTCATAAGGTCCTTGAAAGCTCGATTGAGATGATCCTGGGCGGGATAAAGATTAATACTGAACTCCTTGAAGCTCGGCTCGAAGTCGAGGCGGGCCTCGATGTGCGGCACGTCCAGGGCCTCGCAGATGCTCTGGATGTGCGGCCCGAGCAGCGAGTCAGTCGGCCCGAAGATGGCCTGGACCGAGCGCGACAGCTGCTTGCAAGCTGCAACAGAGAGAGAGAGAAGTAAAAACATTTTACTTTTTCTTTTCTTTATTTTGGGCTTTGAATAGATCTCTCGCTGAAATCCGAGAGAGACAAGGAGCAATCGATCGAAAAGGAAGAAAAAAAAAGAATTGGTGTTGCGCTGCGTATGTACCAGAGTCGATGCGCGCATCGACGACGGTAAAGTTTTCCCTGGGGGGTACCTCAGCGCGAGATCGTTTTCTCCGGCGATCGCGTCTGCTACTCAGCTTGCGCAAGCTCGAATAATAATGTTTCGACTTTGAAAAAGTCCCGATTTTCGTTCTTTCGTTTTCTTTTTCTACTTTTATTTTTGCTCGATTCTCAACTCTCGCTCTCGCGTTCTCCTCGTCTATGAGATTAAATTTCTTTAATTTTACGTCGGCATTAAATTAAATTTGCTCTCTCTCTCTCGCGTCTGGAAAATGTTGAAAGTCATGACCCGCGCTCCACCCTCTTCCCCCTCTGTAAAAGTAATGGTATTTCAGTTGAGCTGCTGCTGCTAGCTAGCTAGCTAGCTTATAGTATTGTCTAGCGCGAAACTGCAATTTTAACCTTATTTCAGCAGCTCGCCCCCCGAGGTTGTACAATGTATAAATACAGCTGCATGCGACGAGGAGCCGAGGTATATAGAAGAGAGCGCGCGGAGAGAAAGAAGGGCATATTATCAGATTGAAATAGACCCGTTCGAGAGCCCGTGCATGCTTTATCTTGGGCCTTTTAGGTCGCGCCACACACGTGTATAAGCCCGAGCGTTGAACTCGGCTCTTTCTCTTCTCAATTTTTTTTTCACTTTTTTATAGCAGCCTAGCATGGGGGGGGGGGGGGTGCACACAGGTAGCGATCGTAAGTGCATAAACGACGTGTGGGTGTCTCGATTGAGTAAAAGAAGCAAGAAGCAACCAACCTTTTTTCGACGTTCGAAACGAATCGTCTTTAGGCACGTACTGGATATCGTATACCACAGTGGTGTTGGGCAATATCATTCTCTCCTTGTTGATTTTGTAGACGGCGTATTTGAACGCCAGCTCCGACGGGCTGTCCTTCTGGTCCTCGGTGAATATCGCACCTGGTGTAGCGAGCCAAGTTCGCATGAAAAAAAAAACACAGCGTATTATATAAATGTATGTTATTTGGCACGCGTACATCGTGAAATATGTTCAAGATTTCTCTCTGTGTGTATAAATTATTATTGTGTACGCATGCGATGCTGCTGCAGCATTAAGTTGACACACAAGACAGTATTAACGCTCGCAGCTCTCGCGCAAAACGTGATAAAATTAGCCAAGTACGACGACGACGCTGCAGCTCTACGTGCTAGAGAGAGAGAGAGCAACGGACGAGCTTTATAATAAAGTTTATATTGACTGTGAACTGCCGTGCGCAGGTAAAGTTCACATCCCTTCCTCCATCTCTCTCTCTCACTCCCTCGCTTGCTCGCCTCCTCCTTCGGACCGTGTGAATTAATGACTTTATATTAGGTATGAAGCATCGCGAGGTAGGTAGGTACTGGCCAAAGTCGCCATCCTCCACACAGAGCTCTATCTCTCTCTATCTCTCTCTCCTACCATGGCTCTGCCCAGCCCAGCCCTGCCCTGCGCAGAGTTTAAATTAGATTCGAATAATTGGCTCTCGACGGAAAATGAATTATATTCGTGGTGGGATATGTCACCGATGGAACAATTGCTCTCTCGCTGCCCTCTGCGCTGCGCGCAACGTAGCGTACGCAGAGAGATGAACATTATCGATATATAGGTATGCGTGTGTAGTATTTATCGCCTGGCAAGAGCAGCGCAATTTTTTTTTCAACCCTTTTAGCCCCCGAATTTTCCAACGACCTCGTAAGCATGATCGTGCGGTGTATATAATGCAGGGTACAAAAATAATAATTTCAAACTTTCGAGGAAATTTGATGATGAAATTTATTTAACTGCGGGCACTTCATCAACTATACAAAAATTGCGAAACTTTATAACGACGAAATTTAACGATAATGTAATAATAATAATTATAAATGTGTAACAAAGCGAAATTTTACTTCATTAAATGGCACACAATTATTCGGCTACCATATCAAATTTTTCATCATTTCATTAACAGGTTCGACTGGCGTGGTCGGTGGTTTTTCTACCCAGGTCAACTCGTACTTCTTCTCGAAGGTGGCCCTGTCGTGGATGTTGTACGCCTCGGGATCGAAATCCTTGTTGCCTAATGACGACAGTATACCCAACAGACTCTGCACCGCCTGCGCGTACTCCTTCGCGGCTTGATGCGCGCTCGAGTAGTCCCTCAGTAGAGCGTCGTCGAGATTCAGCGAGTGGCGCATCTGGTCGAGCAGCTCGGCGCAGCGACCCTCTGACGCGTCGACCAACGGCGTGCCGTCGTCGGGGAAACGTTTGTGCTCGTCGAATTTCACGCGATGCAGATTCGGGACCGAAACGATCGATTGGCGCTCCCGCCAGTCGTAGAAATTTATCTTGCGCGCCTCGACCAGGAGCTTCACGAGCTGCTCCAGTTTCCACCAGCGGTGGTGCGACTGCACCGCGTGCCGCACTTGCCACGGCTCGTAGCGAGATTCGCTCATATCGTCGATGTAATTCGACAATAGTACCGACTATAGAACTTGTTTTTTTCAGTAATCTTCGTGCGAATATTTGTCGAGTTTACTTCGTATGCTGACACAACAACAATTCGTAAACGAGCTACGAGATAGTTTTCTTATTTTTGCTTGTCACGTAAATCAACGAATTTATGTTACATTTAGAGCTTTTTGTGTGTCACTGATAATGAGCCTCGACAGTTTATTTCTTATGTTTTTTGTTGTTGCATCGCAGTCCCTGCGCACGTGTTTTTGAACACGACATACAATGGCTGTGAAAAAGGGAAGGTCTAAAAGTTAGGTTAGATCCTTGAAATTAACTTGTAATAAATATGATATTCTTACGTTTGCTTGATCCTAGAACCAATAGAATGAAAGTTTTGAAATACTCCTTTTTACGTATTTTGTGATTATATATTTACCATGACTGCAATTAGAAGGAATATCGCATAGGTTAGGGGCTCGAATTATTTGCGTACGAAAACTCATTACGTACTTACGTGTCGAATTATTGTAACGCAATTGCACTTTAAAATTAAGTTACTGCGACAAACGTTACTTCGAACACCTCCTGCTTGAATTTGATAATTGTGATACGGATTGCTGTACTGTGAAATTTCGCGCTTGCATCACACTTGCGAAATAAACAAAAGCCGGCGGCAGAAAGTGACTTCGACGCAGTACGAGCTCCGAGAAGCGTGACGGTCAATCAGATGTGCTTTTCTCTTCGTGTAGGTATGTGTATGTAGTAATTATCGGCTGGCAGGAGTAGGGAAATTTTTGTCAGCCCCCCCCCCCCCCAGAAACAATAATTCAAAACGTTCGTTAAATTTGATGATAAAGTTTATTTGATCGAATATACTTCATCAACTGTCCAAAAGTTGCGCAACTTTACAACGACGAAATTTAATGTACAATAATATACAATAATTATAAACGTATTACGAAGCGGCATCTACTTGTTAGGAGAAACAGAGATTTTATGATAAATAGGCATTTTAGGAACTTCCCAAGTCAGCGAGTACTTCCTCTCGAAGCTGGCCCTGTCGTGGATGTTGTACGCCTCGGGATCGAAGTCCTCCTTGCCCAACGACGACAGTATTTCCAGCATCGCCTTGACCGACTCCGCGTAGGCCGGCCTGCTGTGGCGCGAGTCCTGGTGCTGCAGCGCCTGGCGCATCTGGTCCAGCAGGTCGGCGCACTGGCCCTCCGTCACGTTGACCAGGTAGGTCTGGGGGAAGCGCACCTCGCGATCGAAACGCCGATCGCCGTCGAGCTCGCGCCACTTGGAGAGGATCTTCTTGCGCTCGGAGTGCTGGTAGAAGTCGATCTGGCGCGCCTCGACCAGCAGCCTGACGAGGTGGTCCACCTTGAGCCAGCGGTGCAGCGCCTGCACCTCGTGACGGGTGCGCCACGGATCGTAATACGAGCAGGGGTAGGTCATGACGATCGCGGAGTCGATGTACGCACGTAATTTTATTGGGCGGCCCGAACGTCGATTTTCTCGCTGATCTTCGTGCGAATATATATATATACTTGCCGAGTTTACGTGGTACACTGACAGAGCTACGAGGCACAGTTTTCTTATATTTGCGTGTGGCACATGAGCCGCGGCGATTTTACGTTATATTTACTTTGAGAGCTATTTCTGTGTATATACACACACTTTGTTGACGCCTTTTAAATTCCCATGTATTCCCATGATCGACGTTGTATTATATATATCGTGGCTTCCGCAACGAAATCTATTGTCGACGTTTCCAAAACCGACCATTTCTAATCGTTCTTATATTTATCAATACCTTTTTTCCAAACGCATATATGTATTTGCGAGGATCGCGACGATGATTCATCGTTTCGCAGCGTTTCCCCCACGGGGCGACGAGCATCGCATCATTAAAACGAAACCACAAAAATTGTATATATAGTGCACGCACTGGACCCGGGGGAATAAATACACAATATGCACGCGCGTAATAAAAATAGCCGCGCGAAACGTTGTGGCAGCGGCCCATATTATATAAGCGCGCTCAGCGCGTCGAGCATTATAGGTAATCAAGAATCCAGCCGCGTATAACGGCGTGTACCACACGCGATACATCGAATCGAGCTCGCGAGCGTCAAAAGCAAATATATGCTGAATAATCAAGGGCACATTCACCGCGAGGTGCGTATGAATCGTCGCGTGCCGCTGGCCCGAAAAACGTCGAAATGAACATTGAAAAATAACACGTTGTTGGATAGTATACGCGTTCGCGGAATAAAAAAGGAAATATTTTTATTTATTTTTTCATCGCGGCGAAATCGTGAGAAATTCCAAAATATTCGCTCGGTAGAAATAATAAACAACTGCTCTGTAAACTAAATAGTATAACGGAAAATGCACGGATTATTGGGTAAACGTGTTAGTTAGTGTAGGGAATAATAATGCATTTTCGAGCTCCGAAAAAAAAACATTTATTCAGCTCTTTTTTTGTTTGTTAACTCGTATGCTTATCCTGCATATACGTAAATATTTCACGAGATTATTTATAGTTATATCCTCTCCTGTCCTTGAAATTCAGCTGGATCGCGGGAATTTTTCGACGGCACGCGCAAACAATAAAGAGCATCGGGTGCACGACGCGTCCTAATTAGGCAAAAGTGTATACACACATAATTATGAGCTTTCAACATTTAGTAAAAGCAGATTATCAACCGAGTGTCAAAAGTTACGCGGCTTCCGCTTTACTGCCTCCGCTGCTGGCTGCACGTCTATGTGCGCAAGCTCATCGTCGTCGTCGTCGTCGGTGGGTTATTTTCCCTCACCATCATCCCCCCGGTGCACAAATCGCAATGAAGCTTTCCGCAGCGAGCCCATTATGTGCTCTCGCTCTCGCTCTGTGTGACGGATATAGAGGACAATCGTCATAATAGCGCGAGGAAGGGGAGGATGATGAAGCTTATGCGCGAAACAACATGCTGCTGCTGCTGCCTGGGATCCACTATGCTGCCGCGCGCGTTACGGTTGCTGAGCTTTTAATTGCGCGCGCGCGCGCCTTTGTGTATTGATTATTATGCAAGCACGTCGCGTGGCTCTGCGGCTGTTTTTATCCGTTCGACTGAGCGTATACGTACATATAGCTACTCTGTCATATTGTTTCTCTCGTTCGAGCGACGACGATGATCGCGTTATATATCTCCGCAACCCCTGCGGATAGCAGCTGATTTACTTACCCCGTGCGTGGCAATTTTTAGCTCCATTGGACGCAAAGTTTTTTCCTTTTGGTTTTTATGATTCGTCAATATAAAAATATCGTTTTCCCCCGGCTCGCGTATTCTATCTAATAACGGCGTCTCACGAGTGTGCAGTATATAGTTGAGAAATTTTCAAATGAAACACGTGTGCGTGCGTGGGCTTCGTATTGGTGTGTGTGTGTGTGTGTGTGTATACGCGGGCATGGGAGCAGTACAGTGCACAAAAAAGAAGCAATGTACAAATGTAGTCGTGCGCGCCGTATCGACACGAGGCCGAGAGACAGAGAGAGCATATGAAAGAACGATGAAGTAATTAAAACCGTTTAATTACTCGAGCGTCGAAGCCCACGGTATACACAAACACTACTACTACTACTACTCGCCGTGTATATATAACGCACATAACGAGACGATCAATTAGGTCGTATAATAAAGTTGAAAGCGACTTTTTGTGTGTAGTGTGCGCGCAGCTATCTCTCGATTCTCGCGACTGGCATGGCTATGCGCGATAGATACGTTTTTTTTCTTTTCTTCTCTTCCAAACGCGCGTACGTTATATATAGGTAATTTTGTTTGGCTGGAAAATGTTTTAGCGCGAACGATGTATGCTAAAAAATCAAACTCATATTCGTGCACGCACCATAACTCTGTGTGTGTGTGTGTGTGTGTGTCTGCACGTGCACTTCAAGGACTGGCAAAAGGCTCGCGCGCATGTAGCAGAGAGAAAGAGGATGAAATTAAACTGGCATTTTGGACTCTTTGTTCAAGTGTGTCGAGCGTCAAAAGCTATATAGGCAGTGGAGCAGCAGTGCGCGCCGTTTTACCGTGTATAAACGAGCTGCTGCTAGCTCTGGCACACAACGTACTACACTATATATTAAGCGCGCGTACTCATTCAAGCAAAATAACACCTCCAACCCTCCTACTATTATTATGATATTATATAAAAATGGACTTTATACAAGGCCGTAACAATAAGCGCCTTTGTGCAAAATTTTTAATACCCCGGCCGTTATTATCCAAAAAATAAAAAGTGCGTTAAAAAATGTTTCATCCCCCGCGCCCAACCCCCGATTTTATATATATTATTATATGTAATATTATTATTATACGAAGCGGGTGGCGTGTGTGCAACGACGCACAGCAGCTTCGCGCGCGGGCGTATATTTATTGTGTCCGACAGCGGGAGAGAGAATTTTGCAGGCTGCAGACTCTATGTACTCAAGTAAATAGAGTCTCTCTCTCTCTCTCTCTCTCTCTCTCTCTCTCGGCTGGGTGTAAAAGTGTACAATACGCGCGCAGTATTGCGTATAGATATATGAATGTGTATATACGCGCGCGCGGAGATTTAAACGGCTGCAGCTATGCTGGTGTCGAGTGTGCGAAAAGCTCAACAACCAACGCCGTGAGAGACGTTGCGTTTTGTGTGTGTGTGTGCGTGTGTATAGGCAGAGTTGTTAAATATTTATTTTAGCTTGTGTCTCCTGAAGGTAGCTGCTGCTCGTATAGAGGAATGTTTATCGTGTCTCTGTGTTATTCCTCTCTCTGGCATCAATTTGTTTTGCTTCCTCATAGAGGAAGCTTTTTTTCCTCTCATTGGGCGCGTACACTGCACGCGTATATATACATCGTGGCTCAGTCGGAGGAACGTCGATTCCTGAAGTGTATCGCGCAATCAATCGTAGCAGCAGCAGAAGCAGCGGTGCAGCTGGGATTTTTCGCAGCAAAATTTAATTACTCACTCTAAATGCTCGGAATGCCGAAGGAGCTTTTTTTATCTCTCTATCTTCTCTCTCTCTCATGGGCACAGAGCACGCAGCAGCGAGCGATGAATAATCAACTCTGAGCTCTGGAAAAAATGTGGATAATCAACACGAGGGATTACACATAAGTTTTTTACAGCCTGCCTGTCTGCCTGCCTGCTGCCTCTTCACCCGCGAACGTCGACGATCTCTTTTATTTTTTCGAAAAATTTGCAGTTGCTTCTTTTTCTTTTTTTTCTTTTTGTTTTTGCGAGCGAATAAAAAAATAGATGAGAGCTCCGCTCGCGCGCGCGCAACTGTACCTCGAGTAAAGTTCAATGGTCTCGAAGGAAGTTAACTCACTCTCTCTCTTTGGTACTAATTGGAAAAGACCTTTTTCTAAAACTCGTGTACAGCTTTTTCTCTCTCTCTCTCTCGTCGATTTGCCCAAGGCCCTATAGATTGAAAAAGAGTCGAGTCTTGATGAAAAAAATGCGAGGAAGAAAGAGTTTGCGCTGCTAAAGAAAATGTTTTAACTCATTTAATCACTAGAGCTTGAAAAAACAAAAGCTGACAATGATGAGGAATAGGATAATTTTTCGGTATTACATACTCTTGGGCGCATTATATATTACATTGCCGCCGGGTGAGCTAGTGCACACACGTGTGCCAGCGCAGCGCTTAAATCCCTTATCCGAAAAAACGAGTCGTGTAGCCGGATTTTTGCCTCGGCACGCGCCAGATTATCCGCTCTCTCTCACTCACTCCAGAGTTTTTTTTCGCTTTCTCTCTCTCGCTCTCGCAGGTTTATACCTTTTTACGCGCTCTACGCTCGCATCTTAAGAGTGGCAATCGACGAAAGCTCTCTAGCTCTCTCAAAGAACTTCTTCTTCGCGCGCGTATACCACTACGACTTTTTTCGCGCTGCTACTGCTTTCACCGTCGCTGCTGCCGCTGCATCTCTGCGTGTCTCTAATCTTTAGCGAAATTATCACGAGGTACGTTTCTAAGATGAGTTTACTTGCCGCCACCGTCGTCGTCGTCGTCGTCGTCGCCCGGAACATCATAAATAACTCATGCCTGTAGGAAGTGGCAGACAAGCGAGTTTGCAGCACCCCGCGCGCGCCTAGCAGTATATCATCTATAGGTATACATCCTACATATATGTATTCGCTGCTGCTGCTGCTATACACGTAAGGAGCTGAAAACGTGATGAATTCAGAGGGGGTCTATGTATATATACAACACTATGTACTACTCTGTGCAGCGCAAGTTGGGATGCATGTGTATGTATAAATTCATGGGAGCTGCGCTAAGGTTGTGTATAGTATATAAAGCACTTGCTAAAAGTAAGTGCAAACATACTTTAAAGCGTATGAGAGAGAGAAAGAGCGAGAAAGAGACAGACTTAATATACTCGACGCTTTTCTCTTCCTTTTTTTGCTCTCTTTTCCTCCCTTTTTTTTACTTCATATCTCTTTCGATAAAACGAGCAAACACAAAAACGCCACTGAGCAAATAATACACTAGCAGCAGCAGCAGCGTCACGACAATCGTTCTGTGTAAACTAAAGAGGCGAAAAAAGGAGGAGGAGGAGAAGAAGAAAGAAAGAGAAAGAAAAAAACGGCAACGAGCCAGTCGAAGCTTACAGCAGCCTCATGTATTATTCACGGGACGAGCGCGAGGCAGTGAGTGATATAGCCAGGACGTGCGACATTTTTAGGTGTAGCTCGCCCCAACCTACCTACCTCCTGTCGATTTCCTTAGACGCGCGCCGCGCGCGTTGGACTATATTTTTAAACGACGATGGTAACTACACCACTGGTCGTGTGCTTGCTTGCCTTCAAAACTCGGCCAGAGCTTGCGCGCGAGAACAACTTCTTCTTCTTCTTCTTCTTCGTCCCCTACTTTTTTTTTAAGCGAGAGCTTGCAAGCGTCACGTCCAACAGGCTCTCTTGGATAAATACGCAATAAAAATCTACGTCAAGCGCGCGCGCGGGGATATTTTAATTATATATGGGAATCGCACCTTGCCTACTGCGCGTCTCTAGTATAAGGCGCGCGCTGCACCACCGGCCGCGGAGAGTGAGTTCTCTAAGTGGTGTAATAAAGCCCATCTGGGTGCCACTCTGCGAGAGAGCGAGCGAGCGAGTGCAAGTTGAAGGGCTCCCCTGTGAGCGAGAGAGAAAGAGAGAGCCTGGCGGCGCACGCGTGCGGCCGGAAAATGAGCCGAGTATACGTATAACGGTATATATGCACAGTCGCCGTAATTATATATATCTCGAGGAGTGTGAAATTCTTTTCTTCTTCCTCTTCTTCTTCTTCACGCGATGAGCTTTATACAAAATTAAAGTCTCTCTGCGCTCTCTTCAATATGCGCGAGTGAAACGCTCTTTAAAGCTCGAAACGCATATAAGTACGTAAGCAGCCCTTCGGGGGTGTGGGCGTGCATGTGTGTTATTATTTTCTTTACGTCGAGAGAGAGAGAGAGAGAAGAGAGAGAGCAGAGTTCTCTGACCAAGGCCTCGGTATAATATGTACTTATGGGGCTCTTTGCGCTCTCGTGTGTGTATGTACGCGAAGTAAACAGCCAACGTCCATCTTTCTAGCCCCCTCCAACCCTCGATTAATCGATCAATCAAGCGTGTAAAGCTTGTCCACACGGACGCGCAAACACACTCGACGTTATGCGCTCGTGTGTGTGTTCACCGCTCCTGCGACCTTATACACGGACGCATCGCATAATGAAGGGACACGCAGCGGACGAGTAGTAGTCGAGTCCTGTCAAGGGAATGTTGACACGCATAATAATATGAGAGCGAGTCGCGCTCGGTGGTAGAGGTGACCACGCAGAGCTCATAGGCTCTTCAGACGATGCACTATGATAAAGTTAGAGCTCTCTCTCTCCCTCTCTCTCTCCTCTCTCTCTCTCTCTCACGTAGTCCATTATGCAATATATTATATATGGAAGCTTGCGATCGAAAGCTCGCGCAAGCTTCTCACACCGTGGGATTACAGAACTTGTGTGCTGCGAGCTTACGGCCGCCCGATCCATAACTTTCGTAATCGGCTGGTCGGAAAAACGCGCGTGGCGGCCGTGTCAACGCGATAAACGTGTCGCGCGCCGCGCGGAAGCAAGTGAATCCCAGAACGCGCGCTGCGGGCAAATTATTGCTCGCAGGCCATCATTTATACAGGTGCTCATCTTGATTCTCTCGTACGGGTAGTAGCGGGGGAAATCGATAAATCTCGAGTTTTGATTTTTCCATTATTGCATGGCTGCTGTATATAAGCGTACGTGCGTACTACTGCTCTACCTGCATACGTGCAGATGTGTGCAGCGCACCGCACCACACACGTATACGTGAATTATTTACAGTAATTAATTTGTGCGGCGAGCCTTGCAAATACAGAGTGTGTATAACGATATAATACAGAGCGAGAGAGAGAGAGAGAGAGCGTCGAGGATTGCAAGTCAAAAGCATAGACGCGCTGTATTATTATATATATATCGTTGGAGAACACTTGATACATTGCCCTTATACCGCGCGCGCGCGACGCAGCTATACATAATATACTGCCAGCCCAGCCAGCAAGCCAACGAACGAGCGAGCGAGCGTGAGAGAGAGAGAGACTATAGGCGACTTAACGACGACGCCGTACGTATCGTACGCGATATACATTCACCTGTGTGTGTCATCGTCGAGTGCCGTAGAGATACGAAGGGCTTCACGGGCTTCATTTTGCGCTCGTCTGATCCCGCAAGCTTTCGCATACAGTGGTACGTACGTACGAAGGTAGGTAGGTAGGTACACTCGCCTATGCCTGCCTGACTGCCTATCTACTACTCTGCTAGACTGCAGTGCATGTATCTCTCGCTCTGCTGGGCCCCCCTCTGTATACTGTGTGCCGTGTACGCTGTATAGTGCAGCTAGCGGGCGCTGCACTTTAGCCGCGCGTCACGGATATAATAGCTTATTTTCTGTATACGCTCTAGCCTACGATTCGACTGCTGTATGCGTCAATTTTGTTTTGCATATTTATTTTTTATTTTTATTTGTTCTATAGCTGCGTACGTGATAGAAAATTTGAAAGGGATCGATCTATTCCAGAGAGAGAGAGAGAGAGAGTGCAGCACGGTTGAGAAATTAATTTACCAAGTCGGTGTATTTAAGAGAGAGAGAGAGAGAGGACAAAAGTCATTACGGATTATATACGTTTCCACTACCGACGTCGTTCGTCGTCGGTCTTGTATTTTAAGCGCGCGCGCGCGAACGTCTGACTGCCGGAGAGACTAATACAAAATTGAATCTGTTGAATATTGCTCCAGCTTTCCAACGAGCTCTGCTACTATGTACTCCTGCAGCGAATGTATAATATGCAGATCTCGAGAAAAGTAATGTACAGGTGTGTATCGCCATCGAAATGTTGTCGCTGCCGCTGCTTGTGAAGCCCGAACACGGAGCGTATTTAGAAGGACATTTGCGCGCCGCGGCAGCGACGGCACCGATGTTTCGAAGCCAATCAAGCACGTGATCTGCATTTCGTCGTCGTCGTCTGCGCGCCCGATAGCAGCAGCAGCAATATATATAGTTCAGTTATATGGCAAAGCAGCAACGGGAGCAGCAGCATCGATCGAAACTATATCAACTCCACTTATATCTTGCCATCTTATATCGATTCAATTACATTTGTGCCGAGGAGCACAGAGCCAGTACTACTCTCCTCGCGTCGCCTTAGCTTTCTTTATCTCGAGAGAGAGATAGAGAGCGAGCGAACTGCCACTACATCCAGTGTCCGATGTAATTTTACCAACAATTGCTGTATTGCCCGCTGTTACAACGATTTTTCCTCTTCCCCTCCCTTACATATATAGTATAGTACATGTGGACTGCTGCTGCCGAGTATATGGCAGAGCACAGACTCCCATGCATCTGCGGCATAAATCCTGCCGCTGCTGCGAGTGGGTGTGTGTTCGTGTGCCTCTGCCTACTCTGCTCTACTCTGCGCGCACTTCGCAAAAGAGCAAACGACGTGGAAAATTTTAAAAATATAGAGATGCCCACGCTGAAGTAGTAGTTGCCGGGGGGACGCCCAGGCCATTATGAATCGCCTAACACACGGTAGTGCGCGCCTTACGCTTACATAGCGTACGTACATATAGCTCGCTCCTGCCCCGGCGCAGCAAATCGAAGGCGAAATTATTGTAATTTCACTTTTGCAAAGCGCTTATTTCGCTCGCTATGCGTATATATACAGCGGGAGGAGCAGAAGCGGCAGCATCAGAAACGATATGAAAAGCGAAATTGTAGCTATATGTAAAGTACCGTGTGTAATACACTATACAAGTGCACACACGAGAGCTTTTAAAGCTCGGAGCTGCCTCGATGCGCAGATATATATGTATCGTCGAAGCGAATTCAATTTTTTTCCTCGATCGAAGAGAGAGAGAGAGAGAGAGAGAGAGAGAGGAAAGCGAGTGAGACGCGTCTAACGTATTTTTAACTTTTTTGGCTGGAGAACGCAGATTGAAATCATGGACGATTGTAACGAAAATCGGTATAAATCAATGCCCTCGTCGCGCAGTCCGTCTTACACATAAAGTGCGAGCTTCAGTGATTATAAGGTATAAAGCTGTTGCGCGCTAAAAGAGTATAAATCTCACGCAGCCAGCCGCATCATCGCGCCTCGTACACCCCGAATTATTATACGCGCTCGAATCGCATCGCGAAGTGAAATATAAGCGCCCCTGGCCTGCCGCTGCCGCTGCTGCTGCTGCTGCCTCAGAGACGTCTAATTAAATCGTCGAGACGAAGAGTCGAGACGAGCTTGCGGCTTAGCTGCGAGCTATGACGTATGCTAGTTTACTGTTGTTATACCTATATATATGGCACGCATTCCACGAGTATTGCCCGCGCGCGCGCCCCATGAAAATAAATCAGAAAAGTTCTCATCGCAGAGTGTGTTTGTCGGTCTGCCACGAGGAAGAGGAACGAAGAAGAAGAAAAACTTTTTTTTCTTCGCGGCAACTAAACTTTTTCTCCCTCACCCCCCCACGTGGCGTGGCTTATACTAGACTCGCGCGCGCGGCGGACTTTTTCAAATTGTTTTCTTTATATACAACATCTCGTGCTTGCGTATACGCAGCTTCCCCCTTCCTCTCTATCTCTGCGTATTTATATTATATATATATAGCGTGTATACATGATAATACTCTATAACGATACGTGGCTAAATAAATTTCGTCGTCGTTGCGCTGTAACGAGACGCGCGGCAAAATAATTGGCCCAAAGCCACTGATTAAACAATACTCGCCTCTACTCTGGAGCTACCGTTGCTGCTGCTGCGAACGATAGTGACGGAATATTTATATATATATTTTATATCCCAACGTCTCTGCTGCGCCGTAAAAAGGCATAAATCATCTCATTGGATTATGTTCGGCGCGCGTGAAAAATTGCAATTAAACGTCGTACGTAAATTTATCAGCTGGTACGAATACAAAAAAAAGGAGGGGAAAAAAGAAGAAAAGCAAAAGCGCTTCTCGATTTCCGATATTATATGTTCCGCATTATTTCCCTTTTTTATCATCGAAAAAAAAGACGCTTATACGACAAAAGAAGAGAGAGAGAGAGAAAAAGAAAGAAGAAGAGGAGACATTCGCACACAAAAACAAATGTTATAAGACACGAGAGAGAGAGAGAGCTTTTTTCGAGTCGAGGGTAGGTACAGATGAGATGGTTGTAGATTGAAAATAAAAAAGGCCACACAGCTATTTTGCGAGAGAAATGCCCCGAGGCGCGTGAAACCTACATCTATCGCATGTGCACCCAAAAGCAGCAAAGCAGCGGCGAAAAAAAGGCAAAATAGGTACCGTATAATACAGTGTCGGAGAGAAAATATAGGCCGCATATATATAAAGTGTATACCACGTATAGGTGCCAAAAGGAATTCGTAACCTCGATGTGTTCTTTTTCTTCTTTGTGGCTTGTGTGCATTACTTTTTTTTGCCTATAACCAGCCCATAGATCAGAGTCCACTTATTTGTTGTTGTTGTTTTTCGTCGTTGTTCGTGGCACGGTATCGGTCGTAGTTGCCTATTAATATAATCGGTCGGCATATCGTCGCGCATGTTCGCCTCGTATATCAAAATTTCTTTGTGGGCACATCGCGCTCGTTCGCTCTGGACTACACGCATACAAAAGCCTCACCCTGTGGCTGTGGCTGCTGCTGCTGCGGTTAGTACGCGTATCCCCGACGAGAAAATGACAGTTTGGCAGCTCGGAAAAAGAGCTAGCGGAGCAACGAAAAAAAAAAAAAAAAAAATAAAGAAAAGTTTTTTTAGTATCGGCATGCGTGCGTGCCTCGCACACAGCTGCAGGTACCGAACACGACGACAACACAGCGCGCGCGCGCGCGTTATCCCGCCGAGTTTGGCGTTAATAGTGGTAGTAGAGGCTCATTCGCTGGCGACGACGCGCGGTGCGCGGAGCCCCTTTGATGCCGATATAATGATCCGGAGCTTTAGCTGCATCGATCCGAGAAATGTGTCGCGCCTGCCTGCTAGTGCACACACGTGTATACGTATACGTAAACTTTCTATAAGGCTTCGTGTATTTCGTGTATTTGTGTGTGTATATTATGAAAACGTTTGCATATCCTTGAATCCTATATACGACGACGACGAGCGTAAGGTCGTGAAACGAAACGACGGCTTCGCAGGATCGTGTGTGTATGTACACACGTCCTCGCTCGCGCAGCTTGCAGCTTGCATATACGTGTCTTTTCTATATAACAGGACGAGAGAGAGAGAGAGACATGTATCGGATCATCTCGCGTAAAGAGAGAGTCGAGCTACATAGTGTATAGCTCTGCGGAGATAGGAGGCGAAATGCCTCCGAGGCAATTGGACTCTCGCTCTGCGCTGGGGGCTGCTTGCAAGCATTGAGTAAACTATGGGAATGATCGACCAACGCGCCCGTGTCTATCCAAAGGAAAATCAAAGTGCCCACGCTACGCTACGTGCTGTGCTAGATGCTATGCAGCGCTGCACTGCACTGTACTGCTGCTGCTAGAGAGAGAAACGTTTTCAGTTATATCCTTCGATTATCAATAGGCCGGCTGTTGCGCTCGGCATATACATGCACACATACAGCACATTTACACAGACGAGTAGTAGTAGTAGTAGTGGTAGTAGCAGCTAGCTACGTAAATACATAAGCTCCTCCGCAGCAGCAGCGGTGTACAGCCCCGAGCTAAGCACGAGTCTTGTTCCTATACCCAGCAGCAGCAGCAGCGGCAGACGGTGCAGACGCTCAGCTTGTTGCCAGCTTATATTTTTCATATAAATTTCATTAGCAGCAGCGAAGCCTCTCTCTCTCTCGCCTCTATATATGTATATTATATAGAATAAGGGAGAGAGAGAGAGAGAAGCGCAAGAGAGCATGAAAACTTTAACGGCGCGTTCGTAGTAGTTGTATAAGACGTCGATGAACGCAACACGACGCCTTAAGGCTAATAAACCCAAAGCTCGTTTCGCTTCTTTTTTTTTTATATATCCGTGCACGCGCGCGCGAGCGCGAAACTTGTGCCGTGCGATGGGCTGCCTTTGTAGCGGCTTCAAAGCTCGCGTAGTTTAAACTTTTTTTTATTTTCTCTTATATATACTCCTCGAATTTAGACAAATCACTCGGTTTATGAAGGAGCTACGGCCTACTGGCAAAATCTAATATTTTCTTTTTTATTTTACAAAGATCCAAGTTCGTCGAATGGGGTGGAAAAAGTATATTATAAAGCTTATACGTAGATGCTGCGCTTGCAAGTAGTATATATAATATGTATAGCCCCCGAGAGTCAAAGAGAGTCGAGCTGCACAGAAAAGAGAGTCGCGCGCGGTCAATCCAACTTTCTCTAGGCAGCAGCAGCAGCAGTCCGGCGCGCGCCTGGACGCCTCCTCGGCTTGGCGGGGCTCTTTGATTTCGCGGCTCCTTAATTATCTCTCTCTCTCACTCGCTATAGCTCTTCGCTTGATGCAGCTCCTACTCATGCCTTGAAATTATTTCCAATTTGTGTGTGTGCGAGCTGAGAACTAATTGACGACCTCGGAGAATATGTGTGTGTGCATGCGACTAGTGTAGTTGTATAATTGAAAAATTCGATGCCCTATAGACAAGACCCAATTGCAAGCCGCGGCGGCGCCGAGTTCGACAGGCTGATCTCATCGCCGAAATGACCTTCAACAGTATGCACACATCCCGAGTCAACGATATCAGCCTGCTAACTCTGCCCCTTGCAACCTCCTCGCTCGCTCCTCATCCTCCTCCGTAGACTTTTCGCTCTATTCAGAAGTGAAACATCAGCTCTCTCGACGTCGAAGAATAAGAGACTATACGATAAATAGGGGATGTAGGTAGGTAGGTAGGTATAGGTGGAGCGGTAGACGCGACTTACAGCCTACCGCAATATAAGACATTCTTTAAGTTCCATTGGCTGATATGATCCTGGGGAGCACTGCACCGCTGCAAGCATAGTAGACGACGCGAATATCTCGCATTCTTCGTGTTGCTTCGACTTCTCTCTCTCTCTCTCTTTCGCGAGTTGCTGCTGCTGCTGCTTACGAATTCGCATCGCAAAGCGATTAGGGGCTGCGATTTAATCTATTGTAAAATGTGCCAAGGAGCTAATGCGCATCGAGTGCGTTTATATCGTCTCGCGAAGTAGTAAGTACTACTACTGCACGCAGCGGGGCGAATTGCGATCGAAGCGAGAGACCGCGACTTTTGCTTTTTGTGTTCGATAATATAATGGATGATGCGCGTCTGCTGTTGCTGCTGCTGCTGCTTCGTGCTGCGGGGGGCACCCAACCTGAAAGATAATATCTCGCGTGTATAGTTGGTGTAATTCGACTGTAGTATATATAGAGTCGAGCTCTCGCGATCGGCAATAATTCAATTTGAAATATCCTTCTTTCAGCGCGAGTTTTCCTTCGTTACGTACCCTACCCCCTTCGATATAATTTTATCTCTCTCTCTTACTTCTTCTTTTTCCTAATCAGACCAATTTATCCGTTTGCAGCAGCAGCAGCAGGTGGGGAAAAGTCCGAATAACGAAGAAACGAAAGAGTAAGAGCCTGGGACTCGTTCATAGGGCGTTTTAAAGTTAACTTTGGCCCGATCCTCTCTCCTGCCTAGAGAAAGAGGAGAAAACTTTCTCTGCGCGCTCACTTCGCGCCCTTTTCACTGCCTGCACGCGCTTGTATAACACTCGGATTCGCTAATGACTCTTTGGATGCGCTGCTGTGCTCCTCTTCCTTCTTCTTCTTCTTTTTTTTGGTCCTTTTTCTTTCTTTTTTCTCTCTCTCTGTTTTCAAGCCATTGTTTGCGAAAATTTCCTCCCCCTCGTACGTTTCGTATTTATCGTCATCGTCGTAGTCGCGGGCGGAGGAGGAGAGAAAATTATGACGTGGAGGATCGATCGCTATACATAGGAGGAGGAAAAAATAATTCAACGAAAAAGAGAGAGACAGAGAGAAAGTTGCATACATGTACGCAGAAGAAAGACTTCACCAATATTGACCCATAAAAAGTGGGAAAAGAAAAAGGGTATTACGTAAGCATATATAGACACACACACACACACACAGACACTCATGCCGCGCTGCGCTGCTGGGCGTTTTGTACGGATTCCCTACCCAATAATACACTATCAGCTTTTCGCTCTCTCTCCCTCTCTGGCATAAATAAATATTTTCATTCCTTCTGTCTTGCCCACCGCAAAAGTATATATATCTATCTATATATGGATACTTTACGTATGTACCACGTATATATTCCTTTCCTCTTTTTCGTCCTCCTCCTCCTCCTCCAGCTTCTTCTCCTACGGCTCTAACCACCTTATAATATGTATTCCGGCGTTTTCTCGATTCTCCATTCTCTACGCACGAGTGATTATTTCGACTGCTGACTCGGCTGCTGCTGCTGGCGGCTGCAGCTGTACTACTGCTGCGCTGAGATAGATACATGTATATAACTACGTACTACGTCGAGAGGAGAGAGAGACACGAGAGAGAATCGGGAGAAAGAGAGAGAGAGACGAGAATTACCTACGGGGGCACTTTATTCCTTATTACGACGATTGGGATGATCCGGTCCCGGGTATTATGCGCGCACGAGAGATCTCTCGGCATTTGCTAAACAAGCTTGCGAAAAGCTATACGCACACATGCTCGTAGTCGCACACACACACACACACACACACAACACACACACATCTTCGAGGCTTCATTGTATTGTCGCGCGCTAAGTGCCGAGTAATTATACGCGTCACTGTAATTAGAAAGTTTCGTACGCTACGCCGTGTTGTGTTGGCTTACGCGTGGCAGCTTTACGTCTGAATTTTCGCGCGCGCGCACCAACTACCACTAGGCTGCTTTTTATCCTCGGACGTTATTATTAAAAATTAGCCGCAACCAATTCCGCATGTCCCCGCAAAGAATAGAATTAGAGGCAGAATTAGAGAGACAAAAAAGCTCGCCATGACTAAAAATTTGCAAAACCGGAAGAGCACCGTGTGCAGCACGCGCGGCGCGGAGCGGCGCCCGTACCTACACACGCGATATTGCTCGTGAAAAATAAGTAAAGGGATAAAGACGCTGGTGCGCGTGTATGAGTGTACGTGTGTGTGTGTGTGTATGCGCTTGGTTCAGGAGGGATGATATCTCGCGCGAGCTTGCAAGCTTGCTAGCCTCTATATATAGCTCTCGTGCAGAGCCATAAAAGCTGTGGGGCGCGGTAGAGAAAAATGGCAAGAGCTTGGCTGCCGCTGCTGCTGCAGGCAGAGCAAAATCTCGGCATTGCACACTCGAGGCAGTACTGCAAGCTCGCAGTAGCTCGCAAGCTAGCATCGGTTATAGTGGCACACGGCTGAGCTCCACTTTTCGTCTGTACATCATTCATACGTCAAAGAGTTATGTAAGCAACGTTCGCGCTCGCGCGCGATTTTCGCGACTATACATCGCCACGCTAGTAGTGGTAGTATACCGCGAGCGATTTTTTCTCCGCGCGTGTATGAAAGCTCGCAGTAGCAGCAGGAGCAGAGGCGAAGGAATGAGAGAGAGATAAAGATAAGTTTTCGACTCTCTCGATGCTTTACAGCGCTGCAGCTCGTGCATATATTTATCGCTTTGAGCGTGTGTGAACGTTCTTTGGCCTATTAATATATATGCCGCTGTATGTAGAATAACTCGTGTTGTGTACAGGCGCGGCCGCGAAGAGCAAGAAAACGCGCGCCACGGCGCTCGTTGTGTATATTATATACAATCCCCTCGCCCGCAGAAAGTTGCGCTTCTATCATAAACATAGAGAGAGAGAGAGAGAGAGAGCTGAAGCAGGCTGCAAACCGCATCTGCACGCAAGCTCTCTCTCTCGCGGGCGTCAGCGTATACACGTAGTGCGATGCAGCTTGCATGCAGATGAGAGAGCGAAAAAGCTTATACCCTCGCGAGGCAGTGTATTGCAACAATAACAACAATGGTTATAGTAAAATACGTTTTGTTATTTCGAAGGTTGCGTGAACAGCAGTTTTTCGGGGGAGAGAAAAGAGAGATAGATAGAAAAAAAAGCGAAATATATTTGTGTGTGTGTGTGAAAAAATTATATTTCAAAAACACGCCGCGCACAACTAAACTAACTAACTATCTCTCGTTCTCTCCCTCTGTGGGCCTAGTATAAAGCTCGAGCTCTGGACTACCTGCAGCGTGTCGCGCGCGTCATGCTCACCTAACTGCAATATTTTTCGTTGTAACGTGCACTGTGTATGTGTGTGTGAGTGTGCAACGCGCAGCCAGTAGCTAGCCTCCGAGCCGTTTCCTGCCCTCCCTTTCCCCCTGCGCGCGTCGTCTACCTTGTTATCCGAGCTTTGCCAGCTAGCTCGCGCGCGTAGAGCTTTTTTCCTCCTTTATTTCATTTTCTTCTCCTTCTTCTTTTTTTTTTTTTTTTTTTGACCGCAACGTCAGGAGCTTGTCAGACACCGCGTATAGCACGACCAGCACCAACACCACACACACACACACATACACGGTACACACGACGCGCTGCGCGTTTTCCTCTTTCACAAGCTTATAGTCGTTCGCTTGCGGCACCTTTCCGCACCGGCGCGGGGGTCGTACACGCATCAAAGCTCGTTTTTTTTTCGCGCTAATTCCTTACCCGACGAATTACGATCTATACGCGCATTATACTTTGTTTCGATCGAGCAGCCGCAGCTAACCAATTAAGCAAGAAACATTTTGGGCTTCTCTCTCGTTCGCGAGAGAGATTGGCAAACTTACGAGAGAGCCTCTCTCTCTCTGCAAGTTTCGAACGAATTCAAAGTCGAATTCTAAATTGGCTGCCAAGCGCATTTAATGCTGAAATTTTGCGTTGCGCGAGGCAGCAGCAGCAGCAGCAGCAGCAGCGGTAGTACTAGTCGAGTTTACAGCAGCTGCAGCAGCAGTCCCGGTATATCGACACCTATACGTGCTTTAGTCTAGCCACACGGTTTACGTACGTACGTAAGAGAGTAAGAGAAAGAGAGAGAGAGAGACATCGGCGAAGGAGTCGTCGTCGTCGTCAGCTCCCAGTTTGGGGAGTCGTTACATATGCTGATACTAACCCTATATACACAGTTGTGCGGGGACGACGACGACGTCGCGAATGTAGTTTCGCAGCCAAGTTTGAGCAAATTATAGATAGCGGAGCTTTGCGCGCGCGACTGACTGAGGACGAGGACTACGTTTACTACTGCTCTGTACACACACACACGCGCGAGCTTAGCAGTAGTAGTACCTCGTCGATGTCCTCTCTATATAAATTTCACATGTGTGTACCTATGTACATGTCTGTGTGTAAGCTTACGCGTGTGCGTATAATGTACATATCAACCTTACCAATTCTAATAACCGGGGGTAATGACATGGCAGCAGACGTGATCATAACGACGATGAGAGCATAGCGCAGCGCCATCGTCATTCTCAGCCTGGCCTCCTCCTCCTCCTCCTCTTGTCTCTGCTCCTACAGCTGCTGCTGCTGCTGCGATGATGACGATTAATTTTCTACATGCACTCGTTGCACTGCACTGGCATCATCACTACTGCGGCACACTCGTGGTCGCACACAACAACATCATCAACTCGCGTCGCATTACTATATCTGTCGTTATCACGGCGATTATTATCACCACTACTACCGGGGCACAAGAAGCAGCGGCTCCAGCAGCGAGCTCGTGAGCGGCTCCGATGGGCAGCCTGCATAACTCCTGCACGGAGGACGAGCCCTGCAGCAGCACCACGAGCACCAGCACGCCAGTAGTCCATCACCACGGAAGACGAACGCCGGCTGCCGTCGCACTTTCCAGCTTCCAGCCTTCGTGAATCGTGAGCGAGTCGCGGCCGTTGCTGCATTCGGGCTGCTGCACCGTACACCGAATTCCAGCACCACCAGCGATTTGCATCGCTCGGCTACTGCTGCTGCTGCTGCTGTTGCTGCTGCTGTTGTTCATGCCTGACGAGGAGCCGCCAAGGATGTCGTCGATGATCCACCGCTGCTGCAACGCACAAAAGAAATTCATTGTGATTTATAATGTACGCGGTTGACATGGTGCATATGCGGTTGTATGCATGCATATAAAAGAGAGAGAGCTGAGCCGAGCATTGCCGCGTGAGCCGAAGAAAAGGGCAGAGGGAGGAGGAAGGGGTTACGGAGGGTTGCAAGAGCAAATTAAGCTTCGTCATCAATATTCAACGCCGAGGAGAATCCAATTTGAGATTCTATATACCGGGCGCGCGCGCGCGGCGTTGCTCGCTCTCTGCTACCGTCGCCACTGCCACCACTATATATATACCACACCACTGCCGCGCGACTACGTACCACCATCGACGAGTCGTTCGTGACTTTTCCTCAAATTTCATACATATATACCGTACCATGCTGTGTGTGTGTTTTTTTCTATCTATCTTTCTATCTCTCTCTCTCGCTCTCGTGCGGCGCACACAAAAGGGTGTACGTATTACGCGTACGCACACACATATACGCGCTGGAGAATCACGCGCGCTACTATGGCGCTCGCTCATTTACTCCGATGCAGCAGCAGCAGCAGCGGCAGCACACACACTTCAATTTCACGTACGGCCTGAGCGCGACGAGGATTCGATTGTATTAGAAATTCAATTTTTTCCCCCGGCCCGTATTATCGAGAAAAGGTAAAGAGAGAGAGAAAGATAGGCAGAAAATGCTCACACCTATACACAGGCGAGCGCATGACCCTTCGCACAAACTCGAGTCTGTATGTGTACGTGTGTGTGTGTGTGTGCTATGTGTGTCTTTTTAATACCAAGACGTCGAGAGTACAGTAGTACGAGAACTGAACTTTTTTTTTTATAGATATATAGCAGTTACGAAATTGGATTAAATACGCGCGTCGCGCTCGCTTCGAGTGAGTGAGTGCGAGGGAGGGAATCCCCTTGCGACGACGACGACGACGACGATGTGCATCATGAGCCTAGTAGTAGCAGCGCGCATTCAATGATTCGGATATATAAAAAGGGCGACATCCTACACCGTACGCGTGATGCTTCGTCGTTCTTCTTTTTTTTTCGCTTGTTTTTTTTTTTTAATCCATATAGCGCGAGCATCGGTGTGTATGGGTGCGAGTGGAGTTTTAGTCAAAGTCACGCGCGCCCTTTATGCGTATACGTATAACGGGGCGAAGCAAAAGTGCGCCGCACACCTGGACGTGTTTTTTTCTTTATCTTTTATATATATCAGCGCTGTAGCTATAGCTGTCCTTTGGTGCTGGGCGCTGCAATTTCTTGCGCTCCTCACCAATGTACACAGAACCGCACTAAGCGATACAGCAGCAGCTTGGCGGCGGCGGCGGTGCAGGATCAGCAGCAGCAGTGCTGCGCTCGACTCGTCCCGCAGCCGCGTGCGTGCGCGGACAGTGGCGAGCTGCTCTGTGCTTTTTACCACTGTGCCATACGTAGGACGGTTATACGGAATTTAATTGAAACGCCGCGCTCGGTACAAATCGTATGATCTCTCTGTCTCTCTTGTCCCGGGGAAATTCAATTTTGTTCTCCGCCGCGATCCAAGCTCACCGCGCGACACACACACACACCCACCCAGTTGGACAAAGTTACAACGATATCCGGCCGGGATACAATATACAATATGTATGTGTGTCTTTTAATCGAGATAGATAGAGAGCTAAATGAGCGCGATGAGTATCGATTGTGCACAGCTCACAGCTCAACTCGCTCGACTGCGGTTTATTTTTTGACGATAGCCGCGAGCGCAGAGATGTATTTTTGCCTTTCGGGGTTACTGGAGCATCGTCGTCGTATATCGGATCGCTGGGCGACAAGTATATATAACGTCGAGTGTACGTCTCGTCCTCTTAAATTAATACCCCCGAGTGTCGTATCTTCGTCCCTCCCGCGCGGTCGCGCGTACACACATATATATGTAAATCGTCATCGACGATTCGAAGCTTTTAAGTACCGTATAATATATGTACGGGGCGCAAGAGTGAATGCGTTGAGTAGCAGCACAGCAGGGCAAAATAACAATTATGTCACGTCGGACGCAGCGGCGGCAACTAGAGTCCTGTCCCCCGCGTTCCCCATAATTATAACAATATTATACAGCTGGAGCTCCGCAGCATATGTATGTATATTTGTGTGCGTGTGCGTGGGTTAGATTCGAGTTACAAGTTGGAAAATCGCGACGACGAGTATGTAGCGCGCCGTACCGCACATACACACGCGCGCCATTAATTGCAGCTCCTGTCACGTCCATGAATGTTGGCAATTTCCGGATACTGCTGCAAGCTTGCGAGAGCTTGCGATGATTTTTGCACTCGTTGATTGCCACCAGCAGCGGCAGTTATACACATCGATTTATTTTATCTATCGTCGTATACGCTATATAAAGCTGCTCTGCGGACGAGAGAGAGAGAGCCGATCGTCGTCGTCGTCGTCGCGCTCGTTATAATATAGAAATCGGTCGGAAGCTATCGAGATCAAATAATCTACGTGTGTGTGTGTGTGTATGTGAGTAGTCGTCTCGTGTGTGTAAGAGCGTGTGTACGAGTGCACGTTCGAGAGCTGTTTGCGCGAGGAGAAGCTTCATATTGGTATATACTAGCTCTCTCTCTCTCTTAAAGCTATTGACACGGTTTTGTTTCGTCGTGTCGCGTAAGCTTTTCTCTCTCTTTCTCTCTCTCGTTCTCCCTCTCACTCGCTTCTCTCTCTTTCTCTCTAAAATAAAAAAACACACAGAACATTACCTCCTCTTCTCCCTTGGCAGCATTATCCAATCGATCGATCTCTCAACAGATCTCAGCCGAGGCACTACTTTATTATATTATATATTTGTTAAAAAGTCGCGCGCGCACTGATCGTTTTCACTTGAAAAAAAACCTAAAAGCACCCTCGACGATTGATTCACTTCGATTAGATCGATAAATTAATTTTTTAGGGGCCCTATAGTAAACGAACTAATATTTATTACAACGAGGGGGACGCAGGCAGGCAGCAGCGCGACGCGGGGTTCAGCCTTGGCAATAGGCGCGCGCGCAATCCGACAATCGCGGTAGACGCGCGGTCACTGGCGCTCGCACGGCTCGCGCTTCTTCGGTTCGCGCGGCGCTCGGACCGTTCGTTCGCTCGTCGTTCGCAAGAGGAGCGAGAGCTTGCAGCAAGCGAGCGAGCGCCGTGGAGAGGTCGACAACACCACCGCCGTCGCCGTCGCGCTCGTTGCGTTGCGCGCGCGCTACGGTTTCAGCCAGAGAGAGAAAGAGAGAGAGAGAGAGACTACTGATATCTATATATGCTCACGGATACACAAATACACAGAGAGTCACTCTCACACTTGTGTATCGAGACTGCACTGCACTGCGCTGCACTGAAATGCTGCTGCTCTGCTCATCCCCCTGAGCGCAGCAGCTACCCCCCTATATACAAGAGAGAAAGACAGAGAAGCACACAGAGGCGGCGCGACTGATCGGCTGCGCGCGCATTTATCCGCTCGCTCTGCTGCTGCCGCTGCCAGAGGGAAAGAGAGCTTCGCGCAGAACGATGTTTGTACGCGAGAAGCTCGCCCTCTTATTTCTCTCTCTCTCTCTCTCTTTCCGTCTCTTTCGCTTTGCACATTAAAATTCTTTGTGGAGCTTCTTTGGTTTATCTATTTTTTATTTTATTTTTTGCCTCTCTATTATAGCTAAACTATACCGTAATAGACGGCCAGTGGCTTGTAAATATGGTTAAATTAATCGCGCAAGCTCTCTGTGCACAAACAATGCGAATCTATAACGTTAAAAGCTTTCTAAGCGCTTCATCAGTTTTTCACCGCGATCTAGATGAGTGTGTATCGCTATTTTATACGTATAAACTTGCGCGAGTTCATCACATTGACCTACGCGCGCGACGCAAGCCGTCGAAGAAATTTAAACTCTATATTTATACTTTGGACACGATCGAGCTTGCACACGACGAGCTTTCACACGCGGATTTTGCACACCGGGAATCTTCGATGCGCGCCTGTACGAGCGATCGCACATAATCGACCATGCGGCTATATCATATAAACATAATAATGCACGCGTACGTAGCAGAGCTATAACAGCAGCAGCAGCAGCTCGTAGCGATCGACTCCCCCGAGAGCAACAGGTGTTTTTGATAATTTTAAAGAGCGATTCGACAGAGCGCAGTGTCCTGGAGGCCCTCCCCTATAACCCTGCAGACAGCTGTCATATTATATGGGTCTGCGGAAAATCCTTGTTACGATCGAGCTTTCTTTTCAATGTAACGCTACGACGACGACGACGACGACGTAATTTCGCTTCGCGTGTCTTTGCGCCCCCAAAAGGAATCCACCTCACCGCGGAGTACGGGCGACAGATAAAAAGCTAAAGATAGGTATATATAGAGAGAGGGAGAGAAGAGAGATACCCTAGAGCGAACTGCACACACACACAAGTACGTGTATAGAGCGAGTATATAAGTGTGCGTCTTACATACACGTGTGTGGCTCAGATCTGGGTTAGTGGACTCCAGCCCTGACCAGTGCACACGATATTTCTCTCTCTCTCTCGCTCTCTTCTGTTCACTCTCTGCACAGCTTATTATATATACCCGCGGCGCTCTGACTGCCTCACGAGTGTATATATATGCTATAGGTGCAAGTACCACACCCCGTGGCAAGTACACGCGTACATATGAATACAGAGACGACGACGGCGGTGGCGGCGGCGTGCGAGCTGTATATAGCGCGCGCGAGAAAAAGAGAGCTGTGCTGCCGCTGCACTACTGAGCCGTGGGTCATTTATACGAGGGTGCATAGACGCCTTCGAGGGATTTTCTCTCTCTCTCTCTCTCTGCTGTATGCTGCCGCTGCGGCTCACTCTCATGCCGGTGTGATTTCTGACATTCCCTTCACTGGCTCTAGATCTCGGCTTTGCTCGATGTGTGTACCACGTGTTTCGCATTGACTTTACCCGCGCACTAGCTCACCTCTCGGCCGCGCGCGTACGGTATACCGTGTCCTTCTATACTTTGCTTCACTGGCAGCGGCGCCATATAATCTTTGAGATAAATGTATATGCATATAGTATAGCTGCTCTCCTTTTCTCTTTCTTCCGTTTTTTCATGCCTTCTGCACTTCTCAGCAGTTTTTTGTCGAATAAGAGTCAGAGTCAGAGCGAGCGAGCTCTCGCAACATCTATCCCTTATATTCGCCCGAGTAAGCCACACGAGCGAGCTAGAACAGAGGAGTGAAATAAAAAAAAAAGAAAGGAAAAGAAAGGGAAGAAAGAAAGAAAGGGTATAAGGATTTTCAGTAAGACAAAAGAGACGACGACGACTACGACTCTCCGCTGTCACACATTGCCACTTTCACTCGGAGAGCTATGTGCTGTGGTCCGCTCGTGTGCAGGTACACGCGAGAGCGAATATATCCATCCAGATATCCACCCGCGCTTCTTTATTCTCTCCTCCTTCTCTTTCTTCCTCTTTTTTTTTTTGCTCCGGTTTTGACAAATGGTCTTCGCGCGCGCGTTGCACTTTGTAAAGGAACTCTCACTCGCGGCTATACACCGATTCGCTCGCAGCAGCATATAAACATAGAGAAAAAGTCTCTCTCTTTTTAATCTCGCGCGCGCGCGCGTACTTGCACTGGTCCTTGATTCACTTTATTCGCCGAGCGAGAAAGAAAAAGGGAATAATAGAGAGGGCTAAGAGTTTTATTTAGAAAATAAAGGAGTTATCCTTTTCTTTGATTTCTATATATTCGCTCGTGGCGCACGTGGAACGTATACCGGAATTATGTATAAGGGAGGGAGGGAGGATGAGGACGACGAGTCTTTTGAGAAACAGTACAGAGCAGCAGAGCAAAAAGTTGACAATTCGATTAAGTGCTAAAAGTTGCACTCGAAATCATCATCATCAGCGTCGTCGTCATCATCGTCATCGTTGCAACGGGGCAAAGGAGAGAAAGAAGCTCGCGTTGGAAAACGCAGAGTCCAATTAGATCGGAACTTTGGACCTTTGTGCCCTCCTGCTCTTCTTCTTCTTTTTAGTCGCAAGCGCGCGCGCTCGAGCAATCGAGCCTTTTGCTGCCGCGCGCGCGCGCAAAATAACATTGTTATTCGTGCCGAGTCTCTCTTTCTCTCTCTGTCTCTGTGTACTGCGGGGCGAACACACGAAAAGGCGCGCAGCCAAGCCCTCCGAGTTTTGCGCTATTTATATGCGCCACTGCAAAAGTATCATCATCATCATCTGTGCGCGCGGGACTTTGCATGTAACGCTGCAGCGGCGGCAGCACAATGGCACAAAACTTTTCGCGACGCGAGTCGTCGTCGTCGTCGCCGCGCGAGACGCGCTGTAACACGAGCGTGTATCGCTTACAGTATACTTTTCATCCCAGACCCCGGCGCGCATTTAATCGAGTACAAATAAGAGCTTGCAATTTTTTTCGATTATAAAAGTGTCTTGACGAGAAAGTTGCAACATGATTTACAAACACGCAAATAGTATGGAGCGTATGTAGATCGTAAATCTCTCGGAAGCCAATGATATAACTCGTCGTCGTCGCGTATACGCGCACATAATTATCGCCAGTGAAAATCTCTTTCATCGCGTTGGAATACTACTATACTACTGCTGCGCTCGAGCGGGGGGGGGGTGCGTATCTATATGTATAGATAAATTAATGCACCGCGTGCCGGCATTGTTCGCGGGCTGATGCTGCTAGGGGGCTAACCAGCACCGCACCGTCAAAGAGAGGAGAGAGAGAGAGAGAGAGAGAGAGAGAGAGGAAGCAAGACACGGAGCGAGAGAGCGAAAGTATCGATCGCCACGAGGATCCTTGGATCTCGGCCAATGAG
Organism: Trichogramma dendrolimi; assembly: GCA_034770305.1. Taxonomy (NCBI): domain Eukaryota; kingdom Metazoa; phylum Arthropoda; class Insecta; order Hymenoptera; family Trichogrammatidae; genus Trichogramma; species Trichogramma dendrolimi. Next base: position 1,146,251 of record JAPMIB010000013.1, read on the forward strand.
AAAAAAAAAGATAGAGAGAGAGAGAAAGAAAAGCTCGCCCCCGAAGCGCCAAGTTTTATTTTTGCGTTATTTATGATGCTTTTTTACGCGGTGTGCGCGCGCGCGTATACTGCGTGAGCGCGAGGCTACGTAGAGACGTCTCTCTTCAACAATTTGAAGCGACCAAGTTTCTTATTATTAAAATTTTCCGGCAGTTATATAGGGTATACACAGTAGTCTCCGCGGCCGCGCGGCGCACAATGCCAAGTTTTGCGCGCCCGCGCCACGTCAGAGCGGCAGCGGCAAAGTTTCTGGATTATTCTAATGCTTTCGGCGCTGTGTAGAGGATGATATGCTGCTTTTTAAATGATTAAAATTGAAAATTATATTACATCTTTTGCGTTGCAGTTCGAAGCAAATCTATGGGCCTGACACTGCCATCGCTGCAACTTGCGTGAAAAAAAAACGATTATGTTGTGGTAACGATTATTTACAGATAAAAGATCTGTGAACAGAATTTTATGATCAATCCTTCTTTATGTAAATTTTTTTTTTACGTGTTCGAAAAATTTTCAAGTTGAAACATCAAGTAAGTACTTATCATATGGATTGAATGTGGGTTTTATGTACCGATGTAAAAATGGTTGCAAAACAATGCTTACGAAAAAGAATTTTTCATTAATTTATTTACAAATGGAAAATTTCTTTATAAATACTCGAAACGTGTTAGTTTCTGTCTTTATAATAACGAAGCGTTGGATTACACCATCAATTCTGATGCAGTATTAGAAAATTGAAACGTGCTATTCTTGGAAGTATCGATATATATATAGCGATATAAAATGTCACGTTTACTTCTGTCTTTCTTGTGCTGTGCTCTTTTGCGCTCAACTATAATACTAGAATCACTGAATTAGAAAGCGTAAGTTTAGTGAAGTAGGGACGACACCTATGCTCAGTCATGCACTCTAAAGATACTGTTGCCGCGTATGTCACACCCGCGACTGGTCCCTATTACGCTTGATTTACGCTCTCTAATAGTTTCCAACCTTAACTGACTTTGACTGTACACATAGCTACTCGTATCTCTTATTGGCCCCGAGCGCGTGGCGCTTTCTCATCTTAATTCTCATAAGAAAACATTTAGTTCGAGCAGCCAACGCTGGCGTTTTTTTAGGACGCGTCCTGACTGCAGCGCCACTCTAAGCTCCGCCCAAACGCTCAGAGCTAATAGATTCGGCCATGTGTTTTTTACTTTCTAATGAAATTCATAGTGAATGTACAGTCAGTACAGGTTACGACGCCGCAGCGTGAACATCAAAAGTAAAATACATCGATTGCAACAAGTGATATTCGTGCGACAAGTGAAAATATTACAATTTTATATTTCGTTTAATTGTGAGTGTGTTGAAATATGTCTCGTTACAAACCAGATTGTTTAACTTCATTCTATTATTATTTGGTACAAGAGGTCGATTGGGAGGACGGACTACAGCGAGCATTTTTTCTCGATACACTAATTAAGTTAATCAAAAAATGGGAGGGTCAACTTCCAAATCTTCAAGACTCTATTTATAAAGAAAAAATCGAGCGTCTCCTCTCGTATTCTAGAAATTGCTTGGATGTAGATATACTTATTAACTTCGTGGCTCGTAGCGGCTACAATGACGAGCCCACAGTCGATGAAGAAGGCAATCCATCGCCACATCGCCCCAGACTAATACATCAAGCAGCGCAACGTAACGACTGTTCCCATGCAAACATTTTCGAAATACACGGCGGGTGTAACGTGAATTGCGCCGACGAATTTGGATACACGCATTTCCATGTGGCCTGCATTTATGGCCGCGACGACGTTGTCGTGAAGTTTCTCGACTCGGAACTGGATCCAAATCTCCTCGTGGGAACAACAGGTGAAACGCCGCTGCACTTGGCTCTGAGCCGCGGCCGCCAGACGACGGCCGAATTGCTGCTGAGAAGAGGTGCAGATCCAAATATAGCTAACAACGAAGAATTCACAGCCTTGCACATTCTTTGCCACAGAGAGACGACCGATTGCAATTCCTCGGCAAAAATGTTTTTCAAGGTATGCGACGAAAAACAACAGTTGGTGCAGGTCAATGCCAAGGATAAATTAGGTAACACACCTTTGCACTTGGCACTGCAATTTTTTTTCGTAAATGTCAACGAGATGACTGAATTGCTGCTAAGAAGAGGCGCGAATCCGAATGTAACCAATGCTGAAGGATCGACACCCTTGCACATTATCGTTCAGAATCATTATGACGATGAAGCTTTGGTGAAAATTTTATTCGAGATTAGTAAGGAAAGACATCAGCTAGTGCAGGTCGATACTCGAGACAAGTTGGGTCGAACACCGTTGCAGTGGGCTGTGGCGAAATTATCGCCGGATAATGTCGATGTGCTCTTGGATAATGGCACTGACCTGTCCAGTTTCATTTTTCCCGCTGACAGTTATTTAGGTGAGAAATTAAGTCTGCAGGGAGAAGAAATTAATCTTATTTCTAAATTGAGACTAGCCTGTAGTCTTCTGGCAGTCGTCGAACGTCTAGAAAAAAGAGGATACCAACTGGATCGAAGCGACGCCTTGACAATCATGAAAGTATTCTCCAAGAGCGGATATTTTGAGATTTCGTCGGATGCCTTCGAGCGTCGGTTTGATGATAAGTTTAAAAGTGTAGCAGAAAAAATAATAATGATGCCGGACCTGTCTCTCTACGACCTTGTGCAGTTACGACTCCAAACAGGTGGAAAAGTAGTCACATACTCGAAGTACTTGGAGTTTTCGCGCTCGAACAAATTGTGTCGGCTCCCCTTTAGGTTCAAAGAGGCTTGTCTTGTGCATATATTTGAGAAAGTATGGAGAAGATTTTTTTTGCGTTGGGCACTGGGTCCTTTCATGGAACTGATACACAATCGACTGTCAATTCTCTGCTGCGACATGATTATCGAGAATCTGAGTAATGAAGATTTATTTAATATTTGCTTGGCGGCTGAAGGACAGAGTTCGTGATGGCGTTCAACATTTTTGCATTCATTGTTCATGTCATGTACTACCAAATTTTTGCAGATATTTCACCTCACTTAAATAAACCAAATTAATAAATTCTGGAAAAATGAGTTTCAATTGATAAGCACCCAATAATTTGAAGTAAACTACCTCAAATTGTATGTTCGTTACCATTGCACCTTATAGAGATAAGGTTATACACATTATGAAGTTATTGATCACATATCAAAAATATAAATATTCAAAAAAAGGCCGCATAAACCTAAGCCATCTATGATGTCGCTTATACATCCCACATCATGTATGAAAGTGTATTGTAGAATAATATTACGCGTACATGTATTCGAGCTCTTTCGATCTTATTCACTTTTTTCCCTCGCACAGTAAAATCGGTTATAGACCGGGAGATGATAACAGATTTTGCATAATGATTTTCTTACTCATGCCTCTTAGAGTATTTAAAGTATGTTCAGAGACAAGACTGCACCTAAAATTTTAGCGTAATCCCATGTAGATATAAATATCCAGGCGTATTTGCGTTTGCAATAAATTAAGGCTTTAGATATTTATTTTTTAATTTATCCCTGTTTTATAGAATGATTGTTAAATATAATGAGTCGTTCCAAAAGATTCTAGAATATATTTTACTTCAGTAAAATGGTCATGATTTTCAAAAGAAGCAATGAGGTACGAAGAGAGCAAATGAATTGCTACATTGACGAAAATGTTTTAAATGCAATTAGTGAATCATTAGTTAATATGAATATTACTTTGAATTTATAGGGTGTCTTTTATTTTTCAATTTGCATCGAACCTGACTCAGCAACTTTTAAACATTTTTTTGGCTTCAAAAGAAACCACAGTTACAACCTGTTATACACCGTGCCTGAAAATACATGTTAAAATTTCGAAAGAAAGTCATTTGTATTCTTTTACTAATTTTTGAGACTTTTTTGTTCTTTACATTATCGGGTTAAAGTTGATTTTTTCGAGATAAAACATGTAATGTCACCACGATAAACATTAAAAGAATGACATTATGCATTTGGATTTCACTTGAAAGATTACTCAAATCTTTAAAGTGATGCCTTTACATATGCAACCCAATATACATGTTACCTATTCTAATTATCTTAAGATCTTAAAAATGGAAGATCTTTTCTCGTTCTGTATTTCAATGATTTGACGTAATCTAATCGTATATTAATATGATATGAATGTACTGATTTTGATTTAGTGAACGATATTTATGGAGATATAATAAAAAAGAAAGATTATAAAAAATCAATTGATTCTGCTATATTATCTGCTAGAAATGATGATGTTAATGATATTAATAATGAATCCGTTAATTTACCTAATGAAACAATAGAAAAAATATATTCAAGTATAAGATAGTACAGATAATTGCGATAATAATGGATTCGATGGTACTTTGTCACTAGAATTTCTCAATTACGATTAATTCGATAACGATTAAATTAAGATTACGAACTTATTGCATTATAATGTTGACACGAAATTTAAATATAAGTAAGTTTCAATATAATATTAAAATTTGAAATATTAACAGGGGATAAAAAAGGCCAGATAACTTTTAAATCGAATTACATTGTATTCATCAACTAATGATTATCCAACTGTTTTTGGAAGAAAACAGTTTCCCGTAAAAACAGCTTTTGCAATAACAATAAATAAAGCTTAAGGACAGACTTTTTAAAAAATCGGTATAGATTTAAGAAAAGATGTTTTTAATAATGGTCAGTTATATGTTGCCTTATCACGAGTACGTTCACGGAGCCCATTAAAAATATATTTAAATGATGAAAATAAAAACCGCTGCCAAGATATTGGCAAATGGCTTCCTCCTTTTCGATGTAGATGTATTAAAATTTTTGGAAGTTGATGATGTTTTTAATTTTTTAATTTCGTATTACTTATTAAAAGAAATTATTGTTTGTATTTTAACGAATCTTTACGTTTTTCGTCTAGAATTAAAATGATTTCAATAAAAAATTCTAAAGTTTACCTAATCAAATAGAAATACGAAGAAAACTCTGAAAAAAAAAATTTTTCAAAAAAAAATTTTCAAAAAAAAAAAATTTTAATTTTCCATCCATGAATTTTGAAATTTATAACGAATCTTAACGATTTCGTCTAAAACTAAAATAATTCAATAAAAAATCTAAAGTTTACCTAATCAAATAATAAAACCTACATAACAAAAATGGCCAAAAAAAAAAAAACTGAGCGGGAAAAACAGCTCATTAAACTTTTGATAGTCGGTACAACTTGAAATTGTTTTTTGACGCTTCATACTACACGTAAACCCTACAAATAAACCCAACCACATCTCAATACGTGCCTCCGTTCAAAAGTTATGCTGGTTCCGGACCAACACATTCGAAACAAAAAAATTTTTTCGCCTACAAAAACATTCATAACTTTTTTCCCTCGGTGAATCCTACCAAAACTTTGAACACATCTTGCTACCCGCAACCCCTACAAAATGAGCCAAACCAAATTTCAATATGTGCTTCCTATCAAAAATGATGCTTCTTCAAAACCAACCCGCTTCAATATACACACACACACACACACACACATACATACATACATACATACACACACACACACATACATACAGACATTTGTCAGAAATTCAATGTAGTTTACATATATATAAACGAAATTTTCCTACGACGTCTAGTTGAAAAGTTCGTTTTGCCGCCTATCACAAAGCTTCCTCTAGGAGGAAGCAAAAAGTATCAAAAACTATGTTTACAAAGAATTATTTATATAAAAATTTATCATATTAAATATATCGACGCTCGCCACGAAGAATAGCATATTTATGTGTTAATTCAAATGGAAATGTACTCCCTTCATAGCAAACTTCAATTTATACCAATTCATCCTTATTATATATATGTAATGATATAGCATATCTTGATTATTATTTTCAAAATATTTCCATATATTAAATTACATACTCATAAGAATTCCACGCGTGCGTAGCGCGCAGATAGATTTCTAGTATAATCAATAATATTCAAACCAATAATATCCCAATAATTAAATTAATAACTTTTGTTACACTTAAAGAATAATATTTAAACCATTGAAACAAATAGCTAAATCAATTTATAAAATACAATAATAATAAAATCTTTTGTTTAGTTTAAGGTAGAATAAATATTAATAATAATAATAAAAAATAATTAATTTTAAAATTTTAAGATAAAACAGTGATTAGTATAAGAACTAACTTTTTTATCATATAAACACGAATTTGAAAGAAAGGCTTGAATACAATTGACACAAAGAGTATAGTGGCATTACAGTCAAAGATTAGAAAACCTTTCACTTTTAAAAAGGATCATCATACGAAATAATTGTCTAATGACAGCTATTTACGTTACAAAAATTACAAAGTTAAAAAAATTATTTTTTTAAACTTTAATATCTCGGGAAAATTGTTCACCTTTGCGTTCTTAGTTATTATAATTTTTTATCTTGAGTTGAATCTTGCAGCATGAATAAAGTCAAAGAAACGGGGTTTTCTATCGCACCGGAGGGAGCATGGACACTCTAAACCTCAGGGCGACCTCGTACACTGTTGACACCATTATGTGTAACAAAACATCCTTCGTTACAACTCTGACATCGCCGTAGACAATTAAATGTGCGGTATTTAATGTTAATTGGATTATCAGGCCTATATCTGCGGTAATGCAATGCAGACAAGACCCATGGCAGAGCCGGAGCAAGCCCCTGTCACTCTGCCGAGTTTCAAAAATCTGTTTGAAATTCAAGAGGTCATATAGACCTCCTATTAGATTTCAATCTAATAAGAACAGATACTACACTTTGATCAAAGCCAAATAGGCCGTGAAAGCGATAACTGTAGCAGAATTTTGGTCTGTTATAACGACCAGACTTTACTTTTTCGCGTTCGGATTCGATTATGACATCTAGCGGTTGAATTCGAAACTGGTCGCCACTTGTTTTTCAGCTGTACTTCAGACAGGCATGAAAGACTGCTATACGCGGAGTCTTACTTCACGATTAATTTTAAATGAAGTTACTCAAATCAAATTAGAAAGCCGTGTGCATCTTTCAAATAACAAATAGCGTACTTATACCAGTAATTGACTACTTCCGATCAGTAAATGATCATTTTTAGATATACATTAATTATTTTTTTCCTTGTCATATGCTGATCGGTCATTAAAAACATGATACATCATTCTCTAAAGAATTGTATAACGTGCATACACATGTATTTTTAATTGTTCTTCATAGTATATTTTCCAAAATAGCCATTCAATGGTCCAACTAGACTCTACGTATTCAAAATTAAATGCATTAAATGCATTATAATTGGTTCAAGATTTTTTATTTCTCTCTTTGAATGCATTTAATTTTTCTAGCATACCCAAGATAAATCTATATAGCTATCATTAGTAGCTGTTGCTGCTACAAAATTTGAATCCGATCAATCATTTTTAACGATATTTACACGCAGCACGTTGCACTGGCTTTGATTCAAGAACTGTCTCTATCTTGACGATATATGTAACATTACATTTTCAATTTCGGGGAGCTCTCATAATTAGAGCGCCGTGACGTCCTCTGCGCGCATATAGACGGTAATATACAGAGATAATAAGCGCTCGATTAAAATTAATTAAGTCGATTTTACCGGGCGGAGAAAAAAAAGTGAAAAAAAAGGCTCGAGAGAACTCGAGTGCGCACACGTAATATACACGTTTGTACGTAAATACAACTCCGTGTTTGGCGCGCAGTATGGGATGCATGAGCGACATCATATGATGCCTAGGCGCGTCAGTGGCCTTTTTTTTCATGCAAATATACCCACCATAGGGCTCTGTGTAATATTTTTCACGCGCGCAGGCCATTTTTTTTTTTTTTTTTCATTTTTTCGTTTTGTTCGCTCGTCACGGGCCGTGTCTCGCGCGCCATAGCGAAGACGCGTGTATATTATATCGGGCGAGCATTTTATTTGTTTCACGCGTGAAACGCATCATTGTTTGGCCCGCGAGCACGTTTTAAACGGCGATCATCGGATTCTATTTTTTTTTCGCCGCGTTCGACACTTTTTAACCCTGCGTAGCATATAGCGCATCGTATAATGTCCGGGTGAACGTACGAGAAAAAAAAGTACACGTCTATATACCCGAATCGCGTTACACATTGGACCGTGGCTCTCTCTCTCTCTCTCTCTCGCAATTTCCGAACGCGCATGCATAAATAGGTGCGCGCAGGGACAAGATTTATAATGTACTACTATATCTACGGGGCCGCTCGCGGCGATGCTCGCCTCGCCTATATAGCACTATGGGCACCACACATAAGAGAAAAGGCAATTATTAATTTATTTAGCTACCCCCGCTAGCGCCAGCGTAATATATAATTTGAGCGGTGAGCGCGTCGGGGCGTTAATCACGCGGCCAACTCGTCCATTAGGTGTGTGTGTGTGTGTGTGTGTGTGTGTGCGTGTGGACATTTTAGTGATATTAGTTATCACCATGATGCACAAGTGATATCAAGTGTGGGTGCTGTGTGTATGTGTTTTTCTTCGTTACACCGATGGGTATACACGATGTAAAATATATAGCGGCAGGATATATCTGTTATACGCTCGTTGCTCGCTCGTCGCGTTGTATTATTATTATAGAGCCGGACTAACTTTGTGGCCGATTTTACGAAGTGTAGTAGTACAGTACGAGAGACGTAACTTTTTTTCGGACTATAGTGTATCTACATATAGCGCGATGACACTTTTTATTCACGGCGTCGTAAAGTTTTCGCCTTCGTCCGTTCCTTTGCGCAGTGCTGCGGGTCCGGGGCCTGCTTGGGCATATAGAATCGAAATAAATTTCATTTCGATCGCAGAAAATAGCTCGGCACACAAATAATATATAATCGCGCTGAGAGAGAGAGAGAGGGAGAGACTTTTGATTCACACATGCAAGAGAAACCCTTCTAGAGTCTATACTACTACAGTCCCCCACCCTTTCTCTCTCTCTCTCTCTATCTCGGTAATTAAATTTAACGCACGGCATGCTCATAGCAGCGTATTCTTTCGCTTGATATACACACCTCTTTTTCCTCTCTCTCTCTCTCTCTCTCATTCTCTCTTTTTCACTCGCAAAATTATTGAAACCTAACGAGTGCACTAGCACTGCAGAGCGAGAGCTGCGTGGGTGGGTGGCTGCTTCTGCCGCTACTGTATGCGTTATTTACGTGTGACTATCGTGCACTCGCTCGATCCAACTCTTATATCTAGCTTACACACACACACACACGCTGCGTCGCTGTTGCCGTATTAAAAAATTTTATACACACGAGCTTCTTTATATAGGGAGGGGCCCCACCTTGTAATACAGACAATTTAATTAATATGTGCGAGGAGGAAAACATATTTTTTATTCATCTTAAGATTGAAGAATTATTATGTTTTTTTTTGTTTGTTTCATCCACTACAAGCCCACGCGAGCTGGGCCGAGTTTACAATCTAATATATTTCTTATACATATAAATAGGTTATCGACGCGTCAATCTAATCTTCTAAAAGATCGACGCGCGTTAAAATACAGAAATACAATTGTTACACACCGTTAAAACGGCTATCGTCAGGTTACACATATCTCAAATTCAAAACTTTATACATATTCGTAAAATTATGTAATTAATTAAGACACACGCAGGGCTGGAAAGGAAAAACCACGTACACACGGTGGAGATAGGCCTCGTAGCTTTTTAGAAACGTAGCCTCTCTCTCTCTCTCTCTCTCTCGAGATGGGAGACAATGAAAAAGAAATAATAATCGCGAGGATCGATCGACGCGTTTATAAGCTTGTCGTGCTCAGAGCGCAGCCTTGGGGCCGTGGTACTGCTTGACGTGTTGGTTGAGCTGGCCCATGGAGAAGAAGAACGTGTGGCACATCACGCAGTTGAGAATGACGTTTTGTTCCTGCTCCTTCACCGGCGTCTGCCGCGGCTGCTCCCATGGACCGGAGACCTCTTCGTCGTAATCGTTCTGGTCCGGACTGGCGACCTCGGTCCTCGACTGCGCGACCGGTGGCGGCGGCGGCGGCGGCGTCGCCGGCGTCTTGCGATCGTCCTCGTACTTGTAGCTGCTGGCGAGCAGCAGCTGCGTGCCGGGCTGCGGCAGCTGGAAGCTGTCGTCGGCGTTGCCCGCGGGTATCATGGGGGTGCTCGTGTCCCTGGCCCCCAGCTCGCTCTCGAAGCAGTGCGAGGCGCGCAGGTGCTCCACGTAATTGTTGAAGTAGAAGAACGGCAGCTTGCAGTACTTGCAGAGGTGGCAGTTTTTCTCCGCCATGTCGGTCGATTGCTGGCGCTTTAGCAGCATCTCCTCGGCGTAGATGCGCTGGCATTCGTCGAGCTCGTTCGGTGCCAGTTCCTCGTCGCTACCGTTGCTCGAGTCGGAGAAGTTGAAGACGTCGTCGTCTTCGTCGTCTTCGTCATCGTGATAGTAGTCATCCTCGACTACGCCATCGTCGTAGTACGGATAGCTGCTGACCGAGGACAGCTTGTTCGCCGGCTCCAGTCTCGCGTTCGGAGCGAGCCGAAACTCGCGCTCGGCGCTCGATCGGAAGCTCGACTCGTCGTTCGAGGTGAGCTCGTTGCTCGAGGCATTGTGGACGAGGATCATGTGGGTCTCGACGCTGCGCGACTTAAAGAACTCCTTCTTGCACACGCGACAGGAGTACTTGGTCTTGGGCAGCTTCTTGCGCACCCACGCGGGCATCCTCATCGTCGACCCCGGTGGCCCCCATGCTTCAGCCTCGATCTGTTGCTGTTGCTGCTGCTGCTGCTGCTGCTGCCGTTGCTCGACCTCGTCGGCTGGCACGGCTTCGTACAAGTGATGCTGCAGCAGGGACTCGCGCTTGATCTGGCCGTCGTCGGGCAGCTTGCTGGTGAGCGTCGACCAGAACCGCCTGCGTTGTTGCTCGCTGTCATCTAGATCGTCCTTCTTGTCTTTCTCGCGATAATTTTGAAGCTGCTGCTGTGGTGGCTGCTGCTGCTGCTGCACGTTCGTATAAGAGTAATTTCGAAGATTGTCCTCGGCGACGGTCGCTTTCACACGAGCCGCCTTCTCGGCACTAAGTTAGTTGGTTCAGTGTTCGCAGACCCGGAAACAATCGCGAAAATTCCTCGTTTCTCGGCAGTTCCTCCTGGGGCGTCAAGCACTGCAAAATCTTCTCGAAGTGGGCGCGTTCCTCTTCCGAGCTCGTAGTCGTCATCGTCGCCGTCGTCGCCAACGACGTCGACATGAACGGCAATGCCATCGTCTGCGTCGGCTGGAGATCGGTCCAAAGATTGTAGTGGTACGAGATGGCGTTGTTGGTCTTCTGCAGCATCGCCGCGAGCAGGTTGCTTCCCATTGTGTCCATTTTTCCTCGCGCGCACACACACACGAGTTCGTTACTGTAGAGAAAAGCAAATAATCAGTCGTCGTAGAGGACGAGCTTTATTTCACTCGAGATGGCACACTTACCTTGTCGATCGAAAAAAAAAGAAAAGGAATAAAAAAAAAAAATTAACAGCCCAGAGTCAAGATGAAATTTTATCCTTAGTTGAATGTCTCCGTCGCGATGGCCTCGCAGCCACGAACTGTCAGTTCGAGCCTTCGGTTCGACGATTTTCGTAGCCCAAGTTCGCGGCTGTTACGCGCGTCGGCCTCTCTTCGCCCAGGAGCTTTGTTGATAAACAAACATTCGTATTTAACGATACTAGTAATATACAAAAATTGTCACTCACAGCTCTACGAGCTGTCAACGTGCTCGGTAGCACGTACTTGTATACACACGCTTACGCGCCTATTGTATCATGCGTACATATACGAGATGGAATCCTATATGGCTGCGTGACGCGTGTACGCGCTTCATTAAAAACTTTCCGGGCGTCTCGTAAAGGCTTGGGCCTTTCTACGTTCGGACTCTCGCGGGCTGCATTTCAGGCAGCAGCAGCAGCAGCAGCAACACAACGCAGCAGCAAACGAATAACGAAACCTATACTAGTTCGTAAATGTGGAGCTGCAAAGCCTCGCTAGCTCGCTCTATCTCGAAACTATTTTAATTAAGATTTCGTATATAGCTCTCTCAACGTAGAGCGGCTACGTTGGGCTTTTACACACAGGCCTACATCGCTTTGTGCTGCTGCTGCTGCAGTTGTATTATACCTTAAACTTAATGTCAAGTCGATTGTTGCTCGATGCATATTGGCAAAAACAATCGAATCTGCTTCTCCTTTTTCTTTCAGAAATTTTTCTCACCACATCGCAACCGTTCGACCTGTTGCCTTATACTCTCTCGCAAAAAGGATCGGATGCTTATCGAACTCGATGCTCTCTCTCTCTCTCTAAAAGTCAAAAGTTTTAGGGGCCTGGAAATGTACAAACGATCGTTCGCCACGCAATGGTCCGAAAATAAGTAAAAAAAAAAGTAAGACACATTCAGCGATATCTCCTCGTGCGCGCGAGAGGGAGATGGATCGTTATCTCTACATCCTATATAGATACTCTCGACTTCCGGATAGATTTATAATGCCCTCGCCACTGTACGGATTTGGGAGGAAAAAAAGTAAGTAAGTTGCGCCGTTTGCGTTGCGCGCGCGAATATAATTACGGGATATATATCGACGTGCGCGCCTATATAAGTTCCTTCCTCGGAAAGAAAGTTAGGAAGTAGCCAGCGCCGTTTGCTGCCGCTGCTGCGGTTATACTGCCGGGCGCATAATCGACACTCGCCAAGCGCACAGATATATAACAACGCGGTGGGTTACATATTAAATACCCGGGTGTCCCGCGCGTGCCGCGTACAGCAGCAGCAGCAAATACAGCACTACAGCACAGCACAGGCTCTGATCTCGACCTCGAAATTGACACGTCGCGAATATAATTCTTATGCAGCCGCAGCAGCAGCAGCAGCAGCAGCAGGAGACTCAGTGTCATGTATTTATGCACGCGCGCGCGTTATCTAATCCTCCCCGCGCGCGAGAGGCTAATGATCTCGTTCGCTAATTTTTTCCTTTTTTTTTTCCTGGACTCTTTCGTGCCGTGCGCGCGCGCGTCTATTTTCGCGGCTATTATTACGGTGAAAGTAATTATATCTCCCTCCCCTAAGCCCTGTTCCTGGCTGAGCGAGGCTATACTATATACTCTTTGTCGTCGCCCGTGAAAATGTGTCTGAATTTGTTTGCGGCACGCGCGCGGGAAAGTTTTTCGGTAGCTCGTTTCCTCGATCTAATCGATATCGGGCCGCGCTGCCGGCCTTTATTGCATTTCAGCACGCGCTCTTGAAATTATATCGACGCACAATTGCGAAATTACGCGTTTTGCGGTAGTGTATACGCAACGAAAACGCTGCATTTCAAGTTTCAAATGGGGGTCTCTCGATCGTACAGAACAAAAAATTATAGGCTCTAGCTGGGCGATCGTCGAATTTTTCCGAGGAAAATAATTGGGACAAAGATGTCACTTGTAGTGAAAGCGTTGACTAATTTAAAATCGATTTATATTACCAAGAAGTTTACATACAAATTTTAGTGTAACCACAAAGATTCTCGACTCCTTTCGTTGAATGCCAACGTGGAAGATATCTCAGGAGAAAAAAAATTGTCCGCGTCGAAGGGGAAAAGCGATTGGATTGGGAAAACTGGAACAAAGATGTCACTTATAGTGAAAGCGATGACTAATTTAAAATCGATTTATATTATCAAAAAGTAATGAATATGATAATACAAATTTCAGTGTAACCACAAAGATTCTCGACTCATTTCGTTGAACACCAACGTGGAAGATATCTCAGGAAAAAAATTTCCCGCATCGAACGGGAAAAGCGGATAAATACATGCAGCACAGCTGCGCTCGTGAATCGTGAACAGAGCTCCACGAAGCTGGGGCCAATTATGATCCATCGCCGTAATCGCGTTTCAATTCCTCGTCGTCTCGTCGATGGTATATTACTGCTATGCGGCGCGTACGGTATATATACGCGCGGGGAAGCTAATTGGGAGAAGAGTCCTCGGCGATGATTTTGCACTTGCGAAAAAATCCGTACCGACGAACAATTTGTGTGTACTCAGCTCGTGCGCGCGCGCGCGCGCCTTATAACGCATATAGCTATATAGGCGACTAATTGACGATTCGCTACACGAGCGATTTGCTGCTGCTGCTCTCTCTCGCTGCAGTGCAGTGCGGAGACTTGGGCCGCGCGCGAAACTTTTCTATATAGTCCCGCGCTGTCTGCTTTTTTTTCCTTCCCTAGTTTTATATACTCGTTTCTTTGAGTAAATGAAGCGTGCATGCGTACAGCTACTATATACATTATATATATCACGCAGCGAAAGACCTACACACACAGGCACACGCGCATCGATTACAAAACGCCTTAGGACTATTATGCCCTCAATTAATTTTGCTCGATTTATTTTCTCGGGCTATATACTTACCTACCTACCTAACCGTACAGTGCGACTTTTTTGTCGATTTCACCGGCTTTAAAGTCTCAGCAGCAGAAACTGGCCGTACCACTTTATACATTAGAAGCTGTATTACGTACTTTATTTTTCTATATAGTCACTGGCTAGCTCCGCGCGCGACTCGCATGCGGGATAATTGATTTGACACTTTAGTGTGTGTGTGTGTGTGTGTGTGCTGTGCATCGAGTATACAATATCGATCTCCAAGCTGCGTATACGACCAAAATCTGTCTCTCTCTCTCATTATGTAATTGATCGAATTATATTATTATTACGCTCATCGAGCGACTAGATGCACACAGCAGGTTCTACGATGACGAAACGCATTATATATTGTATTGTAATATACAGGCACAAAGTGATCGATTGTGCAAACTGTATTAATAATATTGCCCTATTGTAATTTGTAATTGCGTATATGTTATAATAATACACATATCTATATATATCTATAAATAGACGTAAAATAAAGGGGCTGGCCACACGAGCCCGATCGTAATGGGAGAATTTCTAATATTGCCTCGCGCGCGCCGCGAATCGCGCAAAATTTTAATAATCCTCACTGTAATATAAGCGCGCGCGCACACACACGTATGCCTCGGAGGCAATTCGTGTATTATACTACGCGCGGCGTGTGAACTCGCGGCGAGTGCAAGTGAGAGAGAAAGAAAATGTTTATATTCGAGAGCGAGAGATAGCAGACGTTAAATATCTATACGTACAAGTCGTAAAATCATTGTTGTATTGCGATGATTTCAACGAGCTAAGCGTGATGAGCGATCCATGAAAAATCTCCGTGTGTGTGCATTAAATTATAACTTATAAATCTCGACAGCGATCGTGTGTGTGTGTGCGCGCGAGGATATCATAATTTTTCGCGAGCTTATGGCGCAGGAAAAAAAGATATACACACACACGTGCACGAGTTCCTTACGTAACAACAATTTTTCCTATTTTATTTCATTTTTTTTTTTAATGTATTTTGCTTTAAAAAGATGTAAAAATAAATTGATTCCATAAGCGAAAGATTAATGGACGGATCGTATGTATAACGAGATCTCTCTCTCCGCATGCAGCTATAGAGCTAGCCCGAGCGCGAAGATCGGCTAATACCAGACTCGACTATACATACATGTGGTACGGTTTGAGAGTGTATACGTATGCATGTGCATGTGTCTGCGTGTATGTGTTAGGCGCGGTTATACGTATTTTATCTTGCGTAAGCGTCTAGGCTAGTTCGAAGCTCGTTACATGCGCTCCGCGCCGAGGTATAGGCCTTTTTTATCGAACGTGTAAAGTTGCACGTTTACTCTCGGGTCATCTGATTTTTTTTCTTCTCTCTCTTTTTCTTTCTCTCTTTCTTATATTGGTATATACTAGTACAGTTCGACGAAAATTAATCCTATATTATAAGCATCCACACACATATACGATATTAATGAAGACTAATAGATTACGATATGGGATATATATAAACGCATTTTCCCTTTTGGTCGTTGCTGCTGCTGCTCCGGTCAATTGCATAATCGTTATTGATTATACGCCTCTATACGTTGCCCGAGAGAGTCGGGGCACTTGTAAGTCATATTCGTGCACTAGAGGCGAATAAAATTCAAATTTCATGCCAGTGCGTCTGTGTGCTGCTGCACGTGTGAAAAGTAGAAAGTGTTGGATGCAATATTACGAGCTTAGTTCTCTCTCTTTCTCTCTCTCTCAAGGCAGAGAATAGACTCGAAATAAATAGAGCTGCCAGCTCGCTCGAGCTTTTTGGAGCTGCAGCTCTCAAAATTTTGGAAGCGGATTTGAAAATCGGATTAAGCTATAGAAAAATGTATATAATATAAACGTCGTGTATATGTATAGTTTATATAGCTCGATCTCCGCGTTGATGCAACGTTATATACAGTAGTACAAAGGCAGGCACGAGCGAGTTGAAAACTCGTTTTACCGGAAATTTCGCGCGCCGCCGATAATTAAGTCGTACGTGCCGGCGATACGCGAGCGATAGGCCATTATGAAAAGGCCGATATCCGTTTTTCGACTCTCGACGTGTGTATAATACGCACTGTACTGTGAGAGAGAGAGAGAGAGAAAAAAAGAAGTATTATTTTTCTAATATTCGCGAGCACAGCTTCGATTTAGATTTTTTGAGCGGATAATCGGAAAAAGCAATTTGATTCTATCTGAGCGTCAAGTGCGCGCATTGCAGCTCGTATATACACACTATATACACTTTTACAGCTGCAGGTCATAGTTCCTCTTTTCGCAGCAAACTTTTGATTATTAAGACAAAAAATGGAGCGGCAGTGGCACTGTATTATATATATATACAGAACTCCTCTTCGTCGTCCTCGTTCTCGCGCGCACAAGTGTCAATCTTTGCCTTTTATCGGGAGCGAGAGGGCAGCAGCGAAGAAAAGTAATATCTCGCCGATTTCTCGGCACTGCACACCGCCACTAGCTACTGCGTGTGTTTGCTTTTGTATCAAGTTTTAAGTGACCAATCCAAACTTTATCGAGGGTGCACACACACACACACACAGAGAAACTTTTGCTGCTGCTGCAGCTTCGGGAGCCGCGCAGCAATCGAGGGCAAAAAATCTTGACGAAAAATCCAGATATTTCTAGTTTTATTAAAATATATATACCACCTATATAATAAGCATCGGTAATTGCGCAAGGTTCGCCGTCGAGAGCTAGGCTATAGCTAGCTGAGCGCGCCCGAGAAAATTCTTATATAGAGCTCTCGGCACACTCGTGCATCTGTATAGATGTATTAACACGCGCGTACATACACAGCTCGAGAGAGAAAGAGAGAGAGAGAAAGGAAATCTATACGCGCGCGAACAACAAAAGGCGATTGCTCAGATATCCTTTGGAAGGAAATTGATTTGCGCGAGCCTTTAACATGACCACGACTCTAGACCCGTCTCTTTGTTTGAGTCGTGCTGCTGCTAGGCTTGTATATACAAAAGACATTAGAGCCATTATAAATACGTCTTGTTCTATCTCTCTGCCGAGAAAGCCACGGTCAAGTTAACTTTTGCGGTCTCCGTAATATTACCGCTGATTTACTTCTTTTTTTTTTTTTGTTTATAAATAGAACGAAGTTTATCAGCTGGCGCCTTTTACAGGAACGCAGCGAGCTGTGCACTGGTTTTTCTTTCAGCGATTTGGGCCAAACGATCTTGCGCCACACGCGTATACGGCCCCCGATCGATAGCTGCCGATTAATACAAACTTACTTACGCAAAAAAAAAAAAAAAAATAAGGCGCCGCGCGCGTATCTCGTCGAGAGAATAAACCCGCAGTGCCGTGCCCCGCGATACGTTTAAGTATAAGTGCACTGCCACACACATACACACACAGTGTCAATGTCAGTGTCATACAGATATATATCACGGGGGTATAGCTGCAGCCACATTCGTACACGCATGATACGCGGGAGATAGCTAGCCGCTGCACCTAAATCTCGGGGGCAAGCTCAGCTCGGTGCGCGCATAATATATATTTATGCTGCTGTTCTTGCTGCCGCGTATACGGATTTATCGAGACCGCCCCGTACACGATCTATGCGCGGCTCATCGGTTAAGTATAAAGTCCGAGTTGCGCGCGATTTATGATAAGTTTGTGTGCATGAAGCTTCGCGAGGCGATCGTGAATTTTGGCTGGACACACAAGCCGTGCGCGAGCTCCGATCGCGCGATGTCCGACCCATTACATTTTTTACTACTTGAGCTCCGAACAAGAAGAAGAAGAAGAAGAGATCGAGCTAGCGAGAGAGAAAGAGAGAAAAAGTTGCCCGAGCGAGAGAAGGAGAAACGCGATATCTTCGCTTTCGCTCGCGCGCGGCTCGAGTTCGCGCGCGTTTTCTTCGTTGATTTATCTAACGACTCTATATGTACTCTGGTCGGGCAGGAGCTAGCTGCTGTAGCTCACAGCCAATACAAACATATTTTGTTTTTTAACGATACGTAATCGATATCTCGCCTATGGGAGGTATGAGAGAGAGAGACTGTTTACGATCAAAAATCATCCGCCTTATTATCGAACACAACACATGCGCGCACGGAAAGCATATAATAATAAGCGCGTGCGTGTGTGCGTGCAGCGTTATGAAACGCGAAAAACTCGTACGCGCGCAGCTTTTACGTACACGTGTCATTCGAGATTCGTCCACGATTTGATTGGCAAATTAATCGAGACGTGTATTATACATGAAAAAGAAAAAAAACAATCTGAATTCTAACGTGAAAAAAAGAAATAAGTATATATGTCTCACGCACTTCGAAATCTGGTGGAAGTTATTTTATACGCACATCGCGCGCAGGTACGACAGACAGCTGCAACAGAGTTTGAAAAGTGCAATCTACACATGTAGGCCTGTTGCAACAAACCGAACGCGCGCACAGACTACTGCCGCAATTATTTTTTTCTCTCTCTCTCTCTTTCCTCCCGTCAAAGGTAATGCGTCCTCGCTTCGGAGCTAGAATAGTATAGTCGCGAGTGCGCGGAGATTTCTCAAAAATCTCGCTCGCACGCATATGGACACACACACTCGTCGAGCGTCAAGGTACTATCTGGACAAATCGTGCGAGCTATATAGACAGGTCTCCTGAAATTCGAATATAGTTATACCTATTTATGAAATCGGTGTCTGCCACTTGTAGTATGACCTTTAACGCTAACACGCACCTCTAACGCTCCGACTTCGACTTTTGAAATATATTTCAGGTGCACGCCACAAATTCGATACGCGCGAGATTCGCGCGCGTGGGACCGAAACCACCTCGCGAGCCTGGATGAAAGCCAATCTTTTATTCCCAAGATCAATTAAGCCATTTAGCCTGCAGTAGGTATATATAATGAAATCCCTTGGGTCGATAGCTACATACATACACATCGCAGGATGTTTGTGCAATCGAAACGACTGCATCAAGGTAACCATTATTAATTATAATTCAAAAAATAGGCTGGGGATCGGGCGTCGAACAAAGAACACTGCTATACTCGATCGACAGAAGAAATGGATTAAACAATTGTGCGAGTAACCGAGCGCAACAAATTATCCTTGTACACACACAATAATACAGCCCGAAGCTATAACAACGAAATGTTTAACCCGCATGTTGCCTTGCTTGCTCGCGTCGTCGAACGTGTACACAAGGTATATATATACACGATACGCAATCGCTGTGAATCGTTTTGAGATAATTGACGAATAGGAAAAACGACGAGACAAGTTCGTCGATTCGTGCGCTGCATACAGCTCGCTATATAGAGTGGAATTTTCTCGTGTATCGTATTGCCTCCTCCTCCCCCGCATCGCACGCGACCGGCTTCGTGCCTACAAAACAAAAATGTCCATCCATCAGCAGCAGCGAGTCTACATACGTGAGATATTATTTATCGTCCGGCCTCGTGCGGCAGTCTTTTAAATCCCGATCAAAGTGAAAATCAAATCGTCGATCGTCGATCGTCCGCCCCGCAATCGGTCAATAATAAATCAAAGCGGCGCGCAGCGCTCAATTTCTCAGTCATAACGAGTTAGTCGCGAGCATTGCGTTTTATCATACATTGGCAACTGCCTGCGCGACCATTATACCTATGTATGTATTCTGAAGTGTATAATCCTCGAAAAGCTCCCAAGTACAATGGAGCGTATACACAAGAGAGAGAGAGAGCCGGGACTATCTCTTCCTCGCGCAAACTCGGGCTCTGTATAAATGTGTAGCAGCGGCGATACGTGTGTATTGCTAAAACTAAAACAGCAGTGCAGTGGATCCGCCACGGCGCAGCTCGAGCAGCCAGAAGCAGTGATAACTAGCGACTGGCAGCGGCGGGCCGCTCTTTGCGCGCCGCAGTGATATAGTCAACGTTTCCGACCGCATGGGTAAATATTGAATTCGTCCAGAGAACTGTCGTGAGAGCGAGAGAGAGAGAGAGAGAGAGAGAGAGAGAGAGGAGGACAGTAGCCGAAAGCTCCTTGTAGACAAGGGATTAATGGCATGATACAATTTGACCAAGTTGAGCTGCTGAATTCGTCTTTACTCGCTTGCACAATTTCGTCTGTCCACGTCTTGCTCTCTGTGTCCATACAGTTGCTAGTACACGTGCCAGGCTATTGCTGCGAGTCATGCGCTGTAGGAAAAACAATGCGATTCGTTAATTGGGCGA
Source organism: Trichogramma dendrolimi (assembly GCA_034770305.1). Classification (NCBI taxonomy): domain Eukaryota; kingdom Metazoa; phylum Arthropoda; class Insecta; order Hymenoptera; family Trichogrammatidae; genus Trichogramma; species Trichogramma dendrolimi. Next base: position 1,166,970 of record JAPMIB010000013.1, read on the forward strand.
CGGCCGAAAGAGCAAAAAATTGGTATTTCGTGCTCGTAGCGCAGCAGTCACTGCTAAATGGGCCGCTATGCGCATTGACTTTTTGTACGTTTCGATGCTTCGACTGCTTTAAGCTTCAGCCCCGAATATATATTATGAGAAAGAGAGACGAAATTCTTCTTCGTTTGCAGCTCGCGGCGAGCGATAAATACGGAGCGCGATTTAACGTCTACAGTCATCGACAACGATGCTGTTTTTCCAAGACGTAACGCAATAGCAGCAGGTTTTCTGAGCGGCCGCGGCTGCAATGACGCTCATCGAGACAATGTTTGCAGCAGTCACAAAGTTGACAATACAAGTGTAATATAAAACCAAGCTTGCGAGCAGCTTACACAGTCACTCGATCCGATCGATTTTACGAAATGTAAAGCTTATGCCATTATCACAAAAAATTACGACGGCAATAGAACGATTTTCCACGCGCGGCGCTGACATATCTGCCGATATAATATTGGCACAAGTGCCAATGGGCAAAAGTGAAATTGATGACTCGAATCAAAAAGTCGTTTTTGATTAACCTGCCTATAGTGCTAAAAAAAAATCGAAATCTACGCGCGCCCGCGCTCATAGTGCTGATGCAGTTCACTTGGCCCCGTAGCTTTTTAGAAAGCTGAATTACCAGTTTTACATATAGGCACTGCTGCTGCTGCTGCTGCTGCTGCTGCTGCTGCCTATGAGATCGAAGAGTAGAAAGTGAATTTCAAAATGTAAAAAAGGTCCTGACGCGCGCGCGCGCACATTTTCGAATTGCGCGTGGCTTTTAATTTACGATTTTGTAAAACTCGACGATCGCGGCCGTTAAATAATTTTTTTTTTATCTCTTCGATTTCGATCGTATATGGCTGGTGCGAATGAAAAAATGATTCCTCGACGATAGATCGATCGATTGGATCGGCAGTACATGCATACATACATACACACACACACATACACGAGGCAGTAGTATATAGTAGCCGCAGCCGTACTGTATACTGGCCGGCCGCGCACGAACACGGAAACTGCGTGTGCTGCTGCTGCTGCTGCACGCGTCAAACGAGGCGTGTGCCGATCTCTCGATGCACTCACACACACGCGCGAATCGAATGTGTGTATTCTATATATTACTTATACACGTGTAGCATTATGCTTACGTCTTGTATAGCGAGCATTACGTAAGCTCGGCAAGACTTTCGCAGGCTGAAACGGCCGTTTAATAAAACCCGCGCCGCGCACACGAGGGAAGCGTACGTATATGTATGCGCGAATATGGCACATCATCGCGTTGTTGCAGAGGCTCTAAACTAGCCTTTTTCCTGACGCCACCGACGCCGACGCGCCTTGGGTGTGCCGATGAGCAGCAGCGACGAGCGAGTCGAGCTTATCGGCCATTCGGTCGAATTATTACACGACTCGAGTTATACCATGAGAAAGCATAGCGAGGATTTTCGTGCCTCGAGTTGTGCTGGCGCACTATATGCAACTACTACTCCTGTGGCGAATCATCCGCGCGCGCCAAGTTCCATTATTAAGTTATAACTCGGAAAGTAGTTTGTTCGCCAACTACTGGTGCTGCTGCGACCCCATCGAACTGCGCCGAATCAATATTATGATTTTGCGAAATTTCGCTCGCGATTCGCTAGTCATCTCTCGTGCTTCTCGTAGCAGTACTTCGAGTGAGACCAAATTGGGAGCGTGCGAAATCGTGTAATAGTTTGCCCGGGCCCGCGGTAATTATCCATAAAGGATTGAGCTGTCAATTCGAATTTTTACTGCTCAGCTCCTAATACGTGTTGTGTGTGTATATAAACATGCAAAAATTATGTCTCGAGCTATGATAACCGTCGCGCGCGGGTTGCTTAACTCACACACCACTGCATACATGTACTCGTTTTTCACTTGATCGCGAAAAACACATTTCATTACTCCGCGCAGCTAGCCCCGCGCGACTGTTGCTCTAATTATTTAAGCAATATAATATTTTGCTCGTCGTCGTCGTCGTCTACGTAGCTGGACGCGAGGTCGAAAATAAAAATAGAGTGATTTTTAGTCTCTCTCTGCGAGCTAATTGTGAAATGTGTGTAGTGTGTGTCTACGGAGCAAACGCGAGCGAGCGAAATTGGTTGGGAAACTCGAGCGTGTATAAGGTTGAGTTTCCAATTCCTAAACGCATTTCGTGACACTGAAAATACTACTAGGTACAGCTGCGTCGTCGCGTCGCGCGGAGCCGTTTACCTTTATGTCTGCACGCGCAGCAGCAGCACACACAGAAATTGGAATCGCGACCTGTGCATTTTATACACATAGGTATCGCGTGTGTCGTAATGACGAATCGCCTTTCGAAATTTTCATACATCGTAGAGCATGTTTATGCACATTATTATTAAATATCATATAGGCTTATATATACGATATGATGATATAGGTGCTGCCGGCGATAATCGACTGATAATCGATGCGCTCGATTTATTAAATTTGCGCAACGACGTCCAGTGTACTCGTCGAGTGATCATCTTTCCGCCCTCGCACTCACTGACTTGTGCCTGCGCCTGAAATTCACTGAAATGTGAAGCGGGCGGCATTCGCAGCAGTGCCTGGTGCGCGCGGGTGCCGTCAGCCGTGACGAGGAATGCCGCTCGTTTTAATGGCCAGGCTCATTTTTTCATCGTCAATTTTTATCGAATTTCGCTACGGAAACACACAATCGGTATTATAAATTCACAGGGATTCGCAATATAATAATAATTTTTGCCCGACTCTCGGAGTCGCCGAGGCCCCGCGCGAATCATTGTAATTAATTATATTATCGTAATGCGCGTATACGACTGCCCCGCGCGCGTCGTAGCAGTAACAGCAGCAGTGCTCGGGATTTCTAATTTATTGCAAAAGCAGCTGCGTGCACCACTTGCCTGCCTGGCAAAGAGAAAAGCGGAAAAGTCGAGCGATGCCAATCATAAGGCCCTAAAACCTCCTTAAAGGAGATTAATCCGCATGGCTGTCGCGTCGTCGTCATCGTAACAGTTTTGCGCTCGTGTATTAATTAAACGCACTAGGCGCGTGCAATAATATTTGCAACTGGACCCAGTGCAAAGATTGACAAATTGATACGCGAGTACGCGTACCTTAAAAATATTCACGAAGAACATTGTAACAGCTCTCGTTGGTGCGAGCGACGCATCGAAGAGTGACTAAGTGTTTCTGTCTTATCTAGCCGTGCATATCATTACGTGCAGCACATGTATATATTCGTGTTACATATATAAATGTAACATGTGTGTGTGTGTGCGTCTGCGCGCATAATAATATAAAACACATACGCAGCGGCAGCGTCACTTATATTCATAAAGGCGAATGCCGGAAATCGGCGCATACACACGTATAAGCGGCTTTCTGCCGGCGATTTTTTGTCACTTCCGAAAATAATGGCTTTCACTTTCGCTGTAACGATATGCATATGTGTGTGTGTGTGTGTGTGGTGCAGCACTTGCTGTACCTGGACAACCTACTCTATATATCGCATTATGCGCGATATCATCGAAGTCGATGATGTAGAAGGAAAAATGATAACTGTCCGTCCTCCGAGTTATACACACAACACAACGCCCTCGACCTCTTTTTCTTCTTCTTTTAGCAGCAGTTTGTGTATAAGAAGCTCTTGTATACTTTTCACACCCTCGCATTCTCTCGACGATGCTATATAGGAGCTGAGAAGCTTGTGTCCGCGCGCGTGAAAGACGATCGTGATTTTAATTGTCTCTAATGACGGTCGAGAGGGTGACTCTCTGCACGATCGAAGCTCGAGCTGCGCTGCGAACCTTTACTTATCTCGACGGAGGTATTATATACCCTATAACGATGGGGAGATTTTTTTTAAACTTCGTCCTCGTCGTCGTCTTGGTTACGTAATGCAAAAACTATGACCCACATAGATACCCAACATAATTACATATTTATCTTCCTCGAGGGCAGGAGAGAAATAAAACACCATCGGCCACGATATAATCGCATTATAATTCTTTAAATCCTTCGATATAGGCAGGCAGCTAGCTAAAACTGCCTATTATGTTTCTTGACCCTGGCTCGACTGGTACTGTTTTTTTTATTCCTTCTCTCTCGGCTTCGAATGTGTATCATCTCGCGTAATCGCGCGCGCCATACTCTAAAGGAGCGAGATTGGCAGCAGCAGCAGCAACATGTATTGCATCACAGTACAGCACAGCACAGCAGCACAGTGTGCAGTGTGCAAAATTCGTCGAGAGCGCGATGAAACTCGAATTAAGTAAAACTCGCAATTCCAGATACAGAGCAGCAGCAGCAGTAGCCTGTACAGAGAGGATTGAGGTAATATATAAGTAACGAGTATAGCATACAGCGCGCACGCACCTCGAGCTGCACCGATCGCGACAGGCTATCTATTTAGAAAAGAATTTAGGTCTTTTAAGGCCATTCGGTGACCCAACTTTGTGTGTGCAGCAATTTTTTTTCTCTCTCTCTCTGTGCGCAGTTTTTTGTGTGCAGCGCCAAACATGGAGCTCGAGCGATCGTTCGATACACTATGCGCGCGCGGTAACAACGACGAGCAGCAGCGAGTCAGGGAGAGAGAGAGAGAGAAACAGCTTCTTGCCTGGGCTACTATGCGCGCAGCTACTAGCTAATCCCAGCCAGCCGCGCGCGCTCGACTTTTATGACGCGTAATTGCCCGAAAAATTCAGTCGCCGATGACAATACTTGCAGCAGCAGCAGCAGCAGCCACTGCCGTGAGATGAATTGCCAATGAAGCAATTGGGGGGCTTACGTCAAGCGACTACTGCTGAGTCGGACGATTTTCTATTTTTCCGCCGCGCACACACACACACACACAGGTGTATTATAAGCCTTAAATACGATTGGGCAATCTTATATGAGCCGCTCGTGCGACCGATTATCGATAATTTTTCGCCCCACAGCTCTAGCTCTCTGCGCCGTTCTGTGTGCATAGTTTTGTAAATGCTCGCGCCCGGGCAATTATTATATTATTTTAACCGATGGTGGAATTTGACGAAAGAATTCAGGCGATATAACGGCGCGCGCGAGGCAGAAAAAAAGAAACGCGAAGCGAGAGAGAGAGAGAGAAAAGAAACATCGCTACTGCAGTTAATAAACTTTCCCACGCGATTTTCAAATCAAGATTCGCACTTTTAAGTTTCGGGCTAAAGCTTATCTCGATAAAATCACGGCGACTGTGCGACGAGCAGCGACTAGCGACGACGCCTACAGCTGTAAACTTCAGCACTTAGCATAATCTCTTTTCTTCTGCCTTGCGCCCCGGCTTCTTTTCTTTACAATATAACGAGTTTACAATCCCTCTTCGGACTCTCGCGCCTGGGCAAAAACTGTTGAATAGAAAACAAGAACAATAACAACAACGACGACCGGCCAACAATGGCACTTGATCAGCATCTCGCTTGCCTTGTACACTAAAACTAAAGCCTATAACGACGAAAAAAATCAGTGTCAGTAATAAGAAAATGAAACGCGCGAATTCCCGTAAGTGATAAAACGTCGGAGCGACGATCGTCGTAATGCACGTATATTATACCTTAATTACGGAAGAGACCGCGGCGTTGCGTGCCGATGCGTAAGAAATGAAAAACTTTGCGTCAGATTTTCGTCAAAACTCGCGCGTCGATCTTTCAAAAAAAAAAAAAATCGATGCAGCAGAAAAAAAGGATAAGCGAAGGCTATTAAGAGCTGCAAGCGAAGGAGGGGTTAGTATACAGTATAGATCATGGGTTTTATACGTATAATACGCGGGACGAAGAGGGAGGCACGAGGCGATCGTGTGCTTTAAACACATAGTTCGCTCTCGCTCGGTCTAACGCTCGTTCGGATCTGTCTGGCTCTTTCTAACCGTCGTACAACAGCCGGGCGTTCGCGGCGGCGGCGGGAGTCTTTGGACTTTTCGAAAGGATGGCGAGATCGTGGTAGAAGCCCCCGACCGGCCGTCGATCCGTCCCCGTCGACGACGTAGACTTAGGAGGTATATAAGGCCCGGCCGACCCGGCCCAACTCAGTCATTCACCGGACTACACACAGCCCACCATACACAAACCAAACATGAAGGCCTTTGTGAGTATCTCTCTGGCTTCTTCTACTTCTACTTCTTCTACCTACTTCTTCTACTACTACTTCTTCTATTACTTTTATCTAGTTCTACTTCGTTTCTACTTGTTCGTCAGTGCGCGAAATATATATCTGTACGGTATACTGTGCGAAAAAGAAAAACCGAGAGAGAAAAAAAAAGTTTTTTAACGAGCGAGTAACGTGTTGCACGTGATCAAGTATAAAGAACAGAAAAAGAAAAAAGAAATATAAATAAAATAAACAGTGTATAGTTGCGCATTTTTCATTCGCGGATTGATATATTGACGAGAGAAAATCCTGTACCCGATGAGAGTGAGAATTACACACACGCGGGCATCTGTACATTTTTATATACTTTGATATAATAAATGTTCGTGTGCCATCGGTATAAAGCTGCTGCCACTGCGGCGCATTGCATAACGACGCGGGGCAGCCGGGAGATAGCGAGAGTTTTTTTTTCTGCGATAATGTCTATTACTCGCGCGCGCTAGAAAACGTATAGACTATTATATGTATTAAATGGCGCTTTCGCCTTTGCATGTTACTTACTTTCTTCTGGATGTGTGTTAACTTAATTTGGATCTTTTAACATGTATGCATTTCCTTCTCGTGTTAATTATTTTTACATTATTCCCCGAGGAGTAAAGTTCGATAATCTTACAAAATTAGACGCATGGAACGGATACAAATCAATATTAATCAAAATTTTACCTCTGAATATTAAAATCGTTTATTTTCAATAATTCAGAAAGGATCTAATTTTCAAATTTCAATATTAAAACTCACTTATTTAAAGTAACTCCGAAATAACTTACTTTCAAATTTTATTTTAGCAAACGATACTTTAAACTCTCATTTCACTGTAAAATTACTATAAAAAGAAATTGAGTCTAAATTTCAAAAATTAGAAAATCGTAACAAAATTGGTTAAACGTTCTGAACTAGTATCATTTCTCTCTCCAACAATTAAACATAATTCATAGAATTTTGCGAGTCGCAGCAATAATTACTTAAAAAAAAAAAAATCGGGTAGTGCGGAAGTGTTTTGCGTAATAAAGAAGGGTATAACGAGAGATAAAAAGAAAAATAATAATTCCGTTATGTGTAACACACGCACACGTGAAAGTCCGCGAGTCCGCAAAATTATGAGTGAACGAGAATGCTACAGCTCGCATAATTTTCGTTCGCGGGCTTATATTGCATACATATAATATTAGTTTCCGCGCTGCAGTTTCCGCGAGCAGCAGTAAGTAAGTAGTATACGCAGAAATTGATTTCTAATCCGCCGCGCACCGCACGAGACTGGATGACGGCGGCGGCGGCGGCGGCGTCGGAGGCGCGCCGGACTTTCTCTCTATCTCTCGCGTGCACACGGCGCAGTGCAGATCTCGATCGATCTCGCTCATATTTCGCAATATCTGATGAACGATTTTTTTTATTTCGCTGTTGTACTTGTGTTTCGAAAAAAGGGGATTAATTATGAATCCAGCCGCGCGCGCGCGCGCTTCTCTTTCGGGTAAAGGCAAGTACCGGCGGGGCCCTAAAAAGGATAGAACGACTACTCGCGATATGTAGGCGAAAAATCCTCTCCTCTCGGCTCGCAATCACTCCAATTACGAAACGTTACGCACGCGTTGTGCGCGAGAATGTCGCTTTTATATACGGCTCTCGGGGTTTAGTTGCCCGTATAGAGAGAGAGCCCCGCCGTTTTATGACATAACGATCCTTTTTCACGTCTATTTATGTACGAGCTCCGAGAGATATACTAGACTCATTGTGTGCTGTGTATGCCTGCGTGTGCACCGCTGAAAGTGAAAGCACTGCTGCACCGCCGCTGCTGCTGCTAAACTCTCTAACGGCACTCGATATTTATAATACGCGCGCGCGCTATAATACAACATCGCTTTGACTCTCGTTTTCAGCTGCAGCGCCTCAAGCAGATATAATAATGCCTCTCTCTCTCTCTTTTATTTCTGCCATCACAGATTGCGTTCGCTTGCCTCGCCATCGCGACGGCCAATGCTGGAATCGCCCATGGTGGCTACGGCGGCTATCACGGACACCACGGACACGGTGGCGCCGGCCTGAGCGGAGGTCTCGCCGCCGGAGCGGGCACGGCCCACGCCCTGCAGCAGGGCGCCTCGAGCCTGGGCTCGGGTGGTCTCGGCGCCAACTACGCCGCCGGCGCAGCTTCGGCCGCGGGACACGCCGGCGTGCAGCAGATCGTCTCGGGTGGCGTGTTGGGCGGTAGGGCCGACATCGGACCCGCCGAGGGACCCAAGGCCAACGTCGGACCCCAGAGCGGCCCGAGCGACCTCGTGGGACCCCAGGAGGGCGCCAAGTCCATCGGTGGACCCCGTACCGGCCCAGCTAGTTTGGTAGGACCCGCCGCCGGACCCTCGACGCTCGTCGGACCCAGCCAGGGTACCGCCACCCTCGTAGGACCCAGCCAGGCCACCGCCAACCTCGTCGGACCTAGCTACGGTGGTGTCGCTTTCTACGCCGGTTCCGGTGGAATCAACGGTGACGACGGTAGCTCTGGCTCCGCCGCCGCTGCCGCCCCAGGTGGTCTCGGACACGGTAAGTTCGACCCGTCCTCTTCTTGGACTTTGACGGAGGATTGATGCCATTTTTTCTCGCTCCTTGTGTAGGATACGGTGCCGGTGCCATCGCCGTGATAGGAGGTGGCCCAGGAATCCACGGTGGAATCGGCGGCCATGACGCCGGCGTCGCCGTGATCAACGGACCCAGCGGCGCCATCCACGCCGGTCTCGGCTCCCACGGAGCCATCATCCCCGGCCCGATCCACGGCAAGTGGTAGACGCGCCGCTGCTCCTTGATCACCCCCAACGGACGCGCGACAACCTACCAATTGCGAGAGATCTCTACTCGGCTCGGCGACGGCGGCAACAACGACCCCCAACCACAAGCATAACGCTCTTATTATATACATTATTACTGGTCAAGAAACCGATTTTCTAGCGCGTTCTTATTCTAATATGCTCTAGCTCATGCTCCTACATTGTCATCTTTCTCTCGTCTCTGTGGTTTTTCTCTCTGTATCTCTGTCTATCTTTCTCTCTCTCTCTCTCTCTTTCTTTCTTTCTCGATCTCTCTCGCTCTACTTCTGTATCTCTATTTTTTCTTCTCTTTGCTCTCTATCTCTTATTCTTATTTTCTACTCTGAAGCTCCTATCGATCGAGATCAATTGAATTAAAAAGGAGAGACTTTGTATCGCATTCGTACGTGAGATTACGACAGAGACGCGCGCCTGCAGACACTGTTGCTCCGCACAGTGTCTTTCTTTTACGTTTTTTTCGTTCTTACCCCCCCTCCCAACACACCCCCGTGTTCTTAGTCAATTCGCGAGAAATTAGTCTACTTGTAACTGTTTTTTTTTTGTTTCTTCACGAATAAATAACGCACACTCTGGTCTTTTAAAAAGCGAGTGTTGAAGTGTCGGAGGAGGAGAGATCGGAGGAGGCACGAGCCCCGCAAGATGATACATTAAATATCGTTAAATAAGCTAGACGAGTGAGTCACTTTTATTTTTCGTTGATAATTATACGAAATCCACCTATTTTCTTCTCTCTTTTGTTTGATGATTAGCGGACTACCACAATTTACCTTTTTTTATACGAAGGGTCTTCTTGCTGCTCGAGTTTTATCGAGCGGCAGCCAGTCCACCCGTCTCTATTCTCGTGATTAATCTCAGAGCCAAAGCTCGACTTTCGCACACAAGTAATGAATTTTTTGTCTCTAGTACCATTGTTGATGATTTACTTTTTTTTTCCTTAGTTGCACACAAGCACACCGAATGTTGTAAACAACCACCACACTTACAAACATACACACACGTACTGTGGACATAACTCACGACATTGAAAATACTCAGAAAGGCAATGTATGTTACACACATCGAATATATGTGCCACGCACACGCACAACCACTGTGAACCTTCTTTTTTTCTCTATACATCCGTTCTGATTTTAAATTTTACCTGTCTCTCTTTGTACTTCGTGTCTGCCCACTTTTTTTTATACATTTACAAAATGTTCTGTATGCAGGTAAACTTACTATAATGCCAATACATGTGTATACTCGTTTTTATATACGTATGAAGATATATGTGTTCTGATGCATATATATGAAAGTGTTATATATTTACACGTATGTATATTTAAATATATACATATAACTTAGTGAAGAGAATCGGTTGAAGATTTTTTTTTTATATGACTGCGGTGTGAGCCGTTGATGCCGTGAGTGAAATGAAAAAAAAAGATATATAAATGTACATAGATGCCGCCGCCGGCCCACCCACCCCCCACAAGTCCCCAAAATACGTCCTTGTCATCTTCCCCCCGCTGACCGCCCCCTTACTCTGTCAATTGCGATCACTGATTAGCACTGCCCCTACAACAACACCGACAAGATCAACTATAAATAGATGCCACGTATATTTATAGCGTTTATACATTTATACAGTACTTTATATAAAAAATAAAGCATCAGTATTTAAAACATTAACTCGACTTTATGGTTTTATCATTTTTATTCCTTTACCAAATACAATCTATGCAACTTCGAAAACAATAATTCAATTACACGATTTAAAAAGAAACACTTAAAGTCTATGTTACACCAAAAAATCATGATTTTGATTTATTATCTTCTTAGCTTTCCGATGTGCGATTCAATTTTTCAAAAAGAAATGCATCGACGAGAGAGTTTTTCTCAGTTATTACAAGCATGATTGATGCCTTTATGAACCACATCTATGAGGTATTTGATGTAGTCTTATTGGTGAATCTTTTTCCACGTGCATCGCATGCATTTGTTGTGCCATTTTGCAATATCACACGTGTAATCGATAACCTTTATGCTCTGTATCGGTGTGGGCTTTGACATCACGTCTGTGAGCAAATTGCTTGCCACATATATCACATGCATGTGCCATGTTATTATGAACCGAAGTGATGTGTAATTTGAGGTAACTTTTATATTTGAATGTTTTCGTGTATAAATTGCATGTATGTGTGACACCATTATGAATCGAATCGATGTGTTTTTTGAGATTACTCTTGTTTGAGAATTTCTGTTCTCAAATATCACATGCCTGTGTGACACCATTATGTGCTACATCGATGTGATATTTGAGAACAGATTTATGTGAAAATGATTCTCCGCATGTATCACACGCATACGTGACACCATTGTGCACTGCTTTGATATGTCTTATGAGATACCCTTTATAAGTAAAAGACTTTCCACAAATATCACATGCATGTCTGACATCTTTATGCACCGAATCAATATGGATTTTAAGATACGGCTTCGATGAGAATTTCTTTCCACACGTTTCACAAGCATATGTGAGATCATTATGGACCAATTCCATGTGGAATTTGAGAATATGCTTACGTGTGAATGTCTTTCCGCATATATATCGCATGCATGTTTAACACCAATATGCACCGAATCAATGTGGATTTTGAGATTACTCTTCTGGGTGAATGTCTTTTGGCAAGAAAATTTCATGAAAAAATACTTTATAAACGAGTTACACATAACTATCAATACTCACTGAATTTTCTGGTGTAAATGGTAAGAGTTGGAAGTTTTTTAGATCTGATTTCTCGTCGCTAAGCAGCACATTATCAGATTCCTCTTTGACTCTGAAATAACCTCAATTGGATCAAGTATTTTGTTATAATTTTTTACATTCAATAAAAATTACCTGACAGTGCTATCAAGTATACCACAGGGTTCCATCGTTCTTCCTCGAAATTTCAAACCTCTCTACGATGATTTTTATACTTCAAGCTAACTATACTTATACACTGAGAAACCGGCGAAGAGCACAGAGTTGTACTTGTTCTGTTGTTTACGTCTTTCGGGACATTCCTGACCTCTCAGTGCGTTTGCCCGGCACTGTGTTTTGACACGCAATATTAGCGCTACGCTACACGGATAAGAACTGTGTGTGGTACTGATCGCGCATAAACAGGTGCTCTTTGCATGGACGCATGAACTTTTCACAATATAGCGTGCACAGCCCATCGATCTTCGCTATAGTATTTTCGTGATCTAATTTGTTGTATAAATGTATTTTACTCCGCGTTCTATGCTTATCAATAATAACTGATGAAATTTGAAATCCTACTAAAATATACTTATTTTATTATATTCTATAAATCGAATAATATTCTTGTCGAAAATTTGATTATTTTTTCGAGTTTGGAAATTTAAAATAACACATATTTTCCCACTCTAAACTAAAATACGCAATTTTGCCGCTAATTTTAGGTTTTCGAAAAATAAGTATTATTATCAACTAGTGCGTATATGGTTTTTTAATAAAACCATAACAGTACCCGTTCAAAAATATACTATTAATATTTTCTGCTTGTCCCTCAAATAACTTCAAATCTTACACGCCAAAAACCAATCAAAAGCTCGAAGATATCTGTAAAAAAATACCCATCAATTATTTACAAGAGGATAATATTTAAAAATTACTTTACACAATTTCGAAGTTATCAGACTGAGTTAGAATCTTATTCGCTCAAACAACCCGTACTACGCTTTGTTTAAATTTTCTCGCTGTTGCAGAATTAAATTCTACCAATGTACTGACATATGTTTCCTGCCCTCGCACTGAAATAATTAAATATAGAGGAGACGAGGAATGAATATTACAATTGTTTATTACAATATGAATGGGTAAGATCATTTTTGTAGGACAATCATAGCCTTAAAAATATAGAATTTTTTTTCAATTCGTTACATCAAAATTCATAACTTCAATTTTTTTAGATTATTTCAAATAAAATGTCGAATTCTAGAGCCGAAAAGGGGATTTTCGACTCTACCTTTTTAGCGGCAGGCTCGAAAATTCTGAAAAAATTCAAGGAGGTACCTTTTGGGAACAGAACTGAAAAAAATATTCCTATCCAGGATTTCGAACCGTTTGGCCAGAAATAAAAGTATTTAAAATTTCATTAAATTTTTAAGAGGCCGTGAAGATCCAAATAAAAAACGAAAAAAAATCGAAGTTGTTGGCACTGTTGAAATGTACATTTATGAATTTTTTTGGATTAATTGAGTCAAAATTATACTCGTAATCGAGAAGAATAGAAATCAAATGTCTATATGGATTGTGAAAGCGCCGTATCGTTTTTAACACTGTAACCGCAGCTTTTTGAAAGAATTTTTTTTAAGTACTTCGTTTTTTAAGGCCAAATAAATTTCTCTAAGAAATCGTTGCCTATTTGTAATTTTAAACTGATTTAAATATTTTAATGACAATATATAAGTAGATAAATCGGTACCTAAAATGTAAACAATGTGATCATTAACGATTTTGACATAGACTCTCGATACACTGATCATATTTATATAAAAACAAACTAGTTCGAATATTGTCTTTTCCAATTAAACAAGTAATAATATCAATAGATAAAAATGAGAAAAAACCCGAAGAAGTCGTCTCGAAAGATAATTTAAGTGAACACGACATTGTTGTTTCAGACGACAAAAAGTACGTTTCTGATATTTTTCAGGAGGCACTTACAATGGAATCGAGCACGATGATAGCACACCAAGACAAAATTCACAATGATCAGAAAAATTTCGCATGCGACAAGTGCGAAGAGAAATTTGAGTTCCGAAGTCATTTGAGTAGACACCAAATATCAGAACACAAAGGCCGCAAAGATTTTGCATGCGACAGGTGCGAAAAGACATTTGTAAAAAAAATGTAGTTTGCTTACGCACCAAAAATTCGCACACAAACATCTTGCAAATTTCATGTGCAACAAGTGCGAGAGGAAATTTGAGAATAAATCAATTTTACTCAAGCACAAAAAAATATTCCACGAAGTTTTCAAAGATTACTTATGTGAAAGGTGCGCCAAGAGATTTGGAAACAACCACAGTTTGGTCATGCACGTAAAAACAGTCCACGAAGGTCGGAAAGATTTTGCATGTGATTATTGCGAGAAGAAATTTAGAAGTAAATCAGATCTGTCGAGGCATCAAAGGACAGTACACGAAGGTCGCAAAGATTACGTAAGCAACAAATGCGAGAAGGAATTTAATAAAAAACAATCACTGCTTTTTCACCAGAAGATAGTACACAAAAGTTGCAAAGACTACACATGCCTCTATTGCGAGAGGAAATTTGAACAAAAATCAGATTTGTTGAAGCACCAAAGGATTGTCCACGAGGGTTGGAAAGATTTCGCATGTGACAAATGCGACAAGACATTTGGTTTAAAAGGGGCTTTGCTTGTACACTAAAAGACAGTCCACGAAGGTCGCAGAGATTTTAAATGTGACAATTGCGAGAAGAAATTTGGACAAAAACAGCAATTGCTTCGACATCAAAGAGAAATACACGAAGGTGTCAAAGATTTCGCCTGTCACAAATGCGAGAAAAAATTTGGACAAAAATCTCATTTACTCAAGCACATGATAACAAACCATGAGGGTCGAAAAGATTTTGCATGTGATTATTGCGAGAAGAAATTTGGACAAAAATCTCATTTACTCAAGCTCATGATAACAATCCATGAGGGTCGAAAAGATTTTGCATGTGATTATTGCGAGAAGAAATTTGGAAAAAAATCAGATTTGTTGCTGCACCAAAGAACAATACACGAAGGTTGCAAAGACTACACGTGCGATAATTGCGAGAAGAAATTCGGACAAAAATCACATTTGTTAAAGCACCAAAGAACAGTACACGAAGGTCGCAAAGATTTCACATGTGACAAGTGCGAGAAAAATCGACTATGCGCGTACACCATAAGACAGTTCATGAGGGTCGCAAAGACTTTGCTTGCAACAAATGCACGAAGAAATTTGGACAAAAATCGCAGTTGCTAACCCATATAGCCCATGGACATAAACAATCTTTGCTCTACCACCAAAAAGTAATCCATGAAGGTCGCAAGGATTTAGCTTGAGACAAATGCGAGAAGAAATAATGATGATGGACAATTGTAAATATGTATAGATACTTGTACAGATGTTTTTCTAAAATTGCAATAAAAATCGTGTGGAAAAGATTGTGTGTACTTGAAACTCGGACGTTAATAACACGTCATAACACGTGACTCTGAATTCATCAAACATTCGTTAATGTGAAAGATTTTGATAAATTTGCTAATAGACTGATAATTTCTATCAAGGGAGACATGATCGGTAATAACAATAGGTTCTTACTAAAAACTAACCCAGAAGCCACTGATATAACTTGTAGGTGGGGGTAAATTTTATATTTGAATATAACTAATTTTGTTGTTTTTTCAATGTAATTTCAAAGGTAAATCATTAATGGAATTTTATATTAAACTCTTTAAGTTTGATCTTCAAACAACCTTGAAGGTTGAACATTTTCAATTGCGAAATTGTATAATTGGCGGGGTAATGAATACATAATTTAGAAATTGTTTTCTTCAGATACTATGGGCTAAATAAATAAATGGCTATATCAATAAAAAATTGTATTTAAAATATATTTATTAGATTGATATAAAAAATGTACAAAAATAAATAACATAATATTAAAAATTAAAAAATAATAATATGCCATTCTCGGCCTCGACTCTTTCTCACTAAGCAAACACACCCTTAATATTCTACATGAACATGTTCGATGATAATTTTACACACAGCACTCGATCGACAGCCGCCACGCGCGCACGAGATTAAAAATAACCATATCTGGAAGGTTTGAAAATCCTCAAGAGCCTGTCATTTTCAATCTGCTCGTCGGTGACGTTCATGTTCGCCAAGCAAATCCTCCACAGATCCTTGTTCATCAATGCAGGGCTCGTGGCGATCTTTTCGCAACAGGGAAGCGGCAGCCTCGTTAGCTCGTGGACAGCCTGCATGGCCCAGCGCTCGAACACTTCCCTCGAGAGCATCTCGCACAGGTGCAGCGCACAAGACTCGTCCATAGTGCCGTAGGCGATGTTGCCGCGTTCGCGCGCGTAGTTCACCGCGAAATTGTAATAATCCCTGAGCTCGAGTCGTCTCGAGGCCTCTCGGATCGGCAAGCGAATGAATTTGTCGAGCGTCAGGCCCGGCACGATCGGCAAGTGTCTCGGGCCCCGCGGCTCGGGCTCGTCGTCGGGCAACGTATTCTTGTACGACCACTCTTCCGACGTCTCGTACAACTCGCGATTGGCGAACAGCTTGAAGATGGTCATCGTGCTTGTAGACCCCAGTGTGAATCCTTTGTCCTCGAGCAGCTCGACAGCCATCAGAATGCCGGCGGCCAGTTTCACCTTCAGGACCCACTCGTAGCGCACGTCTCGGAACGCCTTGTCGAAGTCGTCGTAATCCGGGAAAACGAAGTCGTTCTCCGCGACGCTGGCGCCTCGATCCAGCAGGAACCTCACCATGTCCAGGTCGACGTTGACCACGGCCCACATGAGCGGCGTCCGATTCTCACTGTCCCTGGCGTCGATCTCCACCCGCCGATTCATCTCCGCGACGATTTGGAAGATCAGCTCGCCCATTCCCTGCCAGTAGGAGGTCCTGATGCACATGCTGTGCAGCGGGGTCAATCCCTCGGTGTTGGGCCGATTCGGGTCGGCGCCCCGCCTCAGCAGCAGCTCGGGCAACGAGTTCGCCTCGCCGTGGAAGCAGCGCAGCACCAGGTGGAGCGGCGTGTCGCCCTGGTTGTTCTGGCGATCGACCTCGACCCGCTGCTCGAGCTCGTCGTTGATCTCGAAGAACCGGCTCGCCAGGCCCTCGTCGCGCATCCTCTGGGCGATGTGATGCAGCGCGCTGTTGCCCTCGGCGTCGACCGCGTTCGCCTCGGCGCCGTTCCGCAGCAGAATGTCGATCAGTGCCTTGATGTTGTCGTCGGTCGTGGCATAGATCCTCATCGCTTCACCCGGTTCCGCGTCTGCAGCTTCGGCGAAAATCGTGAAGTAGTCGCCTATGTCGTCTCTTGCGGAGACGATGTGCAGCGGGGTCTTTTCTTCCTGGTTGCGCGCGTTCGCGTCGGCGCCCCGATCAAGCAGGAGCCGGAACAGTTCCTCGACGCCGCTGCACGCGGACTTCGCCGCCAGGTGCAGCGGTGTGTTGTTCAAACTGTCTCGTGGGTCGACCTCCAACGGCCGACCCAATTCGTCGCAAAAGTCGAACAGAAGCTTGGCCACGGTATCGGCATCTGCTTTTCTCCTGCATGCAAAGTGCAGGGCATTCCAGCCCTCGGCGTTGACCAGAGTGGGATCGGCACCCCGCCTCAGCAGCGCATCGATCACGTGTGGTTTACAGCTACCGGTTATAGCCGAGTGCAGCGGTGTATTGTCTTGGTTGTTTGGGATATCGACCAGCACCTGCTCCTCTCTTTCTTCGCAAATGCGGAAAAACTCATCCACCAAATCGTCGTCCTCGCCTCTCTGGCAGATGTAATGCAGAGGAGTCAGTCCCTTGGCATCTTGCAGATACGGGCGGGCGCCCTTTTTCAGCAGCAGCTTGGCCACCTCCTGGTTATTTTTCTTCAGAGCCCAGTACAGCGGTGTGAAGCCCTGATTGTCCAGAGCGTCGACTTCTAACGCTCGCCGCGTATTCTCGATGCACAGATTCAGGAACGTCTCTGCCAAGTCGACCTTGTCGCCCGCCTTCATGCAGATGACGTGCAACGCGGTGTGACCCTTCGCCGAGGGTACGTTCGGATCGGCGCCGTGTTCCAAGAGCATCGCAATGATCTTCGATTGATAATCGAACGGATAATCGTCCTGACAAATCATGTGCATGACAGTCAAGCCCCTTTTATCGGTGACATTTGGATCGGCCCTCTTTTCCATCAGATACTTGGTCCTCTTTGTCTTGCTGTTGCGCACAGACCAATGGAGGAGCGTGCTACCCTCTTTGGTTTGACGATCGAGCACGCCCGCTCTGTACTGGTCACGAGTGCACGTCAATATCATGTGAACCAGGTAGAAATCGATCTGCTGTTTTTGAAAAATAAGGTGCATAACACTCCATTTTTGCTTGTTCTTAATATTCGGATCCGCGCCATTCAACAACAGCAGTCGCATCATTTTCTGGTGTCTCATTTTCAGAGCCAGGTGCAGAGGTGTATTGCCGTCCAGATCCTGGCCATTGACCTCCACCGTACGCCCGAGGTTGCTGCTGAATCGGAAAAACTTTTCCAAAAAGATGTGACCGTCGCGGCGTTTGCAAATGATATGCACGGGCGTCTCTTTGTAATAATCAGCCATATTTTGATCGTGGCAATGTCTCAGCAGCAATTTGACAAGCTCCTCTCGTGGCTTGCACTGCAGAGCCCAGTTTAACGGTGTTCGGCCAATACAATCTTGTGCATCCACATTAAGTATCTGATAATCATGGTAGATGCTGTTAAATAATACCTCTACCACTGCGTGAGAAGCGTCGCCTCCTGCCATGCAAATCGCGTGAAGCGGAGTTCTTCCTTGCGAGTCCGGCTCGTTCGGATCGGCACCTGCCTTCATCAACAATACGATCACGTCCTTGTGCTCGTACTTCACGGCCAGATGTAGAGGAGTCTCGCCGGTGTCTGTCCACTTGCAATTGGGATCCTGGTTGCACATGAGAAAATTTTCAACGGCGTCGACGTGTCCGGACATGCAAGCCACATGGAAGTGAGTCAGACCGGTCTCATCCGCGAAATTCACGTTGACTAGGTTATAGACTTTAAAAAGTCGATAAAGTACGGTAACCCCGCTCGACATGTAGAGTCTGGCCGCGTGATGAACCGGTGTGGTGTAGGACTCGATCAGATAACCAGCTTCATCGAGCTCTGGATTATCCCTGTACCTGGCACGAATTAGGAAGTCGAGGAAATGATCTCTGTTTCCATAACCCAACTTAGTCCAGAATTCCACGGTATCTTTAAGAAGGCAATCGATTTCTCCTTTTGTAAAAATGCCCAGCAGGTCGGGAATTTCACTCCTCGCACAATCACTGATTAAATGACCAATGTCAACCAGAAATTGGATACGCTCTTCTTGAATTGTCCAGTTGACATTTTCATGCAAAGTCCACAAACTTTCCACCTTATTTTGGTTAAGATGGCCCACGTGTTCCATTTTGCACTTTAACGCACAACTCACTGTCGCTAATTGTAATTTAAAATATTTACAAAAAAAACTTTCGCTATTATCACTTGCTACGGTCGATGCGATCTTCGTAGTCTTCGCGCCACGGCGTCGTAGCTCAGACTGACTATACGAATTCACTGCGTGTAGCAGCCGGAGCTATAACAGAAGCGCGAGTGGCTCCCACTATGTGGTCGAGTTGGGAAAAATTTCACTGCACATGTGCAGTTGCACTGCGCGCGCCCGGCAATAAGTCCTTTACCCGGCTGAAACATGGAATTGTGTATGCTTACACACGTTCTTATTCCTGTTCCAGAAAAACATTATATAATGACGGTAAGCGCCGCATGAGACAAGCGCGCACTCGGTCGATATTCAAAAAAGTACTTGATATATGTATATTTTTTTTGATAATCGATGATTTGTTTGATCCTCCGCAATCTGTAAACATTTTTGTTTATATGCCTGTATTTTTATATGACCGATTGAACATTGCACCGTTGCAAATGTTGTTATTTTTAAGTTCATTGTCCAAAAGTTCAGTTTAAATGTAAGTAATTTATTGTATACTTGAAATAAAAATGTGTTAAATTTTAATATGTAAGCTTAATGATCAATGAAATATTAAAATTTATTTATTAAATAATGATCTACCAATATATTAATGTTATTGAAATTCAAAATATTATGCAAAAAAAAATTTAATTGATCCTTTAACAATTTTGTGAAGTAAGTTCCCTCGAAAAAATGGCTATCAACAGAATCTCTTGAAATTTTAATCACATATTATTTACAATGCTTTTCATATGTAGATATAAATAATCAATGTTCAATATTTTAACACTGGATTACTATGCTAGAGTGTCGAAAATACGTTGTTTTGCGTGATTATGAAAAACACGTGGCAATTGTCAAGTTTTCAAGTTGTTTTATTCGTTGAATAATTTTTGGACAAAAAAATGACAAGACTAACTTTTTATTTAGAATTTTCCAAGGAATCTCAAAATATTTTTCATTTAGCAATAAAATTTGTTATTAATATTATATTGTTATTGCAAAATAAATAAATTTTTTACAAAATTGAAAATATTTTTAAATTCGTTGGAAAATTCTAAACAAAAAGTTTCTCTTGAGATTTTTTCGTCCGATATATATTTAATGAATTAAATATAGTTGATAACTTGAAAATTACCACATGTTTTTCGATCTTAACCTATTTTTCAGTAAACATGAAAATATCCACAACTTTTTATCTAATTAACCGATTTTTATTTTCAAAAATTCAATCACTTTGTTTTTTTAACAAAAATGTCAAGAGAAACTTTTTGTTTAGAATTATCCAACGAATTTAAAAATATTTTCAATTTTGTAAAAAATTCATTTATTTTGAAATAACAATATAATATTAATAAAAAATTTTACTGCTAAATGAAAAATATTTTTAGATTCCTTGGAAAATTCTAAATAAAAAGTTAACGAATAAAAGAACTTGAAAACTTGACAATTGCCACGTGTTTTTCTATTTCAACCTTTCTCAGTAAATACACTTAAATGTACATAACTTTTTGCCTAATCGACCGACTTTAATTCTTTAAAACTCTTTCGTTATATTTTTTTAACACAAATAAAATAATAAAAAATTGTTTTAATCTATCTTCAATAGTTTACAAGATATGACCGTATAAATAATTTATTTATATATAATTTTTAATTGAAAAACTTTCAAAGATATGAACTTGACAATATCGATTCAGAGTATCAAAATTAATTAAAAAACATTAAGAAATAGAATAAGGTTCAATATTTTTATAAAAACTCAGCCAGTAGAATTTTATCAGTGAAAGCAACTTAATCGCCACGTGATTACGAGCATATAGTCCAGACGCTGGATGTTTTGTGTCTGACTGAGATCGGCACAGACGAACAATGGTTTCCGACGCTTTTTGGCCTGTTGAATACAAATATGAAACTCGTTTTTTTAGAAAACAAGTTGAAAAAAAATTATTAACAATTTCAGTGTTAATAATTTATAAAATGGTTTTAAAAAATCTAAAAAAATTCATAGGTGTTTTTTCACTAATTCTAGGAGTTTTTTGTTCTTTGCATGTTTTAGCTAAGGTCATTCATTATTGAGATAAAAAAATCGCAAAAGTGACTTTTCACGTTCTAAGTCATTTAATAATCATCACATTTAAAATCGTTGCGATTTTCATTTTTAACAGTCCCACGAATAATTGTTTAAATATATTTTTTTCCACTAGAGACGGAAACGGAACTAATTTTTTCTAAAAAGATCTCAAAAAAGGGTTATCAACATATTATTGTTTATAATTTTTAAAATTCCTTCATAAAATTCTAAATTTATCCGGTGCATCGAATACAATTACTACTTTTTAGAAGTTATGGAGTTTTTCAACGAATATCTCGCACACATTTAGCAAATACAGTTGATCCTATAGGATGATTTTGCTGTGTCCCGTGTCCATACGATGGTGTTAACCTCGTCGTAACAAAGCAGTCGTTTTTTCGTAGCCATATTAACTCCGATCTAATCCGCCTTTCTTGACCGAGGCTTCTGCTTCGCCTATCCGATAATTTTTCAGCTCCCATTTTAAAAGGTAGTACTGAATTGCTTGGATCTTTTTAGCTCCTTTTTTCTACATCACTCGTTTGCCTGTGCCTCCTGCATATTGTTGTATTCTGTAACAATGAGCCTCGGAAAGAAACGATAATCCGCACTGAGAGAAGTGTAAGTCTATACTAATGGAAAAAACAAATGATTGCTTGTATCCGTGCATGTAAACGCTATTAAATGTGATAATATTTGATCCATCATTTCTTTTAGTGTAGATTTAAATTTTATTAAACAACAAAAATTTAAACCATACTTTATTATTTTATTGGATGAATATTCAGATACACGATATGTGTGCGTAGCACGATCTATAATTATCTATTAGGTTGCAAAATCTCGATGCAGTCAGATGTATAAATATTAAAAAAAAAACTTGTTCTACGCGTTACGTTAACGGCGAACAAAAAGTCACTTTGAATGATCGATCACTGCCTCGGAATTCGATAATTAATCATGCGAATTTTTCTCCGATGCCTGAACAAAACAGATTGATCTATTACTTGTGTTATATTATATGAATTTTTAGTAGCAAAAAATTTTGCTCTGCATTTTAATTCACCTATCATTGCAGGACTTGACGATAAATCGTTAAAATGTGTTAACGTAGAAGTGATCTATTGCTTGATATCGGTAAGCTGAATATTAATTTTTAATGTTTAGGAAAGATATATTTCACTTTATAGATTTTTCACTGCGTTAGAAGATGAAAGTATTAATTTACTCACTTTTGAAATGATGTTTGATACCCAGCTTGACACGATCTTTAGTATTTTTACGATTTAAAAAAATAGTTGAAAACAAAGCGCCAATACGAATGAATTTACAAAACACTGTTAGCGTTAACTGCAGGAACTACCACTGCGAATGGCCGGTACGTTGAAAAAAGTTGTTTAATGTTTAAAACACTCGATTGGTAAATACAAGTTTGCCTTTGCAACATCAGTTGCAATCGATACACGCGTAAATTTTTTCCCCGCTAATAGCGTCAAATTTATCCACCGAGTATACCCGTGCGAACAGATGCGTGAAAGTTTACCGATTTCATTTGTAAAAATCGTCACCGTTAGATGGCGCGTTTGGCATCGTTTCGCCTCGCAAAATGTATCGGCTCGTACAGATCGTCGGCTATATACCGATCTAAAGCTGTACAGCACTGTGCACGAGGAGGAAACTACTCGCGGCCGTCGTCGCCGCCGCCTCGTATTCACTTTCGCTGCTGCTGCTGCTGCGGTGCCGAGTCTCGAGTTGCGCGAAACTTTGGACTACGGAATTTTTCATAATGAAGTTTTTAATAGAAATCCGAAGAATGCATTAAAACATTTGAGACTCACAGCAGCAGAGCAAGTAGTATATTTTTGTGCGAGGGAGAAAAACGCCGCGTAGAAGTTCACCGGAGAATACCTTCATGAATAAAAAATAGATTTTTAATAAAAAAATTTTTTTGTGAATGATTTATGTGGGAGAATTTCACACCGCGCGAGATTAGAAATGTTTCGTTGACTGCGCAGAAAAACTTTAATTGAATTTACTTCGATGAATAAACGATCTCGCATTGCATTGAAATAATTCTTAACCGTTTGAGCCGCATGAAGAAAAAAAACAAAATTACTCCATAATAGATTATTATTAATAATATCACGACTTACATATCATCTCGCTCGCGCCGAAACCTAGTATATATCTCGCGCGCTCATTGAGAGAACGAAAATGTCGAATTATTCAGGCGCGCGTAACGCAATCGACACACACACGGCTCTACTGTGTGCAGCTCATTAAAATTCATCGGCTATTTTGAATATATATGTGTGTGTGTATCGCTTATCGAGCTACTACTAATTATTCGCGTGCAAGACAAGTAATTACATCAAAATTAAAACAATTTCTAATCGAAAGCACGTTTATTTTGCGTAAGGCTATATAGCTCCTACCTATACTAGCCAGAACAACTGCCGCTGCGCCGTATAATCGGGTTGGTGCAGCGCGGTACACAACGCCCCATACAGGTATTTCCAGAAAAAACATTTGCATAAAATATGGTCGAGTCGATTTTGTCGCGACCACGAGTTTTTGAAAAATAAAAAAATTATCCACGTAATAGGCTGTCGATATCGGCCCGAAATAGAGTCGAGCGCTGATATGGTTTTGCACTTGTCGTACGCGCGATCATCTTTTTGGACGTCTAGCCGCGCGCAATTCCCGATGTGCTTTATGAGAGCAGCAGCAGCAGCAATCGACGTTATTTCTCCACCTCGCAACTTAAAAACTACCGTCTGCCTCGGAAGTTTCACTTTTTTACGAAACATCCGCGCGCGCAAGTTCAGTTTGTTCAATTTTTATCCAAGCGCGCGATCGCAATACGCGAAAAATGCCTTTATCACACTTTACGTAAGCGTTCCTTTTTCTTTTTCTTTTTTTTTTAAATATCCAAATTAAAATCACAGCGCGCGCATTGTTAGCATTGAAACCTCATATATAGAAATGCCGCGAATGCATGCGAGAAACTCGTAAAATATCCTCGAACTCGACTGGCTCGCACGCAAAAGTACAACAGAAAAGAGAGAGAAAAAAAACTATTCACATAATGATTGGCCGAATAACTGCGAAATTCGTGCACGCGCAGGCACGGACAGACCAAAGCTTTGGGAGTTTGCGCAAAAAAAAAAAAAAAGAACAGAAGGAGAAGTGTTACACGCGCGCGCGCATTAGAAACAATAACCGCGGCCCATTGTGCAAAATCGGAATACTTCTATTAATCGTTCATTAGATAATACACGCTCGCGCGCGCGCGTACACACGTAAATCCCTCTAAATGCTTTGGTATAATTATCCTGCGCGCGCGCGCGCGCAATTCAACTATATACGTCGCGGTTCCTTTTTTTTTCGTGCAATAAACGTCGAATTCGTGCGCACTCGCCGACACACAAAATTATGCTCGAATTTCTCGCAGTTCATAATAATTTTCTCTCTACGTCGATTTAAATAGTATTTAAATTTGTATCGCGTTGACTGCGGTGGAATTGCGTGCTAATTGGAGTCGTATAGACATTTTCAACGCTGACCTTCGATTAAAGTTCTATAAAATTATATGAAATATATTTCTAGCGTTGCAAAAAGTATATTTCTACTACGCGTGTTTGCGCTTTCGTTCGATACACACACACACACGCATAACGGGGAAAAATGTCAAAGCCGCGGCAAATCTCCGGGCTTTATCGAAGGAATATCGAGCGGTAATATTACAGCGTCAGGTAAACATCCAATTTGGCCCAGGCTTCGTTCGCTCCTCCTATGCTCTCTCTCGCTCTTGCCTCTAAGCCTCTCGGTATATCACGCGTTTAGAGAGGAGCCGAACGAACGAAAGAGGAGCAAAGAAAAAAAGAACGAGAGGAGCTACTTTTCTTGCGGGTGTCTATTGCAGTGCCGCAGAAGCAGACAATGACCGTAAATGTCAGACCTCGCTATTAGCCGCGCGATCACGTTCGAGAAGCTCCAGCAGCGAGCGAGGCCCTATTTTCTTTTCGAGTCTCGTCGTTTATTGTGTGGGGGATCTCTTTCTGCGCTGGGCTATATACGCGTTCGGACGTGTGTGTGTGTGCAGTGCACGCGACACGTGAAAAAGCGTAGAGTAGACGCGCGCACATTTTTTAAAAGGTTACAATATTTAGAAAAAGAGTACCAACAAGTCCGTGTCACATGTATTTTTATAAGTAAAGGCGACGAAAAAAAAATCAGATTTCTCTCGTGTGGCGAGAGGTAGATTTACGACTACACTCGTGATCCCAAATTGAATTTTGCAACACGAGCTGCCGATTATTCGACATTTTTTTTGTCCGAAAAATAACTCGCTCGCCTGGGCCATCTATATGCATATGCGCGGCGCGAGCACGACAATTGAATATTACATCACGATTTTATTAGTCGAAATTTCTTATTCATAGTTTGGATATTTTTTTCTGCTTTTTTTTTACGTAATTTTGTTTACTCTACTTTTTTTCCATACCAAACGGACTCTCCCTTGCACAAACGTGCTATACTGCAATATCGTCGTTCGTTCGGCGCGTTTGTGTGTATAATACATAAGAATTGCGTGGCGCTCGGCACCAGGAAATTTGCCTTTGCACTTGAATGATCCGGTTAAAGATGGAAAGTATTATGTCAAAGGAGAACCCAGCCTGTGTGTAGGTATATGTGTGTGTGTGTGTGTTATAGCATGCAAAGCCCAATAATTACTACCACTACCGAAGCCCGAAGAAAAGGATCCCGACAACGACTATATACAGCACACAACTTAGAGAGCGTCGACAAACCAACAAACGAAAATTAAAGTTTGTGTTGTTTCTGGCTCTATATAATAGCCTACATTGCGATGATACGCAACGAGTGTTTTACGCGCTGCGCTTTTTTTTTAAGCTGTATTATGCGTTCGCGCCCAAGTATACGTGTAATGTAATAATAATGTGTATGTGTGCGTGTGTGTATGGAAATCTCGTAAAGCACTGCGTCGAGCGACCGATTGAAACCAGCTCGCGCGCGAGAGAGAGAGAGAGAGTAGTTGAGCTATGTTATTGGAATGATAAATGCCATCGACATAATATACATTGTAAAAGGCGTGTCACACACACACACACACTTTTACACGGCGAGTTTTCTTTCTCGCTCGGTGGTGTGCCCCAGACACATTATAATATGGAGAATGATTATTAAATTGTATATATCCTTATCTGCTGGCTGGCCTGGCCTGCCTAGATATGGTTGGCAGGAGCAGGCAGTCAACTATTCGCGCCAAGCCATGGACAAAGAAAAACTTGCTCTCTTACGCATATATACATATAGATACATACTTTTATCAATATGTGCGCGGCGCGCAGGAAAGATTGTGCAGCAGCAGCGAGCAAAACTGGCTTCCACGCAGCAGCAGCGGCTATATCAGAGGGGGTGAGATTGCATATAGGAGGAAAATGCAATAGGCAAACACACGTCTCGAACCTTGTCCGAAGGCCGGTACTTGTGTGTATGTGTGTGTGTGTGTGTGAGCCCCCGCTGCAGCACATGTATGATGGGTGTGTCTGTCTCTCTCTCTAGTCTCTATGCTTCGCGGGCCGATATTGCGACCTTCTTGCACAATGGGTTACGCGGTTACGAGCCGAGCGCCGAGCTCGAAAAGAGAGAGAGATATATACTCGTTTGTTGCCACTACTTACACACATTATGTGTGTATATGCCTATGCACACCGTGCACCGCGACTAGAGTAAGAGAAGAGAGGAGAGAGAGAGAGAAAGAACTACGCGGCGTTAGAAAGAAAGAGAGACTATAGTGTGTAGTCTCTCTCCCCGCCTTTTATTCAAAAGGGATTAGCTTATAGCGGGGGCGCGGTTCTAACGCGTTTAAGCGTTCCGTCGTCGCGAGCGATCCGAGGCATATATAAGCACCATCGCTTACACCGCTTAGACACATTCAGCTGACTTCGACAAGCCGAGTAACAACAACACAACCACCAATCATCAACATGAAGGGTCTTGTGAGTATATCAGCACGCTCATACATATATAGCACTCTAACATTTTGTGTATAGCTCTCCTGCACCGCAATAGACTTAGATTTTCTCTGTACTTAGACTTCGTTCGCTCTGCGCGATTGAAAAATTCAAAGTTGTACTTTTTGTTGAAAATATCCTTTTGGGACTTTAACTCCGCGTGTGTGAAAACAGTGACTTTGTACGGTGTTAATTTTTTTCCATCTATACTTCAGTGCTTCGAGACAGTTGCAAGACTTAATCCTTTTTTTTTCAAAACCCTTTTTTCAAATTCCAAGTACCCAAGTACCATAAACCCAACGTATCGCTCATACAAGTCTCCACCCGAACTAACGTTGACTAACTCCTTTCTCGATCATATAATTACACCGTGCGCTGCACCATCGCGTCGATTCTCCGCGCGCACACACAAACGTGCAATTTTCATCGAAACGGATTGCTCATATAGTGCAGCACTTCAGGCTGCTGGTGTGAATTTCGCATCGGTTTCGCGCAGCAGCGTGCGTAATAATAATATCGGACTTGTACGCGCAGGGGGGCAATTGATGCTTGGGGAGATTTTGTAATTCTCCGCGTCTTGGGCAATTGCGCGCGTTTCGTGCATACCCACACTTTGCATAGAGCGCGAAAGGCATTGTAATACTACCACCCGACGCGACCTTCTTTTCATTGCACAAATTAGTTTAATGTCCACACGACTGTACTCGTTTGCTGTGTGCGCACAATTGCACTGGTTTACATTTTTCTCCGTTTTTAATGATTATTGCCTACGCGAGCGATACGATTGTGGCGCGTTTCTCAAGGGGGTTGTGTCGGCAAACGCATAAAAAAAAAAAAATAGTGTGTCGCAATCGCATGGCTAACTCGCATATTATTTTCCACCCGTGTCTCAACCCATGGTACAGTTGGTCTGCCTTGCCATCATCGCTGCCGCCAGCGCAGCCGAGATCCGCGAGAAGCGCGGAGTCTACGGACACGGCCATCTGGGTCTGGACCTCGGCCATGGTCACGGACACGGACACCTGATCCACGGACACGGTGCCGCCCTCGCCGGACCCCACACCGGCCCCAACACCCTCGTCGGACCCTCCAACGGCCCGAACCACCTCGCCGGACCCCACATCGGACCCTCGAGCCTGAGCGGTGCCGTTGATCACGGAGCGCATGTCAGCGGTGCCATCGCCGGACCCGCCATCATCTCCGCCTCCAAGGCTGGACCTGCCCATGTGGAACATCATGGTCATGACGATCATTACGGTGAGTCTTACTGTCCATTATCGTACATGAGCTTTTTGTGATCATTTACATGTGCAGCATTATTTACCAAAACAACAACAACAACCAAACCAAAGCTTTGATCATTTTGTGACTTTCACTACTTTTTATTTCTTTATTTTTGTTTTTTTATACTTCATATTATATTCATGCGCGAGCTTTCAAATCTTTTTTTCTCAATCAATGTGTCATTAAAAAAAAAAAAAATTGTGCATAAACAAAAGAAACATCTGCAAAATTTTACTTCTCTTTTTTTTTACTTCATTGGTTGAGGGTGTTTTAATTTTGTTTATTATTATTATGTACTTCGCACGTTCTCGTACATCTACTTCGAATCTGTACTTCTCTCTCTATTTCTTTCTCTCTTCTCTCTCTCTCTTTCTTTCTCTTTCTCTTTTCTCTCAGCTTTAATGGAAAACGTATGATGAATGCGAAACAAAACGATCTGTTTTTTTTTGTTACTTAGGCCACTACTAAGTTAAAAATGGCATGGATCTGCGGCATATGTAACACACACATTCACCCAATAAAGTAGATGCGTTCCAAATTTGGTAAGACGCAAATCTTGACCTGCACGTTTTTTATATAGTTTTTTATACCATAATGCGCACATTATTATTTTATTATTTTATTATTAATTAATTATTTTATACGATTAATTTAAAACAACAACAAAAATTAAAAGATTTATTAATATAAGATCTATGCGCTCTGAAGAAGTAACCTGACAAAAGAAAAAGTTTTAGTGTTCAGTAAAACGTTTTCCATGAAAAATTATATAGAATCAAACTCATTCATTTATATTTATTCACGTTATGCTTCGAAACATTTATTTTTTTTATGAGCTTTTCATGTTTTTCTCTTTCTCTTTCTCTTATTTTATTTACGTATATGTGCTTGATTAACAAACAAACTCTCATATGGGTCTCTTCTTCCAAGCGTTTTTGTAATATTTAAGATTCCTAGCCATGTAAGTCGTCAAATCGAAAAAAACAAATAAACTTATTTTTTTAATTTTTTCTTTGAAAGCGCGTCGGGTTCTTAGGATAAAAATAAAACTAATTGGAAAGTAGCTGCATCCAGAAAATGTGCAAATTATGATAAAGATCGTGGGTTCAGATTTGGTCAAATACCAATTGATAGAAAGAAAAAAAAAGAAAAATTGTCTGTTCTTTAATTA
Organism: Trichogramma dendrolimi; assembly: GCA_034770305.1. Classification (NCBI taxonomy): domain Eukaryota; kingdom Metazoa; phylum Arthropoda; class Insecta; order Hymenoptera; family Trichogrammatidae; genus Trichogramma; species Trichogramma dendrolimi. The sequence continues at coordinate 1,196,840 of JAPMIB010000013.1, forward strand.
TTACTGCTACATTGCGCCATTTTTTTCCAAAATTCATTGGCTTCTCTTCATTATTCGCACGCGCTCTCTTTATTGTACATAACTATATGCTCTCGATGCTTATTCTGCTTTCTTCTATATACGATACATTATCATTTATGTATATAAAAATACATTTTTTCATGTGATTCAGCTAACTTATATAGTAAAAAATAGATATAATATTTTAAACAACGAAGTTTTCAAAAGCTGTAATTAACATTCGTGCGCTTTGCCTGCTTTTTTCCCCTTCGTCGTCTCATGCATATAGGCCACCACGATGGACACGCGCTCGTGCACGGCGTGCACGGACTCGCCCACCACGCCGTCCTGGACCACGGACACCACGGACACAGCGGCGTAGTGCTCGCTGATCACGGACACCACGGACTCGTCGCCGTCGGACCCGCTCACCACGGACACGTTCTGGCCGGACACGGACACCACGGCGTGATCGTCGGCGGACCCCACGGACACGGCGTCCATCTGGCCGGACCCCATGCCCACGGTGCCGCCCTCGCCGGACCCCACGCTGGCCCGGTCGCCATCAGCGGACCCCATGCCGGAGCCGCCGCCGTCTCCGGACCCGATGCCGGTTCGGCCGTGATCGCCGGACCCTCGGGCACCATCACGACGCACGGAGCCGGACACGGCGCCCATGTCGTCACCGGACACGGACACGGACACGGCCACTGGTAAATCATACATTACCAACGAGTCAGTCAGCCCGCAATGCCGCACCAACAAAAAAAAATCATATAGATAGCTCTTTCTACCTATATATATGAATATATATAAAATATATTATATAACTCACATCGCGGAACTCACTACGGTCCAAAAAAAGAAAAGTCCAGCAGCATCAGCAACAACAACGACAAGTTCATCTATGTGTGACGAATTTTTTTTTTTTTTTCAAAGTGTGTGAAATCGACGGTTCGATCGAGAGCAATTGTGAATTACTTGTATCACCTGCAGTCCCCCCGAACCTCTAGCCCCCTGAACCCCTCTCTTAGCCTATTTTATACCACCCCCAACCCCACACTCTCTTCACTTCTTCTTTTTTGTATACTCTCTTGTACTCTCTGACTCTCTTCTCTTCTCTCTCAGTCTCTCTCTGTGTATCCACCCCAATCCTTTTACGTGATACGTAAAACGCACCAAAAACGGCCTTTGAGCAACGATGAGCTCTCGGCCGATCCAAGCAAGTCACCTTCCACCCCCCGTGTCCACCAACCTGCCCCCTAAACTATATATATTATAAATATTGTACATTGATATTGTAATTAACTTCCCTCGATTCATCGACTCGTTCTCGATTTCGATCAAAGTGAGAAAAAAAAAGCAAAACAAGTCGTCAGCTTTTTTCTGTTGTTTGTGTGTCGCACAATTATCTGTCGCGAGAGATTCATGCCATTGATATAAATATTATATATATAATTGTTTATTATATATACATATTATATATATTATACATTACCATTATTTTTTTTACTCGACTCGAATTCAGCGGTGTATGTAAATATAAGTAGATACACGCTAAATAAACGCACGTTTTTTAATCATCAAAAACAAAAAAATACTCGTTCTTCTTTATATATCTCACGATAAACATTATACCATTATTATGTATACACATCATCCTCGTGAAATTCACATTTTTTTTCATGCACAACAAGCGGTTCATTTAAGGTACATAATGGACCGCAAAAAGTGTGCAGCTCATGTTAATTAAACGCATAATATCGGGATAATTATAAATTTATATAAGTGAAAACTATACCACACACACAACGCACCGATACTATATACACAATTACTAAACGCGCATAAACAGAGAGACCAAGTGAACACACATACACATATATATATACATACAAGTATATTGATCTGCATGATCTACATCCAAGCTATTACTCAATTTTCTCCTTTTAGACCCTATCAATGGCTTTAATCCGCATCTATAGGCGCATATAATTCTCTCTTAGTAAGAGAGAGAGAGAGAGAGAGAGATCAAGAAAAGTGCTTAAGTAACAATGTGTATTATATTCGGTAATCCATTACGCATTTATATAGGCCTCAGTCGGTTCGCTTATATGTGTGTATGTGTGCGCAAGTACCATTTCTAATTTCACGTGCGCGTACTATACAAGCCAATAATTTTGTGTGTGCGCGAAAAGTAAAATAGATCGTTTCGTCGAAACATTGTACACAGGTATCGTTATCCGCGGTCTGGTCAGTCTGGTGCGGTGATTTTAACGAAGCTCGTGTGCATGTGTGCATGTGTGTGTGTGCATGCCCATACGCACGCGTAAAAATTGGATTATGCGAGCCGCGCTGCAGCACACAAAAACAGAGAAACGCACGCAATCAATCCTCGACGCGAAACAAGCGCGGCGCACGCAAAGAAATGCCTTCGATTTCTATGTATGCATGCCTCGGCTTATACGTACGTATGTATGTGCCGTTGTTGTTATATTGTTGTGTTACGACAACGAGTGAGTGAGAGAGAGAGAGAGAGAGAGTGAGCTGCAGCAGATAACACGTGATTTTTTTTCAGCACTGCAGCGCACTCGCTGAAATGCACTGCACAAAGGCAAAAAAAAGTATTTATATAAATTGGGCAGAGAGAGAGAGAGAGACTGCACTCGGTGAACTATGCAGAGCAGAGCGCGCCGAGGAAGAGTATATTATGGTATAGCGAGTAGTTTCCCACGCGTGAAAACCTTCTGTCTGTACCTGCTGCATCTATGTGTGTCTATGGATCTATGAGTGTGTACTGTGTATGTGTGTGTGGGAAAAGCCTAGCTATGCTGGCTCGAGAGAGAGAGAGAGACCTGCTATAACTATCCGATAATTCGATATAAATGTGAGTCAGTGCGCACACAGACACAGTGCACTACTGCTGCAGCACGTCCATATAATAGTAATATACATAAAGTCGTGTATACTCGACTGTTCTCGTGTACTGCGTAATCTTTTAAACGTTTCATCACTCACAACTGCAGCAGCAGCAGCTAGAGCCATACACATACAAGTACAGCATACACTTGCAGCAGCAGCAGCAGCAGAGACCGCCTGTTGTTGATGTTGTGTTTTTCTCTCTCTCTCTCTTATGTATAGCAGCAACTCGTGTATATAGTAAGATCGTGATGAGAGAGAGAAATATATATATATATGCGGTCTCTCGGTCGGCGGGTCAGGTCGAATCTTCCTTTCTATATACCTACATGCCTATATATTGTGCCTCGACTCGACTGTATACACAGATACTGCAGCAGTACAGCATAGATCGGCCCGTATAGTACTACTATGTATATATGCGCCTTTCGATCAATTACCGCCGTTGTGTTGCAGATTTTTACTCTCACTCGACTCCGCGCCGCGCGCGAGCCTCGAAGCCAAGCGATGATAGACACTCCTCTCTGTGCCCCGCCGAGTGAGAGAGAGAAGAGAGAGACTATTATAAAGTTGTAGGTATACATTATTACAAACTAACAGCCTCTTATTTTGACACAGATTGAAAAATGAGCTCCGCGAGATTATACTATAAGACGTCGTCTCTCTCTCTCTCTCTCGCGGGAAGATTATTATTTCTCTATCCTTTTTTTTCTCTACGTCGACGTGCGTCGTGGTTTTTCTTTTCTCTTCTCGCTCATACTTGCTCGCGGCTGCTCGCGACCTCCGCGATCTTTATTAATTATTCATAATTGGCATCGATTCATAAAATGCAAAAATTGTCGCTCGTAAATTCCCTATTATTGCGTCATATATATTGCTGCTGCTGCTGCTACTGCTGCAGCTGTCCATAAAGCACGAGAGCTCTAGAAAGGCTCAAGAGCAAATGCGTATGTGCCGCGCGCGCATATATACGTCTTTTCTATGGGTATATCATTGTCGTCGTCGCGCAAAAACCAAATTAAATTCAATTTCAATGGGGCGCCGCGCGCATACAGACACACATGCAGGCCACTAGATCGCTCTTACATAATTTAATTAAGCGCGTCGAGTATACGCGCAGCTTTTCCGCACTCGCGCGCACACACATATATTATATAGACGTAGGACTACATAGAGTCCCTTGGTACGGCCAGCTACATATAGAAAGATTGAGATGCAAAAGCGGCCAGCCGAAAAGCAGCAGCAGCAGCAGCTCAGCTCGCTCGCGAGCACACAGCGGAATTCGATAATAGAGCGATATTCGCGTGTGTGCACTGGCCTGCTGCACTCGTTCGTTACGTTGCACGCGTCTACTATACTTTTGCGTAATTTGAATGCGGGCGGGGAGCAAAGAAAAAAATAACACACATACACACACACACACAACGCACTGCACGCGAGACGAGCTGAGCGCCGAGCGAAGGCGAAACTAGTGCAGCAGAGGCATTTAATAATCGCCGCGGCGTCGAGCGCAAGTGGGAAAGTTGCTGCTGCGCTCGCTATAAAATTTGAGCACCTGCCAATTGTCCTTACGATACACTTCATTTACCTATCCGCGTATATGGGTAAGTATAATACACGAGCCACTGGCTTGCAGTCGCGCGCAGCTATATACATACGCATATAATGTGTATGCGAATAGTTTTGCACTATTTTGCCCCGTGTGGCGAGCGCTCATATTATATATACATCTGGAATTGCTCCATAAATCAGACAATCTCTTTCTCTCTCTCTCTCTCTCTTTCTGTCTCTCTGCTTAGCAGCAGCAGCAGCTGCTGCTGGAGCTGGAGCTCCAAGGCATTCCGAACTTGAGATAAGATCGTTTTCAAACGCGGACTTGGAGTTAATAATTTCTTTTTATAATGCGCGAATATTTTTTTTCTATACACACGGCTCTCTTGAGAGAGAGAGAGAGAGACTTTATGGTTTATTGCATTATTTTCCTATATCATGCGGGCTGCGCAGCAGCAGACTTTTCTTTGTGTCAAGAGATATGCCCGCATGTGTGAGTGTGTTAGTGTGTGAGTCTGTATATGCACCCTAGGTGAGGTGTGGTCGATTATCGAAGATATAAGTCTCTTTCTATATTATACGCAGATACTTCTGACCCGAGCAGCGTAGTCTGTATATACACGAGTAAATGTACTATACGCGTATACGCGCGCGCTCGCGATAGATACAAGGTCAGCCTCGCGCGCACAGAGCTTTTTTCCGGTACACGGGCAAGCGCGCGAGAGCCTTGTTAATTATTGCAATAGTTTTCTTTTTTTTTCTCTCTCTCTCTCTCTCTCTGCTGCGTGGAATATGCATCGAATTACGACGCACTCAAGTATCGGATATCGCTCGGGCGCGCGTGCGAGCATTGGGTCATTTTGTAATTTATTCGAGCAACGAGTGGGTTATTGCGCGATACATATATATATAGCGCGCGTGGGGCATCAATATAAGGTTATTTTTCAGCATCTCTTTCTCGTGATTTCGGTTCGGAAAATTCAACGGTATTACTTTTATCGGCAAAAATATTGGAACAAAGAAAAGATCGGCGGTGTATAAGTACATTAGCATATGTACGTACACCACTCCACCACCAATCGTACAAGTATAGAAAAAGGTAAATGTCGAAACGAGCGTTATATACTCTATAGACGTTTTAAAAAGATAAACGGCAATTGCTGCTCCGGCTGCTGCTGCTGCCGCTGCTGCTTTCGACATCGCAACGGACAATACACCTCTCTTGGTAGGAAAATAAACGTTTAAAACAAGGAAAAAATAATTGACAAAAATGCAACGAGACGATAATAAAAATCTCGCTTGAAAATAATACTCGTATGCTATGTACGCGAGCAGCTCCTTTCGCGAGAGACTAACGCAGACACAGCGAGAGAGAGAGAGAGAGAGTTACATCACTTCATCATTTATCAATGGCATGCAGACCTTTTGAGAAAGAGAGAGAGAGAGAGATTCATTGGATATGCAGACGAGAGAGACGTACACTCAACGAAAAAGCCACTTTTCTCGCGCATTTAATATATCATACGTTTTTGCCACACACCGACACCGACAAGCCGCGGCCGCGCTCTGCTGTGTGTATAAAATAAATGTAAAACGAGGTGCTCAATTTTTCTCTTATCACTTCAGCTGAATTATGAATTGCGATGAATTATATCGGGAGCTCTTTTGAATGGGAAAAAATAAATCGTTGAATTTTAATCATTTTAATCGTGTATTTCCCCTTCGCAAACAAATATACCTCGTCGCAGTATGAAATATCGAAAGATTACACGTACGGGGCAACGAACCGTAACTGAAAAAACAAGAAAAATTATGAAAAATATTTTTTTGTTGATTGACATCGAAATGAAAGTCCAATAAAAGTAGAATTTTCATTGATGTCGCGCTTGGGTTTACTTGAAATAAATTGATACGATAAATCAAAACACGGCGCAAATACATAAAGCAGCTAAAGCATAAAAAAGACAACGAAATGAGATTGAAGAGTAAAATGATCGAGTGCCTGACTCAATCGTATACTCATTCTACTGAAATTAATTTTTTTTCTTTCACTTTTTCGGGTTCGCATGGAAAAAGATCTAAAAGTTCGTTTCAAAGAGAATGAATACCAGAAAAGTTCGACGATTACAATAAAATAAGCCGTAGTTTCAACGCGTATAAACTTTTGTAAATATAATTGAGAATAGTTGACTTTTGTTGATCAGTTAGTAAGGCCAAAAAAATGACGTTAGTCGTCTATGATAAAAACTATATTTTATAGGTCCCCGTAGAGACAAACGCGCTATATACACAGGCTCGTGCGTATACTCACTTGGCTCGATACAGAGACCAAATGATCCTGTGCGCACAGCAGCAGCGGCACTTATATATATGTCAACGGGAGAAAGAGAGAGAGAGAGAGAGTGTCTAGCCCCACTAACCCAGTGTGTGGTGGGTAGACGCGGGGCAGCCGTAGTGGGATTAATATACATTTTTCATAACTTTTGACAGAGCAGCGGCTACACAGATGAGCTATATCAAGTCGTTTCTAATAATAATATCGTAACCATAATTGGCAAAGGTGAATATAAACAACGCGTCGATGACGAAAAGGAAGAGATTATAAAAATATTAATCGTTGTTTATAAGGTACTATACTATGAGTCTATTACACGATCGAACAACAATTGTAATAGCATCGTCATTATTAAACAAAAAGTAATAATTGCTGATGAAATTCGAATCTTTTAGTGCATCATATGGCGAGAACGAGTATACCAACACCTGCGTATAATATATATTGACAAATGCAGTCGTTCATCGGGTTACTATATTAGTTGCGGCAGTCGAGCGCCGAGAGGTGGTGCAAAATATAATGCATGATTAATGACTCGACGATCTATCTATAGGTAAGAAAAATCAACCTTTTCTTTTTCTCGTTTAGGAAAAAATAAAATAAAATTCTTCATCGGCCTGATATCGTTTATTATGAATCGTAAAATTGATCGCTTTTCGATTCTCCTCCGATGATGTCTGCTCCAAAATAAAAATAAAAAGCAAACGCCAAAACTGCGCATTAGTATTCAACGATCGCGAGCAAGCAAGGAAGCGACGGAAAAGAAAAAAGAAAAGAAAACGATTATCCATAGACATCAAAGCGTCGTAAGTCTCGTGTGGTAGCTTTGAAGGCACGTCTGAATGTCAATTGTTGTGTTTTCCGCGCGACTGCTTATTTCACGGCGCGGTGGGTATGCGTACCCGGGCTCGCTCTCCGTGGCTTTAGGTTGTAAGCGTAGACGTGTACCAATAATAAGCCTGTGTGTGTACCGAACCCAAGATCGTAATCGACTTTGTCGTACACGCGAAACAATGCACATACATAACAAATAAGACAGAAGCCGTTGTTGCGCGGCTAATTTTCCAGTTGCTTCGATTTGATGCTTTTTTAATGATAAAAACATCATGTACATGGCCCTTCGGCGTCGGTAATATTTTCTAAGATCTCTAGTAGTGGAAGCACATTCAGCATAGACTGAAAAACCTCTATAATTTCATTATTAAAATACTACTTTTTCATTGTTTACTCAATAATACTTTAGTCCGCTCCTTCTATTTTTATTATATTTTTTAACTGTTTATTGCAAACTGGATGAAATATGTTTTTGCTCTGGTAGAAACTTTCAACGATCTGATGAAAAAAAAAATGATCAGTTAAAATGTTTTAAGAATGATAATTAATTTGTTTTTTTGTAGAGATTTTCTCGTTAAAATTATTAAATACAAATATATTTTATTCCACCTAAAAATTACAACTTTGTTGGTTCAAAAAATGACCGGATCGTCGGTTTCCAACCCCTTTAAATAGGATTGTATTACTTTCAGCCGTCACCACTATATGGCGAGTATCCTCTTATCTGTTAATCTGCAAGTAGTAAAATGAAAATAATTGTATAAGTCGAAGCGTGGTTTCCAGTATTGAAGTTCCAAAAAAATATTCACTTTTACAGACTAATACTGTGAATAGAAAATTTAAAAAAAAATCGAGTTCTCTGTTAACTCTAAAGCACTGGAATACAAATAGACCTTAAAAAAATCCTAGCTTACGGGTCTACAGAAATAAAAATTTCGACAATGACGCAATAAGTTAAAAATTACCGTCGTACAAGTTTGCTCGTATACCCGAACAAATGTCGAACAAATCGTGTATAACTTCTCTTTCTCTGCCTCTTGCTCGCCCATAACACAAGCGAACTTGTCTCTCTGCTCTAAGAGTACGCATTTAAAAAAAAAAAAAAAAGATACCGCACTAATAAACCTCTCTCGGCTCGATATTTGCATAAACGTATATCGCTGCGTGTATGTGTGTATATCGTGCGTGGCACGTGTAAGCTGGCGCGAACCCACTGATCCATATAAAGAAAGACTTACTCTCTCTCTCTCTCGGCGGATCGGAGAATGACAAAACCGTTGTGTACGCGCGTGATATTAAATACGCCGACACAATGGTGCGTGCACATGATATGCATAACATAAGTGCATTATATGGGTATCGCTGTAGCATAGGGTATTTACAATCATGCATGCCGAAGTCACAACAACATACACGCGAGCTCCACGTGGGCCATACTACAACTCGAGAGAGAGAGAGAGAACAAAACTCGTTTTTCCCATTGCAGCTTCGCTCGGTGTGTGTCTGTGTGTATACACGTATATCTTTGATGTCTGCTCACGCATTGATTGCGTCAGCGACGGTACCTTCGGTACATTAGATGCTCACACGTTCAATGTACTCTTCTCTCGGTGAGGCGGTATCATCCTCTGCTGCGCGACCTCGACCTCGGCATAGCTCCGAAGTTTCGCGCTCTCGCGAGCTTGCGATCGGCACTGCACGCATGTAATCAAGGTCGCTGCACAGGCTCTTCTCGTGCCCGCCAACAATCGCACAGCACAGCAGCAGCAGCAGCAGCAGCAGCTGCCAGGCACACTTGTACCGCACCGCACCGCTGTTACAGCGCATTATTATTCATCCTCTTCTCGCGCTTTCTCCCCCGCCTCCCTCGCTCGAGCTCAGTTTCATACGTGTGTGTGTGTGTGTGTGTGTGTGTGTGTGTGTGTGTGTGTGTGTAAGCATAATACAGGTCGATGTCGTGCTCTCGACCTTCTTCACACTGTAAGGCGCACTCGCGAGCTGCGAGAGAGAGAGATCGTTTGACTTAGATAAGGCAAATTAGAAAGGCGCGTTACATGTGTGTGTGTGCGCGTACACGCGTGAGCAATATTATTATTATATATGCCCGCTGCGACTACCGTAAAGCTTCTAATCGCGCGCGCGCGACTTTTCACACCTATTCATCAATTGTGCGCTAATCGAGAAAAATATTTTTAATTTTTTTTTTTTTTGCGTGAAAATCTACCGAACCGCTGATTGGTATTTAAATGAATATTTACACGAGTACAATGCGCATACCCAATATAGAGGGAGATCTAAACAACGAGCGAGAATTCCAACGCGGCAACGTCAACCGCGCGACTGCTGCTGCTCTCGCGCGCGCGTTCATTCGAAATTGAAATTAGTCGCGTAAACGACAATTATTCGGAGCGCAGTTCGCGGGGGGCTGGCTCTGTGTGTATATTTGCATGGCGCGCAAGCACACACGTACACAAATGTGTGTTGATATAGCAGCAGCAGCAGCCGATGATACAATAACAATGGAATTTCGGGATAAGTATCTCGAGCTCCGCGCGCGCGCGCGCGCTTGCAGTTATTTTTTCTTATATATACCGATCTATCGACGATCAAATCTATGCGCGCGACGAACGAAATATAATTCATTTCGTGGCTCGAGCGAGAGTCGAGTTATACGCGCCGCACGAGCTTGAAATTTTTTCGAAACCCAAAATTCAACTACTACCTGCGATATCGGGATTTTTCTTTCGAGCGCATTATACATGGCATGATATACAGACTGTGTGCACCAGTGCGGTGGAGTTGTCGATAGACTTAATCGATTAGAAAAATGTTCGGCTACTACTACTAACTACTATTACTAGTACTACTTCTCGCGGGTACAACAACACTTGCGCACGCAAAATTACATAAACTTTTAACTCGAGCAGATCTGCGCGCGGCTTAATAAGAGCGTGTATACCACCACAAAGCAATATAAATCATTGCGAGTCGAGGGGTCCGCGTAATATATTGTGTGACGGTGATATAAAAATGAGATGCCGTGGTGTGGAAAAAATTTCGATTTTTATCACCGCAAGCTCGACGATCGAGAGCTTTCGTTATGCCGCGAGTCCGGTTTGTTATACTCCTCATTATTATCTCGTACTTTTGGGCAAATGACAAACATTACCGTCTCATATTTCAAGAGTCCGAGACTTTAGCAGTCTAGGTCACGATTATACCAAATTCATTCAAAGTTGCATGTGTTATCGCATTCGCTGATGCAACATTACCTGCGCTTACGATCATTCCCTGCTTCTCGGCGCATTTGAGCAATCACCACCATGCGCTAGGCGCATGAACGCGACCTTCCTTCTCTCTTTCTTCTTACGCTATACATATGATACTACGATAAAAAGAAAATGCATATCCACCAAAAAACAGGAGAGAGAGAGAGAGCTTCGTGGGCTACAAAAAAGCTCGAAGCTCGATATTGAAGATCGCGCGCGGGTGGGTTCGGATTTTTCGGATTTCGGTATACTAGTGCAGCTGCAGCGGCAAAAAAGAAAGATGAAAGAGCCGAATCGCACGAGCGAATCCATCCGAGAGTGACAATTTTCGTGGGTACGCCACAGCAGCAGCGGCGGCAGCGGTGTGTCGTAAGGCGTGTAAGATCATCCCGCGAACACGTGCTACGCGGAAAAAAAGTGCCGAGATCTGCAGGTAGCAGCCGAGACATAGCTGCGCCAACACGCCGACGACATCGAGTTTGCAAGCTCGTTTCGCTGACAAAGGCGTATCTCTCTCTCTCTCTCTCTCTCTTTCATACACGTTGGCGCAAGCATGCCTGCCTATACTACTATCCGCTGCTCTCTGCGCGCGCGATAGCTAATCGTTCGTTGCGCTGCTGCTGTTAGCCGTGCCGTGTGCACGCAGAGAATGCGTGTGCGCGGCTGCACTAGCCTTCGTTGCTCCGCCCAGGGGCAGGGGTTGCTGCTCGTGCAGCCTAGGCTAAGCGCTAAACTTGGTGCATGTGCAAAGGTCGCTGATTATTGCGTGAGCCAAAAGTGCCAGCCATCTCGGCGAGTATATAAGCTCGGCCGATCTACCGTTAATTCGTCAATAACAGTTCAGTTCAGCTTCTCAGCTCAACCAAGCACCAACCACCAACCACCCAACACTCGTTCAAAGATGAAGACTGTCGCAGCTCTGCTTCTCGCCTGCCTGTCGGTGGCCTCCGCGGCCCCGTCGCTCCTCGGACACGGCATCGCCCTGGCTGGACCCGCAACCGGACCCAACAGCCTCGTGGGACCGTCCAACGGCCCGTCGGCCCTCGCTGGCCCGGTGGTCGGCCCGTCCCGTCTGTCCGGTGCCGTCGATCTCGGTGCCGTGGTCAGCGGTGCCGTCGCCGGACCCTCGGCCATCATTCCCAGCGTCAGTGCCGGTACCGCCATCGTCGGACACGGATACGCGCCTCTCGGTCTGGGACCCCTCGGACTCGGACCTCTCGGCCCTCTTGGTCTTGGTAAATATAATTTTTTTTTTTATTAAAAGATCGACTTCCAAGAATACGACTTATTTATTTCATTGTTGCGATTATAGGACACGGAGCTGTGTTGGGCGGTCCCATCGTCGGCCCGGCTCACCTCGCCGGACCCATCGCCCCGGGTGCCCTGATCGCCGGCCCAGCCGGTGTGATCCGCGCCGGTCTGCCCGTGCCCGGTCTGATCAACGGACTCTGGTAAATGTGGTGTATACCTGACCATATGACAACAACTGCCAACAATTGCCATTGAACAACAACCCACCCTTCTTCTTCTTTGCAAGGGGAGAGGGTGCGATCGTCGTCTTATCGCTGCCATAATGTCTAATAGTTACGAATGCCACCGCGTCAAATCTCATCGACATGCGCGCAATTTATCTGTGCGCGTGTTTATTCTTTTTTCGTAGAAAAAAATCAATTCATTTGATGTATGTCGACCGAATGAGAGTGAATAACTGCAGCTGTTAGCTATACGATCTCCATATATTTATTATTATTATTACTGTATCTCTGCGTCTGTTTGTTTCCTTCTCTATTATTGTTTTCTTCGTTTCCTCCTGCCTCTCTTGACAAATTTTTGTCCTGTATTCCTATATGGTACACCTTCGCCGGTGTATATCTACCTATCCTATTATATTTCTCTCTCTTTTTTTTCACACCCGTGCCTCCTACACACAATTTTATATACACACAAACACACCTGTTCATATGTACAAATCAAATGCAGAAAAACTCTTTACCATCCCATATTGTATAATCCATTTGCAAATACACTTTTTTATGCACGAACAATAAAAAATGCATTACTGTTTCATAAAAAAAAAATAATACGATTGACTTTTTATTTCCCACACACGTATAAAATTCATCAAAATATATATTCAGTGCAGAGGACGAATCGCATAAAGAGCATTAATTGCCACACGCAAAAAGGTATTTCGACACTTTGGTCGCGCGTCGCGTACATAATAATGTATCTCGCGATCCGCGAGTCAATAAGTGCAGTTCGCTGTTCTCGTGTGCATTTTTGTAATTCCATCACTGGATATACTCGCAGGATAAAAGCCACAAATACCATAATATCGTGCGATCTGTTTCGATGAATTAAAGCAATTCTCGAGTCCATACATCGCTGATAATGGCTGTGATTATAGCAAGTTTTTCCAATCCCGTGTACAAACCTATAAATAAGAATAATCGAGTCGTGTCACCAAATTTGTAAATCGATTTGTTACTCGTCAACATTGTGTACATAATAGATCACGTTGATGAGTCTTTCCTCACACATCGTTTTTCCAATGCGATGACTATTATATACGCGACACCGGGGGCCCCACGAGTTATTAAAGGAAAATGACGATATGCGTTGCACACGACGCAAGGCTACTCCGCTATACCTATGTGTCCAATTATTATTCCACTGGGTTACGCCCATCATAGTTCCCCATAAAAAAAGGCGATTGCCATAGTCGGCGAAACTGCGTGGGCTTCCGCGCGCGAGAGATCTCGCAAAGTCAAGTTAAATAAAGTCGCGTCTGCGCGCGAGCGAAGGACACACGTCATCATCGTCGTCGTCATCTAACGCCTATGTAGTATATCGAATATATGTATTATACGTGACTTTACATTATATTACATAAAAATCACGCGTGTCGACCATAAAAATGGAGAAAAAAAAATATTAAGAGCACACACATTTTCATACATATTCATCGAGGGTAGCATCGGAAGTCGTCGTATTTTATTTCTCTATACATATGAACGCGAATGGATCGTCGTCGCGTATCGGAAGTGTGCGATTCCATACGCATTAAAATGTATGCGATTCTCGCGCGCGCACACACACACAACATAATAAGCTCGTTAAGCGCCACCGCATCGTAATAATGTATAGCCTGTTAGTAGGTGTTAGGAATAGTCATATAGTGTCCAAAGCGTCTCTCTCTCTCTTTCTCGCGTCTATTTGCGTGTTGTGAGATGTTGTTTCTTTTATTATGTTTTTTTTTTTATTGAGCCACTGTGTCGAGCGACGTCCTCGTTTTTGCATCTCTCTCACTCTAGCTTCTCATAATGCGTCAGCAGCAGCAGTGGCAGCAGAGAGATTCAACGAGGCGTGGTGGCGAAGACATTATTATTTATTCTTCTCTTGATGAATACGCGGGTGGGTATATTATAAAAAGATTGGGCTTCGGAAGAGAGATGATCAGTCCTCGCGAGGCAAGTCGACAACGATGATCGGCTAAACGCGCGCCTTTTGTTACCCTTTTTTTTTGTACTATCTCATCGAACTTGCAGTGCTTGTGCTTGAATCATGTATATTTCGGTAAGTGTACCCCTCGTGCTTTCTGTCAACAGTGTCGCTTTAGTTCTGTTTTTGTGTGCGTGTGTGTGTAGGTGAATAGTATTTCAAAGGATACATAGCTGTGTACATTTTTGTGATATAAAACTCGCGATTGATATTTTTGTCGTTAGACGCGCCTATAGTTGTTAATCGTTCACTGTGGTACCGGTAATATGGAAAAATGCGTAAACAATGGAGATTTTGATAGGTATTTTTAGTACGGCTATTCGAGAGGACAAAAATCAAGTTTTCCCATAAATATGACTCGTACTGAATACGAGTTAGACAATAACGAAATCATTCGAAATTCTTCTATGACTCTCTTTTTGATTTCGAGGCATCGGACACTTAAAAAATAAATCGACAAGGATTAAAAAAAAATAAAATGACACATAAATAATATAGTTTAAAGTGAATGTTACACTATAACTGAGAAAAAAAGTCTCTAAATACATAGTAATCGTAGCGTACACTCAAAAATTATCTTAAAAAAATTGGTTTGCCATAAAGCGTAAACAGATTTGACTTCCGTTTCCACAGTAAGTAAGTGAATCGCGAAAAAAAGCTTGCAGAATTTGAGATTAGCTAAAAGCTCTACAATTAATGACGCGCTTTGATTTTCTCCAAAAATTTATTGAGTTTCAAAACCTAAACATTGTTTTAACATATTGAAATAACATTGGATGAATTATTATGATATTATTACACAAATGAACATTTGCAAAGTATTTTTTCAAATATATGCGTTAAATTTTATACGTTTGCGGTTGTAACACGTGAGCAATGCATCGAATCAATGTGAGCTTTACGATTTCTTTTTTGTGTGAATTTCTTTCCACAAATATTGCATGCTTGTGTTGTACCATTATGAACTGTGTCGATATTATTTTTGAGAGTACACTTACGTCTTTTGACATGTATCACATGTAACTCTGATACCATCATGCACCAAATCAATATGAATTTTGACACTAGATTTACGTGCAAATAATTTTCTGCATATATCACATGTAGGTATCATACCATTATGCAGCTCATCTATGTGGGCTTTGAGATTACCCTTCTTTTTTAATGTCTTTTGGCATTTATCGCATGTGTGTGTGATACCGTTGTGCATCGAATCAATATGAGTTAGAGAGTACATTTATGAAAAAAAGATTTTCCGCATTTTTTTTTTGCATTTTTTTTTCCGCATTTGTCACATGAGTGGGTGACACCATTGTGCACCCCATCGATGTGTATTTTGAGATAACGTTTTTGTTTGAATGTCTTCTTGCATATATTACATGTATGTGTGACACTACGATGTGCCGTATCAATGTGATTTTTGAGATTGGTCTGCAGTGTGTAGGGTACTTATACCAGTGATTGACCGCTTTCGATCAGTAAAATGACCACTTTTTGATGTGCAAAAATTATTATTTTTACTTGTTGAATTATGATCGAATATGGAAAACAAGATGCATCGTTCACTAAAGAATTGCATAACATCCATACAAATATATTTTTAATTGTTTTTCAAATGGTATTTTCCAAAATGGTCATTCACTAGTACCCGGTCATTGATTGGTCTGACTACCCTATGTCTTTCCACACGCATCACATGAGTGGGTAATACAATGATGTAATGATCTGACATGCCTATCCAGACTACCCTTAGTTGAGCAATTTTTTCCGCAAGTATCACATGTATGGAAGGTATTGTTTTGCATAATCGCAGCCACATTTGTTTTGAGGTTATGTTCGTCGTTAAGCTTTTTAGTAATTTCTCTTTCTTTAATTTGTTCGGTAATTTCGCAGTCGATATTCACATTCGATTCCACGACGTCACAAATAAATTCTTGTTGCACTTTTTCTGTGGTTTCTATGTTAATTATGTTTTGAGTTTCATAATTTTGGCTATATTTCATATCCTGCAAGTAATTTGGAAAATTATCGTCAAATTTCTTAACTGTTGATAAATTAATGTTGGGTTTCACGTCTTCACATTCAACAACTATTTCCACTTCGTCTTCAAGTTGATTTTCACGATTCACGTCAAATTTTCGAAGGATATCCTGTTAAAAAATTAAATCCATGTGAAAAACTTCACCAAAAAGTAGCTACAATTACAATTATATATCATTATCAAAACTTACTGAATTTTCTCGTAGAGATGGTAAGAGTTGGAAATTTTGAAGATCGGGTTTCTCGTCAATTATTTCACAGTTATTCTCAGAAAGTGGCACATCTCTAGATTCCTCTTTAACTTTTACACAAGCGCTGAATTCCATATTTCTCACTTTTAATTTACTGACCAATTGATCTTTCTGTGCTTAATGAAATAACTATACTGAAGAATTAACGAAGACTGCTGTGCTCGCAATATTTTGAAAAACTGTGACTATGCTCAAAGTTCATGTTATGTGCTATCAACTCAGTATGGAATTTTTGTGTATCGTAGCGCTATCGCATACACCGCAAAACATCGTATCGATGAATTCACGAAGAGGTCATGAATGCGATGCAAGACGTAAAATTTGAACGATGACATTGATACTGGCCAGTTTTTCTATGTAATTTAACTTCAATTTAATGTTATTTACAAATGATGTAAACAAATTTTTGAAATTATCAGTTTCAAAATAAAGTCATTATGATGTTATCAATAAAGGAATAACATTATGTATCTCATGTCCGATGAATAGTAACAATTTTTTATAAATGATTTGTTATTATAAAAAAGTGAGAAATTAGCAAAATGTAATAGCAAATTTCATAAAAGTACATAGT
Source organism: Trichogramma dendrolimi (assembly GCA_034770305.1). Lineage (NCBI taxonomy): Eukaryota > Metazoa > Arthropoda > Insecta > Hymenoptera > Trichogrammatidae > Trichogramma > Trichogramma dendrolimi. The sequence goes on from JAPMIB010000013.1 coordinate 1,214,114, forward strand.
AAAAAATGCTTAGCAGAGAAGTAAAATTCGTTATAAAAAAGCTAATTTTTATAAGCATTTTTGAGTATATCACTCGGGTGTTAGGAACATAGTAATTTTAGTTTTTACGAAAATTTAATTTTTTACTCGACCACGATCAACTTGGCAGGAAAGTATTATACTATAAAAGTGTTAAAAATCGTTAAAGAATTTTAAACATTTTGAATGACTATAAAATTGTTGCAATATTTAGAATACTAAAGTTGTGCGAAAAATTCTAAATTAACTCAAACGTAATATCTGAATTTTAATAATTGAAAATTCACTTTTAAATACACCATTTAAGGGTCATTTGTCGATACCTTGTGGTTTTTTTGTTATAATCGATGTAATTTTATTTCCATATAATCGCCAGGTGAGGTGATCGATGTCGCAATGCCAATCACGAAAAAAACGCGATTTAAACGAAAATACCTATAAAAAATTGTTGTGATCTCGCGTTATTCGACTAAAATTTGAATCGCTATTTTACCTGTAAATTTTGACTATTCTTTAATATAATTGCTCATATACCATAAAAGTCGTGAACCCGTTTGGCTGGCCCATCGATGGGTTCAGCGTTCGTCGGATCGAACACACTTAGCCACCTATACACCTCTATACGTAATCTATGCTAATGTACGAATTATCCAACGCTCTCGGCTGCGCATATATATACATTACATAGTCGAGCTTGCGGTAGCGCAGTAACTTATACGTTCGATTTAATCAGCGCATAGTTAAGAAGGGGAGGGAGGGGGAGCGATCGGCGGTAGCTCACGCGAATTATCAAGCGTGCGGCTGATATAACTAATACGCGACATCGACTTGTTAGCGACCTTATATCGATACATTACAATTCAGAGACGCAGGGGACGCGGCGCGTGTCTCAACGTCGTGTCAAGGAATTTCGGACGAGTAACTTTTGCCTATATAATGGTAATATGCACTGCACGCACAATGGCAAACGCACGAGACGCGCGCATATCCGAGTCGTAAAAAAAGATACCTTAGCCACGGTATTTAATACATAGAAAATAGCTATAGAGACTGCTGCTGCTGCGTGCACCCACGCGACGACAACTGTCACGAGCGTGCAAAAGCATAAGTCTCGAGCGCGCAGCTACAGACCCATAAGAAAAGTCAATCTCGCGCGCGCGCGGGGGCGTACACAGCTCTCTGCTGCCTAGCTGTCTCTCTTATATAACCGAGTTATGCAAATTTTCGCAAACGTCGTCGTCGTCGTCGCGCTGCGCGCAGATTAGGCATTATACTCGCGACATGGCACACGTATATATATACCGCGAGTAAATGCGTTACTATTAGAGGCGAATGCAGTACGGGTACGAGGGGATGAAATTATTATACCGACGATTCATGTTGCCGAAATCCGTACGAGTGATTAGCTTTTGCGCACAATTGTAACGTGTGCGAGTGCTTACTTGCGCATTTCGCGTTTCCATTTTAATAAGCGTATATATATGTATGTAGGCTCCTCGCGCTGATTGTCAAGGTTGTTTACGTACCTACACGCACGCACACAATGCTAAATGGCAGAGATGTTCCCTGAGAAATTATCATTATTAGTAATTGCGAGGATGAGCTTTTATAAATCGTGAGAGAAGTCCTACATTGTACCGAGCGATACGATTCGAATCTGTATCTCAAATAACCATGTGAAAAGTAAACTTTATAAACATTTGGTTGCATTACGTCGATATATCGTACGTCGCTTATGGATTCATCAAAATGCAATTATTTTATTTTATACCTAATACACGCAGCCCATTGTTATAGCGCGGCGATGAACGCAGGAAAAAAAAGGTGCAACAAATAGTTGAGCCTCGTCGCGCTCCGCTGCACTGTCAAGCGTATAATAATACTTGTCGTACTAATGGGTATGCATAGCTTGTGCCGCGTTAGTTAGTTTATGATCCCACAGTTAGTAAATAAGCAAATAGCGAAGTAGGCGATAAGCCACGCGACGAATGCCTTCGAGGGAAGATACGTGTGCTTTAAATGTCTCGGTGCGTTACTATAGCGAAGAGAAACAAGGAGCGAGTGCGTATATGCTCGCGAGAAAGTACCGCGTCATTCACCGCGGATAAACGACGAATACGTTGCGAGTAAGATATTCGTGTATGATTTGCAGCTAATATTGTCGAGCGTGCTGCTGCTCGCCTGGGGCACGCAGGCCAGTGTCTGGCCCTATCATCACGGCGGCTCGTCGTCGCACGAAGGCGCGGTGATCGTCAACGGTGACCACGCGTCCCATCTCCATCGTCAGGATGGATACGTCGTCGGCACCCTGGCGAGGCATCCGATCGTTGTCGCGGGCCCCAATCAGCTGCCCAGTGGTACGTGTTCATTATATACTGCACTGTTTACCAAAGAAACTCAGATCTAATGTAAAATTGAACGTTGAATTTTATTAATCGATGGAGAATTTTATTAAAGGTTCCAATTTTACATGAAATCTTTGTCGAAAATTGAATGTGTTAGTACTGTCAGTACAAAAATGTATGAAAAGGAAATCACATGCATTGTTAATAATAAAAAAAAAACTTAAAAAAAGAGATTTAACTCTTTTTCAAAATTTAAACATTTCGATTGAAAATTAATGCTTTAGTGCTGATTTAGCTTTTGAATTAATTGCACAAGAAATTTAAAAAATGTATTCAAACACTGAAAAAAATCTTAGGTTCGAATCCATCAAAAGTGGACAGCTGGATCAGAAACAACTATTTTGCTGACACAACAAAATTATTGGACTATATTTGGTTGCTAAATATTGCAAAATTATTTTCAATGTCAGCAAAATATCTTTTTCTGATCCAGCTTTCCACTTTTGATGTATACGCACCTACAATTTTTTTCAGTGTAATTAGAGCCAGCCTTCACCACTAGATGGCAAGTATCTTCATTGGCAAATCTACAAGTGACAAGTCAAAATATTTGTATAAGTCAGAGGATGACCCAATCTTTCACGATTTCGCTTTCAGTGAGGATCCATTTTCATTTTGCCACATTTTTTTGAAAACCAAAATAGTTCTTGGTAACATATGCAGCAGATCTAGATTTAATTCTAAGGTCATACTGTAACGATGATGTTCATACATTTAAACTAATAAATTAATCAAATCCACATTCTACATTTAAAATGTAGAAAATGAAAAACAACTTCATGAAAATTATTGTAAAGGTGGAACAAGTTAGTTTCCTTCGCCTGCATGAATCTACTTTTACGTGAAAAATTTACAATTTATATTAATTGAATCATATTTCAAGATTTTTAGATTAAATTCAATGTAAAATTCATGTTAAATGATTATTTACGAAAAACTACTTAATTTTAATTCAAGTTAGATTAATTTTCATGGTTTCAAATGTAATTGAATTTATCCACGTGGAGAAAATGTTTGATAATGCAATAACATGAGTTAATTTTAATGTTCAAAAAAGTATGAACTCTCAATCATAATTGAAGACAGCATTTACCACTAGATGTCGAGTACTTGAATCTGTAAATCTGCAGAAATAATAGGAAAAGTAAAAATAATTCTATAAATGAAGTAATGTTAGTCAATAAAATAATGTCCTTTCGTCCCTTTGTCTTATAAATACATAAATTTTATTTCAAAATTATACGTGGCGCATAATTCTCAACCGTAATTATCCCTGCACTATTCCAGCCGTGATAGGACCCTCGCAAGGTGCGGTGCTGGTGCAGGGACCTCAGCAAGGCTCGGTCGCGGTGGTCGGCCCGACCGACGGAGGAGCCCGAGTCATCGGGCCCAATTCCGGCGGCGCGGCCATCATCGGCCCGTCCAGCGGTGGCGCCCAGGTGGTCGGCCCTAACGCGGGTGGCGCCACGATCGTGGGTCCCGGCGGTGGCAGGATCATCGCCCCGGCCCACGGCCCGGCCACCATCATCGGCCCGACCCACGGCGGTGCCACCATCGTCGGGCCCACGGACGGCGGCGCTCGAGTGATCGGCCCCACGGACGGTGGCGCCCAAATCGTCGGCCCGGTCGATCACGGAGCTACCATCGTCGGCCCCGTGGATCACGGCGCTACGGTGATCGGAGCCAAATCGACGGGCTCCACCATCGTCGGCGCTGCTCACCATCATCATCACGACGACGACTGCACCGGCGGCGGCGGCGTCGAGGTCAGCAATCACCACAGCTCGCACTCGGACTCGCAGGCCCACTCGGAGGCTCACAAGGAGGAGCACCACCAGAACCACGTGGTCACCCAGCCGATCTACATACAGTCGCCACCCAAGACCGTCTACTACAAAGGTTCCGTGAACAGATACGTTGCCGATATCGCCGCGTGCTTTAGGCTATGTTTGAATAACCCACTGTATAACTACCTGCTCTGAGCCGGAGCGACGCTGCCGCGCCCGCTATGTCTACCATATATCTACCGCTGTTGCTGTCGCTGATACTCAAACCGCTGCTGCCGCTGCCGCTGCTGCGACGTAACCCATTTTTTGTGTAAATAAACGATAACGATTAAAACATCTTAACTCCGCAAGCCGCAGCTCCGCGACAATAACCCTTAGTTTATAGGCTAACCCACCGCCCCGTTCTCCGCAGAAATAATCCACGAGCCACCGAGGTACGTCGCCCATCATCACCAGACGCACTATCATCATTCTCCCCCGCAAAATCAGCTGGAAGTCGTCTGCGACCCAGCGGTGGCGGGTCTCTCCGCTTCGGCAGCGGTGCGCGCCATCGCCGAGGCCGGTCTGCGCCACGGACCCGTCCACGTATCCACGGTTCACGGCCGACCGGTCATCACCCTGTCCGGTCCATCCTCGGGCGGTCATCATCTGCAGCACCTCGTGTCCTACTCGGGACCTCAGCGAGTCATCGCTCACACGTCGCCCGTTAGCGGGGCTCTGCTGGTGAGCGGACCCGCCGGAGTCAGCAGCCACAGCTCTTCGTCGTCGTCTTCGTCGTCGGCTCACGCCTCGGCCTCGTCCTCGTCGCACTCGGACGATCATTGGGCTTCCAAGAGATTCTACTACCCTTGAAATCGAAGAAAAAATTCATTATTCAATTTTGTTTGCTGATACCATACGAGTAGATTTAAGTTTGAAAAAAAAGAGGCTTTTAAAAAGCCTATAATAAAAAATCAAATGAAAATTACTCTTGCGTGTTTTTTTATTGGAGCTTATACCACAAATAGATGAAAATTCTCGTTACACGAAATGCTTATGTCATCGCAAGTAGCTACTTCAATGCATTGCCATCATCCTTTGCGTATACACAGCTAAATAAGTATATGCACGCGAGGGGTTTTTATCTCGAGTATATACCTGCACGACGACGGCAAAAAACGCCGATAACTCGTCGTAATAGAGAGAGCACTTTAGCATTTCTCGGCATGTATATACGCGCGACACACACACATGCGCGCGCGTCGTCGAAAACTTTATTCGAATCTTTCCTCCCCCATACCTTGGGCCCCCGCGTCGTCCTATTCACCTTGCTTATATGTATAAACCTTATGGAATATTTATTTTTTGTTTCACGCCGAGATGCCGCTGCTGCACACCACCTATATGTTTAAGCCGCAGGTTCAGAACTTCCACCTTCGTACACACACACACACATGTATAGTGGGAGTTTTCTAGCTTTTACATATATATAGCAGCGTCGTCACCTAGCTTACTTAAGATGCATACATTGTACACGGCTATGTGCACTGTAGCTAAGGCTGCCGAGGCGACGCCGCGCCCGAAAAAGGGTTTATTATATACATACACGTAGGTATACATATGCAAGGTGCAACACAGCAGCAGCAGCAGCAGCTTCGTACCTATGTATGTATTTTCTACACAACGACGACTACGATGACGACATACGTATATAGACGTAGCAACAGCAGCAGCAGCAGCAGACTTTCTTGAGTAACTTCGATATTTTCATACGTAATGAGAAAGTTTTCTTCGAGGGAAAATTCGAGCGCATGAAGTGTAACTCCCGTGAATGGTGTGTACAACTTTTTTTTTCTCTGCAGCCGAAAAAGCCAAGCCAACACCCCCTCGAACTAAAGTGCCAAAGTCAGGTGCCGATGTTTCGAGGCTAAATACTTATTTACTCTCGCTCCTGCCGTACCTCGTATAGCAGCAGCAGCAGCTCACGCAAAACTTTGAATGAAAAATTTTCCAGCCGTGTCGTGTTGTCGCGTGGAGCAAAAATGTTTATACGTGCGCTTATGTTGTGTTGGGTATAACGTACACGTATATATATACGTGCAGCATGATGCTGCAGCTATGTGTACGAGATGATAAAACAAAGGCGCGCGTACAATCGAAACGATGCCGAAGAAAATCACTTTCGATTTATAAGTTATATTAAGGCGAAAAAGAAGGAAAAATAATAATACAAGATAATGTATAAGTATTACCCGTCACTTTTCTCATAATAATAACGAGATATATAAGTACGACGTGCCGCTTATAACTATGAGAAAAAATACACACACACATATATGTGTGTGTATACATACGCGCTCACTTACCAGCTATATACGAGATCGTATACGGATTAGTACTCATTATCTTGCCAAGCTTTCATAATTCAATCCTCGCGTGCGCACACACATGTGCGCTGCAGCTGCTGCTATAATATACTTGGCGAGCCTTTACAATATAATATATAAAATTTCAATTTTTTTTTTTTCGCGTTCGACGTCGTAATAAAGCGCTTTTGTAATGAAACGCAGCCGATTGTAATTACAAAATATTACGGATAAATCAATCTCTCGGAGTCTCCCGTCCTTTCTTTCTCTCTCTCTCTCTTTCACTATGCTTTTTATGAATGGAAGAGTGAAAAAAATCACGTTCAATTATCTCGGAGGAAAAACACGATTAACAGCCCTTTTTGACCCTGCTTTCGCCCATGCAAAAAGGGATTTTATATACGTGTAGGTGGTGGTACACAACGCAACTTGACTACCCCCGTGTATACACGCGTTTATATAGCGCATACAACCCTACGTGCAGCCCAGGTATATACAGATATATTGGGATATATACAAGGCATGTTCTCACCTTGGAGACTCATTAGAGCTGTAAATCAAAAATAACGAGATGACGGAGTTGGTGCCCCGCGCTGCGCTCACTACACGGAGCTTGAAGAGAGAGAGAGAAGCCGCGCGCGAAATATTGGGTTATCAAAAAATTGCTGCTGCTGCGTCGAGATCGAGAAGAGCGTGCGGCCAATGCGGTGCTGTTTTACGTTTATTATTTGTTTGGAAATTATAGGAAAAGATAAACAAAAGAGTAAAAAAAGTATTCGCTGAGTGCTTAGGTCGAAAAGTATATAATGTTAAACTGTAAAATTTTAGAAAATACAGCCCCTGGTAGGAATACGCAACATTAATAATGGCATCATGACCATTTAAAATTTTTTTGAATGCATAAACAATAATTGGCTTGTTTTTGTTGTTGTGATTTTCACGTTACAATTATTTGAAAAATATTAAATGCATTTAAAGCCTCCTGTAAATAATGATTTGATTGGGTCAAAAAATTTAGACCAGATATCAAGATGATACTATTTCAAGCCTTTCACCGCTAGGTGGCGAGTACCTTTATCTGAAAATCTGCAAGTGGTAAAGTGAAATCTATGCTATCTAAATCTAAGAAATCGAAATCGAAATCGAAAATATAAAAGGCATTTTTCGCAAGATCATGTTTTTAGACCTTAAACATTGAGTCAACTGTGAAGACGCAAGTCCAACTCGAGGTTCAAACCAACTGACAACCATCTATATTCTACTCTAAGTGTATCCATAATATACGTAAACAAAGTCGTTATATATTACAACGCAACAAAATTTTCAATACTTATAAATGAGATGTTGCATAGGAACAAAAATGCCTAAATTTCTGAAGACAATACTAATTTTGGGTGCACTATTTTTGGCTAAAATTTTTAAGAACTTTATAAAAAAGTTTAGGAATTGCACCGGTCACAGATTTGGGTGGTACATATCCAGTTCTAATGTTCCTTTCATGGCCAAGAAATTTTTCTCTAAAACTATCCATAAAATATTGAACATTTCTACCAGACAGCGAGTGAGCTATTTATTAACGCCGTCTTCCACGCGTAATGTGTGCAATACATCTATTTATGGCATATTATATTTCTCGATTAGCGGTTGAATCGATTTTTTTTTTTTTTCAAAACTAATCAAATGAGTTACAACAAATTGGAAGATAATATCGGATCGCTTCCATTGAGTATCGATTAATTTACTCTTTCAAGACGCAGACACGCAATTTATCCTACGTATTATCTCGCAAGGCGCGCGTAATACCACCCATAAGTATTTGTAATTGTTCAAAGTGAGATGGATGGGAGCTGTGCTCGAAAAAGAAGAAAAAAACATCCAGTCGAAAAATGACGCATTGTTTACGAAGATATAACTCAATGCGTTGGTCCGTAGTATACGAGCACTAGGACATATCGAACGGTTTTCGATATAACGATATTACAATTCAATCGGGTACGTCGACCTTGCGAAATAATTCGCATATCCAAACACGGCCTTTTATGTCAATTAAATATTTTAACGGAAATACACGTGTGGGTGATATCGTGAGAATAGTAATTATTTTTATTGCTTTTCTAAAAAAAAAAGGAAAAAAGCCATCAAAAGTTTATGATTTAGCCACTTGGGTAAATATAATCTAGATCGAAAGGAATATATCGATATAAAAAAGCACGTCGCACGTGGATACGGCGTGACACATTATAATACGCAGCTGCCTCGTAATGGAGATTAAACTCTTAACGACGAGGCTGTCCAAAGCAATAAGTTATTGAAATAGAGCTGCAAAAGCCACCGCGCCGATGATTGAATTTACATAAAGCCAGAGATATTTAGACGTACGGATCGATTAAAATATACGTTTATAATATTTATAACGTACGCGCGCGCGCAAACACGATCGTCGAGCTAGTTTATAACTGCAACGTCTGTATCTTGCGTCACGTACACTTTTCGCGCGCGAATTTAATCAAGTTCGCCGCCGCCCGCTCGTCTATAAAATTTTATTGCATTATATTATACGGCTTTCGTGTGCTCTCCGAAAATTGATCACTCGCAGCACAACAGCAGAAAAAAAAAAAGGAAGTTCGACCTCTGGGTCGATCGCGCTCCGAAAATTCGTCTATTGCTCAATTCTCGCAGGCTAGCAGCGAGCCATACTATTCTAAAAAGTAGTTCTGGCACTATATGTACGAGAGGGAATGCGCCGACCGTGTAAAAGATAATGCTCACGCGATAAGCCTCGGCATATATACCCGCAGTATAGAGGCCCAAACACATTCGACGGCAATAGTAGGCGCGCACGCGGCCACTTATGTAAATTGATAATGCTGGTAACGCGCAAAAAATGCATTAATTTAGTACCTTTGATGATATCGAAATAGCCGCTCGCGCGACGTAGGACTGATTTTTTTTCCTCTCAAAAATTAGGTAACGCCCAACGAGCACGTGCAACGCAACGAAAGTGTGTCCTGTGCGACAGAATTAAAAAAAAAATAATAATAAAAGGAAAAAAGGCCCAGTCGTTGATTTATTTAAGTTAAACTCAACGGCGGCGACTATAGGCTTTACAACGACATACACACACACACACACACACACACACATGCACACATCGATTCGATGTCTTATAGTGTGGTAATAGCGCAAATCGCGTAACTATATGAGCTTCGTAATTGCGATTAAATTACAAGCCATATAGTAATTATACATCTCTGTATATGTACACAAACGTATGTACCATAGAAGCGACCGGTCGTGCAAACAACTCTACTTTATGATCGCTTCTTTTATGCCACGCGATGTCATATCGATGACTTTTTACGCTTTCTAATGTTTGTGAAATGCCGCGCGCGCGTTTCGTTGGTGTAGCATCTATGTGCATATGACGACTCGACCCGACATTATGGGCGCGATATCGTTCGAAAAATATAGACCCAATATATTAGGTTCGTTGTATATGACTGATTCTTCGTGAAATCGATTAAGATAAAAAATATCATTTTTATTTGACGTAATGAATATACTTTGATTAGAAAATTTTAATGGTCACTGCAGTAAGCTTGATCGATTTTCACTGATTCAAAACATGTCCAAATGTATTATTATGTAAATGGGTAGTCAATAAAAATAATATAGTCTTCGAGTCAGTTGAAAAATGAAGCATGAACTTTATTGAAATATACATTCATTTGAATACCAAAATGAAAACTTACAGCATGTTTACTGACCATTAGAAGCAATCGTTAAGCATTGATTGTCAAGAAAATTACTATGCTAGGCATATCAATACATTCATTTTGGTACTGTAAACCCATTTATTACTTTCAATTAGTTTTGATGTAATTTACACAATTTTTGAAAAAACTTTGAATACTTCATCAAATTTCACATTCATAATGATAAAAAAATTACATAAATACTTGAAAATTTGATTGATATTCAAATTTTTCCCGTCTACTTATACTATAGAATTATACGTAATTAGTTGCCAATGAATTAACTCGGTACTACGATTAACGCGATACAGTCCATATGTACATATGCACCAAGCCGATAAGAGCTGTGCAGTGAAAGCATAACGTGTGTACACAGGCACACGCATGCAGCCAAGACTGCTGCCACCACGCGTAAGTTTCGCCAAGCAGTGTATCGGTTTCTTTCGACAGCCCAGCGCAATCGAAAGTAAAAGTATGAGTGTAGGCTCTGTTGTTCCTTGCACTATTGCCGCGGCTATCTGTGCGCTGAATCGACATGTATATTCGATGCCGTTGCGAGAAACAGCAAGTCCGAGTATCTTCCGCGCGTTCAATTGGCAACGTAAGACTTGCACATCGAAAAATGTTTGAATCATCTTCAAGTCAAGTTCCTGCGCAAATTTTAAGTTTACCGAAACAAATTTCAAACGAAAAAAATTTCTCGTCGCGTGCAATTTTTGTTCCTGCTAGAGAAGGAAGAAGTTGCTTTTACAGAATCATAATAAATCGATATTTCTCAATTAGTCGTCCGACAACATATTATACACTAGATCGTACAAATGTGTATATCGCAAATTTTTGATACAATTAAAAAATATACATTTTATACATTTACATTAAGCTACCGACTGATGAGCCACATCGACGTGGGCTTTGAGATTTTTTTTCTGTCCGAATACTTTTCCGCACTTATCACAAGAGTAAGTAGTTTTATTATGCACAGACTTTATGTGCCTTTTGAATGAGACCTTATAAATGAATGTCTTTACACACGTATCACAAGCGCGAGGGATGCTTTTATGAATCGCATCAATGTGAACTTTAAGATGATACTTTTTGGTGTATGTCTTTTGGCACATATCGCATGCATGTGGGATTTTACTATGAACCGAATCGATGTGTACTTTGAGACAACGTTTTTGTTTAAATGTCTTCGTGCATGTATTGCATTTATGTTTGATACCTTTATGCATCGCATCGATGTGGTTTTTGAGTTTCTGGTTATGGTTGAACTTTTTTGTAACTTTTTCCTTTTTCTCGTTCAGCTCACAATTGGTACTCAAATTTATTTCTTTTTTCACTCTACTCACGGATTTGGTTTTAATAACGTTTTGAGTTTGATAATCGTTATCATTTTTCATAACTGGCAAGTGATTTTGAGACAAATTTTCAATTTTCGTAACTGCTAATAAATCCACGTCAACCTTCACGTCCTTACATTCAAACTCGATCTTTACGTCGCCGAGTTCACTTTCCTGATTTTTGTTACATTCTTGAAGCGTCTGTCATAAAAATATCAAGTAGTGTAAAAGTTTTCATAAACGATATTTATTATATAAATCAAACCAAATTTGTGAACTCTTACCGAAGGTAAAAGTTTGACATCGAGCGTCTTGTCAATTATATTGTAGTCATTTTCAATGGGCCATATATAAATTGTCTCCTTTTTAATCTGAAACAATCCCAAACAAATTAAGTATTATGTAGTAATATTTTTATACTTTCATGATATTTTATTACATAAAATTGAACTATACTATTGAGCAGAAAATTGCTTCGAAAAAAATCGAAAGTATTTCAAACTGTTTAGAAGATTTCATTGTAGATTTTTAAAAAGCGCTTTGATATAAATTGAATAACTAGAATATTCGACTACAAGAATGTAGATTGGAAATGTTTTTTAAATTTATATGAAAAAAGCATTTTCGTATTTTTTATTGTTCGACTCAACAAAAAACTCTATTTTTATAGTTTTAAAGTTATTTTTATGGATATAAATTGATTAATCTTTTCTTTAGGAGATAATTTTTATTTTCAGCTGCATTATATGGAATTTTCTGGCAAAGTTTTTTACTAAAATACTGTCTGAAAGAGTCAATGAAATCATTCAGAGATGTTCATTCAATAACCCACCCAAATGGCCGGCGATAAAACGGCATCCAAAATTCGTAAATTTTTGAGATTGCATAAATTCGACAATTGGTTGCGAATGGCGGAAAAATTCGTGGATATATCTAGGCGCATAATACCGCGACCGCAGCGCATACACGCGCCGCGTATCTCTTCATTTCGCTTGTCCGCGAAGTAATCCGTGTCAACGCGTATGTACGTCACAATCCTGCGGCTTGTCGCATTTGCTGCTCTTTTCTCTTCATTTTCGGCCTTGCCGCGTCCCATCGTCGTATATATACGTGCTGTGCGGGGCTTTTATTCGGTAACGAACGGTGCGTCGTTTTGATTAAATACTCGCGACAAGTCGAGCGCAAGAAGGAACGAGTCCAATAAATTGTTTTCACTTTGAGTACTCATACTTTTTTTATCTGTACGCCTAAATTTTAGTTTGGGTATGCTTATTTTATGCATTGGTCGTGAATATATCGCCATAGAAATAGTATTAATCGATATATCTTATATTTTAATAAATTATAATGAATGTAGTGCAGATATTTTACTACCACCTGATACGTCAATGACTAATTAAATTTTAAACCTATTTTCACTTGTGGAATGCCAGTGATTGATGTATTTGAGTGAAACCAAAGGTGTATTTTTTTTTGCATGGATTTTTCTCCGCGCATATGCAGCACGTATGAGTTAGCTTGGATGAATGCCATTACAATTTCAGTGTAGTTTTAATGATACGCAAGTCCCTCTGTGGATCGCAGCACATAATTGAGTGAAGCAAGTCGACGGTAGAGGGAGAAAAACCGCCCAATCGTGAGATCACCTCACTAATGTGCGAGTAGTTTGCACAGTCGCTGGCGAGAAGCTAAATTCCTGAGCAAGTGTTTACAAATTTATGAAATCAAGGTGTAGCCGTGTAGTGTTGGCTACGCGAAGTGTATAACCTCAAATATTTTCTTGATACTGATTGGGAAAATTCACAGTGATCAAATTTCAAGCGAGTGATGGAAAATGGCGGAGACATTGTTAGGTATGATTTTTTTCTGCATTTCATAATATTTTTTCAAGCGATTATTTCATCAAATTTGGTTATTCTCCAGGGTGAAAGAAGAACCGGACGATACTTTGCCGGATGCAGGGGACAATTATATTTTCGATTCGGTAAACTCTTGCGAAACAAAAAACAATAAAGTATTGCCGTTTTCTGGATTATCAGTGAGTTCAATGATTTCAATTGTGTCCTATTCTTCTACTATCAAAAACTATGACATAATTTCAATTGTAGGCAAATCACACGAATGAGGTTATGGCGTTACAAGAAAAGTTAGATGAAAAAATACACATCGATTTTGAGTGCAAATATGTTATACCCAAACTAGAATCTATATCAACAGTCGTCTGCAAATCTGAATATAAAAGTTGCCTACCTATTGTGAAAGTAGAAAAAGAATTTCAGGCTAATTATTTAAATCATAAAGATCTTATAATTTTGATAAAAAAAGAGTTCGATTATGATAATAAGTGTAAATTTCACGTAAACTCCCAACTGCAAATTGAAAAATATAATGAGGTTGGAATATTTAGAAAAACTAATTCAAACAGAATATTTTATGAGTGCAAAATGGGTCGAAAAACGTGTAAAGGAAAAGCGAGTTTGAACACAAATATCGACTCAGCGCATAAGGACGTTAGCTTTGAATGTGGCGTTTCTCACAAATCATTTCGTCGCAAACTGGATCTTAAAAGACATATAATTGTAGTTCACAATCGTAGCAAATCTTTCGAATGTGAAATTTGTCACAAATTATTTGGATATAAAGGTAACCTCAAGCAACACATAAGTACAGTTCATGATGGGAAAAAATGCTTCGAGTGTGACATTTGTCACAAATCATTTGGACAAAAAAGTAATCTCAAAACTCACATAAATACAGTACATGATCGTAGCAAACCCTTTGAATGTGAAATTTGTCAAAAATCATTTGGAGCAAAGGGTAACCTCAGTAAACACATAAAAATAGTACACGAACGAATAAAACCGTTCGAGTGTGACATTTGTCAGAAATCATTTGGATACAAAAAAGATCTTAAAAAACACATGAATGTAGTACATAATCAGAGCAGGTTCGAATGTGGCATTTGTCACAAATTATTTTGACACAGAAATAGCCTCAAACGTCACGTCAATGCAGTACATAATCTCACCAAACTCTTTGAATGTGATATTTGTCACGAATCTTTTGGATATAAAGGTCACCTTAAAAGGCATTCAATGACGTTACATAATCAGAGCAAACCCTTCGAGTGTGATATTTGCCCCAAATCATTTGGACTGCAAAGTGATCTCAAGCGTCATATAAATACAGTACATTATCGCAGCCAATTCTTCAAGTGTAACATTTGTCCCAAATCATTTAGAGATCGAAGTTTCCTCACGAAACACATAAGTACAGTCCATGATCGTATCAAACCCTTTGAATGTAACACTTGTCAAAAATCATTTGGATACAAGAATGCACTAAAAAAGCCACAAATTTACAGCTCATGATCTTAACGAACCCTAGAAGCATAAAATTTAAATCTGGGCGCAATGATGACTTCGGTATTTACATGACTGCGCTCCGTAATTCCAGCCATTCTTTTACATAATTTTACTTGGATTTTGTGAAGAACAATAAAGTACCTTAAACTGATATTCATTTTGTTGTACTGTGAAAAACCTTTTTTTCACCTTTTGTATATAAACTAAAATATTAATACAAATTCGTCTTTAATTCGTTTTTTTAAGTATTTTTGTTCAACCGATCTTTCAGCGTCCTATTTATTAATAATTGAACCTTTCGCGGTAAAAATGCTGAGATGAGAAAAGAGACAAGAGCGCGAGCAGCGCGCAGTTAAGTGACGAGTACCGCTTTGAGCCTCTAGCCCTAGATGGCGCGTATCTTTATTAGTAAACCTTCAAGTGGCAAAGTCAAAATAATTGTATTTAAGTCCCAGTACGATTACAATATTCATCATGTTCATTCAGACATCACTGTTATCTAATTTCAGTGAAACTGAATAATTCAATATTTTTTCTCTGCTTGTGTGAAAAGCTTTATGTTCATAATTTATATATTGTCCCCAAATTTCATTAGAATTTTCGAGATCGTCTGTCACTATTTTTCAAAGGCTTGAAATTTTTTGTAAAGTTGAGGATCACGCTAATATTTAAAAATTAACGAGCAATGGGCTTCCTCCTGAAAATGTATTTCGTCCAATTTTTATCTGTAAAAGTTTCAAAAATCAATTTAACTTTGCGAAAAAAAACGAAAATACTAATACGCCCGAAAAATCTATTTTTCTTTTCAGCGTGTAAATTTTAAAATAATCTTTAAAAAAAGTGCCTTCGATTTTCTAAATTAAATCTATTGTCAATCTGAATTAATTATACAACCAGAGTTTATATATTTTTATAGCAGTACTTTAATTCTACATAGGTTATTTGTTTTCTGCTAATTTTTCATAAATTTTTTAACGTACAATAAATCAATAGATTAAACTCTCCGTCGACATTCGCGACAAACATCCATCCAAGCTCGAATTCATTTCACATAATAACGAAGAAAAAAAATCTCCGCGTATATATAAGCTTATATTCAAATTGACGTTGGGACACAATACTTGTCTGGTTGCCGAGTTAAAATGTATTTATAACTCGGTTTAAGCACGCGCACGCGGCTGGATTACAACGACGTTTCCAACAACGTCGCGCGGAGCGAGTGGACGCGACGAAACTTTTATGCTCATCGTGATTTAATAGTGATGAAACTCGAATTACATCGCGCAATCTCCATGCCAAAAATTATAAAATACAAAAAGCTCGCCTGTATGAGAAGGAGGAAAAATGAGAACGAAGCACGTGCTTGCGACGCTTCGTATCCCACCACAGCTAAGCAGCAGCGTTATATTTTTCATAGAGAGAGCTGCAGCCAGCCTCGCGCCTGCGCTGGATTATTTCGGCGAAACGGCACACGTGCTTCGTTCGCTCGCCGTATATAAAGTGCATCTCTGTATATCGCGTGTATACGTGTATAAAGCCGCATCAGCGCGCGACGATGTGCATATATATATTTACGTATATATACAGCGAAAAGTCTGGCTTATACTGGCTGGCAGAGCAGCAGGGGGTTGTTGGCGCGAGCGCGCGCGCGCACAAAGCTCGAAGCGAGCGTCGCTTCGTCGGTGGCATCGCAGTAGTTGCACGCTGGCCGCTGCCACGACAGGTTTAATGTATAACACACACTTTCAACCCCACCATTTTTCAGTGTGGCTTTAGGAAAAAAAAAAAGATAGAAAATAAGAGAAGCAGCCGAGCGAAAGAGAGCCGAGGCAGCGGAGTCGACGGAGACGCCAGTACGTAGTACCGATTTCGTACCGATCTACCGATTGCCCAATTACAATAGGATCACCGCCTGCGCACACACTCACACATGACGCAGCTTTGAGGTTATGGCGACCGGTATCGAAGCTCGTCCTTCAATATCAAGACTCGTGGATGCTGCCCTCTAGTTCGGTGAGTATCTCACTGATAATAGTAGAATAAAAGCTCCCCTATCAAATTCATTTTCTTTTCAAAAGCCTAATTTTACAAATCTTTTTTTTTTAATTCTTTCTAAAGCTTTAAGCGAGATTTAAGCGCGCGGTAGTCGGGGGGTTAAGGTGCAAAATAGTAAATAACCTAGCTTAGATTAGGAGATAATTGCTTACGAGCAAAGCGCCGCGCGCGGCTGGCTGAGCTTAAAACCGGGCGACGACGACGACGACGACGAAGGTGAAAATTTATCCAAGCTCATGAAAGAGATTAAGCGCTGGGGGCTGCTCTTGACCCGATGGATCTATTAGAAATACCTCAGCCGCGTCGTCGAAATCTGCCTTGTTTCTTTTTTTTTTCTTTTCTACTTTACTTTGCTGATGTGCGTGTTAATCTCGTTGACCTGATACCTATTATTGCACTCGAAATAAAAGTCGCGCGCGCGCAAGCACAGACCTTGTGTGTGTGTCTGTTGGCTGTAATATAAATACGAGAGAGAAAGAGAGAGAGACAGAGTATTGATAGCGTAAGGAAAGAAAATAAAGGGTTCAAAATAACTTCGTGCAGTATCAGTTCCAGACACCGAAGTGAGCAGAGAGTTCACAATAAAAAGAGGGTTGAAGAGAGAGAGAGAGAGCTTATAGCGCCGGGGCCGATGAACGCGCGCACAGCCGAGAGAGGGAATTTCGACTCGATTTTTTGCTTCTTTGCTCTTTTCTTTTTTTTTTTTTTTTGCTTTTTTGCTCGGCGATCGTCGTCGAGCGAGTATCTATAGGTTTATTAAACAAACTCGTTGGCTCGTCGGATAAGAGCGCGCGCGGCAGGAATGAGCCAAGGTAAGAAGCGCTGCGCCGATCTGCAGCGAGCTGATGAAGAAAAATGAAAAATTTCTTACGCGGCTAATTGCAAATTACGTAAGATAAAAGAGTTTTGAGCCGTTGGGCGCGCGAAACAATATCAAGAAGAAGAAGAAGAAGAAGAAGAAAAAAGTACGTATAAAACTGCACTGGGGCTGCTGCGTGACGACGAGGTGGCGGCGGTGGTGGTGGTGGCTCGGCGCGACATTAACCATCAGCGGTAGCAAATTATCTCTTCTTCTCTAGCGCGCGGGTCGAGAGAGAGAGAGAGAGAGAGATATTTTATATATATATATAATATACCTGTGCATAAATCGGGAGAAAATTTTTACCCTCATTATTTCATGGGTAAGCTCTTCTTCTTATGCACGTATAATACACGCGTTCGCGAAGAGAAGACTACACTGATATAGGCGTGTGTGTGTGTGTGCGGGTGTATGTGTGTAATAGCTAGAGATAAAACATTTTTTTCCAAGGGAGTTGGCGATTTGAAAAGGCCTTGCTGGCGCTGCGCTGCGGCTCTCTGGCGCGGTGCACAGGTTAATTGAGCTCGTACATAACTGAAACCCGGAGCATACACGCATACGACGACGACGACGACGACGACGACGACGACGGTGACTATATGACGCGCGAGCTCGTGCGGGGAGGGTCGATGACTCTCGCTCGCTCTCGTTTTTTTCTTCTCTCTCTACCTCTTCCGCAGTGCAGCGCGCAGGCAGCAGGCACGGCACACACTTCACCTTTTCATCAAGCGTAAAGATGTATCAAGAAGCTTCGAGCTGTGCATCATCGCCCTTTTTCCTCTCCCTCTCTCTCGGTTCCCGCGGCTTATACCTTGAATATACTCCATATAGTAGTATATATAATACTTATGATTGATAAAAATTTGATTTTCATGCGCAAAAGTTTTCCATGACCCAGATCTATCCCGGCTATCATCTCTATCCCTATACAGTATCGCCACCGCTGCTGCACATTAAGCCATCGGTATAAGTATATACGGGTATTGACTATCAAGTCGATATTACTGTCGTCGCCGCCGACGTCGACGTCGTTCCGCGATCGTTCAAAAAGTTGTTTTTCAAGAGCTTCGTCTTGCTCACTTTCTCCGATCCATCATCCCCCTTTCGATACTCGCCTTGGCGCGCGCTGGGCTCCGTCGTCGTCGCGACTTCTTGAGTAATAATACTTCTCTACTTAGGATTCGCGGTGTATAGTCTCTTTTTCTCTATACGGCGCCCTTTTATTTCATTCGCCTATATATGGAGCGCGGCAAAATGAGCTTCGCGAAACGACGACGGCGGCGGCGGCTACTGCTGCGGCGGGAAATAATGCTCCCCCGCGAACATTTCGATGTACAGTGCAAAACTGTGCTGCTGCTGCAGCACTGCGGGTCACGAGCGCGCGCCGCAAATGACCAATGCCAACGCGCCACGAGCGTCCGACAGCCGCCAATATTATGACACACGTACACATAGATACATCGAACGGCAACACACGTTGTCCCGCATTTATTCGACGGTGTAAAGTCATCCGAGCATCCGCGGGGGCTTGGGTAAATACAAAAGCATTTCGCGGTATAATTTCGACATTTTCTCCCGAAGCTTTTACCGCTGCGCGAAAATGTGGCAGCACGCGAGCATCGTCATGAGCTTTTATGTCCTTGCAATCGAGACAAATCTGACAAATGTACAAGTTTTTTTGATTTTTGTTTTTTTCGTTCGATTCTAGGTCGATGCAGACTCGCGCTCAGCTGGCCAAACAGATGCAAGGGACGACGACGACGACGACAACGACGAGGCGACGCTCTGAATCGCGGGCGGCTGAATCGACTGCCGCTTCTCCGCTGCTACAAAAGCGGAGGGCGACCAAGACTAAAACAATTTTTACTTCAGCGGGCTCGAAGCAGCTCTGGTCTTCGAGATGAGCTATGAAGGAAAAGTCGCGCTTGTTTCTGGCCTGCCTGCTGGTGCTCGCCTTTCATCCGCATCTGTCGCCGCGGCCAAGCGGCGAGGAAGCCGCCGCCGCCACTGGCGCCCTGGCGCTTCCACCGGTCATCAAAATTGGTACGTTGAGAACTCGCTTTCTTTTACAATGGAATGTATAATAAAACTCTACAGGCTGCTCGAAAAAAACAGTTAAATCTCTTTACACACACGACGACGACGACGACGACTACGACGAGGGGGGTGGGTTATTCACTTTTTAACGGTGAAATACTCGCGCGTTATCTCAGCCTCTGCCATTCTCTCTAGCATGGCTCTTTCTTTGCATGTATGTGTGTGTGTGCGTTTGCAGCATGATTCGAGCTAATCCCAGGCAGCAGCGGCAAGCACAGATATTTCGGAGGCACGAGGCAGGAAAACGTTTACGGTTATCCTTCTCTCTCCGCTCTCCTCGTATCTGCACACGCATACGTTCCATTTCCGGAGCGAGGCGCGCGACACATTTCGCTCTTTAAGCGTTATATATATATATATACGTACTGTACGTATGTGTGTACGTAGCATCGCGTCTAGGTAGTTGCTGCGCGCGCGTGCGATTTACCGAAGAGCCAACCAACCGACCGACTCTCCTGTATACCTACCTATAATTTCGTTCGATGCACTGCTGCAGCGCCGGTGTCACGACGCCTGATTAGCGTCGCCTGCTATGATGGATATTGCAATTAAGCGACCCACGACGACGACGACCGAGCTCTGAAAATCTAATAACACTCCGAAATCTCGTTTTCTTTTTCGCGGCGGTGCGGCCTTTTCTTTTACTTTATTTTTTTCGATCGCAGTAAAGTTCAACCGCGTAATAACTCGATCGTTGGTTTTTTGTATTATGTATATGCCGCGATATTCCACGCGCAGCTTATATTTTATGTAAGCTACTTCATTATCGAGACGTTATAAACGCCATCGGGTTTAAATCATCTTCTCGCATACATTAACGATAATATATTTATATGTTGTACTCTTTTGACTCGCGTGCATGAATAGGAATTTATTACATGTATATTTATAATGACGTAACGCATGTCCATGTGCACCGACACACAGACACTATTTACACCTACTTACACGCCGCCGATGTATTATATGTAGCGAGTGCAGATAAGTGAGTTACGTAAATTTTATATACAATTGTGTGTACGTATATAATATGTCCGAGAGTCAAAATGACATAATACATAATAGCATATGAATAAGCGCGCGACTGATCTGGTTATCTGCGATACCTTTTTTACATAGGCGAGCTTCGTGTCTCCGATATTACTTTCCTTTAGCGGATTTTCCGACGTCGTCATCTTGTAACTCGAATGCGGGTCAATGGACTTTTTATAAGATATAAATCTGCTGGGGCGAAAAATTTGTTTAATTATAAGCTGTGTTAAACTTTCGTATATCATTTAGGGACTATCTTTTAATCCTGTTAATCAAATGCGACTGTCGAGTTTGATTTTTTCATAAATGAATTATTAAAATCCGATTGACGACTTTCGAAGAGCTGTATCTTCATTTCGGTAAATTCGAAACGAATGATCCGACAGTTTTATCGATTTTAGATAATACGATGTAAATCAATATTGAAGTTGGAAAACTCTATTCCAGAAGTCCTGACATCATAAATCATATCGAGTACAACTTCCAGTATTTTCTTCATAATATAAAACTCGTCATGCTGAAGTTTAATTTTAAAAAATAATCACATCGTTCGTTTCTTAAACGAAAATCAATTATGCAAAATATCTAATAAGGTTACTTCTTACTTGCTAATCGAATTGAATTAAATTTGATTTGAAATATAAAATCAAATAACATTCGCCTTCCGATGTAATTTCGATGTAACTAATTTTTCTCTTACTTTTATTTATTTATTTGAAAGTGAATTTCGTTCAAGAAAAAAAGGAAGCGACTTCAGATAGAAAATCCAAGTGAAGAAAGTTCAATCGGTTACAGGATCCAAGAAAGTTTTTATCTTTTTTTTTGCCGTCTTCTTGCTCGTAGACTAACCGACTGTTGCATCCCAAACTTATCACAGAAAGTTTACACGTTTTATTTCTTTTATTTAATAATACTTATACATTGACAACGTATAGGTAATAAATAATAACAATACTTTTTATGGCTGATAAATCGTCAAAACTTACTTTCGAGCAATTAGTAACAATAACTTACAATTTAGAAACTATTCTAGTTCTTTTTAGTAAAGATTCTATATAGACGGAACCCGACTTTAGTGAAATTTGCATGAGCCGTACCGAAAAATTCTGCGAGTGGCAAGAGCCTCGTACATTATTATTATATCACTGCTCTTCATACTTATGATACCTTATCGATGATATGAAAACCTTATATAATGTATGCAACGGAGTTTTATAATGTACTATTTATGGAAAGAAATAAATTACCATAAGTGTAAATCTTTGCAAGCCTGCAGTATGAGACGATATAAAATCGCAAAAATTGCGTACTAGAAAAATAATAAAAGACAAAATATGTAGGTTACTTTAACGCGAAAAAGGGGGAAAAAGTAAGTGCGAGTCGTCATTCGACAGTGCGGCGCCGTGCAGGCTATTTTTGCGAAGCTTGAGATGTTACATGATACGAGCCATCTACTGCTTGTCACTGTCGAACTCAAAATACACCATTTTATGACAAGAGTGAAAATCATTGAACATAAAGCACATGCCGATAATCCATGTCGAAAGGAGTAAATATTAGATGAAGGTAAATGATTGCGTGAGATAATTGAAAACCCTGTTACAACAATTTCAATAGGATTACGAATAATGCATTTATTGACCAAAATATTAATAAAATATATCATCATTAATACATTTTGAATATTTTAAAAATATTTTTGAAGAATCGAATCACATTACCAACCACTTTATTGAAAAATCTAACAATTTTGTCTTTGAAGGTTTCTTTTGATTCATTTTCACCAGAACGTGTGTCGGCATTATCATCAGAATGACCAATGATTACATTTTCTTTAATCTTCGTTGACAATGAATTATCATTAATGTGCCGATTTCCAGTTAAGTTGGGCGATTCAAGATTCACCTTACCACTACCGTTTAATTTAACAGGCGATCCAGTTTTCACGGATAAATCAATTGGACTCGAGCCATCGCTCGGTTTCGCTATTGTGGATCCGATTCTATTACCATTAACCTGTAGATTACCCGATACATCAGGGACTTTAGAATTCACCTTATCAGAGCCGTTCAATTTCATATTAGATCCAACATGGATAGATGAATCGACTGGGCTCGATGAATCTCTCGATTTTCCGATTCCAAATCCGACAGAATTTCCATTGAACTGTAAATTTCCTCCAATGTTGGGAACTATGGAATTCTCATTGCCAATACCGTTCAATTTAATACCAGTTTCTACATTAATAGATGGATCTACAGGGTTCAATGCAACTCTTGGATTCCCAATTTCGGATCCGACAGGACTACCATTGAACTGTAAATTTTCTCCAAGGTTGGGTGCTATGGAGCCCACGTTTCCATTTAGTTTAACCGAGGATCCTGCATTGATTGATGGATCTACTGCGTTCAATGCACTTGTTGGATTACCGATTTCGGTTTGAAGAGGTTTTCCATTAAACTGTACATTACCAGCAACGTTTGGAGTTGGATAAACCTTGCCATTTCCGTCTAGTTTAACCGAAGATCCTGGATTGATTGGTAAATCTACTGGATTCAATGCAATCCTCGGGTTACCAATTTCCGATCCTACCGGATTTCCGTTAAATTGTAGGTTTCCTCCAGGGTTGGGAGATGTGGGATCCACGTTACCATTTCCGTTTAATTTAATCGAAGATCCTGCATTGATTGATGGATCTACTGGATTCAATGCTATCCTCGGGTTACCAATTGCCGATCCTACGGGATTTCCGTTAAACTGTAGGTTTCCTCCAAGGTTGGGAGATGTGGGATCCACGTTACCATTTCCGTTTAATTTAATCGAAGATCCTGCATTGATTGATGGATCTACTGGATTCAATGCTATCCTCGGGTTACCAATTGCCGATCCTACGGGATTTCCGTTAAACTGTAGGTTTCCTCCAAGGTTGGGAGATGTGGGATCCACGTTACCATTTCCGTTTAATTTAATCGAAGATCCTGCATTGATTGGTAAATCTACTGGATTCAATGCAATCCTCGGGTTACCAATTTCCGATCCTACCGGATTTCCGTTAAACTGTAGGTTTCCTCCAGGGTTGGGAGATGTGGGATCTACGTTACCATTTCCGTTTAATTTAATCGAAGATCCTGCATTGATTGATGGATCTACTGGATTCAATGCAATCCTCGGGTTACCAATTGCCGATCCTACGGGATTTCCGTTAAACTGTAGGTTTCCTCCAAGGTTGGGAGATGTGGGATCCACGTTACCATTTCCGTTTAATTTAATCGAAGATCCTGCATTGATTGGTAAATCTACTGGATTCAATGCAATCCTCGGGTTACCAATTTCCGATCTCACGGGATTTCCGTTAAACTGTAGGTTTCCTCCAGGGTTGGGAGATGTGGGATCCACGTTACCGTTTCCGTTTAATTTAATCGAAGATCCTGCATTGATTGGTAAATCTACTGGATTCAATGCAATCTTCGGGTTACCAATTTCCGATCTCACGGGATTTCCGTTAAACTGTAGGTTTCCTCCAGGGTTGGGAGCTGTGGAATCCACGTTACCATTTCCGTTTAATTTAATGGAAGATCCTGCATTGATTGATGGATCTACTGGATTCAATGCTATCCTCGGGTTACCAATTGCCGATCCTACGGGATTTCCGTTAAACTGTAGGTTTCCTCCAAGGTTGGGAGATGTGGGATCCACGTTACCATTTCCGTTTAATTTAATCGAAGATCCTGCTTTGATTGGTAAATCTACTGGATTCAATGCAATCCTCGGGTTACCAATTTCCGATCCTACCGGATTTCCGTTAAACTGTAGGTTTCCTCCAAGGTTGGGAGATGTGGGATCCACGTTACCATTTCCGTTTAATTTAATCGAAGATCCTGCATTGATTGGTAAATCTACTGGATTCAATGCAATCCTCGGGTTACCAATTTCCGATCTCACGGGATTTCCGTTAAACTGTAGGTTCCCTCCGAGGTTGGGAGCTGCGGGATCCACGTTACCGTTTCCGTTTAATTTAATCGAAGATCCTGCATTGATTGGTAAATCTACTGGATTCAATGCAATCCTCGGGTTACCAATTGCCGATCGTACGGGATTTCCGTTAAACTGTAGGTTTCCTCCAAGGTTAGGAGCTGTGGAATCCACGTTACCATTTCCGTTTAATTTAATGGAAGATCCTGCATTGATTGATGGATGTACTGGATTCAATGCAATCCTCGGGTTACCAACTTCCGATCTCACGGGATTTCCGTTAAACTGTAGGTTTCCTCCAAGGTTGGGAGCTGTGGAATCCTCGTTACCATTTCCGTTTAATTTAATCGAAGATCCTGCATTGATTGATGGATCCACTGGATTCAATGCAATCCTCGGGTTACCAATTTCCGATCCTACGGGATTTCCGTTAAACTGTAGGTTTCCTCCGAGGTTGGGAGCTGCGGGATTTACGTTACCATTTCCATTCACATTAACAGAGGATCCTGCATTCATAGATGAATCTACTGGACTGATAGTTTCTTTTGGATTTCCAATTGCTACCTTGTCATTTCCGTTCAGTTTCGCTGAGGATCTTGCACCAATAGTTAAATCTGCTCCTTCAAATACATCTCTCGTTTCTTAATGTCTAATCCAATTGGATTTTCATTCATTTGGAAGTTTCCTAACTTATTTTCATTCTTCATATTATTCTTTATACCGCAGAATCTTGCAATATGATCAGGCACATTTCGGATCTCTGTGTTATAATCTTCAAGAATTCGTTGACATAGCCATTGTGAATGCGTACCCAGGTTAGTGTAAACGTCTGGTCTTGAGTCTTCAAGGCATTTTTTATTTCCAAAGCTAAAAAGGCCTAGTAAACATTGATCGTTGCTTCGGATCAATGGTAGGCCTGAATCAGTCTATTGAGTAAAACGTAAATAAATATGTTAGAAAAACATTGATATATTGAAAGAATTTTTTTTCATACTTACTATACATTCACCGTCATCAAAGAAATTAATCATTTTCGCGCATATTGTTCCATCAGCTATATTTGTATCTTGCCACAGCTCTTTACATTTTTTATGCTGTACAAGTTGCACATTTGCACTTATTACTTTTGGAATGTTGTAATCATTCTGCATGAACACAGTATATTAATATCAGCCGATCGGGTTATTTTACTATGTATTCAAATTCGTTTTCTTACCTGATATTCGCTTTCTAATTTTTTATTTCCGATAACTTCAAGACCATCATTTATTTCAGGTAGATCAACCGCTAGGCATTCGATAGGCCTAATTTTGTCGTTAAAAGCGATTGGATTATATAGTCGAACTAGCGCAATGTCATTGGCGTGGGTTGAATTCTATGAACAATCACGAAAAAATCAATAGTACACACGAAGCAAAAGATGCAGCGTAACTTACATTGTAATTCTCGTTAATCGTGTACTCGTCAACTGCATAAATCAATTTATTCTCGTCGCTCGAAACGCCAACGATCACTTCTAATTCATAATCCAGAAAATTTTTCTTAGCTTCTGCAACGCTGTAATTATATTTATTTTAAACTTTACATCTGCAATAATTATTCACGCGTCGATACTTACTAGCTATAACAGTCCGCAGACGTAATCAGATGCCGATCGTCTATTATTGTCGCTCCGCAGAAATGATGCGTCCGGTCGTAATTGACACTCAAATAAGCTAGATAAGGATGCGCCACTTTTTCGGTCAAAGCACTGGAAACTACGATCGAGAGAATAAAAACAACGTAAATCATCGTTCTTCTCTCCGAACGCAACATTCGTCAATAAAAAAACACAATTACTGCTTAAGATGCGCATCTTCGCTTCTCTTTTATATGAAAAAAATTATAAAGCTTGTGCATACCATCAAAAATAAAACACGTGTACGTAATTAATGAATGTTTATTAAAAAAAATAAACAATACCTCTAGTGTTTATAGGTATTTATTCTCTGAATTTGATATGCACGTGTTGCACCGATGCTCAGCTGTTCTACGTCATCGTCATCATAATTTCATTCATAAAACTAAATTCTCTCAAATTAATCGCATATTTTCGTCGATTTTCGAACGAAAGCTCGGCATTATACCGCGTTATATAACCGCATTACCTAACTGCAGCAGCAGCAGTGATTCGTGACAGTGAAATTTTCATTTTATACACATACGCGTAGTATCGCGAGAGGCACGTACTCGTTTTAACACGAAGCGTGTGCAGCTCTATATACACAATGCGCCGAATATCCACACGTACGCGTATATATATTTATCAAAGCTCGAGCCAGGATAAGTGGGCAAGTATATAGTGTACCGGGCCACTCAATACGTAACTATATCTCGAGCGCATTTTTTTTCTCTCTTTATTTTTCTTTCTTCGCGCGCGCGAGACGTACATAACAATGTAGTTTTCTTTTTTCTCCGCGCGTATATACACACAAGCAAACAAACACACACAAACACACACACGTGGAGGCACAAGGAATGTGTACTAGCCAGTAGTAAATCAGTATTAGCTCGAAAGGCCATCGTCACGTTTTTCGTCCGGAGCTTGTATCATACTTATTCGTCCGCGCGCGCGTGCTAGATAATATACTCTTTATCTCTCTCTCTCTCTCGTCGAGCGCAAAAAGACGTATGGGGGCCAGGGCCTCATAAATTTTCCCTCGCAACAATCGTAAAATAAAAAAAAAATTTTCTCTTTCTCGAACATTTTCATTATATCTTTCTTCGCCTGTACCTATATAGTGTTATGTTATATACACGTCGCGTGCGCGTGCAACAATATAACTCGCAAGAGAACAAGCGCAGAGAGCAGAGCAGAGCAGAGTGAGCTTCAAACACGCAGCTTCAAATGTCGAGAGAGATTTTAAATATTCATGCTTTCGATTTGCTGGCAAACGACGAGCGAGTAGAAGAGAGAGAAAGTAGCAGAAAGGAAGCAACAATCTGTGAAAAGACGTCGCGTACGTCGTTTATTTTTCGGGAAAGAAGGGCGCGCGCAAAAGCCTCTCTCTCTCTCTCTCTCTCTCTCTCTCTTACTTTTATGGTGGCCAGACTGACTGCGCCTCACGGAATCACAAGTAGTAGCGATAAAACTTTAGTCTCTACATCTTTGCGCGCGAGAGGGTGAGAGTAGAAGAAGGAGAAGGAGAGAGAGAGAGAGAGAGAAAGTGGAAAAGAAGTAGGAGGAAGAGCGCAGAGAAGTCGCTCGACACACATTTCCACGGGCGACGCATTATGAAGTCTAAGACGAAGTAAAAATTCACTTCTTTTCGCGACGCGACGACGACCTCTGGGCTGCTACTCTTGTCACGCACCCGCTCGTACTTTTAATAACAAAACGCGCACGTCGTATTCGCTTTTATAGAGAAATATAATAATGTATATATGCTTTTGTATACATTTATAGCAGCGGTATAATAGATAGAGATAGGCATGAGGCAGAAGGTTTATATTATGTACGGGGGAAGGTATAGCAGCAGCAGCAAGGTAGGAGGGGGTAAGATGTGTAATGAGAGAAGGCTAGTAATGCGATTATACTCGAGGGCTTCCCAAGCTTTAACGATTCCCCTCTGGACCCATTATACATGTGTCGATATGTCCCGCGCCGGCCTGTGTGCTCGCGTTGTTTCCGGCGACTTCCTCTCTCTCTCTCTCTCTCCATGCCACGCATATACTTCGTACGTACATTTATAAATATCCATTATACGACTCGACAAATATATATGATGAACTTTGGGAATGACGCGCGGGGGTGGGAGGAGAGAAAGAGTGACAAGTCGATAAACCGAGGGAGATTATTGAATTTACGCTTGTTAGGCTCTTATGTACAGCTTGGCACACGTGCTCGGGAAAACGCGATAAAGGTGGAACGAGAGGGACCTTTCTCTGCTGCGTCTGCTGTACACAAGCCCCAAATCGTCCCCTGACGATTTAAGCAATTTTCGCCTCGGAGTAGCAGCATCTTGTGTGTCTCAAGCGCCGAGGCGTTTACGCGACGAGACGTGCAGCAAAACAACGTTATATTATATGCTTCGCTCGACGCGACGCTACATGACACTGTACACGCGCGCGTTTATACGCACGCAATATCTGATTATTGACCTCTTCATCTTTGTCCATCTATCTCTGCTGCGTATACTGCAGCAAACGTATATAAACGTGTGCGGGTATCCGTTGAGAGAGTCCAGATATGCGCGAGGGAAATTACGATCGCCGCGCAAGGCCAGACTAATCGAATGTGGAACACGGCCGTAAGAAGTGATCTAATTAAGCTCTGGCTCTCTAGAGCGACTCGATCGCTGCGCTTATTGTGTTTAGGGGCCAAATTGCACCTCGGGTTTCGATTGTCTCTTGGCTCTAGTGATACACATATTTTCGGGCATTTTACCTGTGGTCTAATTGACCGATTTTTGATACTGCCGATGTAACGATGATCTTGAGCGATTATTTAAATGGCTAAGCGAAGGAGCTTGAGTTCGTTTAAAAGTTATGAGTACTCACGAGCTCGAATAATTCACAACATTCCTTGAATTTCGTTTATAGCTCGGTTGCGACAAAAAAAATATCTTGGACGTATCCGTGCGGAAGCCGTAGTAGGCGAGAATCGAACCCGCACACGTTTATTGGTGCGTAAGGGGATTGAATTTTACGCGGCACTAACCGGAGCTTGGTCAAGGGGAAGGGCTCGATCGTGCTTGAAAGACGCCGTTCTCCTCCGACGCTGCGCTAGTCGACACCCGCGGCTGCTTCGGATCAATTGACTGGATGTTTTCGTGGCTCTCGAATTCGACTGCGCGTCTCGGTGACTGCAATTTGCAAGTTGGATTTATGTACGAAAATCGCACTCTTTCTGCTCATCGATGCGATTAGAATGACTCGAGTGATTAAGTCGTCTTTTCTCTTAGAAAAAGTGATGACTTGATCGTGTCATCGCGATAAACGCGTTTTGATCAATCACTGAAGTGGATGCGATGTCGCCGTATCCAAATTGAGTGCAAATTTTTAAATTCACAACAACATGATAGCTTTTGAGTTTGAGCATTCGAGCTTGGAGATATGGTTTTTACCTCGTGGATACAAAAACTCGATTGAATTTTAGCGAGGTAATCATTCCTGCTGTTGATTACACTTATGACGTTTATATGAGGCTTATGCATGCATGACACAGGGACAAATTTGCATTTCTGAATAGAAGGATATCAAAAGAATGTAATATGCGAATACATCAAACATTTACTTACGGTAAGCTAAATCATCGCTACTTGTAGAGCTTTTCTAACAATGATTGTAGTTGTTCAATCATCTGCATATACGGATATAAATTTAAAGTGTCAGCGCGCGAAATTTAAGAATAATTCTTGCTTCAGGGCAATAATTTTCTTCTCGCATACTAATAGAGAGCAGATACTCGAGGAAAGATTCAATTAATAAGAGGAACAATTAATAACAGGAAAGACACTACTGCTACAGCAATACTTTGAGGAATATATTGAAAATTAAACTGTGCGTCAATATTAGTTTAAATACGATGATAGTTAAAACAAAAGA
This sequence comes from Trichogramma dendrolimi, assembly GCA_034770305.1. Taxonomy (NCBI): domain Eukaryota; kingdom Metazoa; phylum Arthropoda; class Insecta; order Hymenoptera; family Trichogrammatidae; genus Trichogramma; species Trichogramma dendrolimi. The sequence goes on from JAPMIB010000013.1 coordinate 1,244,730, forward strand.
AATAACATTTTGAAACATTTTATTATTTTTCACAAAATTAAAAGATATTTATGGAAAAATTATCTACTTAGCGTACACATGAAAATGTATAGAAGTTTTCATTGCGTCCAAATGTCTGCCGAACAATCTAATACTCTTAGGGTTTGCTACTATCATGTACTGCGTTTATGTGAGTTTTGAGGTCAGCTTTTCGCCCAAATGATTTGCGACAAATGTTACATTCAAAGGGTTTGATTCAATGATTTACTGCATTTATGTGAATTTTTAGAAGTTGCTTGTATCCAAATGATTTGTAACAAATGCCACATTCGAAAAGTTTGTTACGATCATGTACTGCAATTAGGTGTTTGTTGAGGTTTCCCTTGACTGAAAATGTATTGTGGCAAATCTCACATTCAAAGGGTTTGATACGATTGTGTATTGTTCTAATATGAGTTTTAAGATGTTCTTTTCGTCCAAATGATGTGTGACGAATGCCACACTCGAATGGTTTGCTCTGATTATGTACTATATTCACGTGTTTATTGAGGTGACCTTTATATCCAAATGATCCGTGACAAATGTCACATTCGAAGGGTTTAATTCGATTATGTACTGTATTTATATGTCTATTGAGGTTACTCTTGTCTGAAAATAATTTCTGACAAATGTCACATTCAAACGGTTTGCTACCTTCATGTACTGCATTGGTGTGTTTCTTGAGGTCACTGCTGTATCTAAATAATTTTTGACAAATTTCACACTCAAAAGGTTTAATCTCATTATGTTTCGTCATTGTGTGCCTTTTGAGGACAGTCTTGTCTGAAAATGATCCGTGACAAATATCACATTCAAAGAGTTTGGTGAGCTTATGTACTGCATTGACGTGACGTTTGAGGCTATTTTTGTGTCCAAATAATTTGTGACAAATGCCACACTCGAACGGTTTTATTCGTTTGTGTACTATATTTATGTGCTTACTGAGGTCACCCTTTGCTCCAAATGATTTCTGACAAATTTCACATTCAAAGGGTTTGCTACGATCATGTAATGTATTTATGTGAGTTTTGAGATTACTTTTTTGTCCAAATGATTTGTGACAAATCTCACATTCAAAGGGTTTGCTACGATCATGTACTGTATTTATGTGAATTTTGAGATTACTTTTTTGTCCAAATGATTTGTGACAAATGTCACACTCGAAGCATTTTTTCCCATCATGAACTGTACTTATGTGTTGCTTGAGGTTACCTTTATATCCAAATAATTCGTGACAAATTTCACATTCGAAAGATTTGCTACGATTGTGAACTGCAATTATATGTCTTTTAAGATCCAGTTTGCGACGAAATGATTTGTGACAAATGTCACACTCGAAGCATTTTTTCCCATCATGAACTGTACTTATGTGTTGCTTGAGGTTACCTTTATATCCAAATAATTTGTGACAAATTTCACATTCGAAAGATTTGCTACGATTGTGAACTACAATTATATGTCTTTTAAGATCCAGTTTGCGACGAAATGATTTGTGAGAAACGCCACATTCAAAGCTAACGTCCTTACGGACTGAGTCGATATTTGTGTTCAAACTCGCTTTTTCTTTACACATTTTTCGACCCATTTTGCACTCATAAAATAATCTGTTTGAAGTAGTTTTTCTAAATATTCCAACCTCATTATATTTTTCAATTTGCAGTTGGGAGTTTATGTGAAATTTACACTTATTATCATAATCGAACTCTTTTTTTATCAAAATTATAAGATCTTTATGATTTAAATGATTAGCCTGAAATTCTTTTTCTACTTTCACAATAGGTAGGCAACTTTTATATTCAGATTTGCAGACGACTGTTGATATAGATTCTAGTTTGGGTATAACATATTTGCACTCAAAATCGATGTCTATTTTTTCATCTAACTTTTCTTGTAACGCCATAACCTCATTCGTGTGATTTGCCTACAATTGAAATTATGTCATAGTTTTTGATAGTAGAAGAATAGGACACAATTGAAATCATTGAACTCACTGATAATCCAGAAAACGGCAATACTTTATTGTTTTTTGTTTCGCAAGAGTTTACCGAATCGAAAATTGAGGTTATACACTTCGAGTAGCCAACACTGCACCTTGATTTCATGAATTTGTAGACACTAACTCAGGAATTTAGCTCTTCGCCAGCGACTGTGCAAACTATACTAACACATTAGTGAAGTGATCCCACGATTGGGCGATTTTTCCCCCTCTACCGTTGTTTATCTTTTCGAATAACTCGACGAGTCGGACTTGGGCAATAATTAAATCTCGTACTCGTGATAAGTTAACAAATAAAAATAACAAGAAAAAAAACTTTATTGAAATTAAACACTGCTCTTATGCGAGTAGTTGGGCTCCACAGCGGTGAGCCGAGACTAAGGCAAGAGCTTGCAAGGGCGACTCTAAGCAAGAGAATAGTTGCTAATATGCTAAGAGTTAGCTCAGAACCGGATCGACGTGTCAACAGCGACGACACATACTCCAAAGACAACAGAAGTCGCCCCACCAATCTCTCCCCTCACTCACGCCTCATGTCCTCAACTATCACATGTGAACATACCGCCCGCATTGATGTGATCCAACATCAACAAATAAAATTCACAGATAGACAATATAACAATTAATACAAAAACGTGAGCGACTATAACATTATATCACATCGATAAGTACAAAAAAATTACGATTAAAATATCCAACATTACAAAAATCAAACAATGCACAATCGTTTCAATAATTAAACCGTTACAATATTTAATTCGACTCTTCGACAGAATCTTGACTCAGAGGTTGTCTTGAACAAAACTTTCGAACGTAATCCTCGACTTCAAGGTCCCTAGGCAGTTCAATCAATTTGGCAATTGGACGCGTGTAACGCGAATCCGCTGTTCGGATCGTTGCCACTCTCACCAAACCATCCTTACCAGGGTGAACTGACTCAACTCGCGCCAAAGGCCATGTCGATGGAGGACACTGATCATCTTTCATTAACACCATGTCACCTGGCTTCAGACATGGGCGGGGTGTCGTCCAGCGGTGTCGTTGTGCATCTGTGTAAGCACCTCTTTGCGCCACCGATGCCAGAACGCGTCACGCATGCCACGCAGCAGCCGCCAACGGCTACGAAAGTTCATTGAGGGTGTTGGTTCGGTGTACGGTTTGGATAATCCAACAGAGATGCACCAAGCCACAAATGACCAGGAGAGAGCCGCATATTCATCAGGCTTGTCAGTCTTTGGGCAAAGCGGCCTCGAATTCAGGCACGCCTCGATGCGCGCTGCGACAGTCGACAGCTCCTCAAACGTCAGTCTCGAATCGCCAATAACTCTTCGGAAATGGTGCTTGAAACTCCGTACAGCCGCCTCCCAGAGTCCACCAAAATGCGGTGCCCGTGGCGGAATGAAGGACCAGGCCGTGCCCTGCCTGGTCAAATGCGGTCTCACTCGCTCGGCGAGTGCTGAGCTTCGTCGAACAGCTCTTTGAGCTCTCGTGCAGCGCTCTGAACGTGGTACCGTTGTCTGAGAAGATTATCGACGGTCGTCCTTTACGAGCAACGAAGCGCGCGTAAGCAGCCAGGAATGCATCAGCGGTGAGATCAGAACGATTTCGATATGCACAGCCCGGGTAACGAGGCAAACGAAAATCGCGACGTAGCCCTTGGATGTGCTCGCCTTCTTCGCTCGCGAAAAAAGCACCGGCAGCGGCCCAGCGTAGTCCAACCAATCGATTTGAAAGCTCGACCAGGTGTCCCTCGAACGGCTGGAGCGGCGCCATTTGTTGTTCCATTGGGACAGCTCGATAGCGGGTGCACTTGATGCATACACGGCACACGCTCTGAACTATGCGCTCTCCTCGTGTAATCCAAAATTGCCGCGCAAGCTGCGACCGCATGAGCTGCGCACCTCCGTGCATCGTCTCCTCTCGATGTTCATATTCAATTAATCGTCTCACAATGATGCACTCTCCAGGCAAAATGATTGGATGCGTTTCGTCGTATGAGAGCTGTGCGTTCTGCAAGCGTCCACCGACACGCAACAACTCATCACGGCCGAACATAGGGGCCAGTCGAGCCAGATGACTGCGCCTACTTATCGGTCTCTTGTTCTTCAAGCTTTTATTTCTTCTTTAAGTGATGCGCTTGTATCACTTTGAAGCAGCACCATCTTGCTTTTCTCCAAATGTCAGCATCCAAAATCTTCGAGCTGTCAGCGGCTCTCCCATTGGCTTGGAAATGCCAACGATAAAAGTGGTAAATCACACTGATGATTCGATGGAAGCTCGAGTATTTGCACAGATCGGGTAAGCACTCCGTCACGGCGGTCGCGTCGGCCACAGCAGGCACAGCTCTTTCGCAACCAGTCGCCATCGCCAGCACGACCTGTGCAGTTGAAACTTGAGTTGTCATTGATGGCCATGTCTCCTCGCCACACGAAATCCACGTCGGTCCGGTCCACCACAGAGAGAACGACGCCAACTCTCGCGGTGTCAGACCCCGAGTCGCACAGTCCGCAGGATTATCCTCCGTTCTCACATGTCGCCAGCAAGCGTCGGGCAGGCTCGTTTGAATCTCACTGACGCGATTCGCAACGAAAGTCGGCCATCTCGACGGATGTCCCTTTATCCACTCTACGACTACACTGGAATCAGTCCAACAATAAACGCGTGCGGGTGGGTATCTCAATTTGTCGATGAAGTTCCGAGCCAGCGCGTCAACAGAGTCGCTGCACACAACTCCAGACGTGGTATCGTTTGCACCTTTATCGGAGCTAGTTTGGTTTTGGCTACCAATAGAGAGGCTGTTCCACCAGGGGTCACGGCATACAGCGCAGCCGCGTACGCGCGCTTAGATGCGTCGGCAAACGCATGCAAATGCCAGTCCTTTTTCTCCGACGTTCCAATCCACCTATTCACACGAATGCAGGAGACGTCAGGCAGTGCCACGCAAAACTCAGTCCAACGTTGCTCCAACGGCGATGAAACGGGAGCATCCCAATCCGTGCCGTCCAGACAAACATCCTGCAACAGCACCTTTGCGACGACGAGCACCGGCGCGAGCCACCCCATCGGGTCGAATCCTCGAAAGCTCCGACAAAATCGAACGACGCGTGACCGCTGAAGGCATCGTGCGTGGTGCCAAATGGAACGTGAAGCAATCTCGAGCGGGCATCCATTTCAATCCAAGAGTCGAGACGGCTTCGTCCATCTTCACAGCGACCGACTCCGGGGAAGACGTCACAAGGTCCCGAATGATGCCGCTGTCCTCGCTGCCCACTTCGCAAGCCTCATTCCAGCCGTCGCCAGCAGACCGATGAGTTGATCTCGTGCACTCATAGCCCCCTCGACAGAGTCCGCCCCGAAGAAGATGTCGTCGACATAGAGCTGATGTGACAGCACACGTGCGGCCTCCGGGTAATCGTGGCATCCATCATCAGCCAATTGCTTCATCACGCGCAACGCCAGGAACGGGGCAGCCGCAGTTCCATAAGTTACGGTAGTGCATCGGTACTCTTCCACAGCCTGCGATGGGTCGGCACGCCAGAGCACTCGCTGCCAATCGACATCGTCCCGGTGTACGAGGATTTGGCGATACATCTTTTCCACGTCTGTCGTTCCTGCAACTTTAAAGTACCGCCAATTGACACGACCAGCAATGTCTGCCTGCAGTTTCGGCCCCGGCAATAATGTGTCGTTGAGTGAGATGCCATTCATTGCCTTATGCGAGGCATTGAATACGACTCGTATCTTGTCCGGGTTGTCTGTGCGAAACACGCCATGATGCGGTAAATAGGCACCGGGCCGATTGATTTGCGCGGCCGGAACCAGTTCCATGTGTCCGAGCCGGATGTACTCATGCATGAAGGCTGTGTAGGCCTCAGCAAGCCGCGGGTCTCGCTGAAAGCGCCTCTCCGATCTCACCAGGCAGGCGTGCGCTGCTGACCGCGATCCAGCCAAGTTCGTCCTCCGTGCAAAAGGTAGACGCACGATGAATCGTCCATCAGCGTCTCGAGTGTGGGTGCGCTGAAATTGCTCCTCGCAGCGCTTATCCTCCTCGGATAGATGCGTCACGCTGTCGATGTTATCAATCTCCCAAAGCTTTGCCACCTGCGCTGAGATCGCCGGCTCCGTGCATGTGTGGAAGGTTCTCGTGGCAAAATTGTCAAATTTTGTCCCATCCGGCAGTGCACGTCCCGTCAAAACCCATCCGAACACAGTGTCCTGCGCTACGGGTGTGCCGACAGGTCCTTTGACTAATCCATTCAAGATTATCGCCGAGTAGGCGTCTGCGCCAAGCACGCAATCGACCTTTGCTGGTCGGCCAAATCCTGGATCGGCGAGCCTCAGACCTCTCACGTGCGGCCCACTTCATGCGAGAGCTTATTTTGCGGCAAACACTGCGTCAAATCCGTCATGACGAGCATCTGCAGACCCACAGCGAAGTCCGCCTGCCGAGCCGACCTGACCGTGCAATGCACCTCGGAGTGCGCTCTCGACGAGGTGGCGGCGCCCAGGCCGACGACGTTCAGTGGCTGTATGCGATTAACTTCAAGTTCAGCTGTTGTGCAACTCTCCAAGTTATGAACGTCCTCTCCGAGCACGGGTCAATCAGAGCTCGAACGGGCAATGCTCGGCCATCCGCAGCCACCACCAGTATCCTCGCTGTAGCCAGTAAGACCTCAGCGTCGGCAGTCGTCGCGTGCGCATTGACTGTGCGCGGCTCGCGATCGCTCGATGCTGAATCCAATCCGTCGTCATGCCGTTCCTCAATGTTGCTTGATCCTCTTGAGCGGGTATTCCCGTTTCCATCGGTGTGAAGCTTCGTGTGATGTTTGCCTTTGCACACCAAACACCGCGATTGAGATGGGCATCTATCGACGACGTGCGATCTGTGCAGGCAATTCAAGCATAGGCGCTTATTTTTGCACACGTCAAAGCGCTGTTGTCGATTCATGGCGATAAATCTGTGACATCGGTGCAGCCAGTGCCCAGCCTGGCACAAATCACACACCGGGACAGCTCTTGAATCCGTTGATTCCGCGATCTGCGTGTTGTTGGCCAGCACTCGGCGCTGCCCGCTGCCTCGATTTCTTGCTTCCTGGGCTGGGTGCTCTTTTGGCTCCATCGATGTCTGCACCTGCTCAAGCGATTGTATGCGTCGTTCCAAGAAGCTCAGCAGATCATTGTACGTCGGGAGCGCCGCCGATTCCTCGCGCGAGATTTCCCACGTCTCGCGAGAATTTGTGTCCAATTTCCTCACAACGCAATGCACTATCCAGTGGTCGTAATGATCCACAGGGCATTGCAGTTCCCTGAGCGAGCGCACTGCCTCCTCCGAGCGATCAATTAAGTCCGTGAGTCCCTCCGCGGTGCGAGTCTTGACCGTCGGCAGCTGGATGATGTGCTCCAACGCGTTGAACAACCGTATTCTTCGATTGTCGTAGCGTCTTACGAGCTTGTCCCAGGCGACATCAAAGTTTGCGTCGGTGATCTCAATACCCTTGAGCCGCATCGCTGCCGGGCCTTGCACTGCATTCAGTAGGTGTTGCAGCTTGGCCACCTTCGGAATTGCCTGGTTATCGCGAACGAGAGAGCAAAATCGTTGTTTAAAGCTCTCCCATTCATCTTGCTGGCCGGAGAACGTTGGCAACGATAATTTCGGGAGCGCCGATGACTGATCGAATATCACGGTACCTTGACCAGCTTCTCTTGGGCGTTGCTGCTGATTCTCGGGGAACGACGCAATTATTTGCTTTATTGCAGCCTTCACCTTTGCATATTCCAGCTCGATCAGCGTGTAATAATCTTCCGCGAAGTACTTCTCTGCCTTAAACTCTTGTTCGAACGGGATCAGCTCATCATGTCGATCCACAAATTTGTCCCAGTATTTTTCCAACAGCTCGAGACGGCATTTGAAGTGCTCCAGGGTCTGGGCTTCCTTATTCACCTTCGAGGTAGAATTTTCGTAAAAATTGGCGATATGAGTTACCAACTTCAATTGGGCACTAAATATCGTTGCGCTGGATTTAGCCATTTTTCGCGCCAAAAGTATCTGCTGTCTGCGTAACGGACAAACTTCTTCTTTTGTTTTGACCGGGCTTCTTTTGTGTATGCCAATCGCGCTCTGCTACCAATGTTTATCTTTTCGAATAACTCGACGAGTCGGACTTGGGCAATAATTAAATCTCGTACTCGTGATAAGTTAACAAATAAAAATAACAAGAAAAAAAACTTTATTGAAATTAAACACTGCTCTTATGCGAGTAATTGGGCTCCACAGCGGTGAGCCGAGAATAAGGCAAGAGCTTGCAAGGGCGACTCTAAGCACAGAGACTAGTTGCTAATATGCTAAGAGTTAGCTCAGAACCGGATCGACGTGTCAACAGCGACGACACATACTCCAAAGACAACAGAAGTCGCCCCACCAATCTCTCCCCTCACTCACGCCTCATGTCCTCAACTATCACATGTGAACAACCGTCGACTTGCTTTACGCAATTATGTACTGCGAACCACAGAGGGACTACTTGCGTATCACTAAAACTACAAGGAAATTGCAATGAAAATGTCATTCGTGCAGGAGCAAAAATAGCTTACACTCAGTGCAAGGTATGCAGAGAAACATTGTCACAAAAAAGAGATATACTCATAATCGATTGATAATTTTATAAAATATTTGTCACGTCTATTTATTCATTTTGCGCGCAATGCATTGAGGGCGTGTTTTTAAAGTTCTGACATCGTAAGGTACTAGTCTAAGCCAGAAAGTTGAACGTGTAGGTCATCTTTTTTACAATAATATTGATATCGTACACAAGCAGCTTGAGGATCCTCAACCGAAATTTATACGAAATATCTGATAGCTATAACGCTCAAAGTTAGAGAGGCGAAAATTCATCGCTCGGGCTTCGAAACGACATAGTTTCTCGAATATCATCGCTCTACTTTGCTGCACACGGACAAAGGAAAAATCGCGGACTACTGCCACTATAATGTTTGCGCGAGGATTGATATGCGCTCGCGCTCTCTCGGGTAGATTTATTTAGACAGAAGAGCAAAAATGAATTATTTAATGCGCGAGGAGCTTTTCTCTCACTCTCTCTCTCTCTCTCTCTCTGCCCCGCTATGCAGCAAGTTTCTTCGCAAACTCCGTGATGAATCTCGAGAATATTTTATAAAGTCGCGCTCGAAAAAAATTTCACACGCATATTAAATTAGCCTTCTTATCCTCCTGCGCTGCATGGTGCGCGCAGCGGCGGGATATGTAACATTCAACTGGGTTTTGATTCGATATTATCCTTCTCTGGTACACTGCTCGGAGACGCTCGCAGTTAATTCGCCCAGAGGTGCCTGAGGTGCTCTCTATAATTGGCCAAAAAGCACACGTAGTACTCGAGTAATCGAACTAAGTTGAGTCGTATACACACACTGCACGTAGACGCGCGCGCCGCGATTGGATTATATGAAATGGAAGTACTACTTCTCGAGAGTATTATACTGGCTTGATTCCAGAATGATTCGGGCGGAGGCGCGCTCGAGTTAACGCGTTTAGCCTATACCACTCAAAAGCTCGTTCGTCGTCGTGTAGAAAGCTCGCGAATTTTTTAAAATTAGAGAGACACAATCGAGCGTGACGAAGGACGACGTTTTTTTTTTCTCTCTATACAAAACCGCGACGCGAATCGATGCGCCTCGTCTAACGAAGCGCGGCTAAAAATTCTTATTGCATTTGGCCGGGCTCCAAATCTTCGATCGTAATCTCTCTCGCGTCAAGTAGCAGTAGCAGTAGTATAGTTTTGGTAGCTCGATTTTTCAACAATATTATAAGCCGTAAAACTGCTGCACTCGAGATTGATAAAAATCTCTCGCGCGCGCACTACTGTCCTCGTTGCAGAGTGGGCGCGCGCGGGGATGTTTATGAGTCACGGTATTACCGCGCGCGCGGATAGGGATAATCGCACTATACGTACGTACGCGAGAGAGCTCGCAACGACGATATTATTATCGGGGTCAAAGCCATAAATCGACCAAGGTCATAGATCTTCTCGCGCGCCGTGCGACGGTGTAAATTAAGCCTATATATATGTATATGACGGTCCCTGTCGCGTAATAAAATCACATTCGCGCGCTGCAGCAGCCACCACCGAGTTAATTAAGACCGCGCGCGCGCGTCGAAATCTCGTACATATAGGCGGCGGTGAAATGCCTCTCTCTCTCTCTCTTTTCCCGGCGCGGCGGGTAGCAACAACAAGCTATTATTTCTTCGAGAAGGGTCGGTAATTGACTTAACCATTTGTGGTGCGCACAAATATCTAAGCAGCAAAACACAGTGTGTATACAACAGCGGCGGCAGCAGCAGCATTCATACACGTGCCGAGCGGGCGCGGGCGTGTAGAAAAAGTCAACGAGACGGAGAGAAAGAAAAGAGTGTACGGCGGCGGCAGGCGCTATACTACTACTACTAGCCGCAGATAAATGGATTATTCACTTATACTACGTGCTACGAAAAATAAAACAGCTTAGAAAAGGTAAAGAAACGCTTGTAAAGAGTGAGAAAGAATGGAGCGCGCGCTGCGCGAGAGTAAAAAAAAGAAAAGCTCACGTTTGCGGCACTAATCGTCGTCGTAGTCGTAGTCGTAGCTATACGCCGTCACTTGCGAAAGCTAATTTTTACCGACTCGGGATAATCTTCCACGACGACCCTGTAAATTATAAGCTTTTTTTTGCTTTCTTCTTATACTGTGTACTATAATCTTTGCTTTCAAGCTCGTGGAAATAAGAAAAGGAGGGTATAGTATAAGTAAAAACGAGTAGGGTGGATGGAAGATGAGGTTGAAGAAGGAATTTAGGCAAAGAGAGATAGATATGCGAATCGCTCGCGGCACTGGCTTAGTTTTGCTACTGCTGATGCTGCTGCGTGGCCACAATTTTGCGCCGTCTTTGGCCAAACGGGCTAATGAAAGTATGTATACTGTATGAGTTGGTTTAATGTATATAAGTAGCCTTGTGTGCCGGGCACAATGGGCAGAGAGTGTAGTGGCGGCATTCGGAGCTGTATAAGCAGTGAAACCGACCCGGACAGTCTGAGGGAATCGGTCACCGAGTCGCCCCCGGGCACCCTGTGCACTGCCTCGGACACGACCACGACGACGTTTAGATGCTAAAGCAAAATAAAAGCCATGTGCTTTTTTCCTTTTTATTTTCTTTATTTTTTTTTACTCCATATTCAAACAAGGCTACACGTACTCGAGATCAAAGAGCGTGCCGGACTTTTGCGCGCAAATGAAAAATGTTTCGCTGCCTTGCTGTGCTGCTTATTCATCCTTTTCACCCCATGTCATATTTATAATGATATGCAGAATATTTGGATCGCGCGCGGTGCAAGCTCGCGTATTACACAGTCTCCGAATGTAAGAAAGTCCAGATGAAAAAAAAAAACCCGATACAAGATGTATATTTTATATTTTGTTTTTTTGTTGCGATTACAGGTGCCATTTTTACTCATGACCAAAGAAATAGCAGCACCGAGCTGGCCTTCAAGTACGCCGTGCACAAGATTAACAAAGACAGGATCGTACTGCCGAACACGACCTTGATGTACGACATACAATACGTACCCAAGGACGACTCGTTTCACGCATCAAAAAAAGGTATACATAATTTTTATTTTTGTAAAAGTGGAGAAGAATAAGAAGACATTCTTTTTTTTACTTTCACCATGACGAAATGTATTACGAGCTTTGAAGCCGTAATATCAATAATAATAATAATAAACGCATAAATTAGAAGGTTTATGCAAACCTTATCTTCTCGAAAGCACGCGAGCTTGCGCAGCTTCTCCTTCTCAGATTTTACAGTTATTATACACGTTACGTGCGCACAAATGCGCTTCAAGCGGCTCAGATTTTTTTCTCGGCTGGGAAGGTAGATGTAAAAATTTCAACTCTTCCGAGAGAAATCCGAATAAAATCTGATACTTGTAAAAATTCGGATAAATTAATATTAAAAAGTTGTTATTCGCTTATGGATAGCTATTGTTGCATCGCATATAACCGGTTATATACGTGGTAATCATCAATACATATACTTGCCTGTACACCAAGACGAGCTGGTGGCGGCGCGCATATATAGGGGGGGTACACTTGGGTTGGGCTCGAGCTGCGGCAATATAACATGACGACGTAGACCTCGCGTGTTCAAGAGGTGCACTTCAAATACGCGCTTGTCCTCGTTCCTCCGCAGCAGCAGCAGCTACAGTGCAGTTCTCTAACTCCGCTCATCGTTTATCTATATATCGACGCGGAAGGGGGTTGAGCGCCGCAGCACAGCGCGACGCGACGCTTTTTTTCTGCGGCTCTCTTCTCGAAAAGCAGCAGCAGCAAAGAAGAGAGATCCGTCATTCTATATTCGACGGGGCACCCTCTCCGTGCCTTTTATAAACTTGTATATGCACGATGACAAAGACGGTTGAGCGCGCGGGTTCGAGTTTTTTTTGTTACTTTCCAACTCGAAGTGCAGCTCGTGGATACATGCGTGCGTGTCTGCGTATATTACGCAAATTACTTACGTCAATTCGAGCTCGGAGATCACGAGTAGTGCAGATATCTAATATACGTGTACACGCGCATATAGAGTGCAGCTAGTTTTGCGCGAAAAAACCACATGAATTATCGTAAAATTTATACGCGCGAGCGATGCGATGCGATGCGATGCCACCACGCGTCCGTCGCATCATGAATTTTATGTACATACATGCGCTCCTCTCGTTCAAGCTGGTTTGCTGCTGCTGTTGTTGCGCGGGGGTAAAAACAATATTTGCATGTGTACGACACACCATGGCAGCCCAGAGAGAGGAGAGAGAGAGGGAAGTGTCTTTTTCCCTCTCACTCACTCTCGAGAGAAAGAGAGGAAGAGAAAAAACAAAGAAAGTCCCATCTCTCTCTCTCTCTCTCTCTGTCTCTCGGCTATGTGATGCGCTGCGTGTTACTACTCTCTCTCTCTCTCTCGTCCTCCGGCTTGTATCCTATCCTATACTGCTACCAGTATACGCTGTGCTATCTCTCCGCGACACTGTCAGGACTTGTCCAATAAATTTTCAGATCCACTCGTTTGTTGTCCCTCCGTTGCCGTTGCCGCTGCTACACATGCATACGTGCTATATAAGCTGGGATGCATATCGCGTATAAAAAGAAGAAAAAAGGAAAGAAGGGACGCGCGCGGGATCGAGGTCGAAGGCAGAGTAGAGAGAGATCATCGCAAATCATCCGTACACATTTCGGACGCCTTGTCTATATTCCTTGTCGCTTGTAACTTTTCTTTTTTACTACTCGCGCATACATATATATACGCGAGGTACGGAGGGACGAATTGAAAAATAATTCAGCCGCATCGGAGACGCGAAGGGGCATAAAAACGTAGGACGTATATAATGCTGGCGGAATATACAACACGAGTTGTATAAAAGCAGTATAGTATCGACGAAGCTTATAACGCGGAAAAATCGTCATCAAGGTGTCGTTTTTCGCAAAAATCCGCCGTGCGTACTAATGATAGCTCGCGGGCAGACGATCTCGTTTCGTCTTTTCGCCTTTTTCGAGGACTAGTATACAATCGCGCCGCCGCCGGCCCTTCGCGAGTCACAATTAAGCACGAGAGAATCGTTAATTACTATTTCCCCACCTTTTTTATTGTTGCTCTTCTTTTTTGCGCGCAGCCTGTCAGCAAGTCAAATACGGCGTGCAGGCGATCTTCGGGCCGGCCGACCCAGTCCTGGGCCAGCACATACACAGCATCTGCGACGCCCTGGACATACCGCACCTGGAGGCCAGGCTGGACCTGGACCAGGAGACTAGGGAATTCAGCATTAATCTGTATCCAGCACAAAGTCTGCTGAACGCGGCGTTCAGAGATGTCATGAATTATCTTAATTGGACGCGGGTCGCCATCGTTTACGAGGACGACTACGGTAAGTGAGATGAGACACACACGCGTATATCGCAATCCCCCAGCGGCCCGACAAGCTGCTGCCCATCGATCGATCGATCGCGACGATTCAAAAGTTTCAGTACGTTATGTGCACGATTCAACGCACACGCAGCGCCGCCGAGAGGCAAAGGTGGCCAGCTCGTGATTCGATTTATTTATCCGATCTGCGCTCCGAGGCTAGCTGAGCTTAAATACATTGGATTCGTTCGCGTAGTTACTGCAACCCCTGCGCGTGGGTCCATCTCTCAATATTTGCCTGACTCCGCTGCATTATCATACTCGGGTCTGTTATTATTGCTACGCGCGGACTACTCGAGTTACTACCCGTAGCAAAATATCTCTCGCTTACTCGCTCGACGTCTTGCGAGAGCTGACTCGTCCATGGTGTGCTGCTGCTGCTGCCTAGGAGATACGCACGTCTCACCGTCGGCGGCACAGCACAGCTTGCGAGCGAGCGAATCCTTTTATGAGAGAGAGAGAGAGAGGCAGGCAGCTAGGAGCATCAAAGTGGAAATCCCCTAGAGCGTAATATAAACTCGCTGAGTAAGCATCGAGTCGATCATCATTGCCGCTCTACTCTACTCACTCACGGTGGCTCTTTGGCCCGACGACGACGACGACGACGACGACGAGCTCGTTACACATTTTCCAGCTGTGAACTTGTTAAATACGATCAATCTACGCGTCATTACGCGCGGGGCACAAATCTCTCTCTCTCTCTCCTCTCTCTGCGTCTTGCGCTATATAACTGCAGCACACGCACCTGAGCGTTTCGCTTTTTTGCCCGGCTAGTGTAAGTATATACGCGGTGTTTATTGCGCGCGCCGAGGCACGAAGTGAAATTTATGCGTTTATTTCGCGTTTAGGCGCGTTTTATACCGTACAGCGCGATTCGAGCTTTTATGTTATGCTGTTGCTCGCGCGAGCGAGCGATCGTCGTATTTATAAGATTTTAGGCTCGCGCGAGCTGCGTATACTACTGTATAAGAAGAATTAAAGCTCGCGAGCGTATACAGTTTATAGTACGAAGCCTTTTTGCGACGTATACTACTACTTAAAAGCTCGCGTAGCGGAGCCTCCGCGCGCACGTCTTGAACGAGCCGCGCCGATCTGTATTATAGCTTATCCCATAAGCATTTTCCCACTCTCAAGTTTATACGCAGCTTATTTGCTGCTTTATTTTTCCCGAATGGCTCGTAATAATTAAAATACGATTCGGACAAAACAGGAAGGACCCCAAGCTTTTGTTGCCAGTAGTCGTTTAGCAGCTTTGTACGAATCACGACGCTCGGCGCGTGGCGCGTTATTGTTGTATATAAACGTGGCATTTTTAATGCGTAAAGCAGAGAGAGAGAGCAAGCGCCGAAAAAACAAGCGCAGCTAGAGGGACAAGAAGTTAAAGAGGAAAAAAGTAGCTGCAACAGCAGGAAAGAGACAAGGCAGTAAAAAGCAATAAACTGACTCGAGCTCCCTGGAGAAATTATTGTCTTTTGCTCTCTCTCTCTCTCTCCCGGCAGAGCCCGCGTGCAGAGTCCTAAACGCTCTCGGTTATAGCTAGCCTAGGAGGACAGCTACTTCACTGGCCCCCCCCTGCGCGTTATGTGGATTACGCGCTTTTATATAAACTAAAAATGTTCTCTCTCTTTTTTTTGTATCGCGTTGCTTTGCCCAATCGATCCGCGAAAATGGCTGCGTAAATATTCCTCTATACCCTAATAATATACACACGTTCGAGAAGAAAATGTCTCGCGAAAAGGAAATTAAATACGCGAGTGCAGCGCGCGGGGGGGGGGGGGGGGCATGATACGTATACGCTCGCTGCTGCACGAGTCGAGTCGAGTCGAGAGTCGCGCCCAAGCGCGCGGCGCGCAAAGAGAAGACCTAGAAGTTGAGATGATACCATGATTACTTGAGCTGGTCTCGTAGGTATTGATTCCAACTGGTCGTCGCTATTTACGGGTTTCACACAAACACATCCGCGACGGCAGCTATTCATGGACGCGCACACAGACATACATACATACGTGGCATAAATGCTTTTTATTATAAAAGCTCGATCGATCGATCGGTGTATAATGTACTCGAGCTTCGCCTTGATTGCGATGTAGGTATATATTGTCCGTATGTATGTAGTAGCGGAATAGATTACGATATAATGTGTGCGGCTCGGTGGCGGCGCTCAGAGACAGCCTGGCATACTCACACATGTATAGGTCGTGTACTCTTGGGAGAGAGGGAACGCCGCGAGACAGGCTGAGATCGGGGATAAATGTGTGTGTGATCGTGAAAAATTCAAAGATAAAGATAGGAATATATAACAGCAACCGCTGCTGCTGCTGCATCCGATGAATCTCGACTGATAATGCAATATGACCTCGTTATTGCACGGTTCTCGACTCCTCGCGCGAGAGAGAGAGAGAGAGAGAGAGAGAGAGAGAGAGAGAGAGAGAGAGAGAGAGAGAGATAATCAAATATTGATCTCGACCCGCGCGAGCGCATCTATTTTTGATTTTCTACCCCGGATATATATAACGCATATTTTCATCTTCATTCCTCTCTCTAAAATAGGTCTGATTAAACTTCGAGATCTGGTTAAGCAGCCGAAAAAGTCGCCCGAGCAGGAGCTATACCTGAGGCAGGCCGACGTAGACACTTACAGGGCCATTCTGTCGGAGATCAAAGCCAAGGAGATACGGAATCTCATTGTCGACACCAAGCCCGAGAATATGCATCACTTCTTGCGAATGGTATAAAGATAGGCAATAATATGATAATAACATCGAGCTTCCTCTTCTGAACTGCAACTCAAAAATATATATATTTCGCCTTTTGTCTCTCCGATAGATTCTCGAGATGCAAATGAACGACTACAACTATCACTACTTCTTCACGACCTTCGTAAGTACTATATAACAATATCGATGATACATAAATTTATCACGAAGCCTATATCGCGTGCTGTCATTATCAGGACATCGAGACGTTCGACCTCGAGGACTTCAAGTACAATTTCGTCAACATCACGGCCTTTCGACTGGTCGACGCCGACGACGTCGGGGTGCGCGGCATCCTGCGCGACATGGAGAAATTCCAATCGGCCGGCAATCTGCTCAACAGATCTCACGTCATACAAGTAAGTGAAAGAAAAAAAAATTCGAGTGACTCCGCGTCTGACCGTACTCCGATGGCGACTACTTACGTATATTACGCGCAGGGCTTTTGCCCTCGAGCTTTCGACCCTTTGGAGCGCGCAGCTCGTTTTCCATTTTGCTGCTGCCACTGCTATATTGCGCGAAGCGAAAAACTAGTACAATATCCAATCAGCAGTAGCAGCAGCAGCAGCAACGTGGCCGACACATAGAGAGGAAGAACAAAGCCAAAAAAATTAGAAATAGCCTGGAACGAGGTCGCCTTCACCCCCTCAGTCACTCGCTCGTTTGCGCGCGATGGAAAGGAAAAAAAGAAGAAGAAGAGGCCCTCTGGATTTATCGCAACTATCTGTGTATGTGTGTGTGTAGAGTTGTATTACGCGCGGACATTCTTGGGGCGCGCGCAATAAATCAGCCTCTATCTCCGCGCGGCACTGTTAGGCTCTTCTCTTTACGAACTTGTCTTGTTCCTTTCTTTCCTTTTTTTCCTTTTTTTTTTTTTTTTTGTTTTTTTGTTCGTTACACTTCCCCCCGAGGGCTACTATTTTTTTTTCGGCGGGAGGCAAAAAGGGGCATAAAACAACTGGCTTCCGTGGCGCGATTACTTATCATCGCGTCTTCATAGCTTATTATGAACGGAAAAGAAGAAAAAAATTCGCTGCGATTGCAGAAAAAAAAAGGAAGGAAAGACTCGACGCGCGGGTGTATCCGAATATATATAAACGCGAGGCGTATAATCAGCCAAAAGAAAAGTACATGCATCGCCAAATAGAAGTAGCAGCAGCAGCAGCAGAAAATAGCCTTCACCGGCGGGAGGTGGGTTTACGAGTATAAGTCGCTCGGCACCTGGTGACTGCAACGCGAGTACGCAGAGAGAGAGAGAGAGAGAGAGAGACTGCCATCCGAAAAAGTTTTTTATTTTTTTTATTTTATCTTATACGACCGCGATGGGAGCCGTAAAAACGAAAAAGAGGAGCGAGTTCGACGTTTGATTTTGCTTCGCAAAAAAAAGAGCAACAAAAATAACAACAGCAACAAAAAGCTTTTGCTCGTATACGTGGGCGCGCGTGAACTAATTAAATATAGAGATACGCGTATAACACACTCGACTTGAGCGCGCGTGTGTACGAGCTCCAGCGAGCTGCGCATCTTTTAATTGATAAGCGCTCGCGTCTGTGTGTGTGTGTGTGTATACGCGCGGGGGTGCGTCCAAGTTTCTTACATGCATGTGTGCACTGCGCTGCACTGCTGCTTCCCTCGCGTCATTAAACTTGCTGCTTATACAATAGCGAAGACTTAGTACACGCCTTATCGCGTCTTGGGGAATAAAAAATCGTCTCTCCTCGGTGCATTACGCATGTGCAAATTTAATCACAAGTAATACTTTTAATCGGCTTAAGTGAAGGAAAAAAATATTAAGATCCGCGCGAGAGTCGCGTATTTGTATTATAAATATCTCACTCGTCCCTAGAAAAGTAGTCCCAATACTCATTACTCAAAGTGCCGCTGCAGCTGCGAACGTGAACAAAAAAAAATTATATATACTATATAAGTTATAAATTCCTAATGATTTCCAAAGGAATAACCGAGTAGATATTTGATTTCCTGTTCATCCAACAAATATATATAGGAGTTGTAAACAAGGGAAATCTGTAGGAGATGGAAAAGGAAATTTGTTTGCCCAAGCTCTCTTTGCAGCTATACTATGTCATGGATGGGAAAAGCATAGTGTATAGAGCATATTTCTCTCTTCTCTCGCTTTCGCCACCCCCGAGTCTACTCTCTCTCTCTCTCTCTCTCTCTCTCTCTCTCTCTCTCTCTCTCCGTACAAAATTGAGAAATGTTGAACGAGAGAGAGGATATAGGACAAAACATACTCAAATATAATCTGACATTTCCATGAACCTTCCCAAGTATGTATATTCAAATCCGTTTGTTAAATTCTGTGGCTTTTTTTTTTTTTTAATTTCTTTTGAAAAATTCAGAGCGAGTGAGAGAGAAGCGCTACATAAGCGCAAAAAATCAGGTAACGCTAATGAATCATCCCTTCTCTTTTTTTTTCATCCATCTTTTTCTTTTTCCTGTCCTTTTGACTCGTTCAGGAATGTACTACCTGTGCCACACTGAATGGTACGGGGGAAAAAAACCTTGCGCAGCAGCAGCGGCAGCAATGGAGAGCCTTCAATTGAATCCGATTAACATTTTTGCCTCGCGGAAAAATTAAAGACCCGCGCTCTTATCGTCGTTATCATTATCCGATGAAAATAAGAAAAAATATACAAGGGATAAAGAAGAAACAAAAAGCGAGCGGCGATAAAAAGAGAGGAAAGAAAGAAAGAAAAGCGGAACGATCCTACCTGAACGGAAAATAAGATAGCCGTCCCCCCACGCGTGTTGTGTATGTCCTGGGTAGATGTATCCGAAACGTCCATTCCCATCTTTATGTACTTTTTGTAGCCGCTGCTGCTGCTGCTGCGTCAAGCTGCGCGTCGCGCGAGCGGCGGATATTTTATGTGCATTTATATTTCGCGCAAAAGAAATATACAAAGAGAAGTAAAAAAAAAGTGAGAGAGAGAAACACAGAAACAACTTTGCCGCGCGCTTTATTCTCAGCTTAGCCGGTTGTAGCTTCGGCTCTTCTTCTCTTCTGTATGCATCTCTCTCTCTGCATTTTATGCACTTGTAAAATAAAAAATGATGAAAAAAAGGAGAAAGAGAGAGAGAGAGAAAAGAAAGAAGCGAGCGAACGAGGAAGGGATGAAGGTAAAAAAAAACACACGACGCGCCCATTTCGACTAAAAGATATCCTCTCGCAGGCACTTAGTGCGCGTGATTTGAATTGCCACTTTCCTTCGAGTGCGACAGCGTCGTCGTCGTCTACTCGTCTACTCGTCTTCCTAACGTTCCTTCGTATATATGCGCTTATATAAAGCGGCTGAGCGAAAGGAGAGAGAGAGAGAGAGAAAAAAATTTTCATAGACGTGATGAAATTAGGCCTCGCTCGCTCTCGCTCGTCGCTGGAATGACGTCTTTTCGTATGAATGCCCGATGCGCCGCCCGCCCCGACCCGAGTGTAATTACGAAAATCGCTGACGTTTATTTATTCGACTTTATTTAATACAGTAGAGAAGGAGGACAAAAAGAAGAAGCTCTACTTCTCTTCTGCTGCAGCCAATGATTCAATTAGCGAGTATAATTTTTAATAGGGATACGCGCACGCTCGTGCGCCGGTGGTAGCAGCAATTTTTCAGCTTCGTCGTTCATATTGAAATATGCAAAAGAGAGAGAGAGAGAGAGAGAGAGAGAGAGAGGAAACCACTCGACGTTTTATGAAAAACGTCGAAAAGCGACGCTCACACACACAATCGATCAGTTTTCCCATTTAAGAGCTCGTTTGTCAATATTATCCGTCCGTCGTGCAGCAGCAGCAGTCTGGGTATCTTCGTCGTCGTCTCTTTGCCGCTTTGTCGCAATTGGCGCAAAGCGCATCGTGTATATTATTCGTGAACATCGTTTACGGTTGCTTGTATACAGCGATTGTCTTTTCGGCGATCTCTTTGGACGCTAAGCTACGAGTCCGATCGATCTCGTTTTGAACTGCAAAGTGTCTGTGCGTATATAGTTTTGTGGAGCTTTGATCGTGTGTTGCACCTGTGCAGAGAAGAAACAAGCGTTACCATAAAGGCACTGGAAACCAGAAATGAATTCGCGGCCCCGAAACGTTGCTTGCAGAATGTGCTGCAATTTATTGCTCGTTATGACAAGTACATTTATGTATTTTAACTTATTCATTTTAATATCGAAGAATTAAATTCAAAGCAAGATTGTAAATCGACATAAATACGAAAGATAAGAATTAAAAAATTATGGACATTTTTAAAAATTTTCAAAGCTGTAGGAAACAAATTAAATTATTAAGTGGTTTCCACGTTGGTTTTTTCAGATATCTGATGATTTTTATTACTGATCACATTTCTCATATAGCAGAAATAATCAGTCTGTCAGCAAATTTATCAAAAACGATCACTAGCGTGCCTTCAATCAATTCAGGGTCGCGTATCATTACGTGAAATTGATCAAAAACCCAGTAATCAACTAAGCGCTCGACCGTAGCATAATGAGCTGTACAAACCGAATTAACAAAAAATGTACGGAGATTAGTACTTAGCGGTACGCAACATTTCTGGGTTGGTTGATATGACGAAATTCGGGCAATGTATAAAATTCACATATATGTTACTTTGTTCAAATGAAGTACGTTTTATTGAGATCCAAAGTCTACACATTTTCCGTAAACGACTAGTATGTAGTCTGTCAAATTGAGTCTTGTTTTCTACTTCTTTTCGCATATGTCACAAAAACTTCCAGGATTTTTTTTAGAGAAAATGGATTAAACGTTGCGCTTTAGGACTTAGCACTTATCCGATAAATAGTTTCTCTGAATTTCATGGACATTTTCTTGATGTCTGAACAAATGCGCTTTTTGCCCAAATTTCTTCTCGCACCTGTCGCATGCGTAATCTTTGCGACCCTCATGAACTGTTTTTACGTGCGAAAATAAATTACATTTATGTCCAAATTTTTTCTCGCACCTGTCACATGTAAAATCTTTTTGACCCTCGTGGACTGTAGTTATGTGCAAGAGTAAATACCGTTTAGTTCCAAATATCTTTCCGCACCTGTCACATGTAAAATCTTTGACACTGTCGTGTACTGTCCTTTGATGAAAGAGCAAGTGACATTTTTGCCCAAATTTTTTCTTGCACTTGTCGCATGCATAATCTTTCCGACCACCGTGGACTGTCATTTTGTGTTTTATCAGATAGCTTTGATCCCTAAATTTATTCTCACATTTGTCACATGCGTAATCTTTGCGACCCTCATGAACTGCTTTTATGTGCAAAAGTAAATTATATTTATATCCAAATCTTTTCTCGCATTTATCGCATTTGAAATCTCTACAACCTTCATGTACTATTCTTTGGTGGAAGAACAAGTGACTTTTTTGTACAAATTTCTTCTCACATTTGTCACATGCATGATCTTTACGACCCTCATGGACTGTTGTTATATGCAAGAGCAAATATCGTTTATTTCCAAATTTCTTCCCGCAATTGTCACATAAGTAATCTTTACTACCATCGTGGACTGTATTTTTGTGCTTTATCAAATCAGATTTTATTACAAATTTCTTCTCGCGCTCATCACAGGAGAAACGATCCTCATGGACTGCTTTTATGTGCACGAGCAAACTCTTTTTGTTTACAAATCTTTTCACGCACTTTTCGCATAAGTAATCTTTAAAAACTTCGTGGAATATCTTATTGTGTTTAAGTAAAGTTGATTTATTCTCAAATTTCCTCTCGCACTTGTTGCATATAAAATTTTCGCGATCTTTGTGTACTAATTTTTGGTGTGTAAACAAACTTGATTTTTTCACAAATTTTTTCTCGCACTGGTCGCATGTAAAATCTTTGCGGCCCTTGTGTAGTAATATTTGATGTCTACTCAAATGACTTCGGAACTCAAATTTCTCTTCGCACTTGTCGCATGCGAAATTTTTCCGATCATTGTGAATTGTTTCTCGGTGAGTTATCATGCTTGATTCTAGCGTAAATGTCTCCTGACAAATATCACAAACGTGCTGTGTGTCATTCGAAACCACAATGTCATGTTCACTAAAATTATCTTCCGAGACATCTTCCTCGATTTTCTTTTCACTTACATCCATCTTAATACCTCCAATACACGACGGATTAATCTATCCAGGAAATAGAATAAGTCAAATTTATCTCTTGGTGTTATAGCTTGTTCGATCGGGAATGACAACATTCAAACTAATTTGTTTTTATTATAAATATGATCAGTGTGTCGAGCGACTATGTCAAAATCGTTTGTGATCACGTTATTTACCATTAAGTTACCGATGTATCTCTTCATACATTGTTTGTACAATATTTGTACTAGTTTGAAGTTAGAATGTCTTAGTTAACCCATTAAGTCCGGGACGGACACTTTTTCGATACTTTTTTGAGGCGTTATATTTTTGTTGAAAATGGGGCCTGGAAAAATTGCGAATAAGCATATTCTACGCAAAATTTAATGAACTTTTTGAATCCGGTGTCAGATTTTCGATATAATCAACCAGTCAAAAGTTATGGATATTTTTATCCAAAAAAACGTGGTTTTGAAAAAAAAAATTTTTTTTCTTTTCAAATTTTCACATGGAAATCGTTGAAGTCCTGGCGTCTCGGGTGAAAATTAAGCGTCCATGGACCCTAAACTAAAAGTTATCGGGATTTAGATTGGAGAAAATAAAGTTTAAGTAAACAAAATGGCGGGGAACACCAAAATTTGTTTAAAAACTTCTAGAATTTTTAACTCAAATAATAAGGGCTTAAGGAAAAAATTTTACTGATGAAAAGTTCTTAGAATTAATCACAAAATACGCTAGAATTTTTCCAGATTTTTTTGAATTTTTTTTGATTTTTCAAAATTTTCAATCTTCAAAAATTAAAAAAAATTATTCAAAAAAATCTGAAAAAATTCAAGCGTATTCTTTGATCAATTCTAAGAACTTTTTTATCAGTAAACTTTTTCCCTTAAACCCTTATTTTTGAGTTAAAAATTCCGCCACCAAAAGATATTGAAAATTTTCGGAATTTTTAACTCAAAAAATAAGGGTTTAAGGGAAAAAGTTTACTGACAAAAAAGTTCTTAGAATTGTTCAAAAAATACGCTTGAATTTTTTCAGATTTTTTTGAATAATTTTTTTAATTTTTGAAGATTGAAAATTTTGAAAATCAAAAAAAATTCAAAAAATCTGGAAAAATTCTAGCGTATTTTGTGATTAATTCTAAGAACTTTTTCATCAGTAAAATTTTTTCCTTAAGCCCTTATTATCGAGTTAAAAATTCTAGAAGTTTTTAAACAAATTTTGGTGTTCCAACCGCCATTTTGTTACTTAAACTTTATTTTCTCCAATCTAAATCCCGATAACTTTTAGTTTAGGGTCCATGGACGCTTAATTTCACCCGAGACGCCAGGACTTCAACGATTTCCATGTGAAAATTTGAAAAGAAAAAAAATTTTTTTTTCAAAACCACGTTTTTTGGATAAAAATATCCATAACTTTTGACTGGTTGATTATATCGAAAATCTGACACCGGATTCAAAAAGTTCATTAAATTTTGCGTAGAATATGTTTACTCGCAATTTTTCAGGACCCATTTTCATCAAAAATATAACGCCTCAAAAAAGTATCGAAAAAGTGTCCGTCCCGGACATAATGGGTTAATATCATGTTAGAATTTTTAAATGGGTGACGATTTTTTAGTGGGAATTTAAAAAAAAACCGCTGCCAATTCATTGGCAAAGAGCTTCCTCAAAAAATACCAATTACATTTTTTTTTAAATAATGAATATTGTTTTTGTATAAAAAATTAAATATATTTTTAAAAATCACCATAACATTTCCTGTAATCATGGATTCCTGCATTTATACGTGAAAAAATGAAAAAAAATTTTTTTTCCAAATTTACGAAAAATTAGTCAAAAGGCCGTGTATACATACATACGAACATTTTGAGAATTCAATCAAGTTTACAAATATGTAAACCAAATTGTCCTACGAGGTCTGGTTCAAAATCTCGTTTTCGAGCCTATCACAGAGCTTCCTCTATGAGGAAGCAATAAAATGTATGCAAATAGATTCTTATCCACATATATTATAAAAAAAATGTTAATATTTATTTCGAAATTGGCTGGCCCCGCAACACATCGTGATCCATAATCTGACACAGGCAGAGGCGGATAAGGGTATAGGCTGAGTAGGCTATAGCCTAGGGCGGCGGATTTTGAGAGGCGGCAAATTTCGGGAGGACGAAAAATTTTGAGGTGAAAAAATTTGAAAAAAAAAATTTTTTTTTAAATAGATTTGACTCGTTGAGGACTTGATTACAAACATGATTTATGATGAAAATCTGTTAGCATTTGCGCTCTGTAAAAATCTAGTTAATCATTGGCTGATCCGCGAATTCAAATTCAATTTACCAGAGCGAGGCTCTTTAACTCGAGTTGAAACCCATCATCCAGTTCACGGCGGCGCGTGCCGCGTTCAATGTAAACAAGTACGAGCATGCTATTCGTATACATTCCGTCTTTTTTGCTGGACAGCGGCGTGCAAGAAGTGGTGGCGCAAAACAAGCGTGCAATATGAAACTGATGCCAGGTCCATGTTACAATCACGCCGCCTTCGACTTTTTATTTTGCAGGTATTAACAAGTTTATATCTGTGTATACATATCGGTTTCTAATTTCATTCCACTACGACGCGGAAAGTGGCGTCGCAAAAACAGCTCTGCGTAACGACTTGTATGAACGTCAGCTCAATGTTTACAATCGTTAGTCCTCTTCCACTTTTTGTTATACACACATTAACCAGTTGAACCTCAGCCAGTGTAAGACTAAGTTTACTTTTATACTTTTCATATTCAATCTTTGTGCTCTATCTTATTTGACGCGGTCAATTAGTGTGAAATGAGTGGTAATAGAAAAAAGTTAAGTGGCTACGAATACAAAAAACAGGCTAAAGAAAAAGAAGAAAAACTTCAATCGATTTTATCCAAAACTAAAAAATTGCATGGATTTTTTAATGTAACTCCTCAACCTGTAGATCAAAATATAGATAATAATGAGATCGATCCTTGTAGTGTCGTCCAAGCTGAAGCACTGGTCGAGCATGGTCAGAAACATGATCAGTTAATCGATGCAGAAAAAGAAAATCTTTCTGAGCAGCAATCGTGCAAATCAGCCATTGTATCGGTGTGTAGTGACCCAGCTTCTTGGACAATTGATGATGAAACAATAGATTATGTATCTAAAAATGGTTTTAAAAATGTTGATTGCGACTTTGCAAATAGTAAACGTCAGTACGAGACACAAACACGATATTTTCTAAGTCGTTGTTTGAAAAAATTCTACACAATGGTGAAAAAAGGTTCAGAAGTTGGCTCATATATTCGCAAAGTACTGGAAAAGTGTTTTGTGGACCCTGTTTATTGTTTAAAGGTGGAACTCAGTTTGGAACAACAGGTTTTGACGATTGGAAAAACACGAAGAGAATCGATCAACACCAAAATAGTGATAGTCATAAAATTGTTTAATAGCTCTTAAAATGCGAGGATCTACCGAAAGTCGCATCGACGCAAGACTTTATGAGGAATTGGAAAATCAAATGAGATATTGGAGAAGTGTTCTTCAAAGAGTTGTGAGTGTAATTAAAAAGCTTTCAGCAAGAGGTCTTCCATTCAGAGGGCACGTAGAAAAATTTGGTAACGCCACAATGGTAATTATATGATGTCGCTCGAATTATTAGCTGAGTACGACCCTTTTTTAGCTGACACATTTCTCGATTATCGATGTGGAAATCCCGGTAAAGGCGGAACTAGCTACTTATCATCGACTATATGTGATGAACTCATAAATTTGATTGCTCAGAGCGTTTCCAATAGTATTTATGAAGAGATATTAATTTCCAAATATGAAATGTGAAGATGAATCCCACAGCGAAGAATATACATTTACTCCCAGGGAAATTTTAGAGTAAATGTTTATTTTGTCTTTTGGACAGTATCTTCTGAATTGATGAAACGATGCGCAGCGTATTCGCAATTTGCTGAAAATTTTGAATTTCTTCATACTTTAACTAATTTATCCGATGCAGAAATAACAATAAAAGCCAAAAAATTTAATTCAAAATTATCCCGAGGACTTAGACACCGACTTGTTAAGGAATGCATTCACTTAAAGCCCAATGTGTTTCGAAGAAGAATGTGAATATTGGCAAAAAAAGACTCGATGATAGACATTTTAATGTGGATTAAAAAATTGGAACTAGAGAAAATATATCCCCGAACATTGAAATAGCTTTACGCATGTGTGTTTGCACAGCGGTTTCAAATTGCTCAGGAGAGCGTTCATTTTCAACCTTGAAGAGGATAAAAAATTATTTGCGAACCTCTATTTCTCAGGCCGATTAAATGCACTTGCATTGTTAAATATTGAAAGTGAAATGTTAAATAACATCAATTTTGATTTGTTAATTAACGATTTTTCAGCCATGAATGCCGGCGTACGCCGTTATAAATAAATAAATAAATTTGTTGAAGTCGAATGTTTTTATTTTTTCTTTTAATGTAAATATGCATGCATGCCCGAATTCAAATTCCTTAAGGAGGCGGCAATTTTTCCTTAGCCTACAACGTCAAAATTGTTAATCCGCCTCTGGACACAGGTGCTGTGCGCGTACCCGAATTCAGGGAAAATTCGAACATACGAATGTTGTCAAATACTCGACTATTTCTCGAGCACTGAAGTTTTCTTGGAAACTCAAATATTTTCAAGAACACAATCTTTTTCGGTACCCGCCTTTTTTCGAGTATTTGATCTATTTCAATTGTACTGTAGTATAATATTTTTGTTAATATTTATATTTTTGATGTGTGTGTAAATAAGGTGCCATGGTAATGAATAAAAGATATTTTATGCCTATCCTTAAAAAAACGATACTAATTTTTTTTAAATTTATTTATTTGAATAATCAGAAAACTCTTCAACATTAAATAACACTATAGACATTAAAAAAATATTGCAAATATGGTTATCAACATTGCGAGCTTTGGCCTTCAGTTGCCAAGCAAATATTATATAAATCTTCGTTCGTTAAATGCCCAAGGATCATCTCACAGCACTCCAATGGCAATCTGCAGCCTATAAGCATCCAGAAAGAATCCAATGCCTGGCATCGGAAAAATCTTCTCGACATGGTCTCGCACAGATGCAAAGCACAAGCATCTCGAAGACTTTTGGAAAGTAACGAAAATTTCTTCCTGAAGGAGTACACGTTGTTGAAGTAGTCCGGGTACGTGAATAGTTTCGTCACCCGTTCTGGTGGTAATCGAATAAGGTCGTAGAGCGATAGTTTCGAATTTACTTTCCATTTTTTCGCTACTCCGGCAAACTCCTCGTGGTCGTACCAACGTTCGTCGAGTTCCGACGACGGCTTCTGGAACAATTTGTGCTGAGCGAATAATTTCATGATCTTCAAGACGAAGCTCCGTTCCAACTCGTAGCCTCTTCCCTCGAAAATAGCAACGACGGCCGGAGCGCCGATCGCAAGCCTCAATCCCAAATCCCCACTTTCGCTAAACTGCAGCGGAACTCTCTTGAAAAAATAATTGTCGTCGGGTAAAACGAAGCTGGACAGATCAGCGCCACGATCCAAGAGAATATCGACCGTATCCGGCAAAAGATACGCCACGGCCAATTGCAACGGTGTCCGACCCAGCTTGTCCTTGACATCGACCCGCACCTGCCGATGGTTCGCGTCGTTGATTCGAAATAACATCTCCATCAAGTAATTATTGGGAAACATCCTGCTTACGGTGTGCAGCGGAGTTAAACCATCCTCGTTGGCGAAATTCGGATCGGCTCCGTGTCTCAGCAGCAGCTCGAACATCTCCTTGTTCCTGTTCACCAGAGCTATCTGCAGCGGAGTGTCCGTCGATCTCGCGCTCGGCTTCCGAGGAGGACAATTGGGATCCTGGCCAAGCTTGAGGAATCTCTTGACGATGTCCACCAAGTTAAACTTACAGGCGACGTGGAAATGGGTCAGACCGAACTCCTCGTCGATGTAATTCACGTCGAATCGATTATAAATTTGAAAAAACCGACGAACTAGAGCAGACTTGTCAAGCAACCAGTATCTAACCGCGTGATGCACAGGTGTGGTGCGACGCGTAGATGGCCTGCCGTCCTCGTCGAGTTCGGGCTGGTCCTTGTAACCGGTGCGAGCCACGAACTTGATAACACGATCTCCTGGACTATCGTTCCAAACGTCACCCCTGTACTTTACGGAATCCGAGAGAAGACGCTCGATTTCGCCATCGCGAAAAATGTCTCGGAGATCGGGACGCGGTCCGCGCCAATTTCTGATCAACTCGCCGAGTTTACGAATGAAATCCTTACGTTCTTCCTCGAACGTTAGTTTTTCCCAATTGACACTTTCGCGTAAGCTCTTTAATTTTTCCAAATTTGCCGACATTGTTTTGCGCTCTTCTCACACACTGTACAGGATTGTTTATTACTTAAGATCTTTTTTTCACGAGAATCACTCTTCGTTAACATGGTCGTCGGTGTTCACGTTGCGACGACTTCGTGTGGACTGACTTACATACATGCAGTAAGATGTACATAGAGAGAATAAAATTCACGCGCTCATAGAGAAAGTAATAGCTGGAGATGTATATAAAGTGGGAGTCATTGAATTTGGTGACAATTAGAAAGTGTTAATTCAACTTATTAAAACCGCTCGCGTGTATAAAAGAAACCGGGAAAAAATATTGAGCTACTGAGTCCGTTGATCGAACAGTGGCAATAATGACGAAGAACATCGCGATGCCTAATACCGCGGCATCTCGCTGGACTTTTAAACTTTCTTATAAACTCGTCAGTACCGGCTTCGCTCAAATGGACCCGTAATTTCGTACATCCAAGTAGGCGTTTGAAATTCGATGTAGGCAAGGTATACGATTTTACACACCAGTAGCATTTCCCAGCCGCTGCACTAAACGGAATATTGCTATATTCAGGTCACGGGGTATGTAAAATACGGCATGATATATTACTTACAGCTTAATATGTATTTCAATTCATTTCTTATGTTGTGAACGAGTTTTTTTAGTTCATTCGGGTACACGCCCCCAAATAATTACCCGAATCAATTTTTATCGGCGATTCTGTAAATTTGCCTCCAACAGCGAAATTACAGCTTGCCTCGCAAATGCGATCGCGACCGTTTTCCAGCTGCAGTTCCGATTATATAAAGACGCGCAGCTGCAGCTGAAAATAAAATGCAACGACTTGGCGAGGTGAAAAATCAATAGGTGCACAACTGACCCGTCTCTCTCTTTTCTCTTTCTCTTGCTTGATCGTCTCGAGCAATCGCCATTCAAATCTATTGCCACGCTACATCCAGTCGTATTGGGAGATTTTTCGTTTTCTCGACTCTCGTTTCGATACAACGCAACGCGTCTTGGAAGCGCATCTGTGCCGCCGGATGCGCGTCGGGATCGATTCGTAGAAAAACAAAACAAAGGAAGGCATAGCAGAGTCGAAAAAATAAACGATACGCGACTTTTGAAAATGTACATAATTATCGTACGCTTTGTTTTTTTTTTCAGGCGGAGCCAGCGCTGATGTACGACAGCGTGCAGGCGTTTGCCGTCGGTCTGCGCACCCTCGAGCACTCGCACTCGCTGCGCCCGATGAACATATCCTGCGAGCTCGAGCATCCCTGGGACGGCGGACTGTCCCTCATCAACTACATCAACTCGGTACGTTACAATACATTTAACAACGACAGCGGCAGCCACTTTTAATAATATGCATATTTTATACCCGCACGAGTACACGCGTGTGCGCGTGTCACGTAAAATTGCCAATGACAGCTGCTGCCACTGGCAGCGATCTACGAACGATTGAATTTCTTTTCGGGCATGATCGAGCAATTGCACCTCGTTTCCGCGCGAGAGGCGGCTCGCGATCGCGCGTCATTGCACACCTTTAGCGCGTGTGTACACGACGCGTATTAAGAATTTGGATGCGCCAGTCAAAAGCAGAGACCCGCTCGCGAAACGAAAGAAACACTCGTGTCCTGTGCATGCGCCACGGTATAACGCATTGGAAGCAGTGTACTACGTGGGTACGTGACTTTTTGCGTATACGAGCTGCGAGAAAATAGCAGCCACGCACGGAATGCTATGCTACGCGCGCGGAAAAACACCCGGCAGCCAAATAGTTTTAATACACCGCGAGAAAAGCTGTTACGTACGTGCGTCGTATTATATTATAAATATTATAGACGTACACTGCAGTGTGTGTACTGCGCTGCGTCTGTGTGCGCGCATACGTT
Organism: Trichogramma dendrolimi; assembly: GCA_034770305.1. Taxonomy (NCBI): domain Eukaryota; kingdom Metazoa; phylum Arthropoda; class Insecta; order Hymenoptera; family Trichogrammatidae; genus Trichogramma; species Trichogramma dendrolimi. The sequence goes on from JAPMIB010000013.1 coordinate 1,275,844, forward strand.
GCGTCGTTGTTGCTGTGTGTACTTTTATACGAGCGAAACGTTTTAAACGTGTGTACGATGCGAAGCAAAATCGCGAGTTTTTGTTGTGCGACGTCAAGGATTGTTATGCACTATATGGGTGGCATCGTGATGCATAAAGCTTTCTTTTTTTGTTGTCCTCGCGCACTCGCGAGTGCAGGAAAATTCAGATACACGAGCAATTCTACGAAAAGTCTTTAAAGTTCGAGGCTACGATCGCGATTGAAAATACCGGGATTTTGATAAATATTTTGTCTACGACTATTTTTTTTCTTCAGTAGGGAAAAAAATTTGCGTTTTACTGGAAAATAATCATTTCGTGTTTAATATTGCCAAAATTATATTTTGGTTAACTCGACGAGGAAAAATAAAATTAAAAGTATTGTAATCATTACAGAAATTCGTGTGAATTTTTTCAGAATTTTTTGAATCGCTTTAGGAATCGGGGATTTGAACCAGATTTCGATAAAAAAATTGTTCTAAAAAAATTTGGTTTAAAACTTTTTATTTAAAGTAGACATATATAGGTTGGGATTTTTCACAGTCGACTAATAATAGTTAAAAATAATCTCAAGTTTTTTTCACAAAATTAAAAAATATTTATGACGAAAGTTTTCAAAGATTGCGTTACTAATGTGCATGCAAATTCATTGCGCCCAAATGTCTGAAATGATTTCATTTTTTTGAAGATATGTCTCATTCAAAGGATTTGCTACGATTATGTACGGTAGGGTGGTCCACTTTTTCAAAAATTTTTTGTATCTCGGGGGATCCATCGGAATCTGAAAGTTTGAGCTTTAAAATGAAGTTTCCTTTAAACGAGAACTCAAATAAATGATTTTAGATGGTGTCGATGGATTTTTGAAGTTTAAAAACGTGCTCCTAAAAAGGAGCAAAATCGGGCAACCATTCGATTTATTTCAAACATTGCTCAGAGTGTAAAATGATCTTAACGATACTTTTCTTACGTATTTTTGTCTGCGGAATCGAATGCCGTAGTTAGTTTTGGCGTAGGAGCACAATTTCATTGAAAAAAATACACTTTTTCGATCGTTTTTTTTCGCAAATTTCACAAAGTTCATTTTTGAGCGAGCGGCAAATGAACAGAAAAAATCTAGAAAATTTTTTGACGCCACCAAAATTTAGGATTTTTTATGACGAATCGAACGATATATATTAGTATACACTTTAAAATTATTTTAATGCCGAAAAAGCACGATTTTATCCCAAAAAACGATATTAAAAAATGGAAAAATAGAAAAATATATTCGTTTCTTCAAGAAAATGGCTGAGTATTATCACTCGTGAAAATAATTGAATACAACTATCTCATAGCTTTTTTTCTCACCTTTCAAACGCCGTTTTCAGAGTTAAAAATTCGCAAAATTCGCCGAGATACAGCTGTTTTGTACGAGGCACTTTTTTAGCTTAAAATCTGCTTTGCTGGTTTTTTAATGAATAGAGCCAGCTCAGAATTATTGAATTTTAACCCAAAAAGTGCCTCGTACAAGAACAGCTGTATCTCGGCGAATTTTGCGAATTTTTTAACTCTGAAAACGGCGTTTGAAGGTGAGAAAAAAAGCTATCAGATAATTGTATTCAATTATTTTCACGAGTGATTATACTCAGCCATTTTCTTGAAGAAACGAATATATTTTCTATTTTTCCATTTTTTAATATCGTTTTTGGGATAAATCGTGCTTTTTCGGCGTTAAAATAATTTTAAAGTGTATACTAATATATCGTTCGATTCGTCAAAAAATCCTAAATTTTGGTGGCGTCAAAAAATTTTCTAGATTTTTTCTGTTCATTTGCCGCTCGCTCAAAATGAACTTTGTGAAATTTGCGAAAAAAAACGATCGAAAAAGTGTATTTTTTTCAATGAAATTGTGCTCCTAGGCCAAAACTAACTACGGCATTCGATTCCGCAGACAAAAATACGTAAGAAAATGTATCGTTAAGATCATTTTTACACTCTGAGCAATGTTTGAAATAAATCGAATGGTTGCCCGATTTTGCTCCTTTTTAGGAGCACGTTTTTAAACTTCAAAAACCCATCGACACCATCTAAAATCATTTATTTGAGTTCTCGTTTAAAGGAAACTTCATTTTAAACCTCAAACTTTCAGATTCCGATGGATCCCCCGAGATACAAAAAATTTTTGAAAAAGTGGACCACCCTAATATATATATATGTGACATTCCACGTCAACTGGCCCACCGCCGAGTCCAAAAATGAGAGTCACCTACAATATCGATTGAGGGCTTAAAATTTTCGTAAAGTCAAGGGCTTTCGAAATTCACGTGGCCTTTTCCCCGAAACCGAGCCCCCCACCCACTATGCCCGCTAACAGCCCGTGGGCCAACTTTTTGCATCGTTCATCTTTTCATAAAACCCGCATCGGTTGGCCGTCTGAGGTCTACGATGAACCAAATGAGAGGTTTTGAGCTCTACTTTTAAAAAACATGTGATACGACCATTTTCGGATGATGTAAAGTGCCGTATGGCTGCAAAAACCACGCGACACTTATTTAAGCCTCTCTATTTTTTATCTCGAAAACCATTGAGTCAAGGAAAAAAGTTTTTGAACAAACAAGTCTTAGAATTGATCGCGGAAAAATCTTCAAATTTTTTCAGCATTTTTTGGGTTGATTTTAAATATTCAGAAACGATGGAAAATCGAATTTCTCAAAATCATCTCCAAAAAATTCTGAAAAAATTTGAAGATGTTCCTCGATCAATTCTAAGACTTTTTTGTTCAATAAACTTTTTTCCTTGACTCAATGGTTTTCGAGATAAAAAATAGAGAGGCTTAAATAAGTGTCGCGTGATTTTTGCAGCCATACGTCACTTTACATCATCCGAAAATGGTCGTATCACATGTTTTTTAAAAGTAGAGCTCAAAACCTCTCATTTGGTTCATCGTAGACCTCAGACGGCCAACCGATGCGGGTTTTATGAAAAGATGAACAATGCAAAAAGTTGGCCCACGGGCTGTTAGCGGGCATAGTGGGTGGGGGGCTCGGTTTCGGGGAAAAGGCCACGTGGATTTCGAAAGCCCTTGACTTTACGAAAATTTTAAGCCCTCAATTGATATTCTAGGTGACTCCCATTTTTGGACTCGGCGGTGGGCCAGTTGACGTGGAATGTCACATATATATGTCAATATATGTCGCTTTGTTTGTATACTCTGTATGTAGTGCATGCATCTGCCAATAGATTCCGCAAGAAATAAGCTCGAGTTACGAGTCGAACGAAATTGACAATCTAGGCTGTTATAGTGTTATGTATGTATATTACTAAAGCCAATAACCAATAAACTACTTGAAAAAAAAAAAAAAAAAAAAAAACGAGTCGAACAGTAGGTGCTCGTTTTGTTTTCAAGCGAGCTAATATGCATGAGAAATTTTTCTAAAAATCTTTGATGTCCGTACACGCGTCGAGTGACAAAAATATCAATTGCATTTTTAGCCTCGAATCATGAAATTATTCATGTATGTGTACGTGTGTGCGTATGAGGACATGGGAAAAAGGAGTAAATTAAAGGATAGTGGACATGAAATTAATTTCTCACTCAGAGCATCGTTGTCTTAGTCGTCACTGGAAAATCATAATTATGGTAATGCCCGAGTATACGTGCTCACGTGTACACGCAAGTCTACGCACGCCCCGAGAGTTGCATGGGCATATTACGATTCGTTAGTTCTGTGTGTCTCTCTCTCTCTCTCTCTCTGTCTCTCTCTCTCTCTCTCTCTCTCTCTCTCTCTCTCTCTCTCTCTCTCTTTCTGACATATCCAACGACAATGATAAATTACGCAGCCGCAACACTTTTATACTCGTGAATTTTGATGTATTACGGTTTACACGTAATTACTTCTCCGTATAGCTCTCGGGTAGAAATTGGGGTTCGGAGGCCGCGCGCGATATATGACAAAAACGTTAAGCGCACAGGTAGACTCCCGCGCGCGCCAAGTCGAGAGAATAATAATCGTCTCGGTATAGCTCCACTGCGACGATGATTAAGGCTATGTACGTAGTACACACAGATGCATTCCAAGTCGATCGCCGGCCGCCGCGCTAATTAATCGAAAACGCGATAACGCCCGGCGTCTTCTCGAGGAGCAGCAGCAGCCGAGCTTTCAGAGAGCAAAAAAGAGTGATGGAGAGAGAAAGAGAGAAAAATGTGTTCCATACACGTTATCTGCTTTGAATTCAAGACAGGCTTTTCCTTATATATACACCATATACATATGTGGTACTTCTTTGCCCTCGCGCGCGCGAGCGTGGATATACACATTTGCTCGCGCAAGTCAATTTCCATCTCCTTGCTCTTCTCTTCTTCTTTTTTTTTTCACTCTCTGCCGCTAGTCGCTGCTTTTCTTCACATACATATAAACAGAGCGCGAGAACTGTTTTTCTTCTTATATATATGGGTACATCGAGCGTATACACAAATCTCGTTACTTTACCTCTCTCGCTCGCAAAAAAAAAATTGAATCTTTTCCTCTGCCCCGAATACCTTTCTCTCTCTCTCGTCTCTCGTCTCGAGCTGGGTCTATCGCACGCGCAAATGTAAAAGGTATATTTATACAATATGTATGTATAGTAGGCGTGCATACGCGACGAAAAAAACAGTCGATGCAACGCTTCGCGAGTAGCGTATTTATTTTATATAATCGTATATTATATACGTATATATTTGTGAGCGCACGCGTCGAACGTTAATGGACGGCTCATCGCGGCGCGCAACGGGCACACACGGCCGGGCTTAATTGAAGCGAGTACGAGAAGTAATTGCCATGTGAAAACGTATACTGCACCGAGAGCATTATTATACATATATATAGCTCTGTGTATAGACACCCATCCTGCTCTCGATGCAATAATACCTTGCGATTACATATATATCCTTTCGTAATACGTGTACACTGCACAGTCGAATGTTGGTTTAATAAATCGTAAATTTAAACGTAAAAGCTTTTCGAATTCACTTGCACGCGACACACGACTTCATTATCAGAATCGCAAGTGGTTTTTATTATCAACCGCGCGTATGTGAACCAAAAAGCGCGTCTTGTCCCGCACTCTCCGCGAGCCCTCGGCCCTTTTGTCCATCAAAAGTTTGTCCTGACACACTGTGATATACACACACACACGAGCTTCTCTCTCTTTTTACATGCTCATACACGCGGTGGCCCCCGCAAGAAGTTGGTCCGAACTGGAGCAGCTCTCGTCGAGTTGCCTTGGCAGTACTGTACGACACACCGCAAAGGAAGAGGAGCTTCGTCGCTTCCAACTTACATTACATATATAGCTCTCGGCGCATCGGACTTGTAATTTACGCTATGCTCGCGCGATCGTCTCGTCGGTGTGTGTGTGTGTGTGTAATCCAGCAGCAGCTCGACTTTGTTTCGTCCTTTTGTCCCTCCTATATAGCTGGACAGATTAATTGCTCTGTATTTTACACAATTGGCCCGGCGCAACGTTAAAAGTTTCGTGTAATATAATTACGCCCGGCTGCGAAAAAAAAGGCGCGCAGCAGCTATCCGGTAACAAGACTCGCGAGCTGACAAAGTTGTTGACACTTACTTTTTGCCGCTTTATATATATATATATATATATATATATAGATTGCAGCTGCCTAGCCCACATCGTGGCCGTGTTGAGCGCTCAATTAAACCTCGTTCTTTTTTTTTTTTTTTTGCCCATTTTAAAAATAGGAATTATGCCAATTGACTATGTCTCTCGTTCGTAGGTGGAAATGAAAGGACTGTCCGGTCCGATTGAATTCAAAGAGGGCCGCAGGATACAGTTCAAGCTGGATCTGCTCAAGCTGAAGCAGCACTCGCTCGTGAAGGTGGGCGAGTGGAGGCCCGGCCTGGGCATCAACGTCACCGATCGCACGGCCTTCTTCGAGCCGGGCTTGACCAACGTAACCCTGGTGGTCATCACGATTTTGGTAAGGCGGCTCAATAATTCGTTCAGGAGACCTTATATATCCCTTTTACAATAATAATAATATACTGTTGCGGCGCGCGTTAACGTCTCTCTCTTATTAAACTCTCTTTCTCTATTTCTATATCGTTCTATGGATTTTGAACGCGGAATCGGTTCTATTTTTGACGCGCTTATATAATTAATATATATCAAATACATCAAAATTATAGCTGTCCGTTTATAGCTGCTATAAATTCAAATCGAATCAGGTCGCACATCAACTCTCAGCAAACATATATACATCTCGACGCATTAAATGTTTGTTTCGTATTAAATCGTCTCAATCTCTCACCTTTTCTCTCTCTCTCTCATCCTCTTTCTCTATCTGCTTATAAAAATATCATTTTTTGATTACTTTTTTCTACATTTTTTTGTTGTCGTTTCGTTGCTGCACTATTGCTAAAATAAATAACATCTCCAACGAAATGTCAAAAAAAAAAAAAAAAAATTATTCTTAATCACACGCCAAAAAAAAACTGAGATCCAATATAAAAAAAAAAAAAAAACTGGCAGGAAACACCGTACGTGATGATGCACCGCGACAAGAAGCACACGGGCAATTCACGCTTTTACGGTTTTTGCGTCGATCTGCTCGAGATGGTGGCGCAGAAGCTCGGCTTCGCTTACGAGCTGGAGCTCGTGCCCGACCAGAAGTACGGGGCTCCCGACCCCGTGACCGGCGAGTGGAACGGCATGGTCCGGGAGCTCATGCGACATGTACGCATGTGATATATATATACCAAAGTTTTTCTCCTAATTCTTCTTATTTTTTCGTTTTTGCCTTTGCGCCCTTTGTATTGACAAAAAAAAAATTCATCCGTAATTATGGGACTTTTTCTGTACTTATATTTGCACCGTTTTTTGATGAAATCAAAGCTTTTTGAATAGTGTACATAATACAATATCACTTTTGTCACGTTTCCATTTAGTGTACATAGATAGGCTACGATCAACGATTATTAATATCATAAATAATAGATATAGAATATAAAATAGCTAAGAGAAATTTTTCCTCTTTCCATTCATATATAATAAGCGAGCGCACCTGCATTTTTATCACGCACCCTTTTGTACATAATTACATCTCTCTCTCTCTCTCTCTCTCTTAATACATTCTATGTCTTCGATTTGAATTATATAGCTTATCTAAGTCGCATAGCTGTACAAAATTGAGCTTTTTTTACTATATATACTCTACTACTTACTATTATAAATATTACATTACATTTTTGCCGTCTGTTTTTTGAGCTTTTTTATATATACTATATAAATAACTCTTTTTCCCTCTCGGAATTTTTGCATACTATACAAAACCTCCCGCGAGTACTACCAACCCCTCTTAGAAAAAAACAAAAAAAAAACGAAAAAAAAAACGACACGCCGTATATAATTAGGAACAGCCGTACGTAATGCTGCGGACGCGCGGCAATCACAGCGGTAACGATCACTACGAGGGTTTCTGCATCGATCTGCTCAAGGAAATAGCGCGTATGGTTGGTTTCACCTACAAAATCGAGCTCGTGCCAGACGGCAAGTACGGCGTGTATAACTACGAGACCGGCGAGTGGAACGGCATCGTCAGGCAGCTCATGGATAAGGTAAGTCGATCCGACTTGCTCGAGGGCCGACCTCCTCTCTCCATCACACACACACACACAGTGGCTGTGCTGCTGCTGCTGCAGCATTACGTCTCTTTCCTCCTCTTTGTCGCTTTTTTCATTCTCATTCCATGGCTCACTTTTATAGCTTTCGTCGTCGTCTCTTTTTCGCATATACAATTATTATTGTTTTATATCATATATATAATAATATACATCAACGGTGCGGTGCATAATGTGTACACACGTTTGACGATGGGGGAGGATAAATAATGGAAAAGTGAAAATTTCAGTAAAATTGTACATCCGCGCGTGCTGCGCGCAGAGAGCGAAAGAGCAAGAGAGCGAGAGAGAGAGAGGAGGGCTCGACCAGAAAGTTCGTTAGCGCAAAGTTGGCCGCTTTGAAGCGCGCGCGCAGAGCCTTTTCAATTAAAACTTTCAATATATAAACGTGTGCGTTAGCCGAGGCACACGATGGTTTAAAATGTTATCTGCTCTCTTTCACGCTTGAAACCATAATCGAATGAAACATATTTCGATGTGCATTCTGCTGCTGCTGCTGCTGCTGCCTTTTTCCGAGTGGTGGAGGAGGGAAGCGGGTGAAAAATATGATAAAACTTTCTGCGGCGAGCAAAGCTCTCCTCTCTCTCTCTCTCTCTCTCTGTCCCTGGTGAATTAAACAAAAGGCCAAAACATCTTCGTTAGAGTCACTTTCACCCGCAAGGATCCTTGCAAATAACATGCCAAATTTGAATTCGCCACCTCTCTCTTTCTCTCAAGGCAGCTCTCCGCAAGATGAATACTATGCAAATTCTGCCGTGAAATTGAGTCTATGTATGTACGAAGGTGTGTTTATGTGTGCGCTTATTGGTGTCAGTGTGTGTGTTGCCTGCAAAGCTGCGGTGAGAGATCAAAATATATATATATATCTACTATATACGTTTATACACACCTCGAGCTCCGCTGCTGCTGCTGCTGCTGATGATGATGATGGCGATGGCGCGCGGAGGATTATTTCCGATTGACGCTCTGCGAAAGCTCATTTGCTGCTGCCCCCCATTCCCACTCCCATCCTACCTCTGATATTGGTCTATGTTACAGGTATACGTGTATATATATATTGAGAATGTGCGAGAGATATATCCTGCATCGTATTAAATAATTATTATATGTTTGTTTCCCCCACCCGTTTGTGCGAATATTTAATTGAAAAACAAATGGAACTACCACACACACGTATATTATTTCCCTGCAGATAGTTTTTATTTTTTATATTTTATGTATCATATGCGAACGATCGCCAACCAATTTTATACATATAGCTTTATGCAGAAATATTTGATTGAAAACTCAATTGTACATATCTATACACATGGTATTTTTTAGCTATTATATTACTTGATAAATCTGGCATGCTTAGAGTTTTTTCGATATCATTATATTGTAATTTATAATAAGCTAATTTGTAAAATACGCTTACCTGTTACCCTGTAAATACTTAGTAATCACATTTAAATATCCACATATCGATATCCTACAATCTCAAATATTGGGAGCAAACATTTGGTCAAAATAATGAATCATTGTATTTTTAATTGGCCGAGTATAGAAGGCTGATCTGGCGGTCGGCTCGATGACGATCAACTACGCACGCGAGAGCGTCATCGACTTTACCAAGCCCTTCATGAACCTCGGCATATCCATCCTGTTCAAGGTACATCGTGCACTTTTCATAAAATCATTATTCATTCGCTAATTTGGAGCATTCAATTGTCAGGTACCAACTCGACATCAAGCTCGCCTCTTCTCCTTCATGAACCCTCTTGCCATCGAGATCTGGCTGTACGTCCTCGCCGCTTACATCCTCGTCTCGGTGACGATGTTCGTCGTCGCACGCTTCAGCCCCTACGAGTGGAACAATCCTCACCCCTGTCACAGTCAAGGTCCCGTGGAAATGGTGGAGAATCAGTTCTCGCTCGCAAACAGCTTCTGGTTCACCATCGGTACTCTCATGCAGCAGGGCAGCGATCTCAATCCCAAGCTACGAGCACTCGAATCGTCAGCGGTGTCTGGTGGTTCTTCACCCTCATCATCATCGCCTCGTACACTGCCAATCTGGCGGCTTTTCTCACGGTCGAGCGCATGATCACTCCGATCGAGAACGCCGAGGACTTGGCCGGTCAGACGGACATATCCTACGGGACCCTGGACAGCGGCAGCACCATGACTTTTTTCCGCGACTCGATGATCGAGACCTACAAGAAGATGTGGCGCTTCATGGAGAATCGCAAGCCGTCGGTGTTCGTGCCGACCTACGAGGAGGGCATCAAGCGCGTGCTGCAGGGCAACTACGCCTTCCTCATGGAGTCCACCATGCTCGACTACATCGTCCAGCGTGACTGCAATCTGACGCAGATCGGCGGCTTGCTCGACAGCAAGGGCTACGGCATCGCCACCCCCATGGGCTCGCCCTGGCGCGACAAGATCTCCCTGGCCATACTCGAGCTGCAGGAGAAGGGCGAGATACAGATACTGTACGACAAGTGGTGGAAGAGCCCGAGCGACACCTGCATGAGGAACGACAAGGGCAAGGAGAGCAAGGCCAATGCCCTCGGCGTCGATAACATTGGTCGGTACAGCTTCGACAATCCATACGATCGCGTACGATTCGTGTAACAAGCACGATCCAATTCTGTCTCTGATTGCAGGGGGTATCTTCGTGGTTTTGCTCTGCGGCCTGACGTTCGCCACGCTCATAGCCATCTTCGAATTCTGCTACAATTCCAAAAGAAACGCACCGCCGGAAAGCGTAAGTATTCCGATCGAACATCTCCGAATACTTCTGGCTATGTTTAGTCTCCGTCTCGGGCATGACTTTTATCATATTATTACATATTATTATACCCTGGAATGCTGCATGTTTAATATCGTTTTATTTTTTTGGATTTTTTTCACCTGTGTTTTTAGTTTGAACTCAACGAGTATTGAGCCGACTATTTATTAGCTCGATGTCGAATCAACGAACAGGTAATAATTTATTATAGATTTATGTCTTATATTATAAAATTTTATCTTAGAAATTATATCGTTCAACCGACCCACTGAAAAATTCTCCATTACTAACAATCGAATGAAATTCAACGCAGGAACACGCGAGCCCGATACCAGGCACCACTTCGTGCTCGGGTTCGCTGCAGGGCATCTCTCAGGTAATCGATGCGCAACAGCAGCAGCAACAAGAGGTCGCCGAGCTGCAGCAGCAGGAGCAGGAGTCCCTGTGCTCGGAGATGGCTCGCGAATTCTGCCGAGCCATGCGCTGCTTCGGCGGTGGCGCAGGAGGAGGCGCCAGCAGCAGCAGCAGAGCCGCACGCCGGCGCAAGAAGAAGCAGAAGGACAGCTGCGAGAAGTGCTCGACCCACGTGCCAGGCTACCCCGTCGACACCTCCACTCCTATACCGATCAATGGCGTTCGATCGCAGGTGAGCACCAGCGAAAACGTGACATTTTTGACGCGAGCGGAAAATAAAATCTTTGTTTTCGTTCTTGCAGAGAAGTAGCCTGGGAATGGAGGGATCGCCTCACATACACATGCATCGGCAAACACCCTCGCCGGATTACGAGAATTAGAGGAAATCGTCACGCGATTGTTACGGAAGAGATTTAAAACTGTATTATCCTTAAAGAAAACGAGAAAAAAAATTAACATATATTAAATGTTGTTTAATTATAAATACATGTCTGCACACGAATTATCGATGCAATACCAATAAAGGCGAAAACCGCTACCAGGTTGAAAAATTGAAATTTCCATAACTCGACTTCTGTACTGAATATTTTTCGCTTAATGGTGTACCCCCCGAAAGACTGTTACAACAGAAGTCATTATATAGAGCCGTTGTTATGCGAGCCAAAATATTCAGTATACGAGTCTCGGTAAACTGGTTTTGAAAATTTTCATTTTTACACCCTGTCGTTGCGCGCGGCATTATCTCTTAGTATAAAAAATCACAATATAAAATGTACGCGTGCTCGAGAACGCGTGCACGATATATAATGTTAAAAAACGAGATCGGTGTGAACGTTCTTTTTTTTACCTGAAACAAGAAATAATTACGTTTTATCTAATTATGATGTAACTGCGAATCGTATGTCAATTTTTTCAACGATCAACGGAGGACGATGAAAACCCGAGGCTGTCAATTGGCACCGAATTATTATATATGCTAGCCGATATTGTAATAGACAATTATTATTAAATATTAAATTTTCATCGAACTTATTCACTGTAGCATTCCTTTCTTTACCTCAATGATATCTATACGCACAGTTTGCAATATTTTTTTTAACATCAGTCGATAAAGCAAAAACCTACAACCTGCGGGAAATAATAGTCATATATCTTTTTTTTTAAACAAGTATGAAATCTCACTGAGCCAATAAGTCATAAGGTATTTATTGAGTCTTTCCTTATCGTCGTGAAAAATGTTTACCGGTATTGATAATAAAGAACAGAGTGGATATTGACATTTTTATATAACATCATTTATTAAGGGATAAAATAAATGATTAATAACATATCACTTATATATGAAACTATAACATTTCTTAAAGTGTTCATTATTAATTTACGATATAAAAGAAATCACATCACATATACAACCCTCCCCACACATGGCGATGGTCACACTTCGCTCAAAGCGTCAGCGAAGAAAAACTTATACGAGAAACATTATTACAATTAATAATTAAAAAATATAAAAAAATAATACAAAATCACACTGCGTCGCTTTTACATAATGATTCAATATATACGTGTCTTTTATCTATATCTTCTCGCGCTCTCTCGGTGTCGAGTTCGTACTAGCGAATTCGCGCGTTCACCGAGGAGCGGCTATACAATAATAAACGCAACGGAGATGTTGAGTTTTGTTACTTAGGCGCAAGAAGCGACAAATTACAATATATAAGTATACTTCACAATAAATATTAGACGATTTTTTGTTTGTTTATAATTCATACAGAAAAGAGAGAGGGAATAAAGTCTTCGATCCCCAACGCTTCGAACCAGTATTACAACGAACCAATCATGTCTTTTTGCCCTCTCGTACAGTTTTTAATTTGTGTATTTTATTTTCGTTTTCATCGTTTCACTTCGTCATACATAATATATATCCTTTTTTTTACATATATATTCATTAATGATCTTCAAAAGGGCCAAGTCAAATAGCTTGAATTTTTTATTATTGTACGCAATATGATCATTCAATAACACTTCTGTGACTTTTTGAAATTAAATAGTTTTTCTTTTTTCTTTTTTTATATATAAACGATGCATTTAACTCAAGCAACGTATCTATTATTTTTCATATATGCTCTTCATGTTAATAACATTGTTTTATATCTTTAAGATCTAAGTCTGTGTTTTTTTATTCTCATTGTTTTTCATTCGCGAATTCGAAGATATAATCTCACATCTTTGACTATGTTTTTTTTTCTTCTCAAGAACATCATTATCATCATTTTTCTGCTCTCTTCGTTTTATATTTAAATCATCATATATCAAACGTAATTTCTCGCGGTACACGGCATTCACATTCATATAATCTGTTTTACATTATGGTGAATAATAATTAAAATTATTATTAAGGTAATAATTATCGAAATGAATTAATAAAAAAAAAGACGCGGGTGTGAGATGTGATACACATATAAAGCTTTCTTGTATACATATATCGCTTGTTTGTTGAGTCCGTTTAAACTAAACTCATTTCTCTAAAAAACTAACTGTATCAACTCGGGGGATTTTTGTTTTCCACTACGAGATTATTTCATATAAATTTAATATTAACACGAGAGACGACAATGGTAAAAAAATCTGAACGTTAATCAAACGAAACATTTGTTCAATATAACGTATATTTTATGAACCGTCAAGGCAACCTTAAGAATTATTTATCCTTCGTATGCAAATATATAATTTTTTCGTTATGTATCACCATCGTGTCGCATAGCAAACAAACCGGCTCAACTGATTTTTGTGTTTTCGTAAAATTATAAATTGTCGAACGAGAAGAAAAAACGTATAAAATTGCGCCTATTTATCGAAATGGCCTTTCCGAGAAAAAAAATCATCGACGGCAGAGTTATCAGTTCTGCAGTCGACGGCCATTTTACAGACAGCAAACGATATCGTGTTTCGATGTCAGCCGTGCGCGCGCGTGTGCATATACACACAGAGTCGCGTAAACACATAATACAATTTTTTTTTCTCTCTGCGCCGAGAAAGAAACGTACACGTCTGCAATGCTCTATTGGCGTCGAAGACATTACAATTGGTAAAAATTCGCAACCGATTCTCTTCGTTTCCTCGGATTAATAATAAAATATATTCAGTAATGGTTTATACACAGAGTAAACGCACTTATATTGTAAACATTATTAATAATGATAATGACAGAAGGTCTCGAAACTTTCAGGCGTGATGAAAAGAGCAAAATCGCTAACGACCATTTATATTGTGAACCTCGACTTTTTTTCGCACTCTTTGAGATCGCTCAGCAGAGATTCGCAAATGTCTTTTTCTGCCTCGCGCCCGGTTTCGTACACTCGCGAAGACGACGGACGAGACGAGGCTGTACAAAAAAAAATAATAAAAAGAAGACCATTTACGAATCTCTGGCCCACTTGGTTTACATATTAATCCGTAATATGTCATACTAAAATTCATTAAAAACTTAAATAATAGATAATAGCCGACGAATTCTCCGTTGGCTGTGATTAACAGAGTTGCGATGATTATTGCGAAGGTTATTTCTTTCGTTGGTCAAGCGATTGTCGCGCATGTACGTTTGTAATGAAATTGAAGACACGAAAAAAATGACAGACTCTTACGCGTTAGAGGAAGTGAAGAATAATTGGTTTTTCATACACTCTCATTCTCATTCTCCTTAATTCTCTCGTACTCTCTATCAATACTTTCCAGCGAAATATGACAATGAAATGGAGTTATTTATACAAAACATTATGAAGCGATGCACTTAGTAAGGCGGCGATTTAATATATTAATTATATAATATATATTTAAAAAAAAAAGAATCGTTACGTTCAATGTAACTAATATGTTTGAATTCTATATAATTTTGGTTTAACACAGCATGACATTTTTCTTTAATATTAGTTATATTCTTATAGATTTAGGTCAGACAGCACTGTTTTCTTTACTGTTGAATCAGATTTTTCGATCGTTACAATTTCATTTCGCAGAAAAATGCACTAACGATTTTTTTGAGACTTGTGAGAAACTCTTGAATTTTGAAATTCGAATGTGCGCGAAGCAGGTATCGTTTTTATTAATATTATTATTATCATTATTTGTCTTGCGTCAACTCCTGTAGTTTTTGATATGTCAGTACAGTTAAGGAGTCGGTTTGAATTAGTCAAAAATACTTTTCATCAGTTTGTTTTAATTCACTTGCTGTCTAATATTTGAGGTTTGGTCAATTGTATTTTTTTTATTTTTTGTTTCTCCCGCTGCCTAGACGTTCAACTAGGTTTTGGATATTGTTTTACTTCAAAGGCTGTATTGAAACGGTACTTATAGGAAGATTATTTTTTATATCGATATTTTAACGTTAAATTTTTCCCGAAATTGAATGATACATTCGCGTGAAACACTGAACTATACGAGGGCTCAAACACCACACACATCCAGCCACTATATCATAGTAATTTTCCAAATAATTTTCTTTCACGCGAGCTAATACAAACAGAACATTATTGTTTAATTTATCATATTTTCATCAGTTCATTACCAAATCATATACACACATATACTTTCAAATATATTTTAATTTAATTAAAATTGAAATTTACTCATTTGTGTATTCTTTGCTTACTACCATATAGAGAGTAATGATTATTTACATTGTTTATATATAACTAGCTAGATTATTTGTAATTACATTAAATTTGATTTGATAAAACAGCCTTTACTTCGTTACAACCACTTATATTTTTCAAAAGTTGGTCATTTCATTTCATTACAAACAAATGACGTTGTTAACGTGAATATATTAAAAAATTTGCTTGGCTTATTTTCGAATTTACAATTTAATTTAGAGACGTACTTTAAATGTACGTCGTGATAAAAAAGTATCTAATTTTCATAAAAATAATTCAAGAATAAAAATTTATTGAACTTCAAATTAATTAATTTCATAGAGAATAACTTTCAAAACTCAAGACTTTCTCATCCATTTATAGAAATTTCATTTTCGATTAGGAGACTTTGACAATTATTGACTTTTCAATTATACGAAACGTCATATCATTTTGTTTGAATGATGAAGGATATTTATAATATTAAATGTGTAAATACGTTAAATATATATGTACTACGAAAGTTCAAAGTCGACGCGACAAGTAATTCCCTTCGACCGAAATCACTTGTATATTATGTTCGTTTGTTCGTTTTAATTAATTTTTTCCACCCGTGATTTTAGTCCAAGATTCAAAGTATCACAACTTGTCTTTATTACGATTAAACATAGATAATAATAATAATTTTTTCATCGCATATTTAATTTCTTTGCATTTTTATCTCACTTTGAAATTTTAAAAAATTAAACTTATTACACGAATTTGATTCAGTTTAAAACAATATATAAGTTAGTAAAAACATAAACGAAATCCAATGCGTATTGATCATCAATCAACATGGCTCTCTCACATTCTTATACGCGAAATTTTTTTAAATCACATGAAAATTAGCTTAGCTTGTTTTTGTTTTTAATAAAAATGTATTATAATTACGTGCTAAAAATTTTCAAAATCACTTTTTTGTTTGTTTTCTCTTAAAATATAAAAAAATTTGAAATTCCTAATTTGAATGATCGAAACGAAATTTGATATAGTATTTACAAAGTCCTACGCACATTTTTCTCTTTCTCAATATTCATTTTGTTAGAAGAATTAAAATTAGAAAAAAAACTACTACATGCTCTCCTGTATTCACTCACGCATACTCATTGTCATCGTCACGCACACACTTAATACATACAAACTCCAGAAAATCGAATATATCCAAATGACGGAGAAAAGACGTCGCACACACAGAGGGCCTGCAGACGAATTTTCCACAAAACAGCAGACGCTCTCCTTCGAAATAAAAGCCAGTACACGGAATAATATATATATTACACACGATGTTGATGTTGTTGTTTCTTTCTTTCTCTCTTTTTTCAGCATGACCTCTGTTGTATTTGATGTATCCCTTTTTTTCTCAGCTTACTCGCACGCGCTCGCATTCTCTCGCTCTAGCTCGCGCTCAATTATAATGGCGGTGCGATTTACGGATTGCGGGTGCACGTAGTTATGTCATGTAGCGCATCACAGCTCTCAGAGCGTACAGCAGCTCGGCTTGCATCCTCGCTTCCAGTATCATCAGGCACACGTGAACCTGCGATCATGCATCGTCAAGGTGAAAAAAATTGCCTCCACACATGGAGCTACAAAAAAATTATATCTAAAAAATAGCCGTGTCCTTACCTTTTCGCTGTGCTTGAACTCCCTCATGACGCGATCGTAGTCGCGCTTGGTCACTCGCTCGGGATAGCAGACGGCGCTCTTGATGAAGGTCTTGAGGCTGCGCTCCAGCAGCTGGTTCACCTCGTTGTAGTCGTAGTCGTCGTGCCTGATGCCGAACATGCACTGTATGTAGTTCCAGATCGCCCGGCGGAAGCGCGACGTGTCGACCCGACTGTGCGTGCCCATGGTGTAGTAGGTCAGATTGTAGGCCGTCTTGAACTTGTCGTCGAGCAGATTGCCGACGTCGTTGTAGAGCCGATTCACGAGCGAGTAGCCGTGATCGTCCCAGCTGTAGTCCTGCACGCGGAAGGTCGGGATGTCGTTCAGTTGGCCGCGCTTGGCGAAGTCCTGGTAGATGAAGGTGGGGTCCTCGATGAACTGGCCGATCTCGGCGTCGAGCAGCTGGAAGCCGTTGCGCTGGGGCGCCGCGGCGAGCTCGGCCGACTGCGTCTCCACCGTCTCGAAGCGTTTCGACAGCTCCTCCTGGGTGATCTGACTCGACTCGGACTTCTCCGACAGGCGCTTCATGCGCTCCATGAGGGTCTCCACGCCGACCTCCTGCTCGCCGACGATGCTCGGCGAGGCCGGTGGCGACGGCATGGTCTTGTCCTGCTGCTGTGTTGTTGTTGCGATGACTGCTGTGGCTGCTGAGGCTGCTGTGGCTGTTGCTGCTGCTGGACCGGCTTGGGACTGACGAGGCTCAGCGGTATGTGCTTGGGACTGCTGTTGCGACTGCCGATGACGCTGAAATTACTGTGGATGAGAATCCTTTCCGGTTGCTGCGGTGGCTGCTGTGGCTGCTGCTTGTTGGCTTGGACGTTCTCCTTGTAGTTATGGCCCATTGTGTTGTCCAATTCCTCGTTGATGCCGCAGGCGAAGACGAACGACGACAGCGAGTGGAAATGTGCCAGCACACGATCGCGTGCACGACCTCGGCTAACGACCAGTTGTCCGCTCCTTTTGTCAGTTTCTGCATACACACAGACACACATACATACGTGCATAAGTAACAAATCAATTCGTATGAAGTGCATGTCGCTCGCTCTCTCTCTCTCTCGTGAGCTGCATTATGCACGTTATTAAATTATTATACTACTACTACTACTATATGGACGTACCTCGATGTGAGTTTTGTTGAGCAGCCAAGGCCTGTGCGCGAGGATCTTGTTGATCTCGTAGAGGTCCTGGAGCTTGGTGGGTATCGATCTGAGGCCCTGCAGCCAGTTCTCGTTGCCGCCTTGGTGCAGAAATTCCGTCTTTTGTAGATTGATCAGATAGCTACATTGATGCCTACCAGCGGCCTAAGCGTGACAGAAGCAGAGAAAAATCCATGATGAAATTTCATTAATCAGCGAAAGAAATTTTTTTCAACATTTTTTCCTCATTTTACTATTATAATGATCGCGCACGCTCGACGTCGAATCCCTAGGGGGGCTTTATCGGACAGTCGATAGATAGTACATGCGAAATTCTCTCGTTGCTCGAGTACTCGCGCGCGAGCCGATAAAAAAAATTTGTAAAAAAAAAAAAGTTCGACGGGAAAAAAAATCATCGTCGTCGTCGTCGCTTCGAAACATAGTATATAGAAAGAAGTTATGTGCGTGGATGACGAAATAATCGTGTGTGTGGCGCGCGGTTATCGAACACGAAATAGTTCACGACTCGTGTGCGTGAGTGTGTAATATGTATAGGCAGAGGGGTGGTGGTGGTGGTGCAGCAGCGAAGTACTCGATCGAAACGAAAAAAGTTTGTAAACGTTAATAATAGACCGTACAGGCTAGACAGAGAGACGTTTTTTTTCGCGCGATCTCTGACCCGCCACGCGTATACGTTGTATGTGCACGATGACTCCGTTCGAAATTTGCAAAATAGACAATACAAACTTTTGCGCGACTGGGGGAGAGAAAGTTTACGTCTGTTGTTTTCGTATATACTACCATTATAGCAATGAGATGTCTGTAATCGTAGGGCAGAGGACCGTCGCCCCGGGTGATGAAGTTCTGCGTCCTGAGAAAGTGCTCGAGATAGGTCGGATGCGACGACATGACTCGCGACACGTGATCCAGCCTGTTGTTCTGCAGGAACGCGTCCATCAGCAGCATGTGCGTCTGCAAGCAGAAAGAAAAAAGACATTTCGCCATTAAAAACAATGAATCTCGCTCACTCGACTCCTTAATATAATGCATGTGGATATAGTATGTATGTAATATATATATAGGTATAAGACACAAGTCGTGTGTATGTGCCTGCTTTTTTGGTAATCCGATCTCGGCGCAAGGACACTTACACACACACACACACACGGAATGTCGTCGTCTCATCGCGTGCGTACATACATTATGAGACAAGAAACGGAAACACCTACATACATGCATACACGTACGTACACGCTTATAAGCTAGCTCTAGAGCTCCGGCCAACACGGCGTGTCTCTCTCTATCTTCTCTCTGTGCGCGCGCGAGTATTTTATACATATGTATGTATGCAAGTGTCTTCGTGTGTATCCGCGCGTGCGTGTGTGTGTGTGTGCGTCAAGTGCAATTCAAAGTCGAATCACTCGGTACGCGCGCGCGGGCGCGTGTACGTATGTATGTAACTACACTGTTGCTGCCGCTGCTCTCCTTTTACATAAAGAGCAACAATGTGTGCGCGACGAGGCCTCGAGACGAGGCAGCAGCAACTCTTCGCTAACTACTACCCGGTTTTTTTTTTCCTTCTTTTTCTCGCGAAAAAAAAAGGTAATAATTCCAAGTCTGTATTTACATACAAATGCCCTTACCATCGCTGCGGTGCGAATCTGCAGTCGAAACGGGAGACTACTTTTTTTTTCTCTCTCGCAGTTTTGATGCAATATAAAATAACGTGTAGCACGCGGGGCACTCCAAGTAACTATACTCGATGATGCTCGCAAATCGAATCGCGCCGACTGATATATATTTTAACACTTAGCATAACGTTTAGATATTCATTCGCGCGCGCGCGCGATCGAGTAATTCAGGTTTTTTTTTGCGCACGCTCCATAGTGTATACCTCCATGTAGACACTCATCGTGCTTCAACACATTGAAATACACACATTAATAAAACGCAACACACCTCACATTGTCGCGCGGGAGTCTATGATAGATAAAAAAAAAAAGAAAAAAAAAAGAATTAAGTCGCGGCTTCCAACGCCGTCGCAATCAGGTGTTTGTATTGCATCAGCTTATTAATCCCCCTCGCGATGCACTGGCCGTCTTTCTATATACTATACAAGAAAAGCTTCTTAATTTTCCGAAACTCCGAATATACAAACGCGTGTCCGACGAACTGCGGGACACGCGCGATATTTTTCGTCGTCGTCCCGTTCGGCGATCTTCTCTCTTCTCTCTCTCTCGCTCTCTCGTCAACTTGTCTGTTTACACGTTATATTCAGGTATATACGAGAGAGGCTACTGTCGTACGCGTGTGTTGACTCGTGTCTCAAAACGATGTCAAAACTTTCGATCCTCCTCCTCCTTCTCTCCGCTTCTTTCTTCTCTTTTTTTTCGCAAGAAGTCGACTGCGACGACTCATTGTTATTCTTTATACGACCCAGGACGAACGACTACGGTATAGTAGTGTAGGTACGAAACTGTTTTTTAATAATAAATCACTGAAGCCTCGCGCTGCACTGCAACTTTCACACAGCGAGCGAGAGAGAGAGAGACGACCGATATCAATTCAGCACGAGCGATAAACTCTATATAAACGCCGATATGTTATATCACATGTATGAAACATTAATCAAGATTCGCCCGGTGCACACATGTGTGCCTGTGTGTATATACGTGTGTGTCATGAATAATTGATGAGCCGTACGTGTCAATTACATACATATATTCGTCCCAGAAAAAGGAGAGCTTTTGCGCTCGTGCGCGCGAGCATCGAAGAAAAAAAACAGATAATAATTAATAAAATAAAGAGGAAGAAAAAAATAAGGTACTAGCTTCAAATCGTATATAATTAGTTTTTCGACTCGGCTCTCGACTCGAGCGAGGAGAGATCAGGCCCCGCAAAGACCAGTAGCTATTCCGTATATATTTATCGCCCATCATCATCACATCGTCGCAGCGTGCAACACAACCCAACTCGAAAGCGAAGAAAAGAAAACCGGTTTTTTCGTCGGAGAGCCGAAAATAATCCTGCGAGAGGTACAAAATCACCGTGTCTAATTAATCATCCCCGCACACACATACACGCACAAAAATATTGTTCCCTGTGCCATGCTCCTCCTCCTCCTCCTCCTCCTCCTCCTCCTTCGTCATCATCATCTTACTTCTCTCGTTCGTTCGTCTTCTTCTTCTTCTTTGGCCTTTTTTTCCAATTTGCCAAGTTTCAAGGTTGAACTACATTTCGCCCAACGCGCGCGTGATTAATGTCGAATACATATACTATATGCAATCTTCGTGACCTTGAAAAATGATAATCGGTGCAGTCGCAGTCGGCCGAGTCTTAATAATAATATCGGCGAAATTTTCACGGCGTATCGAGCGTGTGCGTCGATTAGAGCTCGATGAGTCGACTGGTGAGGACAAGCCGTCTACTGCATTTGTGCACGCTTTGACGTGTAAGTCATATGCATGTATGTGTGTTAGGCTTCCGCATTTTTGTATCATCTATTATTCGGTGTATTCTTTTTTTTTTTTCTTATGACTCATTGCTCGCACATTCGACTGTGTGCGATAAGTGTCTGCATGCGCGTTTATTAACATAAAAGCGCGCGGCGGTCTCTCGTGATACGAGCTTGCACGCAGTGTGTATCGATTTTCATTCAGCCACGAGTAACAGAGAGAAACAAAATTTTCTCTTCATCGTCGTCGTCGTCGTAGTCGATCGTCGACGATACTTTGTTTATTATTATTGCTCGCTTGCTTGTGCTTGCGCTGCGAACGAGCTCGAATCTCGAGTATACGCGGAGGAGGAGCAGCAGCAGCTTCAATTATATACGAGCTCATCAGGGTGGAATAATGAGCGCAGAGTGTGTGCTGCGCTAGAGACTGACGTCGCTGAACATCGTCGTATATAGCATATAGTCGAGCTGGAAATCTCATTTTCCGATTGCCGGCGTACTCGTATATGGAACTCGCAGCGCAGCACAGCGCACAATCGATCTCTATTATACATCTCGTCTAATATCAATGAGAAAATATGCTGCTGATGCTGCTGCTGCTGCTGTTGATGTGCTTCATTGGCGCGTCTCTCGGGATGTAGTATAGCAGTATATGTAAT
This sequence comes from Trichogramma dendrolimi, assembly GCA_034770305.1. Lineage (NCBI taxonomy): Eukaryota > Metazoa > Arthropoda > Insecta > Hymenoptera > Trichogrammatidae > Trichogramma > Trichogramma dendrolimi. The sequence continues at coordinate 1,298,292 of JAPMIB010000013.1, forward strand.
CGACCTTTTATTCCGGTGGTTCGATGCTGCTGCTTCTGCTCTAGTGTGTACACTACTCGCACACACACTAACTGCGAAAATTTGGCCCTGAGCCCAAATTCGAATAAACTTGTGTGCTGTGCTGCTGCTGCTCTTATGCGCACGCGGCCCCTAAAAGGGAACAAAAACAACAACAACAGCGTCGACGAAGACGACGACGACTTGCGGCCAGGAGGAGGCGCGCATAAATACGTTGTTGTGTACGTACCGGGCCGGGTCATGAAAATTTAATGAGAAATATACATTGTAGCATTATAAGCGCAACAACGAGACACGAAAAAGTTTTAAACCCGTGCCGCATATACACTCCTCTTCTCTCCTCTTCTCTCTCTCTATTCTTGCGGAGTATTATGTGCTACGATGTTGCAGCGATGCGTTGTGCGGAGCATCTCGCCCCGAAGGGAATACGGAATAATGAAGTATACACCATAATGGTTACACAAGCCCTCGGAGGCAGCATTAGACGACTAAGAGCGACGACAAAAAAATCTCAACTACGATGTTCGATGTATTAATTATCCTCTCGTATCGTCCGATCGCTCCTTTTTCTATTTCGTCGTTACACGCGTAAAACTTGACTCGTCGCTTTTCTCCTCGAAATTATTATTCACATTATAAAAACGCGAATATGGGCTTGGAAAAAATATAATCACTATACAAAGTCGTGTGTCGCACGGAGAGAAAAATAAGAGAGAGAGAGAGAGAGAGAGACGAATTCAACGCGAAAAAAAGGAGGAACGTTTAAGTTAATAATAAAAGCTGCTGAGCGCAGCAGCACGTTCACTTGCACGCGACGTGTACACACATACACATACAACATTATAAGCGCAGCGCTGCTGCTGTTGCTGTTGCTGACATAATCAACGAATATATACAACGTATAATATGCTACACACAGTGTGTAAGCGTTTGTATGTGTGTGTGGGAATTATAAATTGCTTAATTACAAAATTAAAACAATATGCTGCACGTTTATGTTGACACGAGAGCCTTACAAATTGGTCACGTTGATTTATCTAAAAGCTTCTCGAGGCATTGTTATCCGATTGTTTCGCGACTTTTTGTCTTTTTTTTTAATCATTTTTTTAACTCAACGATGATGATGATTTTTCGGGAGTGGATGTGTTTTTTCCCCCTTTATATCGAAGCGTACGTTCGTTGAATTATTAACGAGCCACAGTAGCGCAGTTGATTTTTTTTTACTCATCGATGCATCATAGAAAAAATATGTCACGCTCGCGCGAGTGCGCGCCTCGATTCGAGGCAAAGCTATTAGATAAAAAAAAAAACAAAGTCACATTGTATCTTCTGCGTTCGCACAGAGTGATTTCTAGTTTTTCGATCGATTCTGAGTCTCTCTGCTGCTCCCGAGGTCGGGAAGCAAAGTTTTGCGTGCGACGCACGATGTGAAAAACATTTAAAAAAAAGCTCGAGAAAGAGCAGCAGCAGCAGCGGCAGACAAAGGAACCCGCGGCGTCTCTTGCGCGCCCTTAAAACGAACCTATTTTCGAGAACTTAATGCATTTATAGTACCGTGTAGTACATGTGCCGCGAGAGCAAACAGATGTCTTTCGATGCGTCGTCGTTTTTTTCCATCCTCTTTTGCGCGGCAGAAAGCGAAGAACGTCATGTGTTGTAAATTACACAAGAAACCATGGCTGCTGCTATTTCTTCTTTTCTTTTTTCCTTTCGCGAAGTAAACAAGCGTGAAGCAGGAAGTTATTTCGGGATTTTTAGCATACACATTATAGTTAAAAACACGTGACACGCGCGGAGGCAGTAAAAATTAATTTTCACGAATTCGCAATTATACTTCGCGGCGGCAGCGGCGGCGGTCGCGAAGAAGTAAACAACTTATTGTAGTCGTTATACCTATCTCTCTCTCGCTCTCGCTAGTCGAGTCTAATGCTCGAAAACGTTTTTCGCCGATAAACGTGCAACGACTATAGCCGCAAACACTGCGCACGGTCGTTGTCTTTCGACGGCGACGACGATGATGCAACACCTGAGCCGCTCAATGAATGAACTTTTCGGAGTGGGGTGGGAGGGGATTCGAGAAGGAACAATTATCGTCGATAAAAAAAATTATCTCACTCCACAATTTTATGATTTTTTTTTCATTATAATGTAAACCTTCGCGCTCGACCATCGGCACGGAGCAGCAGCAATGCAAATGCGAGCACACACAAAACACGGAAACAATTATCGCAAAAAGATTAAACGCTCGGCTGATCTCGAATTATACCGTCCAGCCCTCCCTCCCTCATCGGTGAGTATACAAAATGTATGAATATAGGTATGTATGCGTTAGCACAGGCCGCGATGATTGTAACTTCATAACTCATGCTGTACATCCATGCGCCTTTTAATGCGTTTCTCTTTTCTTTTTCGCTTCGAATTCGTTTCACACTGTAATAATGCGGTACCTATGCACGATGAGCCCCTTCGGTGCATATAAGCTCGATGTATATACTGTATATAGGTGCGTATGTGTGCAGCATGTGTGTATAGATGTAGGCCACATTTATGACGACGGGCGACACGGCATCATGGGTAAATTTATCATTTCCGCACTTGGCCATCCGTAAAGACAATGGATGCTACTGTATGTATGTATGTGGTATGTATGTAAGTGCGCGTATGTATATGGATGCATATTATATACGCGTGTACGATACACGCGCATAGAGCACAGCGCATTATAATAGAATCAGATTTCAGAGTTTCTAACATCCGGGGGTATTACAGTCGATATACTTTGGTAGCGAAAAAGTAACGACGACGACGACGACGACGATGATTTTTCGGACACATTTACGATCGAAGGTGTGTTATGTACACTACCGTATCGCGAGTCGGTTTTTTTCCTCTACCTAGACATTGTAACGGTGAGCATATCGTTAATTAGCTTTGGAGTTACATAGTATACGTATAGGAAATATGTTTTTGCAAAAAGGCCAGAGGCTATACACGCTGCTGCGAGTTATCTCGCTACTCGAGCATGAAAGGGACTCTTTGAAAAGCCATCGAATATTATAATGTGCACTCGCAAGTCGACTTGTTTTTCTGCCCGTCTATATATATGTGCGAGCTTCGGAGCTTCGGCGACTACGACAACAACAAGATTGTATAATCGCAGTAGGGTATATGAGTGTGCATGTGCTGTGACAGTAGAGTAGCGACTCGAATTTTGCAGATCAAGCGTATAATAATATTAGATATATATTGCATTATGTTAAATGCAATATCGTAATAATACTCTAGTATTCTCATATTATCCCGCAGTATAGCATTAGTGCACACGGGCCAAGCCGGGCCTCTCACTTTTCTCGCGCGCCTCTCCTTCGTTTTATACTTTTTTATCAGCTCTCTCTCTCTCTCGCTCGGCGCTAAATATACACTTAATATTGTATATTATACTCGGCGAATAATATATACAGTCAGGAAAGATCACGTATGAACTATTATCTTATCGTTGCGCTGCCGAGTTCTCGCTCTCTCGAGCCTCGAGCTTTTTTGTGTCACTGCTCGAGCACTGCTGCGAGAAGCGTTTAGGCGACAAAAAAAAAAAAAAGAATTATCGATCTTGAAAATCTCTCGATCACTTGCGCGAGCTGGACAATGATAATACGATTGAATTTATCGGGGCGAGCTTTAAACGCGATGATTTCGATATTATAATGTAACACGCACGCACAGCAGAGCTTTTTCCCTGATACACCACATGCTCGAAATTACGTGCCCTTGATGTACTAAAACGTGTCAGAGCCGGCACATAATTCAGTAGCGTTGCTCTCTGTTGCCATGACTGCTGCTGCTGCTACTACACACTATATACACTGCAATAAGCGAGAGCGAAGGTTTGATAATGGATGCAGCAGCAGCAGCAACAGGAGCCGAGCTTCGCGCGTGGGCTATTTTTAGGTTGAACTATTGCAGCAGCAGTAGAAGTGCGCGCGCGAGGCGAGAGAACCATATTAAGAGCTGCTGCTGCAGAGCAAGAGCGCATTACATTCGCAGCTAACGCGTAAGTACGAGCAGCAGCAGCAGCACATTATACTTGAGGGATAAAATTTATTAGCGCCCGAGTGGAGTAGAGCTTCTCTCTCGCTTGCGCGAGCTGCGAGCCGACCACCGACACACACACATACACATACTATGTGTGTTATAACACGTAATAACGCGAGCGCAGAGCAGCAGAGCTTCTATAATTATAGTAGGATTATTATTGCGAGGTAGGCAGAATTATGTACATATTCGACGATTTCTCGCTGTGTGCGAAGAGTGTGTGCACCTTATGCGCTACTATTATTCCTTGTGTGCGCTGCGCGACTCGCGCGATCCCCTGAGGAATACATATATATATACTACTATGTGGAACGAGAGACGATAAGACACCTGCACTTATAAGCGTGTACATATATAGGTAATGCACTTGACTGTGTATGTGTATGTGTGATGCATTCGTCGTCGTTGTCCGCTGTGTACTCTAACGCGCGCGCGCTACACGTATTTTTATTCTCAATGTCTCTCTCGCTCGCAGATTATTGGCCTCGATTCAACTCTCGAACGTGTCGTCGTCGTCGTCGCGTTGATGTATGTATATATAGCCATATATATAATATATATACGCACGCATAATTTCTAGCGACGATCGCGCGACAAACACACACACGCGCGCGCGCGATGCAATGAACTTGTTATTTAATTCGCATAAATATCGACGCGCGTCGCGCAGGTGATAAACAATTATGTGCTGTGCACGAGCTTCGCAGGCAGCAGCAGTAGTCCCCCTCCTTCATCTTCTCGCATGAGCGCAAAATTTTCATTCCGTAGGACAAAATCGTGTTGTTGCCGCCGCTGCTGCTGCTGCGATTAATCAATGGCCGAAATTTAATTATACACACCACCCCCCAACATATACCCACGCACGCACGTACACACCATCGGGGGCACAAGTTGCAATTATAGCTCTTGCTCTCTCTCTCTCTGCATGTAGCATAGCAAGAGTCGCGCAGAGCCGCGTAGCTAGTATTATAACGCATCGGCGAACAGCAGCGGTGGCGATTAATCATTATGGCAAAATACGCGATCGCGAGCAGTTACTCGCTCAGCAGTTTAAGCCCCCAATATCGATGCCTCGCTCTATGTGTGTATGTTGATCGTCGACGAATATATGTAAAAAATGCGAATATTCTGCTGTAGTGCCGCCGCTGCCGCCGCGTGTGTGATAAATCGCCCAGGCATCCACACGCTTCTGTGCTTTATATGCAGCGAAAATTTTTACGATCGTGTCGCGCGCGCGCGTCTCGTACATTCGGCGGCGCGTGTTAATGAAAAATTAATTACCAACTCTCGCGTACATGTAAGCGGCGAGCTGAGAGCTATATACACTGTTGCCTGCACTGACACACACACACATAAACTTACACATATGTGTCGATATCTCGGAGGAAGCAAAAAGAAAAGAGAGAAAAAAATAAGCGCGCGCTGCACACATATAGCACAACGCGGTATGCATAATAGAACTCCCTTATCGTTTTCTCTCATCGTTTTTTTTTCCTTTTGAGCTCTCTCACTCACTCACTCTCTCGCTCGCTCGCTCTGCGTGCATATGCAGCAAAAAATTCGCGCAAGCGGCTGTTGACGAGTTGCTCGCGCGCGCGCTATACCCGATAATTCAGCAGCAGGCCTATATGGTCTGGGGCCTGTGCGCCTATACGATAAATTTCACACACAGTTTTAGCATGAAAAGAAAAGGAGCTATATAGAGGTATACATTGATATATATATGTAGTAGAGAAAGAGTTCGATGCACCGTACGTTCTTGCCAGAGCTCTCTTATCGGAGAGGCTAAGCCGTATCGACGTAAGCTCGTCGTCGTCGTCGTAGTCGTCGTCGCCCCCGAAGAAAGGAAAAAAAAGAAGAAGAAGAAGTAAAGAAGCTGAATAGCAAACGCGCGAGAACTACACAACTTTGTTAGGCCGATTTCAGGCTTTTGCCTTCTAATGTCTTATATATCTTATTTATGCTTGCGCGCGACACATGTGTGTGTGTGTATACGCGTGCTGCACAAAACACAGTTGTTATATGTGTGTGTGTGTGTGTCAGTGTGCAGTGGCGACGACCGTTGCCGAGGTCATAAAACAATATTAGTTTTCTCGTCTCTTCTTAATGTTCATATTATATTTTTGCGCGCTTGCCTTTTCTTCTCTCTCTCTCTCTCTCTCTCTCTCTCTCTCTCTCTCTCTCTCTCTCTCTCTCTCACTGCGTCTGCGAATATAACTTATTGATATTATGAAATCTGTCAACGGAGTCGAAGAAACAGAGAGAGTGAGAGAGAGAGAAATCTCAGTTGCTGCTGCTGCTGCGTGGCATTTAAACGATTTCGCAGAATCTCGCAGCCACAAGGCAATGCAGCAGCAGCAACACGTGAGAGAGCTGATCTTTCCCCTCTTTAATACAACACAAAAAAAAAAGTTTGCCTATATTCGATATAAATTTGTCTCCGTTGCCCTTCGCGTTTACGTCGTCGTCGTCGTCGTCGTCGTCGTCGAGAGACCTTCACTCGCGTGTGTGCGTAAATGTGGATCAGTAGAGTCGTCGACAAAAGGTGTATATTTACTACTGGTATACGCACATAATTCTCGGCGCTCATAAAACTCTCTCTCTCTCTGCCTTTTTCCTCGGCCCTTCGACTGCTGCACATTTACACGTACACGCACACAGAAAGGCGCGTGTTTGCTCACATTATGATCGTTCCAACTTTAGAGGTATGTATGTGTGTAAGTATATAAAAGGTGAGCCAACCCTATGGGCTTGTATTGCGGGCTTTTAAAAACGTTAATACGCCTCACGCGCGTGCGTGCTGTATAGCTTTTAGCCCGATTTATTCTATTCGACAATTCGGCACCTTGCGCGCACCACCGCACGCGGTATGTATTTCGGCGTGTGAAATTGATACGAGAGAGTAAGAAGGAAAAAAAGAAGAAGAATAAGAAGACGAAGATGGAACGCACGGTGCAGCTTTTTTTGGCAATGACAGTCGGAGCAACGCTACACACACACACCGTGTATACGCGCGTAACGCAGAGTGCTCTATTCCACACACATATATACATGTATACAACATATCTATATAAGTGGTGGCAATAGAGTAAGAGAGACAGAGAGAGAGAGAGAGAACGTTCTCTTGACCGAGTTGCAGGTCAGTCGTCTTTTTTGCTCATTTATTTCGCTCGCTCGCTCGGTTCGTTCGTTCGTTCGCTTCGCGCAGCGAGGCACAAACACACACAGTGTATGTGCAGAAAGAGAGAGAGAGAGAAAAAAATTAAAACCAGCTGGTCGATTTTAATAATACATTTATTCTTGCCTCATATACTTATAATGTACTCGTGTGTGTGCTGCCGTTTATATATACACGTACATTATAATATAGTTGGCCATTATAATATTTCATGTTACATATGCAACTGTTTGCGCTCGTGCATGCCCTCGAGTACCTTTTTTTTCTTCATTTTTTTCTTTATTTATTTATTCCGTTCGTTCGATATACGAAACATTGTATGTATGTACTCTTCTAATCCCTCGTCTCGCTGTTAAAACTTACATCATCTGTGCGAGAGCTGTGTGTCAGTGTGCGGTGCATCTTACACACATATATACTACTACTACTTCTCATCGCGAGCCGAGCGACGAGAGGAGAGCGAGAGCGAGCGAGAGAGAAGGAGGAGAAGAAAAAGAGGCTATATAAAAAGGCTCCTCCTCCTCCTCCGCCACCTCCTTTTAAACACACATTACGTCTACGCGCAAAACTGTGTATGTGTGTATGCGTATATAAAGCAGAGACCACAAGACGCGTAAACAACATTGGAAACCGGTTCTGCGCGAACGAACGCGTTCGGAAAACAATTTTACGATCGCGAAGCAGCAAGCGCGCGTATACATACATATAGATATACGCTGTACTGCACGCGGGGCTATATAAGCCAGCCAAAGAGGGAAGGAGGAGGAGGAGGAGGAGGTGGAGGAGGTAGAAGAAGAAGAGGAGGAGGAGGACACCAAAAAAAGGAGAATAGATAGAGAGACAAACAACGTTGAGCCAAGTGTGCTGCAGACTTTTTCTATGCTGCTGCAGCTATACACTACATGGTATAGTGATCCTTTCTCCCTGCCGAGAGAGAGAAGAGAGAGGATTTTATCTATATTCGTCCAGCAAAGTGTATCCTTTTTTTAACGTTAACGTTAAAAAAAACGAGAGGAGTTGCAGAGCTCCGATGAGCTGGTATTATAAAATCACGTCCCTCTGAGCTCGCGAAACTTCCAACGATTTGAATATATAACGTATTGGTCTATTTCGTATGTCCGAGTATGCATCGTGTATAGCAGTGCATTGAGATTCATTCGACGGCAAATTGAGCGTTAGGAAAATATCGATATCAGCAGCTACTGGTTTCTTTCTCTGTCTTTTTTTTACCATCTCTCTCTCTCTCTCTCTCTCTCTCTCTCTCTCTCTCTCGTCGACGATTCGCAGAAGAGTAGGTCATTGATCAAATTGAGAAAACGGGGATTATAAGCTTGTGCTGCTGCTGCTACTGCTGTAAAGCCGCTACGCGCGCGAGAGCACTACACATAAACCAGTAGCAGTTTGTGTGTTGGGGGACTCTACTATACTACTTCGCTCTGCCGCCGCCGAGAGATCTAAATTGCACCTAATAATCACTTTTTCTGCCTTTTAATATACGGCTTGCATCTAAAAAAAGCTCGTCCGCTATACGAACGAACGCACACTATACTCGCAGCTCGCGATGATAATAAAAAAATTAATTACTCGGCGTTTATCGTATGTATGTGTGTGTGCGTGCACTTATATATTTTAAAACGCGTATAACATAGCTTGACACGCATACACAAACACACATACTCGCAAAGACTCGCAAGCTTCGTTTTAATGAGGGAAATTTATGAACTGCCGAGTAGCAATGTTTTAAATATATACGTATGTGTATGTGTATGCGAAGTACACACATGTTAATTTACGCGTTTACGTTAGATGTGTGTATATATTTCTGAGTCACGGCACGTTAAACTTGTTAAAAATAAGATTTGTAAAATATATGTACGGTACCCGCGACTTGATATACATACATACACATAGCCGAGTGCAGTGCGCGCTGCGATTTCGTTGGCGCGTGAATAATGTATAATATGAATGAGCGAGTGTGTATGAGCCCCCGGTTGGTATTGTTATAAAATGTGCGCGCCGAGAAAAGGCAACAACAAGCTGCTCACGCGCTGCTCGCAACAATCAATGCCCGGCTTAAAATATTTTACGACAAAAATAACACACACGACATAATGTGTAAAAAAGAGTTGCAAAAAAAAAGGAGAAGTGGACTCGAGAGTTTCGAGGGTAGCAGCAGCAGCAGCGGCTTTGATTGCTATACGAAGAGAAATCCGGCCTTGAAGCCCTGAGCTGCTGCTGTTGCTTTGTCGGTGGTAGCAGCGGAGGGTGGTAGGTAGGGTAGGCAGCGCCACCACCACTACCACCACCTACCGAAAGGATAATCGATGAAGGTGACGCGCGCGCAGCACCGGATCTCTCCTCCAGCAGCAGCCCAACGAACACCCGCTACCCTCTGTACGTAGGGGGTAGAGGAGGTAGGGGTGACTCTCGCTGGCTCGCGGAGCACTTCCCACACAACCCTCAATGATCACTCTATTGTCTTGAGCCGAGCTCTTTGTGTGTAAGTCCTTTTTGCCAGCAGCAGCAGCAGCGGCGACGACGACGCGCAGCAGTATAGTAGCTGAATTTCACGCGTGAAAAACACAAGTCCTTGTTTGTTGTGCGCGCGTAATGCAACGGCACACGCAACAAGAGAGGACAAAGTACCGAAGAACAGCTCATCGCGCCGCGTTTGCTCCGAGGCTTATCAGGCGTCGATCATTATAATACTTATATATATATATATATAAGTACACACGAGTCGATATAGGTCAACGTTTTTTTTTTATATATGGTATACAGCCTTTCCCGATTTGTCGATCGCTATTCCGAGTTTTTTGCGCCCCGTCAACAATTGATTCTCGCGCGGTAGCTGTTTTTCCAATGCTGCTTTTCATCTTTTTCACGGTTTGGCACTAGAGACTCGCGTGCAGTGACTTATATTTTTCGTCGTTGTGCGGCCAAATACCTTATGTAACGCAGCGCGAGTATTAAACGCGACTCGACACTTCACGTACTCGTACGTGCGTGCTTGATCGTGTCTGTGTCTGTGTGTGTGTGCGCGCTCGCGAGTGCGCTGCGCGATGTTAATTGAAAATACTTCACTCGCATTTATCACTCTCTCGAAAATGATAATTTCATTGTAAATTTAGTTGTGTTTGTGTGTGTGTGCTAGCGAGCAGCGTCGCGCAAGAAAACGTGCGCGAGTAAATAAGCCCGCTATGCTGCTGCTGCTGCTCGCACTGCGATCGGCGAGCATAGCGGGGGCAAAGCAGCAGCAGCGAGTCGAGCAGCAGCGCGAGCGAGCCGAGGCAGGCAGCAGCGATGAGCAATCGTGAATAATACATTTAAATTTCTGCTCGAATGGATTTCGTAATTTGTTTAAACTATTTTCGCAGCAGTGAAACGCGCCGTATAGCAGCGGCGGCAGCACGGAGTACAGCGCACGACTCCTATACTCGGCGTATTCGGCAGCCGCAGCTCTTGGCTTCGTGCCAATAAATATGTATTATATATATAAAAAAATATACATCTATATCGCTGTGCGAGCTGCACTTTGACATTATATCGTATGCTACTACTCGAGAGCTAGCTAGCTAGGCTCTACTACACTGCTCTCGTAGTGCCACACGCAGGCAATCGAAATTTTCGCTGATGCGCGTGCCCCCACGCACGTATCAAGATGCAGCCGCCGCAGCAGCACAAAGAACTCGACGAAAAATTACGCACACACGCGCACAAAATATTCGCGAGAGCACGACGACGATCGATTTATCGCGTAAACTCGGCTTCTCTCTCACTCTTTCTATACACACACAGCAGCCCTCTGCTGTGCTGTGCTGTGCGCCCCGGTAGCTATTTTTACAGCGCCGCGAATTTCGGAGCAAAAAACAATCGCTGCTGCTGCTGCTGCGCACGAGAGAGCTAATTTCACTTATTTTTCACGTCAGGTATACGTCGAGATAAAGCGTCGAGCGAAAAAAATAAGTCGAGGGGCGCATTGAACGCATGAATTGACGCGAATTCGACGATAAGATCACCTGAGATAATATTTAATGTTAAATGAGGAGAGCGAGAGAGAGAGAGGGGCACGCAAGTCCGCGACACGCCGATCTCGTGTGCCGTGAATACGAAATTTTTAAATGCACTGGTAAGAGACAGAGAAAAAAAATTACCGAGAGCGATACATTTGTCAAAAGTTTTAAGTGCGATTGAAAAAGCCTCATCAAGGTCTCTCATTGATCGAGCAGTCAAAAAAAAAAGGCCTGCGGAGTCATATACGCGATAAGAATAATGTAAGAATTGATTTTTTTTTTTTGGGTAAATGAAGAAACTTACATCGTTGCTGATTTGACCCATGCTAGCGACTGCGAAGAAATAATTATCGAACGATGCCGCAGTGCCCGCAGCCGCCGCCACCTCGGGCCAAATCTCCAGCTCGTTTGCCACGGGAATCTTGAAGGCTTGTGATTTTCACCGGGGGTTTTTAAATCCGACAAAGAAAGTCGATCTGGTTGGTGGTGGTGGTGCTGGCTGACGGTGGTGGTGGTGCACACAACAACAACCGCCGCGAGAGTCGTTTTCTCGCTCTGTGCGCTGCGAGGCAGTTAGTTGTCTTTTCTCGACAAAATTTGCTCCTCTTTTTACTACTTGACGTCGATCTCGGTTGTATATTGTAATATCACTTCGATAAACCAACAGTCATAGTAATAATGATCACCACGCGATGCAAAAACTTTTCCAATAACTTTTGTTATGTAGTAGTAATAGTAGTAGTAGTAGTTATAATATTTGATACGAATAATATGATTACGTATATATCACAGATTTGCTGACTTGAGCGTTGTTTTTTACTTGGTAAATGTTCTTTAACTACTCTTATTGTATATTTATCATACAAAGATCAATGAAACTGCATTTAATATGTACACTGTTGTTGTTTTTTTTTATCTTGTATATAAAGAGATATACAAAAGAAGAAAAGGAAGAAGGTATCGAAACGATGGCTTGACCTCGAAGAACTTTCTTTTTTCCTTTACTTTTTTTTGACTGTCAGTATATATCACAAGTCAACTTCGCACGAATAACATGTAATGTAAGAACGTCGATGTGCCTTCGTGCTGTTCGTGTGTGTTGCGCGTGTGTAGTGGTGTGTGTTTCTGTGTGTCGTTGCACTTTTTTGTAATATAAAAAACTAGTCGCGGAAGATACAGAGATATACTTTTATATTGCGATAGTTACGGTACAGTAGAAAAAGAAACGGCCGAACGTGAAAGACTGTCTTTTTTTTTCTTTGTGTATAGAGGCGAGAAAAATCGGAACCGAATTTCTGGGATAATAACAACGAATAGATTCGTTATTATTATGGAAAAAAAGTAAAGAAGAAGAGAAGGTAGTATCAGAGACGATAATACGGCTCGCTGGCGCACATATATGTAGCTTTCGATAGACTGTGGAGAAGAGTTCCACACTCTTGTCAGCCGCTGCGGTGTGTGCGTCCTCCTGTATATATATATGAAATTCTGTGTGTGGAGTGTGTGCCGTCGTCGTCGTCGCGAACAACACGCCGCGAGCTTTCACGTTCGAGTGCCGGTTGCCAACTGACGCAGCTCAGCGACACGGAGCATAGAAGCACATCTCCTCGCAGTGCTCGCGGAGCTCGCTCAGCTGTGCGCGCTGCTGCTGCTGCTGCTGCTTGGCTTGGCCCGAGCGAGGTAGTAGAGTAGTAGTAGAGGTATACACCGGCGCAGGCGCACCAGCCAGTGGCTTTGTTCGCGACGATAGAGCTCCGCCGGCCGGCCGACCTGCCATCGAGCTGCTGTGCTGTGCTGTGCTGTGCCTCGGCGGCCGAGTCCAACCGCGTACGCGTGCCCCGGGCTTCGTTACAATTTTTCATCGCTCTCGATCGATTTTTCTGGACGAAACGTCGAAAAATCATCCCCACTCGATCGAAGCCAAGCTCGCGAGTGCTCGCGAGCCGCGAGAGGCGTTATCGTGGCTCGCAAGCTCCGACAACAGAGCCCAGGCCAGCTCGCGAAGCGTCGAAAAATCGCGTACGTGCCGAGGCGAACAAAGAATCGTGGATGCCACGGGCCCCACTATCGCCGGTACGGCCCTGTGCAGCAGCAGCAGCAGTGTATAGAGCAGCCGCAGAATAATATAGGCTCTCTCGAGCAGCAGCAGCGGTCTCTTATGCCTGCTGCGCGAGTGTGCGAGAAGGAGGCAAGAGCCGGCAAATCAGCTGATATATACATACACATACGTATACAGCACCACTACCACTACCATACCTTGACAACAGCAAGTTCGTGGGGGCTTGCGCGAGTTGTATGGGCAAACGTATATCTATATAGCACTCTACGTTCGCTCTGTGCTCTGTGCTGTGTGTTTGCGTCGTCGTGCTACATACGTTGCTAATAATTTCTAGAATCCCTTGCTGTGTAGCGCGCCGATTAATGCGCGCAAATCGGCGAGCGCGCGCGCGACTTTCGACTAAAAATATATAAAGGGCGCACGAAATAAAATACCATGCAACAGCAGCAGTAGAAGCAGCTTTTTGAAAGAGTAAAATAAAAAAGAGGACGAATGATAAATGATAATGAGCGTGCGCGGCCAGCCTTTCGCTCGTTTTTTTCTCTCTCTCTCTCTCTCCCTGACACATACATACACACAGAGAAAGAACGAGAGAGCGAGACCCTTTGAACGCTACATTTATATATACATATATAAAGCGAGAGTTGATGCTGCTGGCTTGCGTTTTTTCAGTTGTGCCAGGCCACAACACCGAAAAGAGTATATAGATTATTTTTTATTTTATTTTATTTCGTTCAAAGCGAACCTTTTTTTTATATTTTTTTATTTCGGAGCCATAAAGATAAAATAATTATGGATTTATAAATGTATGGAATGTACGATACACCGAAAATGTAATCGAGCTTTTACACAGAAAAGAATCGGAATTTTTCGTCAATTCAGACCTGTGCGGGTTTTTCGTCGATTGTGTGCAGAGCTCCATCCGCACCTCCTCCTCCTTCCACTATTACTCGTACAACTCGCACCACAATCAGAATTAGAATCGGTACGAATGATCCCCAGGGGCAATTAGATCATTTGAATTTAATACCCTTCCCTCCCCTCGGCTTCTCCCGAGTAGCGTATACGCAAATCATCTTATAATCTATGACGACAGTCGAGTTTATTTTCGCTCTCCGGCTTATACTACTATATGCGCGATGCGCGAACCTCTTCTTCTCTCGTTTATAATCATATTTTTTGCTATACGCTCTCGTCTCTCTCTCTCTTTCTCTCTCTCTCTGCTCTGCTGCCGCTCTCGCGAGTTTGTTGAACAAATATTCATTTTAAAAGTCGAGCGCGTTACGACCGCAAAGTGAGCCATTAAAGCGCGAGCTGCGCCTTCGCGTTTCAAAGTGTGTGTGTGTGTGTGTGTGTGTGTGTGTATGTACGCGCGTATATGGCAGATTCTCTAGGAAATCGGCGGAATGGTCCGAAAAAGTTTTCTTCCTATCGACTGAAATGAAAAACTTGTTGCTCTTGATGTAATGCGTGTCTTGTAAATTCTATTAGAAATTCAATACTTTCGGACGATTAGAGGTCGTTGGACTCGAAGGTCCATTGCAAAAGTTTAGGAGGCATTATAGTTGACATTCCAAGAAAGCTTTGTAAATTTTTTGACGATGAAAGCTCGAATCAAACTTAATTTGATTTGGCATTTTATATGTTTCTCTCTAAATAGCAATTAATCATCTGAAAGTTTGGACGTTTTCCAGTGAAAAAGTCCCTGGCATTTTGCTTTCAAAGTCGTGTTCTATGCCGAGCTAGACATTTTTGAAATATCACCATTAACCACGAGAATTTCTGTAAACCTCCAACTTTTGGTGCCATCCGATTTCTTACAGAATCAGCCATGTACAACATAAGACGCGCTCACATATATGTGTGACTTGCGCGCGCTGGCGTATAATATACGCGCTGCTATCAGCGTCAGCTTTAATAAAAGCTCAAGAGCGCAATTATACATCCCATCGAGCTGTGCTACGAGCTCAGAGAAGAGAGAGAGAGAGACTTTCAACTCGACTCGCCATAGATTTCTGCGAAGCTCGGCGACGAGAAGTTGAGTTGAAGAAGAAGCAAAAAAGAATCTCCACACACACATATATTACGCTAAAGTCGACGTATTACGTATAATAGTTATCTTATTTTTGCATTAGAGTCGTTCGCTTGCGCGCGAGAGAAAGAGACTTTCTCGGTACTCGTTACAAACGCACACACACATGAGTCTGGAAATTATAGAAAAAGCTCGGCCGTATATTCGCGAAGAAAAGAAACAGCAGCGTCGCGCTATTATGTGTACGAACGTGTGTGTGTGTGTGTGTATGTGTATGCGCGACGACGACGAGAGGTATAAACAAGAAGAAGAAGAAAGGGTTTCTCTCTTTCACTCTGCTTTGCTCTGTGTTCCGAGCTCGTCGTCGAGTGGGGGAGAGATTTTTAAATAAAAATGTACGCGTGTGTATGCGTGTGGTGCGGGCTCGCGTACGTATATACGTCCCTTGTTATTTTTTATTTTACTTTTTTAATACACCTTTGTTCCGCGTGACTATCGATAGAGAGAGAGAGAGAGAGAGAGAGAGAGAGAGCGAGAGCTTTGAGCGCATAAAGCGTACGACAGCAGCAGCAGCCCGTATGTTGCAGCAGCAGTAGTGAGCTCACTGACGCACACGCGTTGCGCCTAATGGTTATGGTCCCATTATATTGGCCCGATAAATGTGTATGTGTGAGTGTGCAATGTGCGACTGTTCGCGTTATATATCTCATGGCTATAAAGACACACACTCGCACACACGCGTTGAAAACGTGTGCAGCATCACGCGCGCGCCCCATACTATACACGAGCCTACAATATATGAACAGAGTTTGCATATTACCCACACACGTATAGAGAAACGCGAGCGAAAAAGAAAAAAAAAATCATCATCATCATCATACGTATACGAGTTGTTTTTCGTTCATACATACGCGAGTGCGAACGAAAGATAAGGCGTGTGTTGAGCGGGCGGGCGGCTCGCGTGGTTTTTTTCCGATTAGCGGCAGTAAAAAATCAGAGCCGCGTATATGGCCTATATGACTACGGCGCGCAATAATACAACGACGAGCGAGAGTTAATGCGTTAATTAGACACCGACGATGGCGAAAAATATGGTATATGTGCCTGCCTGCGTACAGACTGAAATTACAGCCTATCGACAGGTTTGACCGTTTCTTCGAGTATATTATATACCCCGTCCGTTCGTGTGCATGTACGGGGCGCGCATTATATGTATATGAAAATATGGTTTCCCTTCTTGGCTTACGGATCAATGCTCGGGAGCTCGAGAGCTCGCTAGCGAATTTTTTTTCGGGGGGAGAGAGAGAGAGAGAGCAGAGAAAAAAGCATCTCTTTCTCGATGTTGCGCGATCATCGTCGTCGAGCTTTCCAAGAAAGTATAATAGCGGGTCCGTCTTCCGGGGCCACGATCGAAGTGCTGCATATAAATCGAGAGAAAAGACGTTGTGCACACCTTGTACAAGGTTGCTTTTTGACTTGTGTGAGAGAGAAAAAGAGGCGCTTTTCTTCACCAAAATTCAACACGCCTTGGAGAGGCTAGTCGATCGTTGACGTGACACGACGTCAGTTATTAGAGAAAAAACATATATTTGCTACACAAACACTGCACACACACGCCTGCACAACAGCAGCAGCAGCAGCAGCAGCAGCAAAGGATAATTTACGAGTTTTCTATATATGTTGCGCGAGTAGAGGAAGAAGTAAGTAAGAAGATGAAGAAGAAAAAAAAAGAGTCGATCACGTCGTCGTCGTCTCACGTCTCATATTATATATAGGTAGCCTTGGCATTGTCAACGAGGCTCTTTGTACAATTTTACGTGAAGAGACGAATATAAAATGAACATAAGCCGCGCACGGATATATATAATACGCTGGTGCATGTGTATGTACGTCAAACATAGCGCGCGGCTCCTAATGATCGATACGTAGACATATATCTATATATTTGCGGTTTATCATCGTCGTATTATATATAACAATAAAAAATAAAAGAACTCGAGCTGCCTTTCGAGTCATACGACACACACACACACACAGAGAACGAGCCCAACGAGCAGAGCAACGCGTTATACTCGTCCTCGATGCAGCGCGCTATATCTAATTGTGCTTTGGGAATAATCATCCGCGCGATTCCGAGTGACGCACGTATATATAACAGTACTAGTTTTCATCCATATGCGCATGCAAGCCTTATGTATTTCTTTGTCTCTTTGGCATCGCAGAGCTCCTCTGCTGCTGCTGCTGCTTGTAGCTCTTATGTGTAAGAGCGCAGAAAAAGGAAATAATAAAGGACACGTCGTTCGTCGTCGTCGTCGACGGTGGGTTGTTGGCGGAATTTTCCCCTGTACTCTGTGTGTGCAGCAGCAGCAGCAGCAGCAGTAGTACTGCTGTTGCGTTACACACACGTGCGCGTAAGAATGAAAAAAAAAAAAATTCTTTGTATATAGCCAACTGTGTATAGCTTTGAGCATACATATAGCCGGTAGTACACTGCACGGGCGGCCAATCATTCTCTTTCTCGCTCGTTCGCTCTCTCGTGACAATTATTAGCGCAGTAGCAGCGCATGGAGCTACACAGCAGCAGCAACCACATCTGTGATCGTAGTCACCCGCGCTTACGCGTCCTGTATAACTGTAGTTGTCGTTGTTGTTTCAAGGTCCACGAAGAGATATATTTGTCTATAATAATTTATAAAAATTTAAAGAGACCCGTGTAGCCTCGAGTGGAGGCTCAGAGGGGTAGGATTTTTTGCGCGTAATTTTCGCGGGCGATTTTAATATATCCGACACGACGAGATCGCGTAACGAAGGTAGCAGCATGAGCAATAACAGCATCAGCCCGTGCGTACGTACGCACGCAGGCAACATCTGTATTGACAAAACGAATATTTTTAACTTGAACAAGAGCAAAAAAAAAATAATTATTAACGTTCAAACAAAAGAGAGATTTTTTTGTAATAATATCATCAGCAGCTCGCGCAGTTCTCGCGACTTTTATAATACATTTGTACGCGCGCGCGCGCACCGAATAGCGAGGCAATGAATCGAACGTCGTCGCGCGCGAGAAAAACAAATTTGCACTGAGCGTTAATCATCGCGATCGCGAAATATGCTAAAAGCGTACTTATGTATACATATTTTCCAAAAACGACTGGAAAAAATAAGTAATAATCATCGACGCGACTTAAGTATAGTCGTACACTCGCGGAAAACAATTTGGTCAAATGTGCAGTGCCGCAGTACTGCTTTTGTGCGCATTGATACAAACTCGCGCGCACGCATACACGTGCTGATTGAATGCAATAATAGCGCATGATATATCCCTTCGCTCGTCTAGCTATAGCTGGCTAGCTATATGGTGGATAAAAGTTGGAAAAATAGAAAAAAAAAAAATTACCGCACCGAGGCGCAGTTTGAAAAAATTACGAAAGCCCATAAATATAAACGATTTAATCTAAGCTCTCCTACATACAATTACACCTATATAATACGTTTTAATAGAGGTAGTTTGTAGCCCCGCGCGCGCGCGCGAGTGAATGTACTATATACGACTAGAGCACATAATTTTTTTTTCGCTCTCCCTCTCTCTGTCTCTCTCTCTCTCTCTCTTTCGGCGTATACGTATGCACACACGTATGAACTGTGTATAAATGTGCGCGTGTATGTGTCTATATAATTGTAAAAGTACACTGTGCGGCTGTATATATGCGCGAGCGCGAGCTAGCTCGGTGCAGTAGCAGTAGCAGCAACTAGCGAACGTTATGGCATTATGTTAATGGGATCGTTTCTGCAGTTGCAGTAGCTCTGTGCTGTGCGCGCTCGCACACATACACACTTACACATAATATGTAACAACGCACAGACACACACACACATACATACAGAGAAGAGAGAGAGAGCAATACGGTCAATGCACTCGCGCGCGAAGAACTTCTTTTCCCTCTCTCTCTCACTCTCATTTTGCTATATAGACGGAGCAGCAGCAGCAGCAGCAACAAGCTTTTATAGCTGTATATATCGCTGCATGTGTGTGTATCTGTGTGTGTGTGTAGTTCACTTTTTATGCGCGATGCATCAACGGCAACGGAAAAGTCTCTTTTGTCCATTGTGTTGTGTGTTGGGTATACGCGCGTTGGATATGTAGGCTCGAACCGACTCTGCCGCCGCCCTCTCTCTCTCTCTCCTTTCTGTGCCATGCGCTGCACATTGTATCAATCTCTCGTTGTATATATGTATATGCGCGCACAGAACCTCGCAGGCTCTAGCTCACTAAAAAGCTTATGTTTTTTTTTCTATTATCATCGTTGGCTATTATTATTATTGAACTGGCCACTTTACGCTTCGCGCCCTTAATTCTATTCACGTTTTGTTTCGCGCGCGGTCGCTCGAGCTTACGTCTCTTATAATACGTATTGTATTTATATAGGTATGGGCGAACCGAATCGAATCGCGCTTAGCTCTATATACTCGATCAATCAATCGCAAAAAGCTTTTTCTAAAACTGCTTCCAAGCCCATGACTTTTTTAAAAAAGAGAAGAAATAATGAAGATTGAAAGAAAAATCGTTTTCGAAAGACGTCCTTTGACGTTTTCTCTCACAGGCATTATAGTATATATATACGTGATGAATAATACTCGTTATGTAAAGCTTTGATTTTTCAACGTTGCAGCAGCAGCAGCGGCAGCAGCTCGAGAGTATAATATACATTATTCATCGTCCTATACAGAGTCGCAGCGGCAGCAGCGACGATCCGAGGCGCAGATATTCAAAAATAAGGAAAAGAAAAAAACTTTTCCAAAGATAAGCGAGAGCTGCAGCCGAGCTATATTCATATACAGCCGGTGGCCGCCAGCAGCAGCAGTGTTCAGCTCTCGGGGTCAAGCGAATATATATATATATATATATAGATATGTGCTACACGCTTGCATATGAAACACACACATACGAGCCTGTCACGAATCCGATCGAGCGCATCATCCGCATACGTATATATACGTACTATCTTTTGTGTTCCATAACGCGAGCAATGCACACATACACATATGCGCCCTTTTTCCATCGAATAAATTTTTCACACCGCCTATATACATCATCGTTTATTACTCCCTTCGTTCGCTCGCCTCGCTCGTTCCTTCTTTCTCTCTGATTCTTTCTTTCTTCCTTTTTTTTCTCTCTTTATTGTTCCAGCACGTCTGTATGTATGTATAAACGAGGCGCGTGTTTACCCAGGGAAGGATATATATATATATATATATACATAAAGGCTCTCGTTTCTCGTATTACATGAAAAGCTCTCGCAACTCTGCTGTGATCTGTACTACATTGGCAGCAGCAGGGAAATATGGAACAAGGACGAGAGACACGCGGGGCGTCCGTAAACGCTCTCGATATTATTGATTATTAGGCATGCAGTGCTGCTGCTGCCATAAAGATCAACAGATGGATATCATCACGAGCTGTAGCTAGCCTATATAGCTGCTGCACACCACAAAGAGCGCCTCTTTTCTTACCGATCATGCTTGAAATTAGAAAGTTAGGCGCTTTTTTTCTGCTTTTTCGGAATCGCTCCGCGGTACTCTCTGGTACGGAGTTTGAGAATAGTTATAGAGGCGCCCGATGCTGAGAGAGATGAGGCGTCATACTCCGTTGGAGCGTGAACGCGCGCGCCACGCGTGTATATACGGAGCCCCGCTGCCGTGCCGAGAGAGGCTATTTAAAAAGGGACGAAAATTTTCCCTTAAAAAGGTACACGCGCGCAAGCTACATACAACGTACACACGCGGTACGGTATTTCGGGCTCGCGCACATCACACGCGGAGCTTGATTATACACGCTCCGCACATATGCGTGTTGTACGAGTCGAGCTTAAAGGTCGCTTCTTCCCAGAAAAGTTAATGCACTCCGGCAGAGAATTTGTGGTTTCACAGGGCGCTTCGTATGCGGACTTGTATAAATTAGAATTAATCTCTACCACGAGCTCGAGAGCTTATCAAGTATATACGTGGCCCTATTTTTATTTGTAATGATAAAATTAAAAGCGAGAGAGAGAGAAAGAGGGCCGCGCGTCGAGCATTTACAAGCATTTATACATCACGAGCGCCGCAGTAACTCCTATTTCCTCATGAATGAAAAGCGTATAAAGTTTCAACCCCCGTTCTTGGTACTATACTGGTGGTGGTGGTGGTGGTGGTAGTGGTGTACAGCAGTGAAACTTTTGATGCCCGCGAAACGAGCCATTTTTACCCGCACCGATATATTTTATAACGTTTTTCGTGTAGGCGGGCGCATTTATACCGTTAAAGAGTATAGTTACATAAAAAAAATACATACATTTTATGTACATCGTTCAACTATATACCTACTCACTGCGTGCGAGTGCGAATGAATAATCGTGTGCGCAAAAAAAAAAAAAATAAATAGAATTGTATGAATTTCTCTTTTCTCGAAAAAAATGTAAGGACTCTCGAGCGAACGAACGAACAAGCGAGCAGCTCACGAATGCGTTACAATATGATCATTGAAAAGGCTTCGTCTTACACAATACGAGGGTAAACGAGGGCTTCCGAATAGGCAATACTCCACTAATAATCTATTCCTTTATCGAGTATATACATTTTATATATAGGAGAAAAGAGAGAGAGACAGGCAGACAGACGAGAGGTCAGTGCCCTTTCTGCACAGTGAAAAGTGTGCGCTCGACCTATAGCTCGCTCTTGCTCGAACGGTGTTCGTTCGTTGTGCTATATAGGCAAAAGATGTCTTAGAAAATCTTTCTCTCTCTCCTGCTCCTTTTTCTCCTGGCGGCTGCTGCCTCGTTGCTGCCCGACGACGAGCAACGACATGACAGTATCTATATATACGTATAACCGCGTGCCATTATAACGGATCTATACGACGGCGGCGGCGGAGCTTCGGAGCCTGGCTAGTACATAAGATGGTCTGCAGCGTGCGGCTGCACCGTTGCAACGCATCATCATCATTATCATTATCAACGAGAGGGATTTTCCTTTTTTTCTTTCCTCTTTTTTTTCGTCTCTCTCTCTCTCTCTTTCGGTCCAAGCAACGCTACACAGCTTCGCTGCTGTCTGCCAGCCGAGAGCTATATCCATATTATGGCTGTTGCATGCGATATTTAACGGGGTCGCGCGTGCGGTGGTTCGAGCGCCAGGCCTACAACTACTACTGGTACACTACTGGTAGTACTCGGCGAAAGAAGGTGAACGTTTTTTTTTTTATTCTTGTACATAATATAATGTATAGGCACGCGGAGGGATGGGTCGATTTGTAAATCATGGCCTGACGAATGAGAGACGAGACTCGCGTCACGTAGACCAGAGAGCTTGTATACACATAGCGGGAGAGAGAAAGGTCAACGCCGAAACTCGGCAGCAGCGGGGCGCGGGCGTGGGAGTGGGAGACGTGTTCTAGTAAAAGATACTATAAAGTGAAGAAAGACATCTGTACGCCGACGAGATGGATTTAAAAATTATGCTCCTTTACCCGAGATCGATCCTCCCGCACACATATATCAACTATATCGTATTTGGCTTGCGTGCGTAGCGGGACTGCAGATATGGCTCTTACCTGAAACAGAATAACATCGATATCGTTAGTTGGAGCTTTGCGAAAATATTATTAGTTTGTTGTAAAAATGATTTATCGTCGACACAGTCGACGATGGAAATTAATCGTGCGTACACGAATGAAATCATAAGCATGAGACAAAAAACGTGTGTAAGTATGTGTATGTTCAACAATAATAATATATAATTCATAAAAAGAAGCGAGAATTTGAACACAGTACGATAATACATAAAAACGAAAAAATTATGAATCAGTTATATAGCATGACTATTCGGTATCGGCAAATATTATAAGACAAGTACAACAGAAAACGGGTGATTCATATCGACTGAGACGACGACTGCGAGCGAAAATTGCACGCCGCGCGGAGAGGAGAAAAAAAAAATATTATATATAAAGTAACGTGTCGGCCAGCGAGGCGCGATAAATTTTCGATTATTTCTTCGTGTCAATGACGGTCGTTCAACCGTTATTAATTGCAAAAGGATGATGCGGCATCGTGGCTCAGCAGACCTCGCGCGCGCGAGCACAGCTTCACAATTGATATTTTTCTCTCTCTCTTTCTCCCTCTGTCTCTCTCTTGCTATGAGGTAGAAAATTTATCTGGAAAAAACCTCGTCCGATCGGCTATAACAAAATTATATTATTGGCGTTGATAATTTTTCCGGTTATTAAGAAAGCTAGAGTGAGCGAGCGAGAGAGAGAGATCGGCTGCGCATGGACGCAAATACACACGCGCACAGACGTTAAGGTGCGAGTTTACATATCAGATAGGAAAATATATTTATAACCCGACTTATCTCGTAATTCCAGCAGCTAATAATAATAATCGTAATAATAATAATAACAATAATGGAACGCCCGTTTCGATAAATAACTTGTTATTGCCGATTCTCCAATTATTATAAAATATACACGTGTAGACGCACACATGCAGCTCTAGGCGTGTACAGATCGAGGAAAATCGTCTGTATATACTTATAAGTATTGGTTTATAGAAGCAATGACTCGGTGACGAACATACGCGACTCGACTGGCAGGGGCAACAATGAGAATGAAAAAAAAAAACGACGGGCAGAAGCCAATGGAAAAGCTACCTTAGCAAAAGTTGCGCAATGCGTTTGTTTTTTACTATGCGTCCACGACGATATGACGATTTTGACGATCTCGAGCCCCGCCTACTCTCGTAACATCTTTGATCGGTCGACTAAAAACCAGCGAGAGAGAGATGAGATCTGTCGCGAGATTATGCGGCATTGCAGCCAGGCAGGCAGCAGCACACGAAAGGACAAGTTTCGCTCTCGGTTCGGGCGAGAAATCTCATAAATAATGACGACTATCATCTGATTAAATCCTCACTGCCTCGCGCGCCCGAGCCAGCGAACATAATCATAATCTATAGAGCTATTTTTCACTCCATACGAGTGCAGAGCGCGCGAGTGAACGAGAGAAAGAGAAAGAGAAAAAGAGAGAGAGAGAGACGCACATACACGTACGTTTCAACACGCATTTGAAAACGAGATAAAAACGTACACACACATACACACACACGAATCTCGCATTGATAAATGCGTTAAGCCTCGCGCGAGTTTCTATATATACATATTCCGTGTGTCCCTCTAATGGCGAAGGAGGGAAAAAAGCTTTGCTAATGCACATACGCTTGAGAAGAGAGAGAGAGAGACAGCTAGAGAACAAAGAGCTCGGCGCGAGTTGCGCGATTCTTAACCTGATTCACCTGCATATGTAGCGCGCTGCGGTGTGCTCGCGCACACACACACACGCGTATTATTATGTGTGTGTGTGTTTATTACAACGGACGAGATATCTGACAAAACAAGACCGATCCCGAAGTTTTATGTCCTATGCGCACACAGGATTCGGTGCAGAAAAAAATCACTCGCCGGGAGTGTCGCTCTCGAGACTTGTAGACTTATTTTGACTTTACCGCTTGCAGATTTACGGATCGACGATACTTGCCATCTAGTTGCGAAAACTGGCTTTACCTATGATTGCTAAGCAGAGAAGACCCTGAAAATGTTTTAAAACCCTGATTTGACTTATACAATTATTTTGACTTGGCCACTTGTAGATTTATAGATAAAAGGGGTACTCGCCATCTAGCGGTGTAAGTTGAAATTGTTGTCAAGCTATTCAAATTGGTTTATATTTTTTTGAAACTTTTAATGGTTATTTTGAGTTAACTGCGCTCAATAATTGTAACAAATAATTAAAATAGTGAGCACGCTATAAATAAGCTAATAAATGGTTATACATTTTCAAATAATTTAAATGATCTAATTATGATCATCAGGACATAGTTAATGTTGGACATTTCTACAAAAGTACAAACACAGACTAAAGAGTTTTATCAAACTACACAAACGTTTAGAATTGGAGGATGATTTTATAAAAAAAAAATGAATCGTAGGTAAATGAGCGCAAGGTACGGAATACGGTCGACGCCGCCGCACACATTATATATCATTCTTTGACTCGCTTCCGTTTTCCGCCATACATATTATACTTCACGTGCGCCAGCTCTTCGCGCAAATAACATCAACAACAGCAATAATAATAACGATACGAGAAAAAGCGAAATAAGGAATCTTGAGAAATGTGCGCTGAACTCGATGTGCGTGGTGTGTGCATACTCCGTACGTACATAGAGCATCAGGCAGGCAGTGCCCGCGTTCGTTTTTGCAAATTATCCTGCACTGCAGTCGCGTCCAAATGATTCGATCGCGTGCGTCGATTTATTAACCGCGCGCGGGAGAAATCATCATCGCAGCGGCGGCAGGCGCACTCGATGAACCTGAGATTATACGAGTGTACGGGGTCACTCACCATCCGTCATCACAACACGCGTCTCTATGCAAACGTACTTTATACATATTGCCTTTTTGAAAAGACAACCTAGGCGAGCCGTGTGTGTGTGTGTGTAATCCTATTCGCGACGCGAGGATCTTAAATTTTGATAAGTTTTTATTATTATGCGTCCGCGCGGCACATAATGTAGGATAGGTGCAGCGTTTCGAGATACTACTACTACTACTACTACTACTACTATACGACTCATTTTCCTAACGAGTAGAGAAATTCACTTTTATGACGCGTTGGCTGCTGCTGCAACGAACACAAAATCTCTGCCTAGATATAAATATTCTCATGACCCATACGAAATGAACTGTGCACACACATGGCAACTGCGGCAGGGGGGTGGCAACAGCATTAGACACAGCAGCAGCAGCAGCAGCCGAGAGACTCATTAGAAAAGTCGAAAGGAGTTAACTGCCTCCTTTTCGCGCGCGCGGACGACTTGAGCTGAGAGAGCCGCCGCCGCCAAGCGAAAGGTGCCAGAGATAGATGCAGCCAAGAG
This sequence comes from Trichogramma dendrolimi, assembly GCA_034770305.1. Classification (NCBI taxonomy): domain Eukaryota; kingdom Metazoa; phylum Arthropoda; class Insecta; order Hymenoptera; family Trichogrammatidae; genus Trichogramma; species Trichogramma dendrolimi. Next base: position 1,324,645 of record JAPMIB010000013.1, read on the forward strand.
ATGCACATGCATGTAAGTATCGTACGCGCGTTGTGCAGGTAAAATAGTCACGAGAAAGAAAGGGACGACTTATATACACACTATAGATTTAGGATAGATAATTATGTATGCGCATACACACACACGTACGTGAAAGTAAACCCGCGCGATCTAACTCGAAACATATAGATAAGACACTTTTTTTCTCTTTATGCGCCCAGCTCCTCTGTGTGTACCTTAAATATCGCTGCCGACCGCTGCTGCTCGCGCGAGCGATGCATTAAAAAGTGTTTATTCGCGAATTAACGCGCGTTAAAGTTTATTATATAGAGGACTGCAGGCGGGGAGAGAGAGAGAGAGAGAGAGACAAAAATAAAAGTGTCTTCGATGACACACATGTTCAGTGACCCGACCGACTACGACGACGATGATCGACATTCGACTTTTCTCACTCAATTACACCACCAAACGATCGCGCGGCGCGCGAGCTCTGTGCTGCTTCCTTTTTTTTTAACCGTTTTACCGTGCGCGCGCGCGCTCCGGCAGCAACGGTAAATTGCACTTTTCATTTTTTTGCACTGTACGCGTCTAAACCGCGAGCGGCGATGATAAAAAAAAGGCGCAAAATTTTCCCTTCCTTTTTCTCGCTCGATATATATCTGCCTATATACCAGCGAGAATGAAAAGAAACGCGAGTTTAACGCGCGCGTATGGCAGTAGCGGTATTATATATATATGTACTATAGGTACGCACAGGCGGTTTCAATTTTAACGATCAAAAAGAATATATATGTATATACGTACACGCAGCTAGAGAAAGAGAGAAAGATAGTAGTAGTAGGCAATTGGAAAGGCCTTTAAATTGAAGCCTGTCAGGATATATAGCTCGGTTGGCGGCTGTTGAAATGCACTTGCAAAATAAAACGTATATATCTACGCGTATACGTACAGCTGTACGCGACACACACACACACACACGCGTATATAATACATCAAGCTCTTTCGACGGCTATAAGGCTTTTTTTTTGTCGACCGCGCTGAAAACTCAGCCGAGATCTCGGCGGCGGCGGTGGTTTCAAAATTTCCCGAATAAATAATAACGCCGCGAGTCTCATTATAAGCCTAGCTGCTGCTGCAGCTGCAGCAAACGATCGCTGATCGAGTCAATCGACCATCACAGCACAGCACAACCCGAGCGAGCTTCAATCCGAGAGAGAGAGAGAGAGACAGAGAACTCGTGTATACCGTTCGAAGCTTGATTTATAGCTATCGCTCGCTCGAGCTCGCGCCTTCATTATTCTTGGAACGGATCGCGATCATCCGCGAACTTTTTGCACCCATTATAATTAATAGGCTAATCTAATTATAATCAAGAGAGAGACTCTTTCGAGGCTTCTTCGCACGCGCGCGCCACGTGTGCGCCATTAATTGCCATTAATTTTTTTTTCTCACTTTTTTCTTTACTTTACCTCAGAATTGGCGATGGAAAAAAAATGGAACACCCGACCTCGCGTCAACCGTATCGGAGTGAAGCAGAGAACGATAAACTGATACCGATTGTGTCTGCGTACTCTTGGAAAAGGCAGACTATAATTGTCGAAAAAAAAAAAAATGGGCAAAAAAAAGTGACAAGTATATAGTTGGTCGTTGACTGAGAACAATCCCATCCATATATGAGTAATAAGAATAATAAGCTTGCAGTTCCTGCACTGACAGTATACGCGTTGACAATAATCACGCGAGTACAGTACAGATCAGCTACGAGGTCTCTCTCCGCTTCAAAGCTTATAAATATTTCCTTCCTCGAGACTCGGTCGCGTATACGCGTCCTTCGTCTCGATCGTGTGCGTTTATATACGATTGCCTCGAATTTCCATAGAATTGCGGCACGACGACGGCTGTGTTTTAATTTGCCCGATGTGCTCTGTGGCCGCGTCGATCACAAAAATATTGCGAGCGCGTCGATGACGATCGTGAAAATCCTCTCGTCTCTTGCATCACACACTTCGATTATATTCGAAGCGGCGTGGAAGAACCCCCCCGCGATTAATTCATGTATATCGTTATTAATACACGGATGATGTTATTTCTCTGGCTTATTACGCGAGAGAGAGAGAGAGACGTAAACAATGTTACCCGCGATCGAGATTGGACGATCCGGAGACTCGTATTTATAATATATAACATCTCTCGTCGATTAGCATCGTCGCGTCGGGCTCAGCACGGCACACACGTGTCTGCTAACGAGCCCAAATTACTCGTCGCGTTTGGGAGAAAGAGCTATATAATATATATAAAAAAAAACCCCGGAGTCGCTCAGCTCAAGGGACGTACAATAATAATACAATAATGATAATGATGATCGAAATATTGCGTGAGCTTCTCAAAGTCAGAAGCACCATAGCTGCTGCGCTTGCTCCTAACTGCAACCGTCTTTTTTCCCATAGGCAACGGGGGCGCAGCAACACCGCATATCCTTCAAAAAAAAAAAGTTATACTTTTCGGAATAAGATCTTTTAGCCTCGTGTACTGCACTGGCTTTGACGCTTTCGACGACGCTCTTCTTATTACGCGCCTAGAGCTCTCTTCCCATTCGTGCTCGTGCGGACGCGCTCACGCGCACCGCTATGAGAGCTGCTCGATGCCATGCTCCTCCGCTCTGGGTCCCGTAGTCGTCGTCGCTAGGGGAGAGGAGCGAGCGAGCGAGCGAGCCAGAGAGAGATCAAAAGTTTCCATAGCTCCAAATCCCAAAAGCTATTGCCTGCTTAAATTACGACAATATAATCCTGGATCTCTATTGCGCGCGCGGCGCAACTCATTACAGAGCAGAACCCTCCCAGGCCAGAACCTACTAGCGAGTTGATCGCAGCAGCAGCAGCCTAGTTCTTTTTATTATCGAAATTTACGGCGCGATCAGATGCTGTGTAGTGCGTGTGTGCTGTATACGCTATATAGTAAAATACGTGCTTGATCGCGATTCTCTCACCCGTATAATAATATACACAATGCCCGAGCAGCAGCAGCAGCAGCAGCAGCAGCAGCAGCCTTGAGAAGCTTCGACACCGACTGTGTGTGACGTTGTATGCAACTAACACACACAGACAGACCATTGAAATGGTCAAGACGTTATAACACGTTAAAGTCAGAAACGAACCCTTCGACGTGTATAGAGATCGTAATCTCTCTCTCTCGCTCTTGTACACACCGTGAGCTCCGAGCGTTTAATTTATATTATATTTAACACCTTTGTTGACGACGACGAGCAAAGCATACAGCACAGCACGCAATCGACTTTTTCGACTGCGCGCACGCGATAGTCGTCTCTCGCTCTCCCGTCGAAGCCGCCGCCGCCTCGCCTATCATTTTTTTTAAGCTTTCCGCTAAAGATGGATTATGAAAAACTGGTTGTCGGTGGTATATAGTATAGTGGTGTATATCATATAGGAGAAAACCAGTTTCCACGTGCGCGAAACTGTAATTGAATGTTTCAACAAGGGAGCAGCAGCAGCAGCAGCAGCAGTGCAGCGAGGCAACACAGACAGACAGACAGAGATGAAAAATCACGCTTATACGTTATTGCAGCGTTTACTTATTTTGGTGTGCTTATCGCGCGCGCGACTCTCTCGACTCGTGAGTGTGTGTGTGTGTTATATCAGGAGCAAAAAAAAAAACGACGAATTATTCCATCGGTCCAAATGTACATACATATACACACATTTTACGAAATTATTTACGTCGCGCGATTTCTCGCAGCTTATAATTTTGTGCTTTTCTCTCTCTCTCTCGCCTGATTTCGCGTCGACAAAACTGTTACTTCGATCGTGCTGTACTCGCTCGCGGTAGTAGGGGGTGCACAGCGCGTTAAATATTACTTCTCTGCAACTATATGTGTATGTGTGTATATACGTGGCACATGAGAAATTGGCTGTCAATTATTATTCTTTGAAAGTTTTAACTTCGGATGATTATAAGCGTGGCTTATAACTCGAGGAGAGCGAGTAATAATATACATACTGCACATATTATATTTAAGCAGCAGCAGCAGCAGCTACACAGCTACAGCGTCCGATGATAAATCAAGTGCCTGCGCACGAAAAAACATCTCCTCTCCGACGTTTGAACTTCAAAAGTCGTCAATATAATTACGCCTCGTATACGCGATATATATACCACACATTTTCTATCTCTCTCTCTCTGAGCAGCACACCGAGCGAACACGAGCTCTGCTTTCGCCTCCGAGCTTACTCGGGCCGATCGACCGTTATTGTGTGTCCTATTATCTTGCACTGCAGCGTACTTTATATATACGGAGGTGTATAACCTGTGCCGCGCTGCTCCGAGGTTGACATTGATTTTGCTTCGCGCTCGTTGCGCAATTAAAAATAAAATGCCAAAAAAACAAGAGTCATTCGCAAATATTGCCAAATTTGCAATGCTCTTTAAACCGCGAGGCGATAAATATGTGCAAAGTGTGTGTGCATTAAAAATCGCTGATAAAAAAAAGGAAAAGAAAAGAGTCAAAAAAAAGTATCAAAGCTCGGAGCAGATGCCGCAACAGCTAGAGAGAGAGAGCTTAGAAGACTTTGAACGGGACCGAAAAATCGTATATGCAAATAAACGCGCGCGGAGTATAGCAGCAAATGCTTCGCAGGCACTAAGCGCAATTCCGCATAAACGTATCGCTGCTTCTGCTGCTGCTGCTGCCCTGAGAACGAACGATGAGATGTTTATTTTGTTGTGTGCGGTTGGTGCTGCCTGCCTGAACGTCCCAAAAAGCAGCAGCAGCAGCAGTACACATACAGGCCAACCACGCGGAACAGAATCCGGAAACGGCTAGTCGCGAAGCATAGCTTGGTAATATTCCTTTGAGATTTTTGCTTGTGTATGTGTGTGTATATCTGCACGTGCCAGTCTTCTCTTCGCGAAGCATGGCACACAAAAAAAAAGAGAGAGAGAGAGAGCAGCAGCAAGTACAGGGAAGCCTTATTATGACTTTGATTTTTCGGGCGCTCTTTTTCGACATATGCCCTAGCTGACGCTGCCGCCGCAGAGCTATATGGCATGTGGTTACCTTCGCCTTTTTTGTTGGCTTTTTGCTAAAACATATACACGTTTCTCGAATTCTAAAAAAAATGAAAAAAAATTTCGCTCGACCTATAGAACTTCGGGTTAGCTTTTATAGTAGAAATGGCCCCGTTTTTGTGTGTGCGTGTGTATATAACGCTGGGACACGAAAATTTCTCAATCTATCGGCCGATATATATTTTAAGCGTTCAAGGCACGCATCGTCGTGTGCACGAGGCGAGATTAGCTGCATTACGCACACGACGAGCTAATAGACTCGGTTGGAGAGAGACTTTGACAGGTCGTGTCAGATAGTATTAAAACTTTAACGAATATATATAATATATTTTCAAGCATCGTCGAGAAAAAACAACGTGCTGCCAAAAGTTTTCTGTCTAATTATATTACTTTTCTTTTCTTTTTCTCCAAAAATACGCGCACGTGTTTTAGCCGTACTCTCCTCGGAAGGAGGGCGCAAGAGAGAGAGAGAGATAGAAGTCGAGAAGCTTCGACTCGTCGTATTATTTTCGACACCTTAATTGACGATGAATAATTCATAATACCTACACACACACGTGTGTTTATGACCGTTGTATTTATACTTTGTTCGCCAATAATTGCAGTTACACACAGCGGAGTACATGGACAATTTGACGCGTGAGAAAGTGTTTGTGCCTCGACAACAGGCAGCAGCAGCAGCAGCAGCAGTAAAAAAAAAATTGAACACGACACGGTCAAAATTTATTTTTAAGATTTTTAAGGCGCAACTAATCAATCATGTACTCCAATGGAAACACACATAAAGTTAATGACAGTCCTAACAAATCCGTCACGCAGTCGAGGTGAAAAACGATCCACACTATATATGCGCGGAACTCACGTAGTAGGTAAGGTATAATAGGCATAAGCACTACTGTACACAGCACACGTGTGTGTGTGTGTGTGTGTGTGTGTGCGCGTACGTAGATGCATCTAATGAATCTGTCAAATTTAACGTAACCGAGGCGACGCGCAAAGGAGATCTTTTGAATATGGGGTGATGTACATCATACCTCATACCTATGTGTACGTAATGTCGTCGCACAGCACGAGATCCGCGTGACGAATATGGCCTCGAATTCGTACGCACAAAGAAAGGATAGGTAGGTAGGTAGGCTCCGGCCAGGGGGAGAGAGAGAAGGGGGGGAGTCGAAAAAAAAGGTAAAAAACCCAGAGATTTTTGATGCCGAATGTTGTGTAGCAGCACACGTAGGTATACATACAGCACAGCACACGCGCGTAGTAGAAAAATCAAAAGAAGCAGGAAGTAGGCCATTGACCTACCCTCGACGCAGCTCGCATGGCAGCAGCTTCGCAGCGTAACCGAATTCGTTCGGTATAATATACCGTTAAGGGATCTTAATCTCTCTCTCGCTCTCTCTTGCTCGTTGTTGGAGGGTGTCCTTAAAGGGCCGGTATAGAAACGAATCAAAGCCGATCAGTAGGTATAGGGCGAGTGAATATTTTTCACCACTACATATATACTAGTAGTTTCGCTCTATCCAGCCCTTAGCACGTATGTCGATTTCAACGGACGATCCCCATACGGGGAAAAAAAGTCAAAGGGCATCATCGAGCACAAACGCGTGTGTGGCGAGCCGCTCCCTCTCACTCTCTCTCTCTCTCACTTATATATTCTCTCACTCGCTCTCCCCCTTCCTGGTTTATCCCGGGCAGCTAATTATTACAAGCACTTGAAGGCACAAATTCGACAGTGACAAAAGAAAAAAAAAAGAGAACAGGAATCGTACGTGGATATGGTAGGCACGTTTGATTTGGGTTTTTACGCGCCGATCCAAGACGTTAGAGGATCTAGCATGATCGGGGAGGATAGAAGCACACGGTCTTATATTTGGACTCGGCCAAAATAAGATGCCAAAGCTCGCACGTACACACTTACACGCAGGGGCGTAATATTTATGTAACTACATAGAACATAAGTATTGTTTGCGAATGTGCGAATGTTTGCATATACAAACTGCAACAATAAGATAATGAATTTATCGACGAGAGAGAGAGAGAGAGAGAGAAACTGATGCAACACGGAAGCAGCTTTCGTCAGCTGTGTGTGCTTGCGTATGTGTGTGTTTATAAGTGTGCGCTGCTCTTATTTAAACACAAAATGCTCGCGAGCGCGACACACAAGCAGTCTCTCGATCATATCTGTAACTACAACACAGATTCCTCGAGACTCGACGCTTTATATACTACCGCCGCCGCTGCTCGCGACTATTATATTCGCGGCGTGTATGTATGCATGTATGCATGCACGCACGTAGTGGTATAAAATAAGAGCGAGTACTGCCAACTGCAATTAACATGACCGCGCGCGAAAGAAATAGATAGAGCGAGGAGGAGGAGGCGGCTAGATTATTTTAGGAGTACTACGTGGGTTTTTACACATTTCTTCGAGATGTACAACTCAGTAATGTAAAACAAAAAAGAAGCAAAAAACGATTTCCTCGACTGGAAGTAGAGGGGGACGATTGAAAATTTAATCAGCCGTGAGGATTGATCATTTTAGCTGCGCCGAACGTATTATATACGTATTGAAGTATCTATATACCCCTTTTGTCGCGAGCGACAGTTGTATAGCGAGGGGGTGTGAGAAACTACTACCGTTCCGAGATCTGTACTACTATATACTTTTTTTCTGTGGGATACAAGTATTATATGGAAAATTCCACTTGCCGAAGGATCCGCACGGCACAAAGGCAACTTCAAACTGCCATGGTATAGTGCATAGCAGCTCTACACAAAGAAACCTATACTCCGGCATAGTGGACACGAGCGAGAGAGACGACCCTCTAAACTCGAAGCTCTCTTAAACAGGAGGACGTACATATAGCAGAGAGAGAGGAGAGAGACGATTAAAAAATAAATCGTGCGTGCAGGTGAGAGACAAGTTTACGCGTCCTACTACACGTGCTGCTGCTGCTGCACAGGACCTCGAGAGAAGAGGAGAAAAAGAGAGAGTGAGAAAAATAAACGAAATGAGAGAAAGAGAAAAAAAAGGAAGAGAGAGATATAGGGCCCTCGAGGTAGTGTGTTGTTGCGTTATATATCCCATCCACTACTTTCGCCTTTCGGGAGATAGAAATAGCTTTTGTCTGGGGCGTGCAGCAGCAGCAGCAACGACGATGATGATCGGGTCCCTCTGGGTTTTTTCCATTAGATAATATACATATATAGCCGACGACTGCACGTGTAGGTTGTTTTTTTTTACACCAGAACACGGTATATACAAAAAACACGTGTGTATCAAAGCTCGGGGGCTGCTGTACGTAGAGAAAAATTGAAGTTGATAAAATGAAAATTGGCTTGGCGGGTTGCGTTGCATATATATACGACGACGAAAATAGAAGAGAGAGAGAGAGAGAGAACAAACGTACAGCGAGTTGCAAAAAATCGCGTCTCTTATCGTTTGCCAAAGTATACACACTCGCGCGCGCGAGGCTCTCTTAAATTAAGATGCAAACACGGCGATATAAATACCTATATATATACACACAGAGACACATATAAAAAGCTAATAGGGATAAACAAGTATTATTGAACTGCTGCGCGCGCGCGAGCAGAGTATAAAACGTGGGCTTTATCAGATAAAAGCTCGAGAATAGCTCTGGCGTGTGGTAGTAATGGTAGTATAGAGATTGGCTCTGCGTGCGCGAGGAAATGGGAATAGGCGCTCTGTTTATATGTACCCGAAATTCGCGCGGGGGCTCGGTCACTGCTGCTGCTGCTGCTGCTGCTACCGCCTCTGGGGTATTATGCAAATACGATGCAAAGGTAATCTCGATTGACACAGTACATGAACGTCTGAGCGGATTTTCAGCAGTGCGCTCAACAGCGTGGAGATAGGGATAGAGAGGAGAACGAGGGAGGGAGATTTGAAGAGGGAAAAATTTGTAATAATTGTAGAATTTTATCGCCGCGTTCGATAAAGAGTCACGTGTGCTCCCTTCTCTCTCGTTCTGATCGATTCGCCTCATTCATCACGAATCTAAATACGATATCGCTCTCTCTTCTCTCTCTCGCGCGCGCCACACACACGCACGCACGAATGCCAATTAGCGGAAATATTTTTGAAAGGGTCGGTTCCGCGAGTTAAAAAATGACACCGCGCTGTGCGCACAGAGCAATTGGAATCTCCGCCGCCGCAGCTTCTGAAGCATTCGCGCTGCGCGCGCGACTTTCTTATACACCAAGTTTATCGGGGTCATTAATTAAAAGCAGCGCGCAATAATATATATAAAAGCTATTTCTATTCACCGAATATTTGTTTATACATTTTCTTTCGCGGCGGCAGCGAAAAAAATTCAAAGCTCGCGCGCGCGCGCTCTTCGTCTCTCTCTATCTCCCTCGAGCGAGCTATATAGCAGCGTACGACGATGATATTTTTCACAGGCTTTCACTCGCGCGGCGGCGGCGGCACGTATATATATGTATGTATAAAGATTGATAGAAAATTGCACTGCCAGGCACGTATTATATTATAATATGTATACTGCCAACTATATATAGTATACTAGTAGTCGAGCTCGTAGCAGCAGTAGCTTTAGTAGTAAGTAGTAATGCAAGTAGAGAGAGAGAGAGAAAGAACAGAGGCGGTCGCGCGAGGTCAAGAAAACAATAGATACATTACACGCGTTTGTAACGTAGCAGCAGCAGCACAGGCTTTTATAATCTTTCTCCTTATAGCAGCAGCAGCAGCAGCTACTGCACGTAGTGGTGTATACACTGCAGTGTTTGCCTCTTTATTCGATATTTTTCCATGGAACGAGAGAGACTTTGGCAACGTAGCTATGACACAACTTTTACGCGAGGGTGCATATATCATCTCTCTGTGCAGCGCGAGTCGGAAAATAGATACATACAATGTGCGGCGCGTACACAATGGCTCGTAGTAGTAAATAGTAGTAGCTAAGCCTTTTTAGATATATGCATGTGTGCGCAACTATTTAGCAAACTCATTAGGAGAAAGAGCGACACACGAAACAATTTCAAACGATACACATTCTGCCTAGCCTTATAGCTGTTGCTGGGATACATATAATACAGAATTAAAGGTGAACCTTTTTTTTGTGTTGTTTGTGTGTGCACTTGCGCGCCGCGAGCTTGCCGAGCAAATGGAATCGTTATAATACAATTACTCAACTCAGCGAACTAATTAGTTTCTCTATATATAATATGGATTGCGCGGCGGGGATAGAAGGGAAAAAAGTTGCGCAATTGTTTCTCTCTCTCTCTCTCTCCACGCATGCAGAAATTTACAAAGTGTCGAAAAAAAAATAAATTGCGCGAACCGAGCTTGTGTATAGGTATATATATTTCGTCGCAATGTGTTTTTCTTGGCCGCGCTACGCGGGCCTCTCGCATGCTGCTGCCTGCCTTGTATGTGCCTCGCGAAGTTACATCATTTTTCTCGATGCACACACACACACATACACACACGCCAATTGTTCGTTTAAACGCACTTTTTTTAGAAAACCAGTTTTTTTTTCGTTCGCGTACACGGCGTTGATTTATTTGACACGAACGTACGAAATTCGCAGCCTTTGCTAGAGTTTCCGTATAGAAATTTGAATTAGCACCCGTAACCACACACGCGAGAGAGAGAGATCGCTATTAATTGACGAGCAGAAAAAAAATATTGACTAATTCTCGACAGTTGAATATCGAGAAAATTGAAAATGTGCCTCACGTGGCACACGTGTTTATGAATATTTCGCATACATTATAACTCTCGCGGCATTAGGAGTGTTTTATAATAATTTACGAGCTGCTCCTGCGCGATCGCGATCAATCATGTACCTTCGGGCGCGTATGAGAAAATCGCTATCTGCGCAAGAAAATCCGCGCGAAGATGCGGGATTAGAGTTTGATTTTTTCGCGCCATTATTTCACAGATTACGGGTTGGGCATGGTTGTAAGGCACCCGAAGCTTGAATACATGCATGTAATTAATGAAGCTACGCGCGATAGGAGAAAAGTATACTTCGGCCGCTTTTCTCTTATCAACGCCGAGCGCACGAGCGATATGATTTTGCGGCAAATTTGCCTGAAAAGAAAAAAAAAGAACAATTCATCGCGATACACACATTGTGTGTGCTGCTGCTCCTAATATCGAGTGCATTCGATCTCTCATATATTTGGTGCACACACACACAACTCGCAGCAGCACTAAAAAGGAAGAAGGGGCGCGAGCTATATGGAGAAAGTTTCGAGATGCAAACTGCGTGCACTGCGGCGGCGGCGGCGTTTTGAATAACAACAATTTTGGATTAGAAAAGTGTACAACGCACGAAATAAAAAAAAGCGTAATAAGAAAGCGTCCACATGCACAGCGGCGCACGCGGATGTATAATTGATAGATTAGAGCTGCGCCGCCGCGGCGCTGTGCAGGAGGAGCGATCCATACGGTCAAATAATCACACAGAGGGAATCGTGGAACGAAAAATATATATACAACGCCTCTTTCGTTCGGCTCCTTCTCCTTCCTTGACTTGCCTATCTGTGTCTCTCTCTCTCTAAATCTCTCCCCCCTGCACTGCACACTGCTGCAGCGCGCGATTATTATGGTGAAAGTTTTAGACTTTGGTATACCGCAAATCACTTCTGCATCGTTTTTTCTCTCTCTCTCTCCCATCGAAACCTAGTTGTACCTTTAAATCGCACTCGCGCGAGAGAGGCAAAAACGAGGCTAAAGCAGTCATCATTTCCTTCTGTGAGCAATTTTAGTCCTCCCCCCTTCGCTTCTCCTCGCTGCTGCACATTCGCGTATACAAAGCGCGATTATACATAGAGCAGCGGTGGCGGCGGCAGCGCGATGGGGCATTCAAATAATAAATAATCATCATAATGTGTACGTATATGAGCAAATCCAGAATTTTTCTTCCATTTCACGGGCTCAAATCGACACCAAAAATTTTTTCGTGGTACGCGAGTAAGGGTCATGGGAAAACGTTCTTTGGGGACCTAGAAACATAAAAAAATGCGTGAACACGAAAAATTTTGATAGTGAATTTTTCTATATGCACTTTTGTGCACCGCATATGAAAAATCACGATTTAGCATGGTGAGAGTATAGAAACACTTGTGAGTATCGCAAAATAAGCGTAAAAAAAATTTCAAAAACCCCTTACCCAATGTATTTTTCGACGAGGAATCCAATGGTGACCTTAAATTTGACCTTGAACGTAACCTTGAAGCTCCAGCGATCCAAAAATCGGTTTTTCTAAGGAGAACCCCCATTTTATGACAGATTTGAAAAGAGTGAAAAGTTTTACATTAAAATATTTCATTGATCCACCAATCGCGAAACTGCGAAAAAAATAAGGGTAAGGGAGGTTTAAATGAAAAATTTAATAGAATTACACTCGGCAACCAATGATCGCCACAAAAAATTTCATCGAAATTTGGTCGATTTTCAAATGCTTCTATCTTGGGCTATATTTATCGTATCGACACGGTTTTTTTTTAATTTCTTGGAAATTTTGTCCTCTTTGAATCCAGATATACTACGATAAGATTCGAGTTAATATCGAGTTACCAGTAGTATTTGAGCGCAACACTAAAAATTACTAAAAAATTGACTGTTTGAACGTGTACCAGTACCACAGTAATTTTTTTATCGAAATCTAACATACACCATCACAAAGTACTCTTTCAACAAGTATTTTAAAAAAATAGAGCTCTCTACGATTTTTTTAACTCCCTGTAGGTCGATTTGAAGGTACCATTTAAAGTACGTAAAATCCCTCGTTTAGCTGAAATCAACACGATTTTCTGGGCATTTTGCGTACACAAATCGCACCTTCAAAGCGACCTACAGGGTGTTAAAAAATCGTAGTGAGCTCTATTTTTTTTTAAATACTTGTTGAAAAGAGTACTTTGTGATGGTGTATGTTAGATTTCGATAAAAAAATTACTGTGGTACTGGTACACGTTCAAACAGTCAATTTTTTCAGTAATTTTTAGTGTTGCGCTCAAATACTACTGGTAACTCGATATTAACTCGAATCTTATCGTCGTATATCTGAATTCAAAGAGGACAAAATTTCCAAGAAATTAAAAAAAAACCGTGTCGATACGATAAATATAGCCCAAGATAGAAGCATTTGAAAATCGACCAAATTTCGATGAAATTTTTTGTGGCGATCATTTGGTTGCCGAGTGTAATTCTATTAAATTTTCATTTAAACCTCCCTTACCCTTATTTTTTTCGCAGTTCGCGATTGGTGGATCAATGAAATATTTTAATGTAAAACTTTCACTCTTTTCAAATCTGTCATAAAAATGGGGGTTCTCCTTAGAAAAACCGATTTTTGGATCGCTGGAGCTTCAAGGTTACGTTCAAGGTCAAATTTAAGGTCACCATTGGATTCCTCGTCGAAAATACATTGGGTAAGGGGTTTTTGAAATTTTTTTTACGCTTATTTTGCGATACTCACAAGTGTTTCTATACTCTCACCATGCTAAATCGTGATTTTCATATGCGGTGCACAAAAGTGCATATAGAAAAATTCACTATCAAAATTTTTCGTGTTCACGCATTTTTTTATGTTTCTAGGTCCCAAAGAACGTTTTCCCATGACCCTTACTCGCGTACCACGAAAAAATTTTTGGTGTCGATTTGAGCCCGTGAAATGGAAGAAAAATTCTGGATTTGCTCATATATAAGTGTGTAGATATCGGTGCAGTACTAGAGAGAGAGAAGGATAAGCTGCTATTCTAGCCGGGGCTAGATTGCCAATACAGGAAAATAGCTCTGCGCTGAGCCGTTCGTTCGGCTTTATCGGAATATCAATTACACAAAAACGAATCGATAGATCGGCGACGCTATGTGTGTGCAGATGTGGCTGCAGCAGCAGTAGCAGCAACGGCAGGATTTTTCTCTCTCTCTTTCTCTGAGCCTGGCTAAACTCCATTTCGTGTACCATATAGATAGACGTCTCTCCCCCAATTAAAGGTTGCGACTTTTTCCAATCGATGCATCAGCCACGAGGCAGGCCCCCGAGAAAAGCTGGGCAATAAAAACGCCAATAATCTCGAAGGAAACGTCGTAGTCGTACGTATACGTATACGTAGAGAGATACGACGGACGATTCTCTCGGCTTTTACACTATTATATACGCGAAAAAACCAATAAAAATCACTCGATGAGAGATAGATATTTATTTGTTTGTCCCTGCGCTATGATCGAGAGAAAGAACGTATAGATATCGTATAATACGAGGGAGAGTATAAGTCGAGGTAGCTTAGAAAACTTTCTACGGTCTAAAAAATGCAGTTTTTAGCCGCTCGTTCCAACAAAATGTGTTTTTCGCGCAGCAGCAGCAGCGAGTATAAGGCCAATTACGAAAACGGTTAAAAGCCTTCAATTATGCAGTAGCAGTTTAAAGCTCTCTTATATATAACCCGACATTTACTTTGCATTTGCATCGCGATTACACGCACTATAGCCGCGGAGCGTAGACAGTTGTGTGTGTGTGTGTGTGTGTTATTTCTCGCGCGTTTGGAACTTTTTTTTTCTGCTGCTCGCTGCTGCTGCTGCTCTCTTCTTGTGAGACTTGAAAATTAGGAGTTTTATACGATATTTTTTTCGCAATTAATCAAGTAGCGTACAATTTATTTTTTATCATCATCGCGCGCCGCCGATGGCACGTTTGCTTGATAAAGAAAAAAAAAATATCACGACTTTCGAAGTATTTAAAATATTTTTGTCACGCGACTGCTGCCGCTGCTGGCGAATATTGTAATAAATCTGATCCTCCGAGAGAAAAACGTCCAAATTTTTCGGAATTATAAAAAGAGCTGCCTCGCGGTACGCTACACGATATTTTACTCTCTGTACTGCGTTGTTGCTCGATAAAGCGCTGTAAAATTGTCACACGCGCGAACTCCGACACACACGCATGAACATACGAGGGGTTGAATAATTAATCTACGCGCGAGGTGATCACTCATGCCGATCCCCCGAGAGAGACATCCGATAGTTCGCACACGACGAGCCTGTACAAATGCCCCCTTTTTTTTCCTCCTCTCTTTTTTGCACGTTAGCCGCGCGTGAAAAAATAATTCTTCAATCAAGTTGAATTCGGAAATTTAAACTCGATCGGTCTCCATATACGTACTATATACATTTCTCGTTATCTCTCGCACTCGATCTCTCTCGGCTCGCGATGATGGTTTTTGCGCTATACGTATACATTACATAGTCACGAGGATGAGCGAGCGAGGCGTACAGTAGATTGCAATAACGTCTATAATATCAAGCCGATATTATTACAGTTTTTCCATAAAAAAAAAAAATCTCTTCGACTGACAGAGAGTCTCTGTACTCGCGACTGCGATCGCACATATATACTCGTGCACGCACACTTTGCTCGCTCGCATGCTGACCTGCTTAGATAATACCGCGCGCGAGCGCGAACGGCGATCGGCTTTTTTTCTCCGTTTGAAATTGAATTTTCGCAGGCAGTGTATAAGTAAAGTACGATCTGCTGTCAGAGAGCGATATCACTTGGAGCGAGCGAGCAGAGCGCACGGAGAGTCTCGAGCTCTCGATAAATTAATTACTATTCTTACGAGGAATTTATTATCCGATGGATTTTTTTCCTCCGTCGACGTCGATCAAGCGAGCGAGCGAAGTCGAGTTTGATGTACGCTTGGGTCACGTGTATTTGAAACGCGTCGTCGTCGTCGTCGTCGTCGTCGCAGCACACAACAGCCAATGGTATTTCCGACGTTCGAGATATCGCGTACATACACACATGCACACGTATTATTATAATATAATACGCGCGATTGTATAAAGTTATTGGAGATATAATGCGATTGCTCGCGCGCCGATTTATAATGTTATAGTCGTGGCAACTAATTTATGCGCCGAATGCATCCACGATCGCACATGATGTCACTCCTCGTTCTCGAGCGATGTGGAAAATGATCGCGATCTGTTTCGCTGAATATTGTGGATCGACGATCGAAAAATTGAAAGATGATTAAATTTATTATTATTGCTATTATTAATCGAACTGTTTTCGCGGCACGTGGACTAATAGACTGCAAGATCATACATAATATGCAGCGCGCCGTCCGGTAAATATTTTTTCGGACGCTTCTCGCTTACTCTTGCCCAGAGATAAGAAGTTAAAAGAAAAGAAGCAAGAAAATAAAAAGGAGAAGTAATTCAATGTCACGCAGGCAACTCAACGATAATTTTGTAGACCGAGATCTTTGCAGGGAACGCGCGCGCGATGATATACAATTTTTTTCTTCCTTTTTTTTTTATTTTTTATTTTTATTTCATCGGTAGTAGAGAATAAAAATTTCTCTCGCGCTCGTAAAAATCGTGATGTACGACACGGGAGAGGGAAAGACTCTCCAGGCCCAGCGAGCGCTACTTAATAAAAGGACGCCTAGTTCTTAGTGGAAGGTTTTTGAAAAATAAAAATAAAATAAAAAAAGCCTAAAATCATGGCTCTCGCGCTATATAGCTAGAAGTGGGTATAGGCCAGAGCTACATCAGCCGTGCCAAAAGGTGCGCGGCGCTCGTTAAGTTACTACTCTGTAATAATATCGAATGCTGCACGCGCGAGGCTCGCTGGCAAAAATTGAGGCCAAAGAAAGTTCCTTCTCTCTCTCTCTCTCTTTTGGGTATACATTATACATAGACAGCAGCAGCTATAATATACGTACAGCAAATTCTAAACACAACTGTAAACGACCAATCAAATCTCTCGGAACGAGCGTTGAAAAAGGCCCCAACGCTGTTCGTTCTGTTGCTGCTGCTGCTGCTGCTGTGTCCTATGTTTTTATGGTTCACAAACTTATATGGCGAAGGTTACATCTTGTGCTGCTGCTGCAGCTAAGCAAGAAAGTTTATAAGGTGCGCCCGCGACTGTGTGTGTGCGCGAGAGAGAGAAGCGCTAATAAAAATACAATCGTTTACTCACTCTCTCTCTATATATGTTATAAGAGATGGTAAAAGTCTCTCTACTAGCGAGAGAAGAAAATGGCCATTTAAAAAATCCGAAAATTTTTATGGGCGAATCGTCTAATTGGCTCTTTCATAGCCGAAAATTATATAAGATGTTGCTGTACTATGTGTGTGTGTGTATGTCTGAGAGGCAGCTATTGTTGGCTGGCATAAAGTAGTATATAGGCAGCTACTTTGTATATTATGCGCGAAAAACGAGGAAGTCGAGAGACTTTTGTGGTTATAATAACAAAATTAATTACATATCCTTGCCAAATGCTGCTGCTGCCGCTGCTACTGCTGCAGCATCGTAATTATGAAAATATCTCTTTTTCTCCCTCTCTCTCTCTTTCTACGCCCCGAGGGGAAAAATTTATACGCTTTTGGAAGCTAAATTCGTAAGTAACGATCGATAGAAAAATCGGTTGCGCGATACACAATTGGCAATCCAATGCAATGCGCGCGCGCGCGGATCGTCGAAGCTTGTTTACCCAAAGTGTATAAAAGAAGAAAAAAACCGAGCGCATACGTGACGCCAAGCCAGCGTTTATATATACACGTCGAAAACATTCGGATAAGTTTCGTCTCCGCGCGATAATAATTGAAAGCGACTTTTAACTCGCGCGCACACGTGTGTGCGTCTGTCTCTGTCGTCGCACCATGCGAGCACATATAATATCGCCCCGTCAAACTTTTGCGCCGACGATGACAGATTTTTCGGTTAATACAACAGGATTTGGCCTCTGTGTGCCGTTGTTCCTCCTCCTGTTTTTTTTTTTTTTTTGAGCAAAAGAACGACACCTGCTCGCTCTATAGTGCAGAGTGGTGGCGGCGGTGGCGTAACCGAAAAACCCACGCTTTGTGTCCGACGATCTATGTAACGCAGCACTTTGATCGATCGTCTTCCCGAAAAATAGACGCGCACAGCACAGCTCACAGCCGGTGTATATAATAGCCGCACGCGTATCTCGAGCAGTCATCGCAATTTACGCTTGTGCATGAGAGGTATATAAGTATATAAATTGGTATAAGGTTCGGAATTTTTTTCAGCAAACGAATTTTTTTTTAACGCTTGGATTGTTTGCGAAATGTTTTTCGTCGCGTTTGTCATACAATCGCGTTTTTTACATTTTGCGCGATTTTTTTTATCTTGAGAATGAACGAGATTTTGAGCGAAGTATGCATAGAACTAAAAATCTTAAGATTAGACGACTTTTCGTTAAAAATATGGAATTTTTCACTCTGAAGCGCAGTCTGAATTATTCAGAAAAAGTAGAGCTTTTTAGTTTAATTTAGTTGATTTAGTTTAGATAGTTGAAAAGGACTTCTGTGAATTTTTCGAAATTTTTAAAGTATGAAGAAAACGTTTATATGATTTTTACCACATTTTAGAAAAGCTAAGGATCCAGAATCTCAATTTTCGAAATTTTTCTAACACTATAAAAGATACCAAAAACAAATACGACCGCAAACGTAAGCGTTATTTAAAAAATTCTAAGCCTTAAATTACCCGTATGATATTCGTGCATGTTATTATGACTCATACCAGGCTGTGCGAGAAAAACAATCAGGCTGCGCGAGATTATAAAATGCAATCGTCGAAGCTCGCGCGGATCGCGAGCCGTGTGTTTGTTCGATAAAGCCCAAAAGGTATAAATACTATTTTTCGAGACTCGCGGCCAAATATTTTTCGCGCGTATTATACAATGTAAATTCACACACGTACACATACATAGCAGCGAGTCATATATTAACGATGAATATTCGAGATAAGAGATCTTTTCGCACACATACGTTGTTTGTTGCCATTATCTCGATCGATTATAATTTTTTTTTTCGAGAACGCGAGAGCGAGAGATACACACTAAACATCACGGACGGCAAATATATATACATCATATGTACGACAGCAGCATTACATCGATGACCCGTACGTACGTATGCGCGAGACCAAATTTTGTTTCATTATCTATGACGCGCGAGTGAAATGTCAACCTCCTTTCATTTTTTGTCTTTTAGCAGAAAATTTGAGAACTGCTGCCGCCGCTGTCGCACGCATCATTCACGTGCGCCGTACATGCCAAATTCATTAGCGAGTGCATACTAAACGCACAAGCGTATGCACACAGCGGCGCATAGTGTACACTTTTGTTTTTATAAAATTAATATTTATTCGGTTTTTATGAGACTAAGACTCGACGATGATAACGCCGCAGCCGAGATATATATTTTCAACATTTATCATAGATTATTCTATTATATTAACGCAAGTTGAAGAGAGAGAGAGAGGGAGAAAAAAATTCGATCGCGCGCGCGTGTAAACCCTGTTGTATACCGCTGCTATATATATACTCGGTGCTTATCGCAATATAATACTCGAGCGGCGCAGCTCACGACACACATTATATACACATCCAATTATCTGATTAATATAATGCATGTGCTATAAGAATTTCTATTTTATGCCGCGAGTGAGAGAGAGAGAGAGAAAATATGTGCGACACGATTGTGCCCGAGAGACATAAACTCGTTGCAAATATAGGGTTTTGAACAAATAAAGCCGCCGAACGAACAACAGCGGGTATATAGCTCTCGAGCAGCATCATCACCTGAGCAACTATTTCGAGCGACGCGCTGCTCCGAAAAGACGTGTGTGCTGCTGTCTTCCTACTCTCGCTCTCTCTCTGCGTCTTCTCTCCCTTTCTCGGCTATCTCGAAGAAGAATTCGATAGGTATAAATCCACCCCGCGTTCGCTGCTGCTACTACTACTGCTACTACTACGGATGCCCAATTCTCGAATGCGAGAGAGAGATTCCATTAGCACGTGTGCCAATACAAGCAGCGGCAGAAGCTCGAAAGCGCGAAATATACGCGCGCGAACGTAAGACTTATAATGATTGCCCCGCGCGCAGAGAGTTAAAATCGTACGAGTTTATTTATCGAGTGTGTGTGTGTGTGCTGTAACTTTTTTTTTCTCTCTCTGCAGTACGATAAAGCTCTGCCTTTCATCCAAGCCGAAACACAGCACACAATTGGGGTGCGAAGATCTCGTTATTATGGAATTTAAAGAGAACTTCTGCTATATATATGTACGACAATTATTATCGTATATTTGCGTGCTGCAATACGGTATTATATATTGGAATTTTTCTCGCTCCATTCATAGCAGATAAGAGCGAGCGAGCAGTGCAAAAGAGAGTTATATAGACAATTGCCGCGTGCGAGTGCGCCTTTTTAATAATTTAATTTTCCTCGTTTCGCTCGACTTTATTATAAGCGCATCGAGCGCGCGCGCGCGAACGACCATTTCCTCTATTGTTTATCGAGCTTTGATGAGCGATGATGAGCGATGAGTGTGTGTATGTAAGCATAAGAGCGGGAGGAAGAGAAGAAAAATAAGTGCCGGGCAATCGGCCTGCATTTGCGTCATTAAAGTGTTTTAAGCTAACAAAAAAAATACATTCAAAGGCACGGAGTTTAGGAGAGACACGACACACACATGCGCACACACGTTCAAGTTGTGTTACGCGCGCGAAATGTTTGCGCTCTTATCGAGGCATCATCGGGGCATTCTTTTGTTTCTCGCCACACAACGACGACGACGACGACGACGACGACACTTACGTCCATTAACGATTAACCTAATTTCGCTAAGCGCGAAATAATGTTTTTTTTTTTTTTTTTAAACTTTGAAGGCAATTAATGTTCATTGAACGAGGCAGCGGTAGCGAGTATAATAATATATAGGTAAGAAAAAAACCTCGTCTCTTTTTTTTTGCGCCTCTCTCGATTTACATGTCGGTGGCATAAAATTAATCCCGAATACACAACTTAGCATTCAGCAGCAAGTTGCAAAACGCGCGGGTATATATATATATATACTAGGGGGGCTTCGCCCCCCTGCTCGCTCCGCTCACCAACCCCCTTTTTTCGAAATAAAAGTAGAAATTTAGTTATTGAAATAAATTCTATCATATAAATAATGGTATTAAAAAATTATTCGTCACTTGTTGCTTGGAGGAAAAACCAAGGTCTACCATTTGTTAAATCCACACTACCGTGCATATTTGCCAGGAAGATATACAATTCAATATTCTTAATAAAACCATGACATGAGATAATTTTATATTTGATTGGAGTGAATATTGAATAAAAATATAATATTGAATAAATTTGAATAATTTTGATATGGAGGTAAAATAAGAATAAGTTGTTGTCACCCATTTGTTTAATTCACAAAACATTTTGCACATTTGCTTGGAGGCAAGAAAATACAAGATCACCTATTTGTTTAACTCACAGAAACTTGTGCATTTGCTTGGAGGTAAAAAATACAAGGTCACCCTTTTCTTTAACCCACGACACCTTGCACATTTCGTAAAGGCAAAAATACAAGGTATCCCATTGTTTAACCCACAACACCTTGCACATCTTCTTAGAGGCAAAAATACAAGGTTTCCCATTTGGAACCCATAACACCTTGCACATGTTCTTAGAGGCAAAAATACAAGGTTTCCCATTTGTTTAACCCACAACACCTTGCACATTGGCTTAGAGGCAAGAAAATACAAGGTCACCCATTTGATTAACCCATATACAAGGTCTCCCATTTGTTTAACCCACAACACCTTGCACATTGGCTTAGAGGCAAGAAAATACAAGATCACCCATTTGTTTAACCCACAACACCTTGCACATTTGCTTGGAGGCAAGAAAATACAAGGTCACCCATTTGATTAACCCATATACAAGGTCTCCCATTTGTTTAACCCACAACACCTTGCACACTTTGTTGGAGGTAAAAATACAATTATTCAATCCACAATACCTAGTACCTTTGCACAGTGAATAAATATAATTATTGAATAAATTTCGAACGATCTTGATTAGCAAACAATATAAGAATAGGTTTTTTTGGGTATCCGCACTAATAATCACTTTACCGATTGCCCTGGAGGAAAAAGTACAAGGTCTCCCATTTGTTTAACCCATAACACCTTGCATATTTCTGAACAGGCGGCAGCAGCGGCGATATGTTTTTATAATATAGAGAGATATATGTGTGTGCACAAAGGTGCGCGAGGTGTACGTAGGCGGTTGCAACAACAACGACACAACAACAGCAACAAGGTGAATCGCGGCGCGCGCGCGCGCATACGTACACGCGTAAAGTGAAGAGACGCCGAAGAAGAATACAAAATGCGTCTCTCTCTTCGCATAATGAATACGAGTATAAGCCGATGGAAAAAAATTCGTGTGTATGTGTGTTTGAACATTCAGGACTCGGCGTATTTTAATAATACAATAAATATCGTCGGTAGCGGCGCAGCACGAGAGACATTAGCAATTTAATGGTTTTTATACCGGGACGAAAACCGTATTATATTCTCTCTCAGCTTCGGCGCAATCGGCGTATATATATACGGCGGCCCGCGTGATACAATTTACGTGCGCCGCTGCTGCTGCTGCAGAGTCCTAAAACGGTATACCTACACACATGCAGCAGCACACGGAGAGACACACACTTATACATACACAATTGGCGAGGGTAGCGCTGAATGTATAATGTATTAGAAACTGCTGCTGCTAGCTCGCTTAGGCGCTACTTTCTAAAAAATAAAAAGAGTTTGTGCAGATTTCCATTGACAATATATTTTTTTTCCTCTCCTCTCCTCCTTGCCACCACCGGCGCTGCCGTTTATTTATTTTTTCGCAAAGTAAAAAAAAAAAAAGAAAAGCGCGACGATTCTCTGTCAGGCATTAGGAATCGAGCAGCTCTCCGATCGGCTGCTCTCGCGCGCGCTCGAAAAGATTTCTCAAGAGATATATAATTATGGCTCTCTCTCTCTCTCGGCTTCGTATTCGGCTTGCGCAACAGATTCGCGCGTGAGAGATGGAGGTTGGCACCCTTCTATATCTGACCTCAACTGCACTCGTACACAAACATCATGTGCGTGTGTGTGTATACACAATGAGTGCGGCAGAAGCAAAAAGAAGAAACGAGCAAGCGAGGAGAGAGAGAGAAAAAGAGATATAGGCGAGAGAATCGAGGACAGCGAGTATATAGTCAGCGTAGCGAATACGAGCGAGCGAGGCACCGAGCTGCGCTGGCACCAAGCGGTCTGCTGCCTCTTCTCGCCCGACAACGCCGACGACGACGACGAGGCAGGCAGGCAGGCGGCGTTGGACTATTTGTATAACACGACACACGTTACGTTACGTTCGTTCGTTCGTGCGTGTCAGTGCTTTTAAAAAGAGAACTGCAGGCACAGGCAGAGCTTTACCTGTCGCGCGGCGTCGCGCGCGTTGTCGTATATAGTCGAGGAGATGAAGCATTCTACTTCGAAAAATCCTGCAGTAAGTCGGATCGAGATGCGGTTTTCGGCATTCGATTCAGAAACGCCACCCGAAACTTTGTGACCGTATGCGATCAATTGCAAATGAAAAATGCATATGCAACGCTAAATTGCATGTTATAAGCGCATTGAATAATTGCCAAAGATAAAATATTTGCAACTTGCTAAAAAATTAAATAAATCGTTCCAATTTTGTTACTCGGGGGTTTTTTGGGGTCGCTGATTACGAATACGAGGTCGGCGATCCCCTCCGAAGCCCTGGGGCTCAGGGCGGCCCCAACTACGTCTTCTACGAGACTTTTGCTTAATAATGATCGGAAATCATGCAACAATACTTACTCGGGGTTTTCGGGGTCGCTGATTATGAATACGAGGTCGGCGATCCCCTCCGAAGCACCTGGGGCTCAGGGCGGCCGCCAACTACGTCTTCTACGAGACTTTTGCTTAATAATGATCGGAAATCATGCAACAATACTTACTCGGGGGTTTTCGGGGTCGCTAATTACGAATACGAGGTCGGCGATCCCTCCGAAGCACCTGGGGCTCAGGGCGGGGCCGCCAACTACGTCTTCTACGAGACTTTTGCTTAATAATGATCGGAAATCATGCAATAATTTTCAGCAGGGGAGGTCTAGAAATAACTTCTGATTTGATATTTTGGTTTATAAACTTTATTTTAAAATGGATTAATCTTGATTAATATCATCTTGAACATCATCGGATGATAATTGAACTTCATCATACCTCTCAGTATTGGAGCAATCAGCTCCAGCGCAATGTTGCAAGCTATGGTACAAACCAATCCATGCTTACGGCAGCCGCACGTATTTGTGCAATCATTTTTGCACGAGCAAAAATAAGTTCTAAGATGCTTGGTGGACCTGGTGGTTGGGTCATGCGTATGGGCACATATAGTTTGTTTTTAAATTCCCAACCCCAGTCCACAGGATATGAGTACTACCATACAGCCATTCTTGTACCTGCATATAGACCCTTTTTAAATGCAGCCTAATGGCATCAATAGTCGGCATTATCTTTGCTAAGTCCACTTTTTTATTATTGCTACTGCATTTATGTACATTTTGTACCTGTATAGCTCCGTATTTGTTATAACAGATGTATCACCCCTTCTGCCGTATTTCTGTATGCTATGGGCGCATTGTACATAGCTAGCAGTAGTATGCTGATGAAACTATTAGTATTATGATTCCATCTAACAAAGGAACTCATTCAGAAAATAATATTTTTTTACTCACATTTTTTTATATTAAATGGATGATATGACGAAACCGTTGAAGTTATTGGAAAATATGACAATATAATTACAAAACTAAATGAATTGTAAAACTGTTTAAACAAGGTCTCCTGCAAATGGAAAAAAAAATATTAATTTGTATTCACATATAAAAATGTTTAGTTCAGAATAATTTTAAAAAACGACACTGAAGGACTTACTTAGACTTACTTAGACTACAGTAGAAAAATAACTTCACAGAGTATAATAGCACTTGAAGAACAGTTTTTTGAAACAGTTTATTAAAAATATCACTTTGTTGAAACTAACTACAGTATTAAATTGAGAAAAACTTGTAACGTTTGGAACAAACGTAAAACACGAGAAACGCCAAGGCAGTTGATCAAAACGGTTAATTTCTTCTGCTACCTCGTGCGTCGTCTCAAACACTGCTTCTCATTGAAATTTGAAAGCAGTACCAACTATGGAATATTATATTCACGCCTAGCAAAGACAGCGTATACTGAAAAACATGCGCAGTATACTCCCGAAACTGCCCTGCTCTTAAAGCTACCAACGTGAATATTAAAAGCGCGAAATATGAATTTTGATCTGAGCATGATGATTCATTATCTGACTTATTCTTCACAAATTATCAATAACAAATAATAAAATAACTTTCAAGTAAATATTTGCTGTATGAATTTCCGATCATTTTCAAGAAAAAGTCTCGTAGAAGACGTCGTAGTTGGCGGCCGCCCTGAGCCCCAGGTGCTTCGGAGGGGATCGCCGACCTCGTATTCGTAATTAGCGACCCCGAAAACCCCCGAGTAAGTCTTGTTGCATGAATTTCCGATCATTTTCAGAAAAAGTCTCGTAGAAGACGTAGTGGCGGCCGCCCTGAGCCCCAGGTGCTTCGGAGGGGATCGCCGACCTCGTAGTCGTAATCAGCGACCCCGAAAACCCCGAGTAAGTTGTTGCCTGAATTTCCGATCATTTTCAAGAAAAGTCTCGTAGAAGACGTAGTTGGCGGCCGCCCTGAGCCCAGGTGCTTCGGAGGGGATCGCCGACTCGCTATTCGTAATCAGCGACCCCAAAAACCCCCGCGTAACAAAATTGGACCGATTTATTTAATTTTTTAGCAAGTTGCAAATATTTCATCTTTGGCAATTTTCAATGCGCTTATAACAATGCAATTAGCGTTGCATATATGCATTTTTCATTTGCCAATTGATCGCATACGGTCACAAAGTTTCGGGTGCGTTTCTGAATCGAATGCCGAAAACCGCATCTCGATCCGACTTACTGCAGGCTTTTTTCGAAATGTAGCCGATTTTAGTGCTTCGTCTCCTCGACTAATATACGCGACACACACAACAGCAGCAGCAGCAGCGCCTGCCTGTCTCTCTCGGCAGCAGCGCACTGTAAAATTGACGAAACTCTCCACGAGAGCTTGCCGCTGCTGCTGCTGCAGAGCTTTTTTCTCTCTCCCAGCTGAAGCGATGAACTTTGGGAAGGCGGACGATGCGCTCGATGCGCTCTAGGCTTTTTAGAATACTATATCTACCTACTATACATATATTCAGGCTTCGCGCGAGCGCGCGAGTTGCCGCACCGGCAACAGCAGCAGCAGCCTGGGTTCAACGACATATCGAGCAAAAATAAACTCTCAGCTGTGCAAATGTTATATGTACGCTATAAAGGCTTACATCACACGTATACACACACAAACGTAAACCTCTATCTCTCTCTCTCTCTCTCTCGCACATCTCTCGCAGAGCTCTATACTAGG
This sequence comes from Trichogramma dendrolimi, assembly GCA_034770305.1. NCBI lineage: Eukaryota > Metazoa > Arthropoda > Insecta > Hymenoptera > Trichogrammatidae > Trichogramma > Trichogramma dendrolimi. The sequence goes on from JAPMIB010000013.1 coordinate 1,351,093, forward strand.
TTTTGGCGCTCTAAGAAACTATTTGTAAACTAAGCTACAGAGTGCTGCCGAGCTCTGCCGAGATGAGAGAAGCTGTAAGAAGTGCCGAAAGTTTTGTCGTTTATACGGACAAAAAAGAGGCAGGCAGGCAGGCAGCAGCAAATAGAGAAAATTCCGAGGAAAAAATCCCCGAAGCTCTCGGTACTCGGCAGCGAGTACGTATACACAAACACACATACGCACAGGGCAGTATAAGAGTACGTCGTTGCTTATCGAATTACCGCGCAGATAAACGCGCAAAGACGTTCAAAAAGTTAATATTGCCAGTGTGTGTTTGTGCAAGCAATAGAGAGAGAGAGAGAGAGGAGAGAGAGCCGCAGCCTATAAATACAAAAGTGCAGAGAGAGAGAGCCAGCCCGTAATGGAATTTCTAAAAAGTTTTGCACACAGTCCGCGTAAACTTCGCGAAAAAGCTTATGTGTATAGACGCGAGCGAGCGATTTCTCGTCGATTTTCGGATTAAATCGTTCACATATCCACCATCATTCGGTATGATATGTGTACGTGTGAGTGTGTGTGTGTGTGTGTGCTGCTGCACACGGCGGCGCATAATACCTATCGATTCGCCTTTTTCACTTTCACCTTTTGCATATTACACAGACGTATACATATATACCTTTATAACGGCGGCATAAATGTACATATAAAACTCTCGGTATATACGGGGAGGGCCGTAAAAAACAGAAGAAGAGGGAAGTATATGGGATTCGAGCGCGGAAGTATCATAGGCGTGCAGTGCTCGCATGTAAAAAAAAACTTTTATGAAGTCGTTTTTTTCGTCAAATACGCGTTATTATACGATGAAACATTCGCGCATACAGAGAGCCTCGAGGACAGTACAGGTACATCGGCTCGGCCGACAGAAGCTTCGCCAAAGGATATCTGTGGTGTGTGCACAAAGCCACGCGCGCGCGCGCGCGAACGAGAAGAAACAAAATAAGGGACAGGAAATATCGCGCGAGCGCGAAAAGACGAGAGAGAGAGAGAGAGAGTCGAGGTAAAGATATAATACCGTATATCTTGCGGTATCGTTGCGCATCACGTTTTTTCGGGTTACAGTTTCACGTGCGCTGCGCTGCACTGCGCTGCTTTGCATTGTTTTTTCCTACACCTCCTCCTTTACTCCTTTCTTCTTTTTCTTGTGTTTTTTTTTGTTTCTCTCGCCTCTCGCCATATTTCCTCGCGACGATAGCTCTGGCCCTTTTTGCGCAATGTTGTATACACACACACAGGCGGCGGCCTGTATTATGTTCTCGAGAAATAAGAGAGAGATTCGAGACGTGTGACGACGACGACGACGACGACGACGACGACGACGATTATTCGTCACAGCTTGCGGACGCACGTAAAAGTCCGCGCGGTGCAGTCCAGCGATGAAAATCATGGCACCTAAAATAAGGCGCGCGTAGCGTACCTCCCGAACTTTAATAATAAAATCGCATAAGATTCGTTTTAATGGCCGCAATGTCAACGTATTTATCGCTCTCTCCGCAGCGAGAGTCAACTTTGCCCAACTCCTTTATATATATATATATCCGCCGCGTGTATGCACGCATGTACTCTTTGAGCGTCACGACGACGACGACGACGACGACGAGGATGAGGCACTACTTGTTTTCATCTCTCTTAGCCGAAAAGCTGCTGCTGCCGAGCGATGTATAAATAATAGAAAAGCTTAAATATCGGTGCTGCTACGTGTGTCCGAAAGCTGCGGTATAGTGGTGCGACACGAGAAAAACAATCTGCCTTACACAGTATGTATGTACACTATATACCGTACGCAGCCGAAATCTGAGAATTCGACGGCAACAGCGGCGGCGTAACAGGGCGATAAAGTAGACCGAGAGAAGAGTGACCCTATACTATATATATATATATAATATAATGTGTATTAAGAGAAGTCACAAGAGGCGCGCGCTACACAAAGCATTATTACATCATCGCATGCGGCCGCGAACAAACGCGGTGCGCGGTGACTGCGAGAAAAATAATTGAATTCGCGGTAGTAAGTACGGCGAGGCTCCATAATGGGCAGGTGTAGTCGCGGAAGTCATTTAGAAGGCAAATCGGGCTTCTAATGTACACATAAATACAAACACAGCAGTACAGCAGTACACACGCGCGCGCGCGCGCGCGAATCTCGTTAAATCATGCAGAGTTGGAGGAAAAAACTTTCGCCGCCGTCGCTGCAGAAGTCGAGTGTCGTCATGTGCTCGCAGCACATAGAAAAGTACTTACAAAAATTGACAGTACAATTATCCAAGCTAGCGTGTGGGGGTGCGCTATGTAATAATGTATAGTATAGTACCGGCAGAATCAGCAGCAGCTATACGCACTGCTGAAGTATAGGAAGATTAGCTCGTTACATCGATCTCGGCTCTACCATAACTCTGCGCATACGCATATTATGCGAATGGGGCTCGAGCTTAAGAGATGAAAGAGAGGCAGAGAAAAAGAAAATAAGAGTAATAAAGAAATTATCATCCATAACGGATTCGCAAAAGAGTAATGTTTACGGTCACGAGCTGCCATACTACACGGAGCTGCGCGAGGCTCTCCGGTCCGGCTATTATGTATATCTATAAGCATGCATATGCGCCGCTTAGGCTGGGAGTGTCTTTTCTAGGAAGCGTATGCACACAGTTGTGCAGTGTGCAGCGAGCAATACATCTATCTGTGTGTGTGTGTGTACGCGTGTTAGTGTGCGAATATATAGCGATGCATTTAAATGCGATCTGTGTGCGCTGCGCGAGCTGCGAAAAGAGATAGGCACGGTCGCGCGCCGCGGAATCGAGAACGCGAAGCAGCAGCAGCAGAGAGAGAAAGACAGTATAATACATCGTTGCGAGGCTCTCGCGAGAGTCTACATAGTATGCCGTCGATAAAAGCGCTTTGAAGAACTGCTGCTGCTGCTACCAAAACACACGCATACATTTAGCAAGTGTGGCGAACAACAATTCGCACGAGAACGAGCAAAAAAAGGGGGGGGCCAAATTGGGGAGGGCCGCTGATCGTACTCGAATAGTACTCCCGCAGGCTGAATTATAAGACATTAATATGTCACGCCGATGGGTTTCGATTTATAAGGTGGAAATTACACGGCTCGATGAGCTCGGGCCAGGCCAGGCCAGCAGCGAGCGCACCGCGTTGATTTGATTTTAATGACGTCTACTCCACTCGTTCGCGCGTCCTCGTCCAACACACGCACACTGGCACGCACACACACACAAAGGGACTGAGTGAGGGCCGAATTTATGCAGCACACTCGATGATGCTCGCTCGACTTGTTCTAAACCCGCCGCGGGTACTCTACTATATGTAACTACTATTACTACAACTACTATGCACTCTACTATGACTACGGCGACTCTACACATATCTAATCTCATTTTGAAAGCCGAGCACGTTTACAGAAGTCTGCTGCTGCCGCTGTGCGCACTATACTCTATATGCACACAGTCAGTTTAATATTACAAAATTATGTTCTGTAATTGCTCTTTGCCGCCGAGCGCGCAAGGCCCTATATACACCATAGTATACAGCTGGTATACTAAATTTGCTCGAGAGAGACTATTTTATTCATATACACATAACTAAACTATTCCAATATTTATGAGAGCATAAGTTGGTAGTATGCGCGTGTGTGTGCCGAAGTGTGAATTCGCATACGCTCGGCGCGAGACTTTTATTATATATGCATTTGAATAAAATTTTCAGCTCTTATAAACGCCTCGAGCCGAGCTTAATACGCGTATGCGCGGCTGTATGGAAAAAAAAGTGCGGATTTCAATGCTGTATGTTCTCTCTCGGCGCGTCGGGAGAATAATGAATTTTCTGATGTGCGTGGCACGCGTTGAAAGCAAAGAAAAGAAATAAAAGAAGAGAAGTAATAAATCGGTGCGTGTATAAGAATTAAACAACACAACGCTGTCTGCTGAACAATCCTCCATATCGCGCATTATGCTTTTTTATAGAAATTTAGATTGTCGTCTCGCTTCGAGAGAGAGAAAGAGTTTTAATTTCAATGTAAACAACCTATCATACGCATTACAGATGTTTATTTGTACGAGAAACGCGCGGTATTATTCGCACTTGCACTCACTGGGCAAAGGGGGTAAGGAGAGATGGGGGAGGAGGAGGAGGTTTGGCACTACATAGGAGCTCGTAGTAATATAAGAAAATTTCTCATTCTCGACTCGGATAGAGGCTTTATCTCGGTTTATTTCCGTGTCGAGATGTATAAACGTACTGAGAGAGAGAGAGAAAGAAAGAGAGAGATGTATTTGCGTCGACGGAATATTCGAGGCTCGCACGCGCGTAGAGTATACGTGACATTTTCGAAAAACATCCGATCGAAGCGGCCGCTGTTACTGTTATACTATATACTCGCCGGCTAATTGTACCACACACACACAACGACTGCAATTACGCAATGAAAACACAACTCATTGTTGGTTTCGTAAAATTTATCCAATGGCATCGTACCTACATATATACACAGCGAATCCTAAAGGGGGAATCATTAGAGCTTTAAATAATCGAGCGCACGCGTACTATACGCTCGAAAGAGAATTGAAATTGAAATTTTATTTGAACGGACCGTGGGGTAGAACCCCGTATGGCCCAGTATGAAAAAGCATTTACAATGTTTACAGCAATGGTTTTAAGATAGGTGTACAGTTTAAGTTAATATAGTATGTACAGTAAAAAAGTATAACAATATAGAGCGGTATAAACAGTTCGACGAATTTTTAAACTGATCTATAAATCAGAAGCATGATTAATCGTGCTGTTCTCTCTATGTGTCAAGATGAGGGCGGGCTAATAAGGGCGAGGGAAATGAAGATGGAATATACAATGTGGAGTGACTGGCGTCGAATAAAAGAGGGAGGGATTGAGTATGTGTGAGGCTGAAAATAGGATTTGGTTACGGTTATAGTACGAAAAAGTTGTGTAGTTGGAGTGAGCTTCGAGCGATGAACATGTTATTGGGAATAATTGTGATGTTAATGAGGATGGCAAAAGAGGGATGATATCGAGACAGTAAGAGAACAAGCAGGTCTTCAAGATGCAGTAGCAGTAGCATTCGGCATGAGGTTCGCTGACGAGTTGGAAGCCGTTGTAGAAGAGAGCAATGAGTTGAAACGTATCAGGTCAGCTTCTGAACTGATTGCAGTGAGTTGAGAATCTCGTGAACGACGCATGTATATGCGCATATCACGGATCACGGGATTTGGGATACGCTTCTCTTTTCGTATAGCCCAACACTTCTGGAGAAGTCGGTACTGCGCAGGTGGAAGTAACGGTGATAAGTTGAGCTGACTAGTGGTTTCCTCGTTCAGCGCGAAGATGCTCGATGCCTTCGTACTTCGGAGAGACGGTGCAGCAGCGAGAAAAGTCTCGCGTGCTATTGCTGACGCAAGGCGGACGACTATTGCTCTCTCACGACGGGCAGCTGGGCGCACTCCAGCGGTGGCCGAGGCAGATGAGGAGTTCGATGTTCGTCCAGGACTCCATGGGCGCACGGAGATGACGAGAGGGATGAGGCGTTCAAGCTGCAGTTTTTTGAGTATGCTCTCGGTGATAGTTATGTCGGAGGCAGAGACAGTCACGGGGATTCCGGTCACACGGACTTCACACGAGTCGACACTGGTAGTAGGTGCAGAAGAGCTAGATGTCACATCTGGGTCGCGCGCAGTAGAAACAAATACTGTCATCCTCTTCTGCAGCTCAGACAGCATTTCACTGCTCTCGTTCTGCCTCCGACGAAGCTCGTTCAGTTCGACAGACACACGTTCGTCCAGCTGAGCAACAGTGCGAGTGTTCTGCAATAGCAGCACCATGTTTGAGCTGGGTCTGTGCGAATTTGTCCAGCCTCTCGTTGATCGCAGTCATACGGGCGTCCAACCTGTCAAACCTGGCATTCATATTGGCCTCGAAAGACAAACCAAGTTGGTGGAGTGCAGGCTTTATGTGGGGCCATGCTTGTGTCAGCAGTTGTAGTTTTTAGGCAGACAGAACACACAGTAGATTCACTCCTCGCTATGAAACAATTTCACTGTACCCACGTTAATTTGCTGATGATATTCTACATGTGACGAAGTCCCAGGAAATGGCACGATGTTATGAGCAGTGGTAGTAAATTGGTCTGCTTGGCTCCTCAGTTTCCCTGAACTTTAGCTGTATAGTGCACAGGCTGGCAAGAGATGGCGGGCTTCGTGCGCAGGGAGAGCGAGAAAGCGGTACGGTTTTGCGCTTCTTGGTCAGGTCAGCTGATGATGAAACGGAAAAGATGGCCAATTTTGACTAACCTCCAAAGCAGAATTCCGAGCAGACTTTTCCAATTTTCTTAGGGTGCAAGGGTGGAGAAGCTTCAAGCTTGCGGCCACGACCTTGCGATGAGTAGCGCGCAAGAAAAATCTGGAAGAAAAAACGCCCGTGGGCGAAAAACAGCAGAAAAGGCACGAGAAATGGGAGCTCGACAAAAACGTGTGTGTTCGTACTTACAGAGAGAGAGAGAGAGAGAAAGAAAAAAAGGTGCCGAGCCGATTTCGCAATGATTTTTTCACTCCAGAGGTGTGGCTTTCCCATTATGCATTAGTAGACACACAAGCGCATGCAGCTATATACACCTAACGCACTCGCGCTCGTCGCTCGCTCTCGGGACGTTAAAAACACTTTGTAATCTCGGCTCGGCTCGCGCGAGCACAGCCAGTGCAATAACGAATAAATTATTGCTTTTTCATCGGTAAAACGTAGCGCGCGCGCGCATTCGTATTTTGTTTGTGTGTGCGCGAGCTGTTAGACACACACTTAATATAAGTTCGCTGTGGCGCGATGCTTAAATATTCATGAGGCGAGAGCGTTAATATACGTTTTCGAACAACAACAACAACAGCGAAAATCGTTTAAAATCGCGAATAATATACTCGTACACTGCCGGGGCGAGCCATTATTGCCCTGTGTGCACCACCGCCAACAGTTGATTACGATTCGAAGGAACGCGAGCGAGCGCCCAAGCACACAGCACGATATCGTTCGATCAATCTCTTTCGCGATTCGGCGGGATAATTTTCGCATTGAATGAAATTAACACGTCCGAATACATATATCGTTACACACACATTATCGCGAGTGAGAGAGAGAGAGAGAGAGATAGAGCGGAAATTTCATGTTCCTATATACCACTAGGGGAATTTCCTGTGCGAGTTGGACGGATAGGATAAAGAAAAAAAAAATAACAACAACTTTAACACAACAGGTTGCTTTGGTGCGCGCCTCGTGTTTGTCGGTATGTCAACCCCCAATGTGCCTACCCAAAATATACCCACTCGCCCGAAAGATGATAGATAACTCGGAGGCAGTTCCGAGTTTGAAATGCTAATTTAACGTATTATATATAGCTATCGGGCGTAATTAAGCGAGCGGGGTGAATTTCGTTTTCCACTGCAACGAGCACGGACAGGATTTCTTTTCTCGCTGCTACTGCTGCTGCTGTTGTTGTTGCCTCCTTTTTTTTCATTCTCCCGTACTGTGCAGTGTGACGTTTTGATTCGAGCATTGTGTGTGTGTGCTGTTACGTATATAATGCCGCGGCTGGTAATCGGATGGACTTTGAAATTTATATCTGCCATGCGCGCGTAATAACATTGTGTGCCTCGATGAAAAAAAAAAAAAAAGGAAAAAAAAATCACAAATGTTAATGTACGTCACGCACGCAGTTCGTGACCGAGTCCGCACAGCGCAAAGAGCGTATACACTATATATATATATATATATGTATGCTATATTTCGATTCTCTCTCTGTTCATTGCGCCGAGTCGTGCGAGACACGATGATGATCGTATCACATGCAGCGGCAGCCGCAGCAGCTATGCATGCACGCCGCTCGTTTTTACTTTTCATCGGCAGTAGTAGTAGTAGTAGTGGTAGTAGTAGGTACAGAGAGCGTAATTATAAAACAATAAGCCGCCTCCACGGCGATATTCCCACGAAAATTCGCGATACACACGGAGCTCGGCGGCGGCGGCGCCCGCCTGTGCAGTTTTTATTGCGGCGCATGCAGTATAGCCGATATAGCGTATATAGGCGATTATCTAACTCGAAAATTATAAAAATTAAAAAAGGATGGATGCCCATTGGTAGATATAGAGATAGAGATAGCTGCGAATAATTTGTTTGCCGCAATCATCGTACACGTCTAGTGGTAGTATAGAAATCGATGCACGCGCTCGTGTGTACATCGAAAGCTAGCTTTGGCTATATAACGAGCGTAGAAAGATAGCGAGAGAGAGCACACCTTTATTTTTGGTATGGGTAAAAGCCAACCACCCTAGCTTCACTGCTGCTGCTCGCTCACGCACACACATTTGTATGCTAAAAATATGCGAGAATTTCGAGCGCACACGCATACACTGCCACACACGAGAGTGTCCAAATTGTGAGCTGCTCTCTTATGCGTTATATATGTGTGCCCACTAAAATAAGGCAGATACTACGTGTGCGCACACACGTACACCTGGCATCGGCAATCTGCAACACGAGTTGCTCTATATTTTATGATCTTTTTGCTTGCGACCGTTGGAAAATCTCACGATATCGATCACACGCTCGCACACGGCAGCCGATGTAATGCAAAAACACGTGGCGAGAAATCTTTAATTGTCAATCAGTTCGATCGCTCGGATTTCCCGTCTTTTTCAATTTTTTGTTGTTTTATTTAACCAAACGAGACTGGCCGATTTCCCAAAGATTTATTGCTACGAATTTCGGTATCGGTAATCTTACAAAATCGACACGTATTTATATGGTATTCGAGCGATGGCCGAAAGGGAAAAATGTTCGGCCCTTCGCGCAGATTTGTCGCTGGTTCAATTAGATTTTTTTTATTCTCTCGAAATTGAGATCAGGCAGCGTGAATCTCGAATGATATCTTACATACAGTGGAAAAAATAATTTAAAATTGTATACTCGCGCAAGAGCAGCAGGCCCCGCGCCAGAAATTGGCTTGAAAACGCAGTACGACCCAGTGCAGTTAGGGGAGAGAAAAAATTGCCAAAAAGGGGCATAGTCCACACTTTAAGCTCATAAACATGTAGACAACGACGACGAGTTTTTTTTTGTTCCCCGCGGGGAACACGTAGGCCTTTAGGATTAGACCTATGGTTTTTCAGATTGCATTGCGATGTCTTTATCGTGTCGCGTCCTAAGCGATAAAGTGTTGCGGACTATGCCGAAGATCGATCGGGCCGATTTTTCTTATATACTTGAGACGAGTCGATTTCGCGCCTCTTGCGAGTGTCGAGCGCGACACCGGGCCTTCGAAGCCTGGTGGTCGTTACGCGCAACTCGTTATTATTGTATAGGTATTCACATAGCGACGGATTTTATCTCACATACAGTGGAAGTAAGATAATTCCAAGTTCTGGAGGCCGCTATTCGACTTCGAATTGTATTTATAATTCGAATTATTTAGTAGCTATTTAATTCGATTTTTTTTAATTGTATGACTATAGAAAGTTAATTTTTTTTAAAATTATTTTAATCTTTGAGTTGATGACTAATTTTTTATTTATATGGACAGAGGAACCAGTGCTGGAAAAAAGAGGTCAAAGGTATACACCTTATCCCTCAAGACTATCATTAGTTCAAGTGGCATCTAAACCAATGCGAACAATTAAGTATCTCCCAGGTGAGAGTTATTATAATTTATAAGTTACAAGTTATTCCGCCACACTTACAATAACATGAAATATGTTAAAAATGATATGTAAATCATTTTATAAAGTTCTGTATAAAAAATTGTCTAATCACATCATTCAATCATTAAACACTCATAGAATAATAAAATTAACAAAAAATTCTAATAAGATAATTAAAACGATATTCTGACCTCCAAATACCGATTCGTAATTGAAATAAATTCAGGAAATATCATGAAAATAACGCGAATATCAGCTCATAACCAAATTAAGCACATAAATGCCAAGATAGAACAGAAGGCGAGCAGCACAAAACTGATAAACTAAGTCAAGTGTGGGTGATGGCACATCCGAATTGGCTTTTACTCATATCTATAATTTTGCCTTTTCTCTTGTGATTTCCGATAATTTGAGGACACGCCATCTAGCGGTAACTTAGATACCATTTGATGTTTCATCAAGACAAGGCTTATCTCAAAGAACGCTTACAAATATGTGTATCAAATGTATTTTTAAATCTGTGGTTTATATTTATCAAAAATTTTCAAGTTTTTTCATCTTGAATTACGTGACATTTTTTAAACAATTTTCAAGACGAGGCTTGCCTGAGACCAATCGATCAATTCAAATTACGTGATTTCCACGCTAGTATTATACTCTGCAGCGACAGACTAAATTCTCACGCATATTGTAATATTTATCGTCGGTAATTTTTTAGTGGAGCAGCAGCTATACTACGATGATTAACGAACACGCATTAAAAGACTTATTAACAAATAATATTTCTCCGTGATCGTTACGCATACGCGTACGAGGTATATCTATAATAATAAAATGCAAAAACATCGTTAAAACATATATCTCAGCTTCATCATCGCCAAAGATAGCCTAGAGGCAGCAGCAGCAGCGATCTCTGCAAGCTCTGCTCGCTCTCAAGCCAGAATCGAGATGGTGATTCTTTTTTTTTTCAACGCTGCGCTCTATTCGTGCAGATATATCGTCAATCTTATTACCCGAAAACGCGCTGTCCATTCTCTATTTGTACAATGAGGCAAAGTTTTTTTCCCTCTCTCTCTCTCTCTCTTATTCTTTAGGCGCTCTTTATATAATCGCGTGGTGGCAGCTAGCAGAGGCAGCGGCAATTATTGCCATTCGCATTAAGAGTTATTATATGCTCGTCTCCGTTGAAGTACGACGCATTGTTCTGTCATCGATTTAAAATGCGATCTGTGCGCACGCCGTTGCCGCCGCCGCGAGTCAAGCTTCGTCCAGCCTACGTCGACAAAATTAACGCCACAGAGAGCGAGAGAGAGAGAGAGAGCCTTGGCACGGCTTTATTTGAATTTGATATTGATTACAAATGCCTGTGTGTCTGTTATTATATTATTGTATTATAGGCAGCGCAGCGCAGCGGCGAAACTATGTGTACATATTGTACATAGCGCTCGCAAGCATATACATACATAGCTGCACAGAACCGCACATTTTTCGGTCTACATCGAGAGCAAATAGTCTCTCGTAGTAATATAAGCGAGGAGCGAGATTCTATTATCTCTCTTGTCTCGTCTCTCTCGCTCGTAGCAAAAATTTCACACGTAATTAAACTCGAAGAATACAATTGTCTATGATATATGTTCTCACACACGCACATACATACACAAGTAGTGATGCAGAAAAAAAAAGGAAAAAAAAAGAGAAAAAAAAAGAACGACTGACGAGTCGCTCGCAGGCACATATAGGCAGCGCGCACAGGTTGATCGCACGCGGAGCGCGCGAGCTGATTCATTGTGTTTTTTTCCTATACACGATATACTATATATATTATTATTTTCGCTCGCGGCAGGCGTATAGCAGGCAACAGCCGCTTGAAACCGAAATTGTTTCCAAATACGGTGGTTGCGCACCGCGGGTTAACCCGACCAACGGATTACAAAAAATGTTTGCACGCCTTCTACACAAAGTACCGATCCCGTCCATAATTATTACATCATGCCTCGAAATACATAACATATAATATATTACTGTAAACACGGCTCGCCGAGTTGATAATGAGAATCAATCGGCGGCTTTGGTATACATAATTGCGTCATTCGTACGATCTGCTATATAGAAGATCGGCGGCAGACGCGCGTGCATAATATGTATAATACGAGATGTGGCAGAGCTACATATCTGTACAGCAACGGCACAAGCTCGGCCACTATATAGCATAGCAGAGCTTTATACCGTGTGTATAGTGGCTCGAGTCAGTTTGAAAATTCTTCAACGCTCGTGTGTGTGGCACACAGTCGCCGTCGGATGATGCCATCGCCGAGCGATATTTCAACTTGTAGTTGGATGTATATTAATCTATATTATTGTTCGTATACACATATGTGCAATATATACACGCGCGCTGCAACACACGCGGAATGTAAATAACAGTAGATATAGGTGGCTGCCGCCAAGCGCCCGAGTCGAGTTATTATATAGACGACGACGACGACGACGACGACGACGGGGGACAATGTCGTCGAGCGGGCATCTCTTCAATTTCGGCACGCGCGACGCGTTTAATAGTACACAGGCGAGAATATCGAGATGTTTATACACTTTGTTAACGTCGACAACGAGTGAGCGAGAAATAATCTTAATCCGCACGCGCCAAAGCGACTTAATCGAACGGCTGCAGCGGCACAGCAGCACACAGACTCTCTGTCGTGTGCGCGCGGCAATATAATCTCCATTAAAGCACAAGAGTGTCAAGACACTCGGCCCATCGCACGCGCGCGCGCGCGACAAGCACAAGGACTCTACTCGCGTCGAGAAAAGCTCCTGCGCGCGAGTTGATTCAAAAGCTCGAGCGCAAGCAAGCACACGCGAGTTTTCCTTGGCGCTTCGCGAGAGAGAGAGAGAGCTTAAATCATGCGATTTGGATGTGCTGCCGACGAGTAGAGTCTTATAGTCGAGTCGCGCGCGCGCGGAGAGACAAGAATAGAAGTTAATGGAGTATTCGGTGTATATAAACGCTACTATATATATATACTAAAACGCCGAAAGTTTATATGCCTCGTGCCTGCCTCCACGCGCCCGCGTGTGTGGTTTAATAGTTCGGCTGCAAGCTCGAGCACACAAAGGAGTTTGCATCTTCTCTCTCTCTCTCTCTCTCTCTCTTCTCTCTGTTGCGCAGAGACTCTGTGTTATTATATATATAACACGCGCCACCGCACCGCACCAAATCCCTGCGCGAGTTTGTGCATTGTTGGGAGCGCGGCGAGACTCCCCCGCAGCAGCACATCTGCATAACACACACACACACACATGCCCCCGCGTTTATGTATGCTCGATTAAATTATTGCAATATGTATAAGATGTCAAGCTGCGATCGGGTTTAAAAGCACGAGTGCGAGAGTGGAGCTTTCGAAGAAGCGTACGCGAGTACGAAGAAAGAAACAGTCGGGCATAGACGCGACGACGATGTTTGTAGGCTCGCCTTGCGAATTTAATAATAATCAAACAATCACAACATTTGTGCGTGTGTGTTGCTTCGTTCAAAAACTGTGTTCGTGCGTACGTGCGTACTATAATAATATCATATCGTGCTTATGAGAGGGTATACACACGAAAACTCGTTTCTTGATTACCGAGCCGATTAAATAACTGGTAACACACACACACACACATTCATACACACTCGCACAAGCTCTCGAGCCTCGATCGGCGCGAGCTCGAATAATAATCAATTGGGAGGCGTGTTCGCGCGATCTGCGCACACGATTGGCAGCTTACAGCTCTGCAGCACAACAGCAGCAGCAGCAGCAGCAGATGATGATACGCGCCCGCGATATCGTCATCGTTTTCGGGATTGTCGACTTTTTTTTTCTTGCTTTTGTTTTGCCCAAGGTCTTGTGCTCGTATCGCGCGCGAGAAAGAGAGCGTTAACAATCTTCCTGCGGGGGGAATTTTTTTTTCTTCCAGTCGTTTTGTCGAGGAGATCGAGCTACCGTATTATTCATTGACAGTAATAACCAGTCGCGAGTTCGCCGGAATGGCCAGCTCGCAGCTCTCGCGTTTTAGCAAAGCGATTGACAGCTTTGGCTGTGGCTGCTGGTGGCCAGCAGCGCGCATATATTCAAAACGATGCCGTTTCCTTGCTCGGTTATTTTTAGCGGGCGCTTATATAGAGCTTCCTATAGTTGTATGACGACGACTCGATCGTGAGTCGCGCGTCGAGCGCGCACGATTATTATGTATTATTTCAAAGCCGAAATAAAGCATCGCCGTCGTCGTCGTCGTCATTGCCGTTTCCCGTGGCGTGAGCTTGATCGCTCGAACGTACTGCACATCCTCACGACCGTTTCGTACCTGAACTGTCGCGCGCGCGATACTTTGTGGTACCCGGAATGATGTATATAGAAAATACTCAGAGTCGGCGCGACATTGGCCGCCAAAGTTGCATCTCGAGACGCAGCTACAGCTCGCGTGCGTGCGTGCTCGAGCGTGTGTAAGCAGATCGTAAAAACGACGCAAGATCCTTGGCCCCGAGTCTACCTATATCTTTCCTCAAGATCGAGACACTTTTCTTATACATACAGGGCAGCAGCAGCAGCAGCAGATATATACGTGTGTATTATTTTCACCCTCGAGTCAATTGTACACAATACATAGAAAACACGACGAGAAAATAGCAGTTAAGCTCTCTGCTGCCAGTGTCTTGTCGCTGCTGCTGCTGCTCACCATACATACCTATATACATATAATATAGAAGGAGAATAGATACACGTACGGGAGACAGCAGCACGCGCTCGCCTCCAGCCTCTCGCCATTATAATCTCGTTTTATCGTGTATAACTATATAGCTCTGTAGCGTATATAGTATCGCCTAGAAACAAATACAGCTCCGATACAGTCTCTCTCGGACGGAGCGTATAGCTATCTGTCTTTTTTTCTTCTCCTTTTCTCTGCCTTCGCTCGCAGCCTATATATAATACGAACGCAGCAGTACTCGAGGCACACACATATATTTCATTTTGGCGTGTCCCGTATTACACGATACATATATTTGCCAATTGCCACTGGATTTCACTCCTATGCTATACACCACGGATCGGCCCATAAATCAAGGTCAACCTGTCGCGCCCTTCGAGCGTCTCCTCGTTAACCTTCTGACGATACGCTGCGTACCGTATAGATATAAGCTACTGTTGCTACGTGCTGTACTCCGTGCGTGATACATGTGGCGCGCGTGTTTGCATGTTTTTCCTCTCAAGAGAGAGAGACTTTCTAGACTCTTTCCTCTCTCTCTCTCCCTCTCGGATATATAGTATTAGAGACGTCTTGCGGAGCACTGCTGCGCGCTCGGCGATCGAGGATCGGGATCAGCGTCTTAATTAAATGTCCTTTACGCGCGCTCGGTTTTTTCGTCCACATAATAAGTAATCCGCGCGATGTCATTTTCATGGCGCGGCACCCTAATTAGCCTATAGCGGTCGATGGATAAAAACATTTGTGCGCAATTTGTGCAGACTAGCGATATGTAAATTATCCAGGTCTCTCCGGCCAGATCTATCTATAGACGAGAGAGCCTTTCTCCTATCTGCTTCTCTCTATCTGTCTCTTTTGCCCTCGTCTTGCCGTTGTGTGTCGTACGTGCCTCGATCCTCGCAACGCGGCTATCTATCTCGGCTCTATGTACGCGCACCAGCAGGCACACATTGGCGCGTACCGACATTTGTAATAATGCAAAAGACGCGACGATAAGGCGCGCGTGTTAATATAATGCGCGATGATGCGCGGCCATGGGCACGAAACGCGATTGCATCACGTTATTATGTGAGTGTTATTTTTGGTGCGCGTCTATCTCGGCTCGTCGCCGACTTATTATTTTTCGGTAATATATTACGATATAGGCTCGCGCAAGCAGCAGGCCCCGCGCCAGAAATTGGCTTGAAAATGCAGTACGACCCAGTGCAGTTAGGGGAGAGAAAAAATTGCCAAAAAGGGGCATAGTCCACACTTTGAGCTCATAAACATGTAGACAACGACGACGAGTTTGGTTTGTTTCACGTCAGGAAACACGAGGTCTTTAGGATTAGACCTATCGTGTCGCGTGCTAAGCGATAAAGTGTTGCGGACTATGCCGAAGACCGATCGGGCCGATTTTTCTTATATACTTGAGACGAGGCGATTTCGCGCCGCTTGCGAGTGCCGAGCGCGACACCGGACCTTCGAAGCCTGGTGGTCGTTACGCGCAACTCGTTATTATTGTATTAACATTTCACATGGCGACGGATTTTCAAATAATTTCGCGATCGAGACGTTGAATAGGCTATCAAACGACATCATCCTATATTTTGTGGGTACGCACGCACAGCCGACCCCCCGCAGATTTTTCAATTGATTTCCCAACGATGTGCTCTTTATACGGGTCTAGGTGGATAATTTGCCTCGGCGGCTGCCTCGTATTCCACGCCGAATCAACGACGCGGCTATATAATAAGCGCCAACCGAAAAAAAAAGTATCAACACACATAAACAACGTATTTTTTGGACTGCAATCAGAGCTGTTATTGTTTTGTCGAACAAAACGATATCTCATGTGAAGAGGGCGAAAAAAAAGTGATAAAGAATAAAATAAAAAAACAAAAAGTGTAGAAGACGAAGAGAAGAACGAGTTGATTCCTCGTCAGTGGCCTTGATGTACTCTACTCTCCTCTATATAGTATACACGTACGCCTCTGCGCGCGTACAAAGATGTTAGTGTAGTTTTCAAAGAAACACAGCAAAAAGAAGCACGCGTATGTGTGTGCGTTTGCGTGTGGGTGCAGCAGTGTACATGTGAATGCGATGCACTGCTGTATAGGTATAACCAAAGCTCTGCCTGCCTGCTATATACCTTTTGACGTTGATTTCTCGGTGCGCGGCACGGGACGGGCTAAATTTGACTGGAAATACACAGGTTTAAAATTGTCCCTTGTACTGTGCAGCACTTGTGCTCTTTCTCTCTGTGTATCGTTACTCATTGCGGGAGTCATTTTCTTCTCGTAATACACGTACGTACACACACGGGGCGCACACTCGACGACGACGACGACGACGACGACGAGCGAGGAGAAAAAGGTAAAATATTTTTGCGCGAAAGAAAGCGTATACGTTATACGTATGTATAAATAAATCACGCGCATACACGTACGGAAAGTCTCCAAAACTCGGTGAATTTCACTTTACGTATATACGTATATAGTACACACTATACGGTATACAAAAGAGAGAAATCAACGTCAAAAGACGATTTACTTTTTTTCTCTCTCTCTCTGCACGTGTGCATATATATTTGCTATATGTAGTGTACGTACACTTGCACACGCACGCAACGCCGAGAATGAGACACGAGAATATAATACTCTCCTCCTAGGCATACACACACACACACACACACTGGGTAGGCACTTGCTGATGGAAAATCTAAAGTGGATGTATACCCTCTCTAATGCAAACTTCTCGTTATATTAAATCCCAAAAGACTTTTATTACAGCGCGCGATCGTTATTGTTTATTCTATCTTCTCTCTTTTTTTCCTCTCTCCTCTCTCGTGATAATGTGCAACCAGCTTATAGAAAAAGGCAGCAAGAGCCACAAGGAAAAAAAACGAACCTCGTGCCTCCGCGCCGTAGCGTATATATATATTTTGCACTCGTTTGGCCTGCAAAAATATAAATACGCGCCCCGGCTTTATTTTCGAACTTGAAACGCGCGTATTTGTAGCCTATCGACGATTTATTGCCTTCAATGTTTTTTTTTCAAGCATCCATTTGCATGCATATTATTCTCCTGTGCAAAGCAACAGCGGCACCGGCATAATATATACCTATATTGTATTAAAAATCAATTATACTCTCCTAAACTTCGTTCGTTCGTTCGTAAAAAAAAAAAAAAAAAAACATCCAAGTGTCATTTTTGTCGACCTTCGCAGCGCCGAGGCATATAGAGTTGGAAATAGCCATAAAAAACATAACACGAAACGAAATAATAATATACACACAAACGTGAGTTGCTGCGCGATTTGCATGACACACACGAACGAATCAATGACCCGTCAAGGACCATAAGACGACTAATAAATAAAAATGCTTAGAGATTAATCGGACATCTCACGCACACATCAGTGGCAGTCGAATAGGCTAAGAAAAGAGAGAAAAAGGAGTGGAACTTTTTATCGCAATTGTATACAAACGTTTAAATTACGTATAATAAAAAATAAGACACCTCATAACGCGCGCGCGCGTGTGTGTGTGTGTGTGTGTGTCAGCGGTACGATACTTTATGCGCGTACACACACGAGATCTCTCGCGTTTTATATTCAGCTTTGGCTCTCTGGTATTATATAGCGGCCTCCATTTGGCACAAGCACACAGCCAGCCAGCACGTCGATGTGTTTACCGTGTGCTGCTGCACAGTGCAAAAGCTCAGCGTCCATTTAAGGGACCGTATTAATAACGCCTCGCTCGCGAGCGGCGCAGCGCAACGCGATAGATTTGAATTATCGTAGGTGCGAATTATAAAACGTCGTCATTGCGGATCGGTGGAAGGTTGAAAAACAATACGCGCGAGAGACTCGCGAGCGAGCTCGACCGTATTTTTCTTTCCTTCTCTTCTTCTTCTTTTTTTTTATTATTCATCTTATTCTTTTTCAATAAAACGTGAAATCGAGAGCGATGGAAAAAAAAAAAGTTAATTGATGCATTGCGAGGGAGGGAGGTGTGGAGAGAGATGAGCCGCGAGAGGGAGGAAGAAAAAGCTTTTTCGAAGCGGCAGCAGCCGCAGCAGCAGCCATCTCTTGACCGGCCGGCCTCGAGTTGCGAACAAACAACATCAGGCCACTATCTTCAATATAGCTAATGCATCACTTCTCCTCGGCTGCCCTCCTACTGCTGCTCTGCCTCTCTTATATACTATATAGTATAATACTTGCGCGCAGCGAGCGGCGAGTTGGCTCTCTGCGTGTGTACGTGTGTAAAGATGTGTGTGTGTAGAGCGTAGCAAACGTACCATATAGATATACATAGTACATGCACGTACATATAATAATAATAATAATAATAATAATAACAGTAGAGCTCAGAGATTCATCACCTACGGCCATATGCACTTTTTCTTCCTCCTCCTCCTCCTCCTTCTCTACTCCTTCTTCTTCTTCTTTTCTCTCTTTCATTTTTGTGTATATAGATATATACACTACTGTGCTAGCTCGCTTGCTTTATACTTGTGCTGCGCTGGACGAGAGAGAGAGAGAAGAAACACGATAGAAAAATCCCTTTTACGCGAGTTAAACGCGGAAGCGCTTCTTTATGTCCAGAAAATCTTGCAGCACATACACAGTACATACAGTGCATACAAACATATATCCGCACACACACATACATAAAAACACCGCTCCTTTTTCCGAGGCTCTCGCGTGCAGCAAGCAGAACCGGTTTTCTCGCTTGCAGGCGTGTATTGCATAGCACACACACACACACACACACACACACACACACACACACACACACACACACACACACAAAGATGTAATATTACGGACACACGTACTTGTACGCACACACACATAAACGCATCGACAACGCGATATCTAAACGGAATAATAATACACACAGCACGACGACGATGCGCGAGCAAAATTTTGCTGCCTTTTGATCGATTATCGCGCTCGAGACTCGAGCCCCTACTTGCACACACACACATGCATGAGTCGTCCACACCAAGACCGGTAAGTATATACACAACAGCTCTACGCACGTACACACAATCTTATATATAGGTACTACTTGTTTGTAAATTCGAGATCTATGTAATTATTCATCGCTCGTATAGAGTATAATACCGCGTGCAAGTTGGCCTAAATGAATTTAATATGCAGTGCTGCGCTCGGTGCTCAATTAATTGATCGTATAACAGTATCTCTATATAATGTCACTATAATGGCGTTGGTGTGTGTACGTGTGCGTGCGATACCGTAGTCACGTTTTTCCAACACTTTCGCGGATGTACGATAATAACGCTTGGAGCTGCGGCAGCGGCAGAGAGAACCGCGCCGAGTTCAATGCTCATGATGAGCTTTTACTTGCATACACACATACATGCACATACACGTGCGGGGCTATATTTAAAAAAGAGAAAAGATTTTATTTTTCGGGAGCGTAAATACTTTTTGCCTCTCTCGAAGAGAGAGAAGAAGATGGTCTTTCTCTCGTTCGGGGCTGATGATAATACAAAACGGGTTTGTGCTTCGCTGTGTTGTATATATATATGTTGTGTGTACCGATTCTCTCTCTCTCTCGCTCAAACCCGTTTTCTCTCTCTCTCTCTTTTTCTCTCTCCCGCACGTATATGTACTTTTATCTCTTATTGCACAGGCACGCAACACAGTGTATAATAGCGCGTTCGACTCAGCGAGAGCGACGGAGAAAAAAAATCTACATAAACGTGTATGTGTATGTGTGTGTGTGTCGTAAAATTGACGATCTCGCGAGCATCATCATCGTTTTCATGCGTGTATGCGTGTGTGTGTACTCTCTTCTCTCTCGCGTGCGAATAAACATTATATTCTTCTCCTCTCCTGCGCACGCGTCTGTGTGTGCTTATGTTTGTATTTCGCCTCCTCCTCCTTCTCCTCCCTCTCGCTTTATAATAGCCTCGCGCGCGCGCGGACTGCCCAATTGACACGGATAATTCGAGAAAAAAAAAACTTTATAGAATTAACGCGGCGCAAATTATAATTGTTTTGTACACAATTGATTCGTGCGCGTCGTCAAGGCGGTGGTGCTGTGCATCATTGCCATTATTATTGTATTAAATAGGAGCTCGCGCTGCTGCTCTCGGCTGATTGAAAATTTATCGCGATGCCAAGGAGAGTCAGAGAGAGAGAGAGAGAAAAAAACGTAACCAAGCCAAATACGAAACTCAATAAATTTTTCATCTTGTCGTTGTACAATTAAATATAAATCGCTCGAGCTCTCGTATACGCTTGCTTGCTCGCCGCGTATACAACAAAGTTTATCTAAATAGAGTAAGAGAGCCTGAAAATGTCTGTGTGTGTATGTGTGTTTGTATACGCGCATGTATAAATGGCAATGTGCAGCTCGCTCGCGTACCAACAGACATAATAAACATTGCGCAAATGTGTGATTTATAAAGAGTCGTCGATAAAATAATTTCACGGCCTTCGACGGCGTACAGCGGCACACACGCATGCACGTGACTATTTTGGATGTACATGTATAGCACATACAGACTTATATATCGTCGCACCACAAGCTATCTCATTTTCAGAATTAGAATTTTCTTTCTCGAGCAGCGGCAGCAGCTCGAACGTCAATCAGTCGCGAGCGGAGCGCGTGTACGTGTTTTTATTGCACATTTATTAGCTTGATTAGCGGCCAACGAGGGACACACAACTTGTCTTGACGTCTTTCGCATTATATATATATATATACGTATACAGCACTGTGGAGGCATTTAATTCTACATACACACAACGGAGATCGAAACTCGAACGTATAGGGTAGTAGTGGCTCTGTCGGTACTAAGCCCGTATACCGCTGTCATTATTGCCGCTTAATTTAATAGCAAGGGGGTGACCCCTACCACTATATTACCACTATAATACCACTATAATAAACGCGATTCTTCTTTCTCTTTCTAATTTCTTTCATTATATTCGCAGGCAGGCACGAGATATAATTGCCAGCGAGAATAAATTAAATTTTCATTCATCGATCGCGACGAGTGATAAAAATTTTAAAGATATGCTCATTATACCTGAGTATTAGTAGTAGTTTAATGTATACGCGCGTGGACGCGCCGGAGCTGCTACTGGATATACGCGCCGAGTCGAGAGAGAGAGAAACGTGATTAGATTTGAAATTCGCGTGCCGCTGTGCGTGCCGTGCGCTTGTTGCGCTTTCGGCTTAGAGATATATATATGCCCATATATTGAATGGCGAATTAGCGTCTCTCTCTCGCTCTCGGAAGTCTGCAGATTTTGCGGATAGATATAACGATGATGTTGAAGAGAAAGATATATCTTTGCACTTTTGCACACGATGTTACAAGCTTAATTTACGAGATGATCTGCGCGAGCGAGTTGCGCTCGTCGAAAAAAAAATCGTTGCTCAATATCGTATACGAAATTGTAAAAAAAAAAAAAAAATTTTTCAAGAAACTCACCTTATCGTTGAGATTATCCAAGTCCGGCAGCTGTAACAAAACAAACGTAAATTGTACTTAATTTGTTTGACTTTTTATACGTGTATACTGCGATATAAGTATATACACACATCGAGCGAGCCAAGTCTGAACGGATGAAATTTCAGCTCTTATACCGATATCACATTTTTTTCTCGATTTTTCGCGCAAAGTATCGTAAAAGCGCGTGCACTGGCTAGTACGCTACCTGCAGAGAGAACGGCCAATCGACCGCACGCTCGCCGCGTCTATTACCGACTCCGGAACAGTAGTAGTGTACCTACCCGAGCCGCCTTCGGTCGGTAACGTCGGTCAGGCACTGGTTGCAGCTGGTAAAAGCTCGTGGCGGTGGAGGCGGCAAGTGCAAGCTTTTACGATACATTTATAATGTAGTCGCGCGCGCACGCCACTATACTCGAGCCTGTACATTATACATACGTATATTATATGTATGCACGCGCGAGTGTCCCCCCCGGACGCACACGACTTGTGACTTTTAATACGTGCATGCAACGTATCGTCAATGACATTAGGAACAATTTGTTCGCGGGCGCCGATCGATCATGCGAGTTTTATGTATAGTATATACTCGAGCGAGCGACAAAACTGTTGTCTCCATATACGCGAGGGCATGTACTTTTGTATTTTATATTATTATACGCGCATGCAAACGACCCTATATGCTAGCATATATATCGCGTGTTTCGAGGTCTTTAACGATCGCCCAGGCGAAATGACTATTTTCACACGTATAATAATGTTTATACCGTGGCGTCTACAGTATACAGTATATTTGCCCCCCGGAGAAAGAGTGAGAGAGAGACCTTAATTAAGCTTTACGCGCGCATTGGCTTGACCATCGTACTGTATGTAGCTAGCTACAACGCTATATACATGTATACGTGTGTAGCCCGGACCGGTCGAGTAGTCTTTCGGCTCTCCTATACTACAGCTACCTAATTTAACGGGGCGTGAAAATTACCTCTCGCTGCGGCGGCGGCGTTGGCAGCGGCCCGAAATCGAATTTGCAAAAAAAAAAAAAAAAACAGCGGTAGCCGCCGCCGCTGGCGTGCATTAAACACGTGCGTATTGCGCAAGAAAAGAGTCGATGCGAGTCTCTCTCCGAGCGTCGTTAAATTTTATTGTCACACAAAAGCTGCACCTCTCTCTCTCTCTCTCTCTCTCTCTCTCTTGCCTGTATATATACCCCCTTTTCCGCGAGCTGCTACTGCTTCACATCCATCGACAAAAGTGTATACATAATGTGTGTGCAGCTAACGGCAGCAGGTGACGCAACTGCAACTGAAAGGAATAATCGATACTGCTTAGAGTTTTGTTTAGATTTGCCAAGCGCGGCGGCGGCAGTTGTTTTGTATTATATATATATTATATGTCTGTGTGTGTGTGCACGCTTGACTTGCGCGGCTGCTGCGTACGTGTGTTGGTACTGCTGTGCGGGGCTTTGCTCCGAAATAAAAAAGGAGAAAAAAAAATTACGAAATCTCGATGGATATTTTGCATGTTTTTCTCGTCTGCGTCTGCTTTGTATCTCAGCTTCGGAGAAAGCTTTCCTTTGGAAAAATATCTTCTCTCTCTTCTTCCTTGAGCACACGATGACGTCTCTTCGCGCGCGCCTAGGATATTAAAGCGAGAGGAAATGGAATTTTCTCCCTTTTAGCTCGTGTTCCGTCTTTGTGTGTCTGTATAGTCAGGGGATGGCTCGTGTCATCCGACAGAGCACGCAAATAGCAGGAGTATAAACATCGTCAACAGGTAAGGAGCTGTCTCGAATTTTCATTCTGCAGCAGACTGTGTGCTGCCTGAGACGAGTCGAGACTCCCAGGCCAAGTTTCGTCGACGTCGAGCAGCAGACGAGAGCGAGTGTGCGATTGCCGCTGATTCGATCGATGCCGTCGATCCGAGACATTCGACGACGAAAAAAAAAGTACAAAATAAAAAAGAAATAAAGCTCGTGAGCAGCACCGAAAGGTCGAGCCGGCGAAGATGTCGCGCGCGACACGAAATTGATCTTAATTGAAGTTTAATTGTGTACGTCTGATATATCGTACAGCAGCGACGACGAGTTGGTCAATTGTGCGCGCGGTGTATAACACGTATACGTACATATGCAATAACAACTCGCTGGCTGGCTGGCTCTGGCTCGTCGAGCCGAGTATTATTACATGCACACACGTGCACCGACGTTTAATATGTAGGTGGGCATTGAACTATTGCTCAAAAAGAAAGAGAGAGAAAAAAAGAGAACGACCGGCCGCGCCGTTTTATGTTATACAATTGCGCGTTTACTCAATTATTTATTTATATAAAAAAATTTCGCAACCCCCCCGAGTTAGGCGAATTATTACGTTGTTATAAGCTGGTCGCGATTATTATTTTTCAACGTATTTTTGGACATTCTCGGTGTAAGTAAATGTATAGTTGCTACGTTTTGTAGCGAAAATTACGACGACGTTAACGTACAGAAAGTCGATGCTTTGAGAGAGCTGCTGGACTCGGTCTTTGTCGCGGGGAATATATACACGTATATATATATAAAATATGTTCGAGCCAATGGTGCATAAACGAACGAGAAGCTCGTCGTCGCGTATATACGAAGCCAAGGGGGCTACTATACTACTACAACTACTGTGTAACGTGTGTGCGAGCCACTGTAACTGCTGGGAACCCGTCCCCGCTGCTCTCGATTGCACATTTATACGTATACATATATACGCGTAGAGTCTCGGACCTTCGGACGCTCGGACACACAAGTTGGGAAAATTAAATTCTGGCCAGGGCCCCACTGTGTGTGTGTGCGCGCGCAGTGCACGTCTGCCGCGCGTGGAAAACATCACGCAGCTATCTCCAACGCGCCCGCGGTGGCAACGGTGCTATTAACCATTTGGATTTCGGACGCTCCGCTGCTGCTAATGCCGCGCACAGGATTTTCCTCGTGTTCCTCCGAATAGCTGATGTTTTTTTAAACGGATGAGTTTTCGGACTCGAGCAGTGCAAATACTGCCGCCGCTGCTTTATCTCTTTTCCCGCTCGGCCATAGATTAATGCACTGGCAGCAGTTGAATTTTATACATTCGGAGTGATGGGTGCAAAAAGGGTACATATATAAACGATTCGTACCATGTGTATAATAAACTGTACTTCGCAGCTGCTTTTTTATTAACAACAAAAAAACAATTAGTTATACATAATTTATCTTTGATCGCGTTTATAACAAGTACTACATCTTCACGCGACAAAATTAATAAATATTACATTTTTTTATTTATACTATCAAAACTAATCTAACGTCATGAGCTTTTATAGTTTTCTCCCTCCCTGCATTATATGTACAAATATGAATCGCACCAAAAAAAAAAGTAGTTACCGAGAGGGTAACCACTCTCGAGCTTAGAAGTAATATCGTACACATTAATCAGTCTATACTTATGCATAATAAAAATTGCACATCTTATTATTTTATGCACGTATACGTGCAGCGCCTCTTGCAAACTTATTCAAGTACTGTAAATACATGGCTGAATATGGCATCAAAATAACGAATTCTTACACATGTAAATATCATCATATCGTCGTTGTGGCCTTCCCCGTCGAAAAATTAACTTATTTTTATAACGTTATACATTACGTAATAATATAATAATTGGGCTAAAAGTGAACGAATCCTGCGTCTCGTATATTATTATTGTCTCTTTCTCCTTTCTTCTTTTTAGCGCGATGTCCCATCTGGCAATCCTGCGCGCGGATAGCAATTGTGTCTGTGTGTGTATGTGTATGTGCGGGGGTCGCTCGCGCCAAAATTTAACCGCTCATAAGCAGCCAGGGCAGAATGACCGTGACGCAGAGGGCTGCCAGGCAACTGGCGCACATGGCCAATGGACTCGCGCTGCCACTGCCGACATCGCCACCAGCAGAACCGTTATTATCTTCCGTTTCGACGCCGCCGGCAGCAGCAACGTCCATCTCGCTGTGATCGTAGTTGTAGTACGAATCGAAACGA
Source organism: Trichogramma dendrolimi (assembly GCA_034770305.1). Classification (NCBI taxonomy): domain Eukaryota; kingdom Metazoa; phylum Arthropoda; class Insecta; order Hymenoptera; family Trichogrammatidae; genus Trichogramma; species Trichogramma dendrolimi. The sequence goes on from JAPMIB010000013.1 coordinate 1,377,073, forward strand.
TGATAATCCTCGGGCTCGTCCCTCTCGTACTCGCGCACCTCCACGTCGCAGCGGAAGCAGACTTTCTGGCTCTTCCTCGGCAGCAGCTGTCCTGCGTCGTCCTCCGCCGCCGCGTGATCCCGGCGCAGGTACGACTTCTTGCCGTTGCACTCGAGCGTCCAGCCGGGCTCGTGCTTCAACATCATCTGCGTCATAATCATTTTTCGTTGCTTTCTGCCTGTCTCTCTTTCTCTGCAATTATTATCGTGAATCGTTACGTGTGAACAAAAACAACTATGATATGGATTGGTACATTTTTCCTTGTGCTGCTGCTGCTGTTTCTGCTGCCGCGAGAGGGGTAGACAAATGAATTTAATTAAGGGCCAAGTTCCATTATACGGATCGATAGACCGTAGGTATAATATGGTAAGAGTAACTCCGCACAGACGCTCGACTCGGCTGCCGCCGTCGCCGCCGCCGAGAGAAACAATTTCGAGCTAAAATATCGAGGTGATTTTTCGTTGTCGCGTGCACGTACATACTACTATACGCACACGCCGTATCAGAACGCGAGCTGTTACATTACGTTGTACTCGCCGACGAACAAATGCAATTCTCCTACGAAAAGGACTGCGGCTGTGTATATACACCTAAGGCCAAGAGATGTGCGTATATTACGCAAAAAAGCGAATTAGCAAAGTTTTTCCTTTTCTTTTCACCCGGAGATTGCTGCCAGCTGTATGTACGAGTTGCGAGGAAATGAAAAAATAACGCACACGTACACATGCGTTCAGTCCTGTGATTAGGCGCGAACATAAAGGAAAAAATGGCGGAGATTTCGTGGCTGCGATATACAGCTGAGAGAGAGAGAGAGACGAAGGATGTCACAGGCACAGCTAGCGCTCGAATGAAAAAAGAAAGTTGGTGAAAATGCAGGTTGACAATTTTGCGGCTACGAGCGACTGTTTGGATTTCGCTAACTATATAAAAGAGAGATACACGCAGACGTCATTCGTGAGCCCTGTCTGTGTGTGTTTGTGATATCGATCTCGAAGAGCTCCTTTTCGCAGTCTTCCTACGCTCGCGCAAGGAGTATAGCGGTGTATAAAATGGATCGGCTAATGTAGTTATACGCGGGGAACCCTTTCCGAATATTTCAGCTACGGCGCGTAAGTAATTATCAAAGTCTCGATTTTCCAATCGTCGAACACCCTCGCACGCGATTCGTACGATGGAAAATCCGAAAAAAAAAGATTCGAGCGAACGAAGGATAATTGCAAAAAATTGTACGAGCCAGTGCAAACATTTGCGATAATGCGACCACCGACTTTGGGTCAAGTTCAAATCTGTACGAGTGCAGTTGGTAGCGCTGCTCTAAAACTTTTCATTATTAACATTGTAATAATAATCCTCCGCGGTACTTACAAAAAATGAAAATATCAACAGTTCCAGAAGAAGCTTATCGTAGAACCTTCGTATATTTATTAGCTCATGAAGCTGGCAAACTAGAAAGTTGCGCGCTTACAACTTTTCGACTGCAGCATCAAGTAGCACTATCTACTACCACTGCTATATGATACCGTGCGAAGCGGTTTGGTCAAAATTTAATTTGAGTTTCATCCTGTGCAACTTTTCAAACTGCCGAGAGAGAGAGAGAGATACCTCAATAATTCATTTTATTTATTTAACCCAAAAAGCGACGATGTATAGAGTCTCCGTTATCGGGAAAACAACATCGAGAACTGAAATTAAATAATGTTTTTCACGTATATAGCGATGTAACCGCGATGGCTGTGCCCTACATCGGAAATGAAGAAGAAGAAGCTCCCTGACACGAAAGAAAAAATCCGTTTTCTTTCGCGCGCGCACAGTCGAATCGCGCAAAATCACCACCGCCACACTATCGGTTTTAATTATTCGATCGTGTCGTCACGATCGATCGTGCAATCAACGCTCTACTTAATAGCAGCAGCGGAGACTCCAGAGATCCTATAAGAAAATATATAGGTATGTACGATATATCGAACGAACGAACTTGGTGCGACGCAGCGGCACACCACGACCAGAGAGAGAGAGAGACGCGTCAAGTTTCTCCGAGAAGATGCCGCCGAGCATGGCCGAAGGACTCCGAGATGTTGTGGTGTGTTACATTTTAATATAAGAAGAAAATAAGGCCTTGACGCGTATCCGGGTTTTTAAATAGTTTTAAAGCACACAGTGTGGAGGCGTCAAAAAGTGAAGAACGATCCACAGTAGGATGCAAAAAGAGCATACGACAGAGCAGACATTGCGTATGAATAAAGAGAGAAAAGGGACCAACTTTGGCCATAACCACTCGTTCTCGCATATACTGCAGAGCTTTTTGAAGCAAGAAACAAATTTCAGTATCAGTCTATATAGGTTCAAAGCTACTATCGGAAATCGACGCTGTTCCAATATCGTTTAAATTATCGAGCGTTAATGTAATACGGCGCGTTACACGTATAGACCCCGTCATCATCGAGGGCGACCTGCTCTTGTGAACTTCGGAGCTTCTATGACGCTATGAACACAGCCTCGTAATTTATTCATAACCCCGTATATAATAATATATCGTGCATAACGCAGCAGAAAAAGGATATCGTTTTTTCATTTTATTTTTTCAAATCGGGTAAAGCCGTTTCCGTTTGAGTAGAAAAATATCGGAGGAAAAATCGCGCGTGTGCGCGCGCTAGATCCTATTTTCCATACAGACGAACGATCGGAATCGACCAAATTCAATAAAATCTCGCAACCTCGCTCGCGCGCACACGGCTCCGCCTCTCTAGCTTTTGAAATCACCATCGTTTGCATAAATTACTTCTTCTCTTTGCCGTGCAGCGATTTTGAAGTTGAGAGCGAGAGAGAGAGAGAGAGAGAGAGAGAGAGAGAGAGAGAGAGAGAGAGAAGAGAGAGGATAGAGAGAGAGAGAGAGAGAGAGAGAGAGAGAGAGAGAGAAGCTGATGAGAAAGAGAGGTATAGAGGTAAAAAAAAATCGTAATCGTTTGACGACGTACCTCGAGAGCCGCGCGGCGCATGCACCCCCGCCGAGCACGTAGTAAAGTGGCAACCGAATTTACTCGTTTGGAAAAGTCTCGAAAGTTTCCCCGCGCGCGCTCGCATACAAATAGATACTACGCGCGCGAGCGCAAGCTCATCAGACTGTGTTATACGCGGCTAATATCGCGACGAAACAGGATCTGCTCAGCTGTTATACTACGCGCAAAAGTTGAAGCTGATGCCGAGCTGAGCCGAGCGAAAAGCTCCGGCAGCTATGCGAGGGCTAAAAATCTACGAGGCGCAAGAAAAGATCGCTGAGACGAGCACGAGCTTTAATAACATAAAAGAGAGCTGGTGAACTTTTCTTCGTAGGCACACAATTGAGAGCTGGGCTCGATGTACCGACGCGCGTTCCGAACACGTCCCTTTTTCGATCGAAAAACTTCGCGGGCAATGTTATTATTCGTGTGGTTTTTATATACGTTGACTTTCTATAACTACTCTTCCGTAAACCCACCCAGAGTCGAAATAAAGTCAGCAAAATTTATCGAAAAACTGTCATTTGCTTGTCTTAACAATTTCGAAGAGGAAAAAACAAAAGATCGACTGAAAAATCGACGACGAATTTCTACTTCGAAAATACAAACTTTCACCCAGCAGAGAACCCCCCCAAAAAAAACCGAGAAAAGTTGCTTACGGAACTCAGCTCGAGTTCTGTGTGTATATTCGCGAGTCTATATATCGACGTGCCTTTGAATAAACTTAAAGCGCTGATACAAGCATAATGCTAATATCGTCCTTATTCAATACTCCAATGTTACAGATAAAAAATTCAATCGGTCGAAAGCACGCCCCAACCTCGAAGCGATGAGTCGCATTCGCGGAATGACATTTCACTTTTTTTCGGCTGATAATCCCCCACCTCTTCCTTTACGTGCATCGATCGAAAAAGCAGTTGATTTAATTTATCGATGAAGATGAATGATCGAAATGGAGCAGCATGAGGCATGTATACGTACGTATACGCGGCATGAAAATATCATTTTCGCGCGTGGCACGTACTGCTGCTTTACAATTCGGTTAAGATAAATAACGAATGAGATTTCACTCGGGGATTATACGTGTATGTGTATGTGTGTGTGTGTGTGCGAAGCGCATCGGCAGACAAGCGAGAGATACGAATTACGAAAAATACACGTCGATCCCTCCTGCTTAATTAGTAAAATTCTATGTTGTACAATATAGAGTGGAGAAGCCCGTTCGTAACGCGAAACAAGACAAATGAAATTGTGATATAACAAACGAAATGCGAGCGAAAAAAAAATTGTAGTTTAAATTACACGCAAAATCCACGTGCGAGCGACGATAAAATTGAAAATTTCGATGTCCCAAAGCGACGAAATTATGCAACTAGAAATTTTAGTTGTATAAACGTCGGCATGTAATGTAACTTGGTAGTTTTCGATGTCGAAATTGTTATACCTTTTGTTGTCACCAACAACCCACGGAGGATTTTGTAACGTAAACTTCATACAATTTTTTATTGTGTTTTTTAATTTCTCTCGTTATTTTTTTTCATCCTCTATCGCTGACGTCCGTCAATTAACGAGACAACGTAACGAACATAACAATAAGTAGATAAGATTATCGAGTTTTATTATATTGGAAACGTTATGACGCGTAACGAATGATGATCCTGTAATTATCTACCAAGGGAATGAAAAGAAGCAATAAAATCTGCTCCGAAGTTCAGTCGAAGTAAACACGTCGTTATTTAATCGAGTTTATTAATTTCTCTTTTATAAATGTATTTTTCCATTATTAGTCAGTATCGGCTTACAAAATTCGCTATTCAACCGACTAGTCGAAACATGCATTTAAGCGCATTTTCAAAAATCTACAATTATTATCTTAAAAGAAAGGGCCATTGTTTCGAGCAACTTTTGTACCGTGATTAAAAAAATACATTCCGAACAATGCACAATTTTCTATTGATTGACTACGGCGTCGTCCTTTTTTACACATTGAAAATAATCGAGGTCGAACGTAATCTATGCTATATGCCACGCACACACGTTGCACGGAAATGTCAAAAGAACTCGCGTACTCTTCCCCGCGACGTGTTTATATGTTATAAGTACCCGCCAAGTATTAGCATAACCTTGCCGGATGAAAGTATTGACGAAAAAAGACATTGAGAAAAAAAAAAATAACGTGGAAATTTGCCTAGTGAAGAAATTACTTTGAAGCTTTTATGGAAAAATAAACTCAGCGAGCGCAGATGTAATGTACACATGCGATGTGCATTAGCTCATTGCAACCGAGTCTTTTGAAAGTCGTAAAAGTATTTAGTAATTGAAAAAAAATATACGCGTGAAAAGTAGATAAAGCCAAACGTTATGTAACGATATTTTTATCCGCAACCATCGAGTTAAATTGTGTAAAAAAAAAAATAAATGCATGTGAATGTACGAATGCATTGACTACGAGAAATGTACTTCAATACATCGGAACGAAATTTATCGATATCTGATCAATAATTCGTCGCTTAAACATTTAATGACTCCGAACGAACAAACAATTTTTTTTCAAAGATAAACCGTATAGCACACTCGTATTTTATCTACATCGAACTTTCTAGGTAGATGTAATTGTTCAACTTGCGAGATATATCTGCGTTTGATCATTAATTGCACCCCCAAAAACAGAGTTGTGCTTATGTGTGTGTGTGCTTGAAATTTATTTTGGCTGAGCTTACGAAGTACTTTGGTAAAGCCTAAAAATTTTATGACTTTATAACAGCGAAACTTCAGCCGTATAAAGCATCTAACATGTTGGGAGCTGCGTTCATCGCTTATAAAGGAAATTCAGCACTTATTAAAGTAACGAAGATAAAATACTTTAGCTACTCTCTAGCTCTTCGTAATTCTAAATTAATGAAAAAAAGGACGAGGAAAAATCGATATACTCCTTGGATCCGAGCTCTGTACTGAATTTATTTTGTTTATAATTTGCTTGGATTATCTTGCATTTATTTATAAAAAAAAATACTACTGAAAAAATTGGGGTATTTTGGAATTTCAAACCACTCAGTTATTCGTTAATATACCGACAGCGGAGAGGATTGAGAACCGAAGAAACTGAAGTACGCATTTTACGATATGTGCGTATATATAGAGTGAAAGAAGTTAAAGGCAATTAATAATTGATGGCGCTCTTTTGAAACGACGCAATATACGTGCTTACACGAAAATAAATGTGTACATCGATAGACTCTATAAAAATTTTAATTTCCAGTCTTTAAATAACATTTTCTACTAATGCAGTGGCGATTTATGCAACCTGTCATAATTTATTATAATTTATTACCCTTTAATTATAATGTTTACGAAGTAGCAAATTGGAAAGACTTTTTCCGAGGCAAGAAAAAAAAAGTAAATGTAAATACGCGAACGGGAGCGTTTCTCTCCCGAGCGCATTAAAAAACTTTATACAATGACGCATTATGTGAATGAAAACGAGAAAAAGTTGGACATCTTCGTATGCTAATTTACAACAATGGCTTGCATATATGCATGTGTATAAGCAAAGCTCATTAGTCATTGAATACCATTGACATATCAACAACGAGGCAACGAGCTAGTACACATGCTTGAATTCAAACAACGATGATATTTCTTAAACAGATCCAATTTCTCTCTCGGTACGATGAAAAATATTTTTATCAACTAAATCATGCTTAACTCGAATATAATTTTCCAAAGGCAAGAAAAAAGAAATTTCATACTGCGATGAGCGCAAACAAAGCTCGGTTTAATTACGTTGTCAAGAAGTGCAAGAGATTGTGTTATGCAAATTTCATCTTTTTAACTGTACACAAAAGGGGATTAATGACCGCTAGAACGTAATATTATCATTCCGCGGAGATTATGATTTATGGCATAATTATGAATTGGGATTAAGCTCTTAGTATCGCGGAGATTCTGGAAAGTATATGCATAAATTCGAATATAACTGTGAATATCACGTTCTACGGAACTAAGCATATTATACATCATGAATACTAACAACTAAGTCTTTGAGACAGCGTCTTGACATTGATTACCGAAAAGCGATTGCAACTTTTTTAACAAGGTTGAGATGAAACAAAGAGTACAACTGACATTAATTTCCTCTAGTTGCTAATAAGCCGAGAGGAAGGAAAAGAGCGAGGCCGGCAGAGAGAGAGAGAATTATCAATGATATAATTCAAAAGTCCAAACACGTTTCGACCTGCCATTCAGTAACTTTGGATAACACTTTTTTTCTTTATTATTAACCACTCATCGACACGCGCGCCACGACTCCGACATAAGATACAATCTGATTTTCTCAGCTCCGAGTGAAGAGTAGGGAGAATATTCGATTTTTTTTCATTTTGAATCCCAAATAGAATCGTTTGCGTCAACGAGTAGGAGGCAATTTCTTCATTCTAGCGTAAAATATTCACAACTTCGGAGCTTTGCAGAATTTATAAAAAAGATGAAAGTCATCTTTCGTCGTAAAAAATATTATAGAAAGCATGAATATAGCACGTAACATCGAGCCATTAATTTGAAATACTCGATATCAAGTAAAATTTATCGGCCTATATTTGTATCAGTACAATAGACTGATTATGAATCATTTATCAAATTCTACAAATAGTACAAGTGTTTCGACTGTAAAAATACAATGAAAATAATAACGCGTACTTTGCATTTAGATTTGAAAAAAAATAACACATTCGCGGCAGCAGCAGCACAAGAAAAATTATACAAAATTTAAATACGTACACATAAAACGTACCTTCGGGCTTCGTCCGATCAAAACAGCCACTCGGTCTCTCTCTCGCCTTAGCTAAACCGCTGACAACCGCAATCTATAGAAGCTACGTGCGAAATGTCAAGTAGTAGTATATGGTTGAGCCTAAAACCAAATGTGTGCGGATCGAAAACAAAAATTGACGCGCTCCTCGGCTCTGGCTCCTCTCAATTTTTGTGTATCATGCTCGATTGAACGACGAAAGACTTCGAGCAGCAGCAGCAGTAGCGCGACCGGCTCGTCGCGCGTCCAACACGCTAGTGAACAGCAGCGCAGGGGGTCTGCGCACAAGCAGAATACATCGCTCTTAGCTGGCGCGCGCGCGCAAGCCTCTCTATATAAGCGGAGAATGTGTGAACGCACACGTATTTTATTTATACGTATATAAGGTGGGAGGTTTAATCAATTCCGAATGTACTTACACACACTTACGCATCGACTTTTGTATCGAAACTCTTAATACATCGGCGTTAATGTGTGTCATTTGCAAATAACAAAATCACGTACACACTCGACAGGTATAGCCAGAGAGAGAGAGAGAGTCATAAATTGACATTTTGAAGTGAAACTTCTTTTGTTTCTTTATCTAATCTGTTTGTTGAAAGAAACCGATAACCGATTAAAATTGATCAAAATTAATGAAGTGGCAAAAAACATTAAAAAAATCAAACGCAGATGGCAATCGAAAGATCTCTCTCTTGTGGATATTGTGTACGCGCGCACTGTGTTGCTTTATATTGAGATTAGCACTCGACACGTGCTCAATTATAAAACATTCACCGGTCGAGCCTCCACAGTCTATTTTATAATGCAAAATCTGACCCACTCTGCAGCTCGCGATTTCTCTTGCAGCTCGATTATAAGCGCATGTACATAATGTATCATCGCTGCGAATGATACAGCTGCAAATCATATTTTTGTTTCCCTGTTATCTCTCGTGATAAAACGAGTGAAAATTTTCGAAAACACGCCCCAAAAAATACCGAATAAAATCTTGATGTCTTTTTTGCGGTCTCTTTAATTCATTAAAACGAGGCTATTTGATTGCCAAACCCGATTACTCAATGTCAACATTTTTTCAGAACAAAATACATTATTCGAAAGAAAAGTAGATGACAAAGAGAGTGATGGACAAATTTTGATATTTTCTTGGCTATCCATCGTGCTAATGAAAGTAGCAAATAGTCAAGCACGTACACATAGAAACAAGTGAGAAAGTGATGTGTTGCACGATTTCCCTCTCGTAGAGTTTTCAACCTACTAAGCTGTGCATGCGTGTATATAGAAAATGACCAGAGTTTCTTAATGTCAAAATAATCTTTGCAGCAAAAATAAAAATGAAATCGTCGTAGGCATGAGCAGATTTATTATTGAAAAAAGGACACTGCCTCGATAATTAAACTTTAAACAAATATGTTATTGCTGTTTTTCTCTTTCTAACAAGCTGCTTCAGAAAAACACCTCAGCCGAGTCATTTTAAGATATTATCTGCGATGCGACGTTCAAAATCAGGGATAATTTGTTGAGCAAATAAATCAGTACGAAAAAAAACCAAAAACAGAATCGTACGATTCATTCGGCATATTATTCTCAATGTCTCTGAAATATTCCACTCCTCTCGCGTATAGCGGCGCGTTACGTAAGGAAGCCGCTTTTAAAAAATTTCGTTTCGCATTTCAATTATGAAAAAAAAGTGCGAGTCACCGAACTTCAAAATCGGATTTTCCTTCGCCGGAACTGTATATGCTACTGCTGCTGTACCTTCTTCTCTAACAAGGCATCTCTCGGAGAGAGAGAGACTCTACCCGAGCGTCGCGACGCGCACATGACATCTGCATGCATTATTAAATTATGCAAAGTTATATTACACAAGGAGTTACAGACATCACGGTTCTGCTGCGAGTGACAGTAAAATGTCGTGTATTCTTCTCGAGCGCGTATAATACGACAGCGGCAAGAGTAGCAGCGCTAAGGCACGGCGCGCCGCTCGATAGATACAGAAGGGAGTCTGTGTGTATATTCTCTCTCTCTCTCTCTCTCTCTCTCTCTGACTTGAAGTTCTGAATTACACAAATTGAATAACGAACCAATTATACAACGAGCGTGTATACGCCATTAGAGTCCATAAGTGCGTCGCTACTGAATATTGTATCTTTTACGTGCGGGTGCATAATGCGTACGAGTAATATGCAACTAATAAGATATTAGCTCAGTATCATTGAGCTCGGAAAAACAAGTGCAAGATGTTAAAGTTTTACAAATCTTATGGTCTCGGTACTTAGTCAAGAGGTAAGTTGTTGTACGTTTATTAATATTTTAAAAGTTGGCTATACTTTTCCGCGAAAAGTACTAGATATATCGCACGTTTGCTTTAAAAAATTCAACTGAGACTGCAGTAAAGAATTAATAAAGATAATAATTATAATGCATATCAAAGCCAAAGGTAAATCTTTTGGATCGGCGTTTTTTTCTTTCAGAAGAAGCAAAATATATTTAGATAAAAAATCTAAAAATAATTTTAAAATATTCAAATTTTCATGAAAGAAGCAAACAGTTCAATGAGTACACAAGCAGTGCTTGAAACCATACGACAAAATGTTAATTGTGTAAATGTATCGAGCAGAAAAGAAATAAGAGTTGGTTACATAAAATGTGTATAGAAAGTAGTAGTTGCTGTCACTTGTGAACAGTTGATCCAATCAACTGATTGGATTAACCCATTGATTACTAAGACACTCTCTGGCGAACTTTGATATGTATTACTTCACAAACGCCAAGAACGGGGGAATTAATTTTAATTATTTTTTCAATATCTTCGCTGATGTCCTAAATTGTTTTAATAAAACGAAAATTACTATATATTTGTCTGACATTGAATAAAAATTAAATACTGGTCTTGAAAACTTTCGACGAAGTTGAATAAATTATTTTATAAGCACTTGAAAAGTAGACATAATTATTAGTTTCACAGAATCATTTCATGTTTTATGCTTATGTTTTTAAAGTTACACGTTCAGACTTGGCTTGAATAATTGCATTTTATCTAAAAAGTGTATCTATTGCTGATTAAAAAACTTACCTCTGAAACCGGAACAAATGAGCTTGGACCATCGAATGCAGGCTCTGGTACAGGCAGGCCTCGTTCCTGAAATTATTTTTTTATTAATTTTGTTTCAATTTAAATTTAAAAAATATACAAATCATTCAGTGTTCTACGTATTTTATGTAAGTTTTGGCATGCTTTCATATCGCTAGACGATACTTGATATTTTAAAATTTAAACCAGACGATCTTCGTGATAATACAAATATGTTTTGATTCTTTAATACGCGTAAAAACAATTTCTGCTAAATTTTTACCATAGTTAGCAGTTAGCAGTGCACAGATTTTACTTTTAAATTGATAAGATAGTATTTTTAATACTTATCAAAACATTTTGTTTATTTATTTTAGTTATTTTTTCAAGGCAAGAAGTGAAAAATCTATTTACGGCGAAATCAACCACGTAAGATGCACTTCTCTGATTTTATAATGCGAACTAGGGTTTACGAATTGACAATTACTTTGTTGAACTATATTAAACTTCAATAAACTTCGTTCCATAATAGTAATTAATCTTGAATCATCCTACTAACCTGACGATATAATAGCGGTAAAATAGTCTCATAAATAGTTAAAATCATAGGGGATGACTTTTTTAAAGGTAATTTTCATGTAACGTTAGAAATGTTTGAAAAAATTTAGAATTTTTTACGCATTTATTTTTTTAGTAGGTGGAAAACCCTCACAAGCCCGGCTAGCTCAGTCGGTAGAGCATGAGACTCTTAATCTCAGGGTCGTGGGTTCGAGCCCCACGTTGGGCGTTTTTTTTGGTTTTGGAGTAATTAGGAAGTCACCACATGCTCCGATTTTAAAAAATTCACATCTGAACTTGTGTAGCAATTGGAAAACAGTGAAAGTTTTCCACCCACAAGCCCGGCTAGCTCAGTCGGTAGAGCATGAGACTCTTAATCTCAGGGTCGTGGGTTCGAGCCCCACGTTGGGCGTTTTTTTGGATTTTGGAGAAATTAGAAAGTCACAGCTTGCTCCAATTTTAAAAAACGCACATTTTGGCTCGAGTGTCAGTTGATATGCAGCAAAGAGCCTCCACCCATAGGCCCGGCTAGCTCAGTCGGTAGAGCATGAGACTCTTAATCTCAGGGTCGTGGGTTCGAGCCCCACGTTGGGCGATTTTTTTTTCATTTCAACCATTACTTCCGGTATGGGTCATTCACCTTTGTTTTGAAAATCATGGAGTTCGAAGGTCACAAAGCCCGGCTAGCTCAGTCGGTAGAGCATGAGACTCTTAATCTCAGGGTCGTGGGTTCGAGCCCCACGTTGGGCGATATTTTTGTTTTTTAATAAACAATCTATAGCTGTTAATTAAAATCGCAATGAAACACTATCTCTAATTAGCCAAAGAAATAATACTCTGCAAGAAATGATTATTGTTATCTAAAAGTCTGTCAATAATTTTCCGAGAATGATAGCGTGATTATAAAGATTGAAGAAAATAACTAGATACATTTGAATTTTTCGATTGATAACATCACTCAAATTTGTTGAACTGATTAGCAAAAATATTGAAAAAATTTCTTCTAAAAAATTTCAGTTCAACGAATTATTAAGTGCATACGTAAGCTAGCAATAGAAATATTGAATATAGGTATTGTGTTTATATTAAAATCTAACTTAACTTTAAAAAATCTGAAATTTTTGCTAAAGATTGAATTTTTTTTAGCCACCCAATAGTTTTAAAACAAGTAGAAAGTAATTAGAATTAGTCCAATAATTTTCTGATGACAAAGTAGCACAAAATAACAATTAGTGATGTTAATGAATAAAATAAAAGCTACTTGTAATGTGTTCTCGAGAAAAAAGTCAAGATTACGCTAAACTAAGAATTAAGAGATCACCTTCGCATATAAATAACCAAATATTTAAGGCCAAAGCATTTATTACAAATTCTGATGAAATATTTTCCAGTATGTTAACGTAGATTAAAAATAACTTAGTTTTTAGTTATGATTATAAGTCATAAATCGAATTTAAAAGGAATTAAGATGTAATTAAATTTTAGTTACTAGATAATGAAAGCATTGACCTCTCTTTGCCCGACAACATCATTACATAAATCTTGACACACGCCAGCCGAAATTCATTAATGCTTTTTGCGAACCCTACTACATAGAAACCTCGTGCCAATAATGTATCGATTATATTACCAAAATAAAAATCAATAGAACAAAACGATCAGCGAATAAGAAGGTGAATACTTAAAATATTCAGCTGAAATGATAGCAGATAGCAAGTTTACCAGTATAAACAGGAATAAACCAAATTAAATGAACCCAGGTGGAATTTAGGAATTTTTAACTATATATTTATTTTTGACATTTCCATATATCACTCAGTCACGCGATCTACCATTATTATTATTCTTATTTCATCTTCAATTATTATTATTTTTTGTCTAGTAATTATTTTCTTATAGTTAGTCAATACAAACGGTTGATTTATGAAGGACATATAGCTTTATTTGCTTTTCCAAAGAAACAAACGCGAACCGTTTATTTTTTCATTCGTAAAATCAATATATTACAATAAAAAAAAGAGGCGACTCACCTTGACCATCTGAATGATTTCCGCGCACTTGATACGGACGTTCTGAAAGGGACAGTTGACGCTGAGCCTCAGTATGACCGGCAGTGGAGACTGATCAGCGCGAGATTGGCCGGCTGCGACTGCTTCGGTCCGTCGAGGGCATTGCCGAGATTCAGCAGTCTTCCGACCTCGCCGGGAGTGACAACCTCGACGGGCGGACTGTAATCCGCGTTGTTGGCGACGCGACCACTTTTCCACGGCACGTCGTCGTCTTGTGAAAGTGGCCTCTTTATCTGGCCGACGCTCAGTTTTTTCTCCTGGCTCGCGGCGAAAGACGCCTCGTCTTTCGCGTCATCCGGTACTGCTCTCTGCGCGGACTTGTCGTCGTTCAAAAAGCCATCGAGAGTGTTGAAGACGACTTTTTCGGCCTCGCCGGTGATCGGCTCGCAGCCGTGGCGCTGCAGCAGCTGCTGCTGCCTGAGCGCGAAGCCGTCGTCGAATTTCGGACTCTTGCCGTAGGCCCTGGTGTCGTCGTCGAGCTCGTCGTCCTCGTTGAACTGTTTCTGGCGGCCGTTGCGTATCCTTATGTACTGCTTGGTTGAGGATCGTTGCTGCTGCTGCTGTTGCTTCTCGTCGCCGCAGCCGATCTCGAGGCTGCTCTCGGAGTAGCGTCGCTCCCGGCTGCTGCCGCCGTCGACGCAATCGACGCCCTGATACTTGTCGTCGAAGCTCGGCTTGCGATGATGCGCTATGAGGCTGTCGGGCGGCAGACTCTGCGGGAAAAACGAGCCGGAATCGAAGCTGTCGCGCTGCAGCTGCAGCCTGTAGTTGGCATTGATGGTCTTGAGGGGCGAGACGAATTTATGAGGCATGTTGCTGCCGCTGCTGCTGCTTCCACTGATGTCCTCGCAGCAGTCCCTGCCGAGCAGCAATTGTTCCCAGTTGTTGTTGGCGTTGGCGTTGGCGTTGGAAGGGCTGCCGCAGCCTCCGAGCCAGCCTTCTACGGTGTTGCGTGCCGCTGCCAAGGCAATGTTACGCGCGGCCTCGTCCCGGGCGCATAGAGGAGCCAAGAAGCGGCTCACCAACTCGACCTCGTCGCCTTTTCTCGATGAGGAGCCTGCTGTCGAAGAACCACCGCTGCTGCTTGTATCTCTGCACAAACTGCTCATCGCCTTTGTGCCGGGGGGCCTTTTTTAGAAGTTCGATCAATTTCTCGTCGTGTCGAGGTTCCCCCTCGCTCTCTTCGGTTGCTCGAGTTTCTCTCTCTCTTCTCTCGTTCTTTATCTTTCTCTCTCTGTGAAGCCAGAAACAAAGACGTTTTATTATTATTTTTTTTCCTACATAGTTTACGCTAATGTGCGTATGCGCGCGCGCCTGTAACAATACAGACAATATGATTGTGTGTGTATGTGTGTAAAGCAAATTACCACGGGCTTAATTATTTATTGAAACTTGTTCTATTTAAATATCGCGAAATTTTCTCCGTTTCGCGCTCGAAAATACAAGAAGCTTTTGTCGTTCCGCGTTCACAATGTAATAATGCACCCGCCGCGCAACCCAATACGTGGTGTATACGTCTACACCTTTTTTTTTACTTCTTTCATTTTCATAATTGCTTAGGTAAGCAGGCACGCACACCAAAAGTGACACGGTCAACAATTTCTATTTTTGAATATCATCATTTTGTTGTTTTTTTTTTTCTTTTTTCGTTTCCACAGCTATATAATTTCGACTGTTGTACTATACTGTTCGATAATCGAGTGGAAAAGTTTCGTGTCCCGCCGCCACCGCCGCGCTTTGTTACCGTTGTTGCGCTCTGTTGTGTGGCAGAGAGCTCGTATTATATACACCTAACTCTATATACCTATTGCTGGCCTGTGTAGCACACACACTATCACGCGAAGGAAAATTTTATTACTTACGGCGTCCGCGTCAATTTTTTTTTTTTTTTTTGCAACTGTATATTATACGTGTAGTGTATCAAGTGGTTTTTTTTGTCTCCGCGTGAACGTGAGCGCAATTACGTTATTTTTTTTTCTAAATCAAAAATGACTCACGCACGCGGCTATGATATGTATGTTTTCTAAGCTGACGAGTTCGCGAAAATGTAAGTTAATTATCGCCTATGAGTAGTATAATACGTTTACGTGTCTATGCGCTCGCGATGGTACACACACACACACATCGCTCGCGCACATAATGCAACCGTCTAATATATAATCAAACAGGTTTTTTTTTGCTTCTGTTTTTCTTTATCGCGTACAGAGCATGTATATAACTCGATATATGTATCATGGCAAGAGCGCAGTGGGCGATTTCAATTCACGCGGATATATGTATCGGACTTTTATAATGGCAAAGAGAAAAAAATAAAATAAAATGAAATAAGCGCAACGCAAGGGAAGATCTAATTACAACACACGAGTAGTCTTTTTGCCTTATTATAATTATTATTCAGAAACTAATGCGATGATGATTGTTATTTCGATATATATCATACGTAGAGTGTATGTCGTCGCGCGAAAGATATAGGCTGCGTCAGCTTGTGAGCCATCAGCTGAGAGCTCAGCTGTGTCGAATTCGCCTCCCGTTTCTCCTGCTGCGGTGTGTGCACTGTGCACCGACTCCTCCTCTTTCACTAGCCTTCTCACAGTTGGCTAATAATTTTTTTATATTTTTTGCTATGCCCGTCATAAAAAAATCAACGTTATAGCTTCCTTTTTTTTCATAAAGAACGACAGAAAATTCGTAAAGCCAAAAGGATAAATCACGGGTTCTAATTATACACGTGCGATATGTAGAAAACGAAGATAGTAAAAAAAAAAAAAAAGGAATCGCTTATATCTATGTAGCACGCGCGCAACTTTCACGATAGCGAACTCGACAATCCTTTTATATACATCGAACCAGCCTATACATTACACATATATATAAATTTAGCGCGAGTACGGCAGAATACTCCCGGTTACATAGACAGTCGTCGACTGTATATGGTGTACTTTTTACCACCGCTGCATCAGGCGCGGGGATCGGAAACAAGTTCAAAGTTTTCATTCGTCCGCGCGACGCGCCGTGCGCGCGTTACACGCGGCTAAAATTAATTTATCGATTTTCGGACACCCTATAAGCCAGATATAAAGAAAATAAAAGAGCAGCGGCGGCGGCGACTTTCTCGCACACGCACACTTACGCGCTCGGTAACCCCTTTTTATAAATCGAAAGAAATAACGAGATATTACATGCGCACACATCTACACATATATACAGACAAAGAAAGAAAAAAAAAGAAAACGAAGTTGAACTGCACAAGTACTGTATATGTAGCGCGAACTACACAAAGAGAGGGAGCTACGCACGGGAAAGAAAGAGACGGAGCTGCACATCCTCGCGCGCGTTTAAAAGCCGCATAACACACACTATATATAGCTCGGAATCAGCTGAGGTCCTCTCTACTCGCAGCTGCTGCTATACTCCCACTGATATGAATCTCCCTCCCTTCCCTTCTGCCTTCCTCTTGTAGCTCTCTCTCGCACTCTCTGGTTCGCCTAGATTTTCGCCTAGTATATCCTCGCGTTACATTATATATATCTATGTACATAAAGTCTCTACTTCAATAACGGTAAGTAAATGCATTTTCTCGGCCTGCTCTCCGGGTGATGGTTTATATTATATACGTGTATATAAGTGCAGCAGCAGCAGCAGCAGCATAGGCAAATGCGCGCACGTATTCAAGCTCATGGAAATGGTGCTATATAGGTAGAGAGGCATGCACAATAGATGAAACGAGTCGCGTACATAGGTACGTGCGCGCACATACATACATACATACATGCACAGAGAGAACAGAGAGAAAGAGAGAAGCCGCGTCGTCGCGCAGCCGTTGCTGCTGCTGCTGTATGCAGTCCGAACGCCGCCGATATCAACGTTTTTATATGCCATGCAAAAACCCTTTCTTTTTTACGGAGTCAAAGGTATATATATACGAATTTCGGAACTTTTAGCACTTTGCACGGACGTACCGAGACACATCGATCCGCTGTACGTGTTATTAGTTATATACGAATTCGTTCGGTGGTCGAGTTTTGACGTGCGAAAAATCGATGGACAGCCCGATGGAAAACTTGTATAGAAAACCGAATGGAATCTTCCAGATACATCGCATCGCCGCGCAACACAACACGCGTAGTCGCGTGTGTACATTATATATTTTATTATATCGATGTAGTATGCCGTTTGCCAACGCGAAACAAAAATGGTTTGATATGTGTGCGCCCAATTGATGTGCACACACGGGCTGCACATCAATGCCAAACGAACGTCCAAGTGTGCATGTGTGTATATATGTGGAGCCCCATTGTGTGTCGTAAGTCAGTTTTATGTACCGGCGCATTTCGCAGTACGTGTGTGTGTGTGTGTCTATGTAATAAGAGTCGGAAAGGGAGTTTATGAATTACCTGCGATGGAGTCGTGTGTCGAGGTGTCTACGAGGCTTGACGTTGGCTAAATACTCGGAGACGACGAGCTTACACGATGCACAAAGAGACGATGCAGCGGCGCAGGCCAAGTCAAAATCAGCACTGTAAGATTGGCGAGCCACCACCGAGTGACATTAGCATACAACTAACTATATATGTAACACACGCGGCTCTCTCGCTCGCCTCTCTTTCGGACACGAACGAACGTTAGGAAGGAACAAAAAAAAAAACAAGGAAAAACAGCGCACGCAACCCGAGCAGTAGCAGACTAGAGAGCTTCGAGATTGTGCACACAGCCAGCCAGTGTACACGAAGAATCGAACTGCAAAATTTTATTATACGACGACGACGACGGTGGGCATACACAACAAGTCACACTCGCGCACGCATATACAACATAATATATATAATAAAACTATCTATATTAATGCGAAAGATCTTGACAGCTAATACAACAAACACAGCTGTAGTACTGCATAAAAAGCCGCACACACCGACAGCAGTCGCGGACGAAACTGTACTATACAGGCGGGCCGATCGAGCGCGGAGAGCTGTCAGCTCGGAGGCTCGTGTGCGCGCACTACACGCAGACCCTCTCTTTTTTCCGTACCGAGAGTGTATATAGCAGCAGCAGAGTAGTCTGTATAGTGGTAGTAGTGTGCCTACTGCTCGCGCGAATATATAGTGATGCACGGCGGAGCAGCGCGTGGAGAGTAGCTCGATTCGCGCACGTCTCGGCTCCACTACTAAATATACGAATTATTATATATATTTAAGAACGTCGACGACGAGATAGTTTACACGAGCGACTACGGGCTCGATGAGAGCTGCTGCTGCGACCCGTGCGACGATCCGTTGTGCACTGCACACACGATGCGTAGGGTCTATACGTACTGCTGCTGTGTGCACTGCCGACTCGCACCGACCAACGACTACCGTACTGACTTCGCGGCTGAGCCTACTGTACCTATCTCTACTACCTATTTTATGACTGTTCTGTGTGTGTGTGTGTGTGTGCTGTGTGCGAAGCGAAAAGGCAGGCAGCTGCGCGCGGCGTCCCACCGAATGTGCTCTCTGCCGATGCTGCTATATATATATGTATTTGCGAGTACTTATATTGCTGTCGTTGCTGCTGCCTCGCATTGGCTTTAATGCAGACCGCCGTATACCTATATATCGCAGCGTTTAATACTTCTATATAGTTAACCCCTGCCTCTGACCCCCCGCCCCGCTTGTTGCGCGCTCTGGCCAAAATCCTGCGCGCGGCTACAATGCCGACCGTCGTATATTAAGTGTATGCACTGCTGAATTGCCCAGACTGTGTGTGTGTGTGTACTGTTAAAAACCGTAAGCTCCGTAGCACCGCGACACCTAGCGCGTGTATTGTAATACCAGTGGTCGCGTCCAATTTCAACTCTTTTTCTCTAGCTAGCCCCGCATGCGGTGCAGCAGCTGATTCCATAATGTGCAAATCTTGGCGAAATACGAGATGAGTCGACTCCGATCGACCCGTCAACGGCCTACATGTCACACACGCTACTATAGTTACGAATCGCTACGATCTATCAATCGCACCGCAGTCCTCTCGACGAGGCGAAAATTTTCATTTTGATAAAGTGCATATTATTATGGTATCGATAGGAAACTGCCTTACCCACGCGCCTTGGTCAGCTGATGGGACTCGACGTGATAATAATACGCTGACACAAACCTTTTCTATGTACACAGTTCGTGAGAGACAAGAGTATTTTGTTACATACACATATAAATCCTATATAGCGTGCCAACATCAGCCGCGCAATGGGTCAGCTAGCAACGGCTCGCGATTCGAATGCGCGGGCTAAACTTAGGATTCGAGCTTTTCGGCAGCAGCAGCAGCACCCGCGAACTCTCGCTACTTGCGCTGCGCTCACACGCGCGTTTTATATATTATAGCGGAATAATAATATATAGGCTCCGGGCTTTAATATACGATGCTATTTCTATTGCGAGAGAGAGCCCGCGCGTATCTTTACGACCGCGCGCAAGAACGTAAACTTTATTGAGTCAAAGTTGCGGGCCAAAATCTACATTTGCGCTCGCTCGATTTTAGCGAGTGTGCGTGTGTTATGTTTATTTTATTTGTACATCATGCGCGGAGGATATAGCAGCGCCGGATCACGCGACTTTTCCAGTAAAATGTGCGCCGGTGTGGCATTTAAATGTTAAATAGCCCAGCGGCTCTGATTTGACGCGCGCGTTCATTTGTTCGGAGAATCCACGCAACTGGCTCGAGCGCGCGCGCGCCCCGAGTAAAATAAAAGAGCCGCGCGGCGATCGTAAAAAAACGTTGAAAAACATAGCGCGAACACGCGGATTGATATTACTGTACCGAGCAATTACAATCAACAAATTGCAGAAATAAAATGTTAAATTATACTCAACGTCTAGCCGGCTATCGCGTACCGGCTTAATAAAATAAGCGCATAATCACGAGAGAGAGAAAAAAACGAAAAAAAAAAATCGTAAGAGAGAACTTACTCGACCCGGCGATTATGTATACATTTGCTATGTACGATGTACATTTGAATGCGAACGCGAATAATGCGACAAACACTGCAGATGTGGTGTACATAATGTAATGGTAGTGGTAGTGTACACCAGTAGCGCCGAACGAGAGCTTGGAGCCAAGGACCGCAATTAGTAATCGCGCGTACATAAACACACACACGATAACACAGAGACTGCTCGGTGCTTCGCGTCTCCATTATTTATCCAATACTACAAGTCGATTTCCTGACAAAATCTTGCTCTCTTTCTCACTGCTGTTTATAATTACGTGTGACCAAAGTCCAAAACGCACACAGTGTTCGTGCAAAAAAGCAGACGATATGTCATAAAGTCGACATTCGAATATATAGAATAATACACAACACAAACACACACGCAACGCCCGATTGAAACAAGCATGTTGTCGCATGCGACGCATCGTCGACCGAGCTTTCTTGTCTGAGGTAAAAACCAGGTGTAGACGCGCTGCGAATGTGCGGATGAGATATTTTGAATGTGCCTTTTTTCTTTTTATCTATTATAAGGCACTTGAGGCGAGCTCGCACCAGCGTCTTATCTTGTCTTTACGAGTAATATTCTTGGTTAAGTTAACGCTTGTAACAAATATAGATCGACCGACTGTCGGCTTTTTATACGCACGGATGACAACTGGTTTTGAATAACGTAATCTTTTTTTTTCTTTTTTTCGAACAACGCCAAAACTGCGTCACGCTCGGTAGCAGTCGTTTTGAAAGTCTTTTGCTTTGTTCACAGAGGGAATTGTCAAACAGCTCATGGAAAATGTGGTCTAGCTTAATCGAAGTGTACAGAGATCCCCATTTGGTTGCGAAAATTCAACAATTTTTTGGCGTTGACATCAAATACGATGAGCATGATTCTGCATCAGACTATGAAAATGAGAGCAGTAGTTTGCAGAATACTTGTGACTCGTCGAATGGATGTTCTAGTTCAGGAGATTCTCTTTTGATACAAAGACACAAGGATAGCGAATCAGAATCACAAATAACTTCAAGCTGCAACAAGAAACCCTATGTAATAACAAATCACTTTTGGTACTACTTATTTCTATTTGGCACAGAATTGGGCGATGAAATATTTTATTGTACATTCATTCCGTTTTGGTTTTGGAATATTGATGGTGCTGTTGGTCGAAGAATTGTTCTTGTTTGGGCAACCATTATGACTATTGGTCAGGAGTTGAAAGATATTATACGTTGGCCACGGCCTTCATGCCCACCTGTTGTGAGATTACAGAATAAATGGTCTTTAGAATATGGAATGCCATCGACGCATGCCATGTGTGCTGTATCAATTCCTTTTAGTGTACTTTTCTTTACAATGAATAGATACATTTATTCTTTTCCTGCTGGTTGTGCCACTGCTTTTTTATGGTAAAGTTAATAATAGACTGATATCAATTGAAATATATTTACAATTTAAATATCCTTTAATTTACTAGATATTTTTCCTCTTTATCAGGTGTACATTGATATGTGTTAGCAGATTATACTTAGGCATGCATACTGTACTAGATGTCATTGCTGGATTACTATTAGCAATGTCAATGATGATTCCCTTGGTTCCTTTGGTCGATGTAATGGACATTCATTTTCTTACCAATGAATGGATATTATTAGCATTAGTAATAATTAGTGTAGCAACAATCATTTATTACCCTAGTAGCAACAAATGGACACCAACGAGGTTTGTACTTACATTTGAATAATTAAAATCTTGACTATGTAATGCAACTTGCCTGTTAATTTTGTAGAGGTGATACTACTCTTGTAGTATCTGTAGCAGCTGGAATTTATGTTGGTGCATGGTTGAATTTCAAAACTGGAGTCTTATTGAAACCAGAATTACCTCCTCCATATGAAATTCTGTGGCCATCATATCCAATGCTTGGAAAAACAGTTTTAAGAACTACATTAGGCCTCTGTTGCGTTATTGCTACTAAAGCAATATGTAAATGTCTCAGTTATGCTACACTTTGTGCCATACTACAAGTCAACTCGAAAGAACTTATGCAAAGTGAAAATTCATTAGAAAATAAAAACAAAACACTAGTCGATTTAATTTATAAATATCACTTGTTTCATGATTGGCTTTAATACTGTGTATTTACTGCCAAATGTTTTTACCTTGATAGGAATAGAACGTCCAACATTTTACACGGAATTATGAATTATTTTATTATTATGCTGTTTTTTTTTACATTATATTTGTAAATTTTTTTAGAAATTTTATTTATTAATAAGAATATGAATATATTTAGAAATGTTACCTGTTATAACTATTTATGAATAAGAGATGACACGATTAAATCTCACAACTCTAAACTAGCCATTTATTGTGAAACTGTACATTTGGTTATTTTTTTCTTAATTTACATCTCATTGGTAATGTATTAAAACTTTGAAATTAAAATTTTTTTCACTAAACAGAGCTATCCTTTAATGGTAGAAGTAAATGTAATATCTGAAAAAAAAAAAAATTATAAACAAAAGATATTAAATAAAACTTTCTAAATGGACTTATATCCCTTACTTGTAACTTGTTATCATAATTTGCTGTAACCTTGAAATTATCTATGCTGCATGGTAAATAAGAATCAATTAGAAGTTCTAATTTTTGGTTTTCAACTATTATTCTATTTTCTCCAACATCTATAAGTATATCATTTATATTTGATAATGGTAAGTAATAGTAACCATTCAAGTATTTTTGGTCAGATGCTTTGAGAATAACATAATTTTGCGATTTCAAATTTTTTTTATAGTTATCTGAAAGATTTAAGTCTTGATTTAGTGTAGAATCTATTTTTCCTTTCACAGCTGGCTTAATTTGTTGATGAAGAACTTCTTGTATCAAAGGTTTCTTTATCACAGGTTTTTTGGTTTTTCTATCTTCAATAACAAATGTATCTAGACTTCCCATTACCTAAATTCATATACAATTAATTTTAACAATTGTAAACTTTTGATTGAAAAACATAAAAAATAACAAACCTTTTTGTTTTTTAAAACTACATATTTTGAATTATCTATGTTCATTTTGTATTTATCATTGATAGATTCTATTATCGCAGAAATAGTAAAGTACCAAAAAGGCTTTTTTGTCATGCATTTTTGAAAATACTGTGTATTTAGTAGAATATCGAAAGTTTTTCTTTCCACTTCGTCTAAAATGGAATTATTTGGAAATTATTCAATAGTGTCATTGATAAAAATTTAAATATGATGAGGTACCTTTATCTTTAGATTTTTTTTCGAAACCAATAGCCATTGGAATCACAAAAGGGTCCTCATCTCCAGTTATCATTTGAGAAAATTGTTCTTCAGATATATCATCTGGTGCAGCAATTTCTTTGGAATGGCATACATTGATAAATAATTTTTCACCTTCTGTGCTAAAACACTTTATACAAGCTCCTGAAAATTTGAATGGATTGATAATATAAATAAAGATAATTTGAGTTTTCAAATTAGGTAAAAACAAACCTGGAAAAGGATCTACTCTTTTTCGTGGAGTTTGATTTGGCATTGTGGATGGATTTAACCATGGTATACTTGTCTCTTGAGATTCATCCTTTATATAAATTGAAAAGATTGATGTAATGATGAGCACTTTTTTTTAACAATAATTTTGTAATAATGAACTTACTTTCAAGAATTGTAATTTATTTGAAATTGCATCTTCATCTATTTCCAACATTTTCTCACTAAAGATGACCCAGTCGCGATTTTGAAAAAAGAAACAATTTGAATATTCAGAAATTTGAAATGTATTCAAGTAAACTATTATTCTATTCGCCTTGCGTTAAAATAGTTTATAATATCATAAAAATAACTAATAAAATGGTAGTGGATAGAGGTTAGGCAAGCTTCTGATCTATGTTGTTGTTTGCTGTCGTCTTCTCTGTTGACTGTTCGAGTTTCTAAACTCAATTGCGCGATGCATGCGGGTATACCTATATATGTGATAAGGAGCGCCTGATCGGCCACCGCAGCTCGCACAGTTCGGTGTAAAAATTTAAAACCTAGAGAAAACATGCGGACGGAAACTTAGCTGGATGTAAAATAATATGTTCCAATTTTATCAAATCGTTTGAAAATTTTTTTTTCGTAAAAATTCGAATTCTGTATCCCCTTTTTTTTCAAAAAAATTTTCATAAAGATTCGAGTCCCATATAACCGTTTTATTATTATTTTTTTTTCTAAGAAAGAATTCGTAAAAATTCGAATCCCGTAAGGTCAATATTCGCTCAATAATTAATAATAACGATCTAATTTAGCACAAGAACTATTTTTTTAAATGGTCCTATTAACCTGAACATGTTTAACATATTATATTATTTAAATAATTGCATATTCGGATTCCTGCGGGTCGAAAACCTCATAGGTTCCGACATAGTTTTTAGCTGTGTTTGTGCGTAGCGAACTGCGGTGGCCGATCAGACGCTCCTTAGGCTCGTTTCTTTCTCGACTCCTCGAGCAGTTTAGATACGTTAGGGCCAGAGGCGCCACAGTTCATGTAACGCCGTGTGTGATGATTGTTGCGACTTGCGAGTTGCGACGTTATCAATCGTCCTTCATCAAGTAATTCTTAACGAACCTCGGAAGATTCAAGAACAAACTGAGAGTGTAGACTTTTGTACGCTGTAGTTATTTATCAGAAACGATCACTCTGCGGCCAGCACATACAGTGGAATATATTAGTGTTCGCTCGTACTGCATCTGCAGTACAATTTCGCAAATACACGTGGTCATACACATGCTCGCACGCGATTCCGACGTAATTGAATATATTCGTGTTCTGCCGTATAGTTTAATTAGATTTTTCTTTCTATAATATCGTTCGGTACCTGAACAATAAGCTTGTAAAAATGACGAAAGTTTTCAAAGCAACCGACGGGTTTACCATCAAGTACGTATTATTTCTATTCAAGTGCAAATTTTGAGATTTGAACGTGCCATTTTGTTTCTCTTGGTACAGTAAATATTCACGATCTTGGTATGCCTGAATTATTTTTTCAGAGATATCCTTGCTGATGATGGCTTTACTTTGGATACCTCTGAGTTTACTGATTTTTTGGAAGAAACCGAAGAATTAGATCATGCCAAGTCAGTTTCTTTGTCTAATGAAGAAATGATGAGATATCTTGAGAATTTGGAACACGACAATGATGATAAAATCAATCCTGAAAAAGGAAGCGTTCCATTTGTTGGAGTTCCTTTTGATACTTTAAAATCCAAAATGACGAGTATTTATGAAAATGGAAAGGTAAGTGGCAAGAAATAGTTTTATACAATTGAATTGTAACATACATGGGCTTGCTTTAGATTTTAAAATTAATCAAACGTGATGGAGTTGGAGATGTGGTACCACCGGATTCACAAGTAACTGTCGAATATGTAGGATATTTCGAATATTCTGATCAACCTTTCGATTCAACATTATTTCATCCTTCCAAACGTATGATTATACGATTGGGTAAAGGTGCTGTCATACCAGGTCTTGAAATTGCCATAAGCTCAATGAAGAAATTTGAAAAATCATTATTTATCATTAAGTCAGAATTGGCTTATGGTGAATTAGGATGTATGCCTCGAATTCCACCAAATGCTGAAGTTCTGTTCAAAGTAGAACTCGTAGATTTTATTGATAATGGTGCTGCTGATACATATGATGAACTGACAAATGAAGAGAGGAAAAAATTTACATCTATTGAGAAAATTGTTAAAGATCTACTAACTACTGCAAATGATAATGTGAAAAGAAATAAAATTACTCAAGCCATCAGAGAGTGAGTTTTCATATCTATCTACTCTAACTATCAAAATTTGTTCAAAACTAATTATTATTTTGTAGGTATAATCGAGTAGTTCAATATTTAGATGGAACTCGTTTATTTAATGATGAAGAAGAAAAAAGTATGACTAAATACCTAACAAGAGCATTGACAAATTTAATGGTTTGCTACAACAAATTATCCAAACCCAAATTAGCTTGTCATTGTTTCAACAGAATTCCTGTGCATCATGAAAAACATAGCGCCAAAGCTCTTTATCAGTAAGTTGATTTTCAGTTTATTTACTTTTTTTTTACATGTGCATAATAAAATTATTATAAATTCACTTAGACACGCCAAAGCTCTATCTATGATGGGAGAATCTGACCAGGCAATGAAACTTTTACAAGATGCTATTAAATTGAATCCTGGTAGCGCTGAAATAAAGAAGCTCATTCACGAGGTATTTAATTTTGAATGTTGAGCAAAAACTTGAATTTATTTATATAAATATGACTGCTTCATTTTAGGTTGAAGGAAAAAGAAATAATTATAATGAATTTTATAAAAAATTTGCTAAAAATTCATTAAAAAATTCCTTGGGTACATCTGAAGAGTCAAACCCTATGGAAGAATTAGCTAAGGAACTTTGCGATGATTTCATAGCTGATGAAGAAGCTGTTAGGTGTCCATTACCTGAAGGATTGTCTCCTGCAGAAATAGCAGTCATACGCAGAATTGCTGCAAATAAAAATCTCACTGTAACTCATCAAATGAGATATGATGAAGAAACCTGGTATCTGTGTAAAAAAGGATACCATGTAAAAAAATAGGTATATCATTTAATCTGAAAACTTTTGTGAGTTATTGACGCTAGTAAATAAGCTATAATGTATGATTTCTAAACTTTATACATTCTAGAAATGTATATTTCTCAGACTTGATTAAAAAAAATTTTTTTTTTCAAAGTCTATGCTCTTGAATTTATCAAGCTTTCATTAAATGATCAATAAGATTTTGATATGATTAAGAGTTCAAATAAAAAAAGTAAAACTTGAAATTTAATTATGTATAACCATTACTATCTTGATTTAACAACTGAATTTTTATATTTTCTTATTTTCAACAATGTTTCCTCAGAACTTTATATTTATTTTTCTAGTAATGAGATAGTTAATTAATGAATTTGTCACATGTAATTCTTTACATTCGGATCAATTCGTGCGAAAAAATGGGTTATTTTTGCAAAACTTTCAGTCGAAATAAAGCATAAAAATGAAAAAATTTTTCTGCGATAAAAGCACGGAGTGAAATGGAAATTTTTCTTCATTTTATTCACGTACATTGTGTATTGCATGCAAGCGTGCGTGCTCTAGCTGGAACGATATGACGCATTTGTAATACCGAGAGCTATGTAACTATCGGTTATTTTGTACTCGTTAGCTTTATTTTTATTTTTACAAGATTTTCATAAATAAAGCATCTCCACTGAAAACAATTAATTCATTTCATTTAATTACCAATTATACGCCATGAGAAAAAGAAAAATACAATGTAGCTGATTCAAGCCGG
Source organism: Trichogramma dendrolimi (assembly GCA_034770305.1). Classification (NCBI taxonomy): domain Eukaryota; kingdom Metazoa; phylum Arthropoda; class Insecta; order Hymenoptera; family Trichogrammatidae; genus Trichogramma; species Trichogramma dendrolimi. Next base: position 1,404,946 of record JAPMIB010000013.1, read on the forward strand.
CGACGTAATCACGCTATCCTGCAGAGGAGATGAGCTTATAACGAGTACACTTGCGTCGACGTCGATCTCGTGCAGACACGGACAAGTTGCACAAAAATAGGAATCGTTCGTCGATGGCAAGTGCAGTCGGGCAAATGCCACGATCCGCTAACGAGCACGATGGCTTCTATCGTCGTACCTCTGCTGCTCCTCTACTTCACGAGTAAGTATATCGACCTCGTCTCGAGTTTATCCTCTCACGCATAGTTTCACGATCGATCCCCTTCACGATCAGCTCACGCCTACGCAGCTGGGGTGTCGGTGCTAGGCGATCAAAGTACCGACGCGCTTCAGTGGGCCGAGCAGCAAATTTTAACGATACTGTCGCCCGCCGCAGTTCCAGCGGACGATCGCGGTGGCGGCAATATTTTCAACCCCATCAGCCTGCTGAGCAGCGTCGTCGATCAGCAAGCACCCGCTAGCGGCGGCGTGCGCGTGACCGAGCGCGACATCGGCTATTACTTTTACACCGGCGAGCAGCCCGAGCTGAACGTGCCCCTGACCTCGGGCGACTCCTCGAGTCTGAGGTCTCTGGCCAACGTCAGCGGCCAGACGCCCCTCAAGGTCGTCATTCACGGCTGGACGGACACCGGTAGCGCCGCCTGGATGCACGACATCAGGCGAAACTACCTGAAGAGCGGAAATTACAACGTGGTCATCGTCGACTGGTCCGTCGGCTCGATGAAGGATTACTTGACCTCGACGAGACTCACCAAGACCGTGAGTTGTAATTATCCTCGCCGCGTCGCGAATCGAAATGCATATAGTAACGATTGAACGCGCAGGTCGCCGAGTACGCCGCGAAATTCCTCGAGTTCCTCGTGGCCGAGGGCGTCTGCCGCATGGACAAGATACACATCCTCGGGCACAGTCTCGGTGCCCACATCGCCGGCCTGATCGGTTACCAGCTGCAGGGCCAGCTGGGTCGCATCACCGGCATGGATCCGGCTCGGCCGGATTTCGAGGCGCCCGTGCTCAAGGACCCCAAAGATCGTCTGGACTCGACGGACGCTCGCTTCGTCGACGTCGTGCACACCTGCGCCGGCACCGCGGGATTCGTCAGGCCGATCGGCCACGCCGATTTCTATCCCAACGGGGGAAGTTTCCGCCAGCCGGGATGTCCGGTATTCATGATTCGTGAGTCGCGCAGCTCTATTATTAATAATAATATTCGGATGACGATAGTGATTTTATTTGCGCAGAGTACTGCAGTCACGGCCGATCCCATCAGTTCGTGGCCGAGTCCATAGTCAATCCGCAGGGCTTTCAAGCAGTGGAGTGCGGCACTTGGAAGGATTACAAAGCCCAGAAGTGCGCGAAGAACAAGCTGGTCTACATGGGCGAAGCTCTGGATCCCGAGACCAGAGGTATCTTCTTTCTGGAAACGAACGCCGAGCCGCCCTACGGTCGCGGTGACATCGTGTGAAAGGAGAGCAATTATTGTCGACGACACTTTTATATCATGTACTTAGCTGTTATTTTTTTTTATCTAATATCAGTTGTTTAACAATTAACTTTTCCTTTTTTAATCCCATTATGTACATTATTTCGCGGCTAAAATATATATCTTTTTTTTTTATTATTATCATACAATCGTATTTATATGTATTTGACTTTACGTATAAGAAGTATTAGAAAAATTAAAAACTGACGCTTATTATAGTCCAAATTATTATTCTAAACAAATTGTGTCAAAAAGCATATATCGTATAGTCTTTTTCGCATTATAGCCGTTGAATGCGCGTTCACGCGGTCGGATGATGATGAGGATCGTCCGTCGCAGTGGCCGTCGGTTTCTCCACGGCTCCGCCGAAGCGAGCCCGATACTTGCGTCGCACCACGTCCCAGTCTACGACGTTGTTGATGGTGGGCATGTTGCGGAACGACAGTTGCGAGCCCAGAGGGCTCGGCTGTAGCAGCGACAGCCCGAGGCTGTCCCTCGCCGAGGATATCTTGTTGGTCTGCGCAAAAAATGCAGTGGAGATCGTTATTTATCATTGTCTCACTCACACCTGAGCACCAGTATTATAGGGGTGCATACCTGTGAGAACGGACTCTTGGGCAATCTCCTCGCGATGAAGCCGTTCATGACGCTCATGCGTTTCTTCGTCTCGCGTCTCGTTTTGCAGCTCTTGTGTAAATAGCCCGTCCACGAAGTGATGAGATTCAGGGGCGATGGTTCCATCGTCGTTCTTGAAACAAAGAGTAAAACAAAATTCAGTATAAAAAGTCAAACTAAATTTGGTTAAAGTATTGCAAAAACTCTTACTTTTGCATGTTTCTAATGAGTTTACTCAATCCGTACTTCCACTCGGTGTCCGACTGCGCCTGGATGGTCTGATAGGTGTCGCTCATCATAGCAATCAGCAAATTGATCAACACGATTACGGTGACCAGCATGTAAATCGAGAAAGTGATCTGCAGCGAAAAATTCGCGTATAAAGTTCGATATCATATGTCTCGAGACTCAATAATTTTTTTCGTTCTTCACCTTGAACAGATATAGGGTCCAACCGGGCTGGGTATTTTCACGCAGGGCCATGGCAAAGTCGTCCGTGTCCTTTTGTCCGAAAATGGCGAAAAATAGATTCTCCGTTATGGTGACGAAGTTGACGTTCACTGCAATAGAGAGAGAAAGATTCGGATTGCGAGATATTCGCGGCGTTAATTTAAATTCCCATTTTCAAAAGTAAAACAAAACTATTTAGCCAACTAGATATATACTACGCAACACTCTACACTCTACATTTTGTACAAATTCATCTACTGGAAAAGTATAACATAGAGATATACAGGTGTGTAATAGGTTGTACTTGGGAAAAATAATACATACGAGCTACCTTACTATCTATATTTTCAAATGACCCAGCGAGTACACAACATGTAAAAGACATGTACTGTAATAAATCATTTTTTGTTATTAACCGTGAATTGTATGATTACGAGTGGTGTACATAGCGTCGATTTACACACACACCATAATATATACTACCTTCAACAATCGAAACAACACACATAAGGTTTTGTAATATCTAAGATAAAATAATTCCTCTACTATAATTCTAAAAGACACATTATCTACGGTTTGTGCGATCTGCAGCATGCCAATATAATTATTAACGACGACTTTTTCTACAAAAAAATACGTCGGTGTTCGTCTACATACATATACATCACAGTTAATACCTAAGGGTTACACATCGATCACGACATTAATTATTACATAGAGATAATGCTTATTTTGGCACTAACCGCATCGCTTGGATCGCGGATCGGTCGAGTCTATAATCCGGCTCAATTATGATTATTTTTGGCAGGGAGATCAATCGCGAGGAGAGGCGAACGATGCTGTTGGCGTCGTTGCCGCGGCCGTTCTCCGAGCGCTAGGACGTCGAGGCGATGAGGGTCGCCTGGCTGCCGACTATGCTGGCCGTCGTCGTGTCCTCCACGGCCAGCGGCTCCGTCTCGGCACCGTTGGCCTGGCCCGGCTTGTCCCCGGCCTCGCTCGAGCCCTTGCCGTCGCCCGAGCCCGCCGCGGAGTCGTCGCCGTGCAGCTCGCGATACTTGCGCCTCACCACGTCCCAGTCGCAGATGCTCTCGATGCGGGTGGCGTTGCCGAAGGACAGCTGGCTGCCCAGCGGCGACAGGTGCATGATCGACAGGGTGACGCTGTCCTTGTGCGCGACCTGCGAGTGTGTCTTCTTTACCCGCGAGAGCCACTTGGCGCCCATCTTGGAGCGCGGCGAGAGCTGATGGCCGCTACGATGCCGACCGATGCCCATCATGTTGGCCAGGCTCGGGCGCTCCTTCTTGTGGCGGCGCTTCTTGCAGGTCTTGTAGAGGTAGGTCACCCAGGAGGTGATGAGATTCAGCGGCGAGGGGGCGGTCGTAGTTCTGCAGGGATAATTTAGGCTCTGAGACGTCTAGTATTTTGGCTCTACGTGTGCTCTATGTACGACTCTCAATTATACTAATTACATTATTACGTCTAGTTGATATCATTTCTACGGTGATTTTCTCTCGACTACAAAAAAAACAACATCAACGTTCATTCGGATCTGACCGAATCAACTTACTTATACTTACTTACCTAGTGGTACGCGTCGAAAAAAGAAAAAAATCGACACCTGCTGTACACATAATCAACATTATAAAATAGACACGTAAGCGGTGCAACTTAAAAATTACGTACATTTATATAAGTGTTTATGTTGTATTCAAATTACCTACTCAACTTAACTATTGATTCAATTACAATCCACACACACTCATGCAACTGATTATATACGACTACATACATTACGATACGAGCCTAAGAACAACTTCAATTTTATATATATACGTTTGCGTCGGACAACGACTACATAGTAATTAGATGCCGATGTTTGTGTGTGTGTTTCAGTGGTCCGCACCTGTGCATATTCCTAATAAGCTTGCTCAGCCCGTACTTCCACTCGATGTCCGACTGGGCCTGGATGCGCTGATAAGTGTCGCTCATCATGGCGATCAGCAGATTGATCAGCACCACCACGGAGACCAGCATGTAAATGCCGAAGGCGAGCTTGAAGAAGGCCGTGGTCCAGTACTCCTGCTTGTCGCGATGGACGACCTTGAAGTTCTCGTGGGTCGTCTGGCCAAAGATCGCGAAGAACAGCAGTTCGATCGCGTGATGCGGCCACATGACAACTGCAACGATAATTTCACCGACAACCCCCAGCGGACGAGGATCGTTTTAGAGCTGTCCTTCTTTTCTATCGTTGTTGTTGTTGCTTTTTTTTTTAACTATTTACTAATTAGGTATGCGCGTGGATCGTATACGGACGGAAGATGAGGATTCGTGTCGCAGGCATTCGCAAAATTCTACGTTCTATCGGTTCACATTTTTTCTTGGATGACGCAATTCGAGCCGATCGACATTGTTATTACCGATATCGTCGATTTCGCTCGCTAGACTATAGCTTTTTACGTGTCCTCTACGTTTGCGTGGATTTAATGATGAATTGTCGTGTGATATAATGTATAATATAATAAATCGTCGTCGGTATAAATATAAGCAAATTCACGCACGCACCCATTCATGGTAGAAAACAAGTCAAGGTGTTCATGCATGATGATTATAATTCTTATGCGAACGTATATAAATATGGTTCTAAGAAAGAACCATATATGGCTCGATCGATTGCTCCGGTAGGAAATTCGATTCGTTCGTTGTGCCAAGATCCAGCTTCTGAGGATCGAGAGCACAACTATCTATATGAGCAATTCTAGACAATTTCTGAAATTCGAGGCTATTATCGCGAATGAAATTTTTGTCACTTGAAGAATGTAATGGATGTTGATAATAATTCACTGGGGTTCTAGAAACACAGGAAAATGAGTGAATTGTGGACATTTTCATAGGTAATTTTCCTCTGGCTACTTAGTTCCCAGGAAAGAAAATTAAGTATTTCTTTTAAATGTGACATACTAAACTTATTCTGTGCTTGATAATCCTGAAATCGTTCAAAACCTTTCTCTAATACTCTTTTTGGCTTTGGAACATTGAATAACAAAAGAGAAAGTCACTGGCCCAAAAAATGTACCTTAATTCACGCGGCAAATGTTAAACTATTAATTAGCAAATTAAAATATTTTTTCATACCAGCGGCCCGAAAGTGACTACGTCCCTGCCGCTGCGCAAAGCGGGAAGAGCGATTTTCGGGCCACTGTGTATGAAAAATAGTATACAGACCTATGCCGCGAAAAAAGAAAGATCCAGAGCACGTGTTTATCGGCCTCGGCTTCGCCTCGGCCACTAATTACACGTACTCTGGGACTTTTCTGTTTTTCGCGGCCTAGGGCAGTAATATACTAATTCACAAATAAAACTGGAATACAATTAAAAAATTCAAGCAATTTAATACATTTAATTTTCTAAATTTATTAATTTCAATGATATTACATTATTGTACAATTTCACAAAATAAAAAATATTTTCAATATATATTTCATGTACAAGCTTTGAATTGGCCTTTAGCGACAGAGCTGCATGTAACCTGAAACATAATGCAACCTCTTTGGAGCTCTTTTAGCCCTTAAAGGTCTTTTATCGTTACAATTTAATACATTAATTGTAATTAAATCTTTTTTATAGTTCTCATCATTTTGATTTTTTTGTAGTCCTTTCGGAGATTTTTCAGCTCTCACATCAATCTGAACCGATTGATTTTGTTCATTATTGGTCTTGAGTAGCTTTATTAATTCAGGGTCGCCGCCTCTTGTGATAATAATATTTAGAGGAGTCAATCCATTTTTATTTGCTAAATTTGAATCGGTGCCTTGTCTCAGCAGAAATTCGACCAGCTTTTGATTACCGTAGCGCAGAGCCAAGTGCAACGCTGTATCACCATTCTGGTCCTGGGCGTCGATCAGCAACGGATGATACTCGTTGCTCAGCTCGAAAAGCATCTTTGCCGAATGATTGTCGTCGCCATCGGCCTGACAAATGATATGCAGAGCCGTAAATCCACTTTTGTCGGCTAAGTTCGGATTAGCCCCTTTTCGCAGCAACATCTCCACGATATCTTTTTCTTTTTTCTTCAAAGCCACGTGAAGGAGTAACTCGCCAGTCTTCGGTAAGTTGCAATTCGGATCGTGGCCGAATTCGAGAAATTTCTCGATTGCATCTTTACAAAGAGCTATACACGCAATTTCAAAATGCGTAATGCCGCTGCACTCGTCGATGTAGTTCAAATGATAGTTGCTATATATTATTATATGCTGCGCTGTTATAACAGCAGCGCACACTTTTTGTTTATTTATATAATATGTAAACAAGCTGCTAGGGGGCGAACTTGTAAAAGCTTGTAACCCTAAAACGAACGGTGGCTGAAAATGCTTATTATCCGAGTCGAAATAAAGCTCCGGTATGTTCCGGGTTGAACACAAATACCTGATTTTCATTGATTGAGAAACGGGTTAGCCAGTCTACCTGAAAAGTAAGTTCATTGCTTACTTTTCAAACAGACGGCTAAGGAGAAAAGATACCTGAATTTTGATTTTCCATGAAATAATAATTTCTCGTTTCCAAGAGCAGGTGGTCAATTTGTTCGGAATAGTTGCTATATATTTTAAAAAGATCTGGTATGGCTTCGTAGTCCTGATCTCTAGCCGCGAGATGTATCGGGGTGGTTCGAACCAAAATAGGCTTGCCGTCTTTATCGTAGCGGGGCTCGTCTTTGTAACCACTACGAATTACAAACCTGATAAAGCCTTTTCTTTCTTTCGAATTTCGATTTTCCATGAAATAATAATTTCTCGTTTCCGAGAGCAGGTGGTCAATTTTTTCGGAATTAAAAATAGCCCGAACATTTGGGAGTTGTCCTTTCCAATTGTCTAATATAGGAATGAGTCGATGGATAAATACGTGTCGATCTCCCATTGAACATGGCCCCCATCTTGATCCTTCTAGTAAGTTCTTTAGTTGGTCTAATTTCGTAGGTACGTAAACGAAACGATCGTTGGGTTCAAAGTCTGAATCCACGATATCATCGTCAATAAATCTTATTTGCCCGAACATATTTTACACAACACACAATCGCTAATAAAAATTAAACTTTTTAAAAAATCACTCGACTCACTCGAAGACAATTTTTTGTTGTGTTTGTAACACGTGAGCTGAACTTAACCTGGTATGGACAATTTTCACGGCTATGCGAGTATAACCATTTCTATTATCCACGTCGACTACTGCACTTTCTAATTTTAACCATACATGCGCGAGCGAGACAGAAAACGTAGATCCCCTGATAAAAAAGTTTAGTAAGATCTTACGTAGGAACTTGCTCTCACATTTTTTTACCGACGAAGTCGGAAAAATTTGTTTAATTTATATCTTTTTTTCTAAATCGAATATCGAAAAACGGCTCAGTGGGAGCATTCATTTTGTTGCTCTGAATAGCTGGTAAAATTTTCACACGTTTCCTCGGCTTGAAATTTTCAAACACGTTTTCCGTGAAATCTGGTCGGTGGAATTAGCTAAAATTTTTACCAGCTATTCAGAGCAACAAAATTAATGCTCCCACAAAGCCGTTTTTCGATATTCGATTTAGAAAAAAAGATATAAATTAAACAAATTTTTCAACTTTGTCGTTGGTCCGATGCCTCGCTAGGTCTGCTCGCTCGCGCCGATGTATCGCACCTATATCCGCGTCCCTGCCTATCTCGCGTCTAAGCCCCACAGAAGTTACTCACGTCCGCGAGGCCAAGAGGCCGGTCGTGCCGAAGCACGGGTCGCCTGCGGGCCTTGAGGCCGCGTCACGCCAAACCCGGACGACGAGGTGACTCACCACGTCTCCGCTCACACTCACACACTCTAGCACTTGCAAGTGCAACGTCCTGCAGACTCGCGCTCTCGACGAGGCTATCCGCTGGCACACCCTTGCGCCACGCGGACACACATGTATCACACGGCACTATCTACACACACACGCTCACACACTCCGCAAGTACAATTACTCACCAAACTCGGGTTACTTCTCGCACACAATACGCTTCGATTGTAACTCGTTGTCTAGGCTTACGCTTCGACGTTTTGGGCTGCTGATCGATTCACAATTGGTCAACTACCGCTCTTCGATTCGCAGCTCCGCGCGAGGCCGTTCGCGCTTCCTCCTCTCTACGGCCAGCACGTGGGCCGCCCGTTCGGCCTGCCGCTGACTGCTGGGCTCAAACGAGAGCTCCGCTCCGATTGTGAGCTCGGCTCCGCTTTGACTCGGCGCGTCGCGGCGGCCTATATGACTTACCACGTCATAGCATGTGATTTGTGTGGAAAAGAATTCCCAAGTAAGAGTTATATCCAAACCCACATCGATACGGTGCATAATAGTGTCACGCATGCATGTGATATTTGGGAAAAGTCTTTTACTCGAAAAAGGAATCTCAAAAGACACATTGACACAGTAAATAATAAAATTATTCATGTTTGTGATATATGCGGAGCGACATTTATATAAGTACAGACACAAAATCCACACAGATTCGGTGCACCATGGGATCACGCCTACATGTGATATATGCCAAAAGACATTCACACTGAAGGCTAGTCTCAAAAGTCACATCGATTCAGTTCATAGTAAAATCACACATGCATGCGATACATGCGGTAAGAATTTTTCATGGAAGATTGATTTCAAAACTCATATCGATACAGCACATAATGGTGTCACACATACATGTGATATATGCCAAAAGACATTCACCCAGAAGAGTACTCTCAAAATCCACGTGGAATCGGTGCATAGTAAAATTACTCATCCATGTGATATTTGTGGAAAGAAGTTTTCTACTAAGAGTAATCTCAAAAGTCACATCGATTCGGTTCATAGTAAAACCACACAAGCATGCGATATTTGCGGAAAGTTATACGCACGAACAGATCGTCTCAAAAATCACATCGATTCGACGCACAATGGTGTCACACATACTTGTAATCTATGTGGAAAGAATATACTAATACTCACGCATTAAAACTTTGAAAATTTGAAAATTTTGAAAAAATCAATAAATTTTTGGAAGGAAATTAAGCGCATTGTATTAATTGTGAGCTAATAAAACGTTGAACCCGTTAGTCAATGTTAATGTTATAATATAATCACCTTCAGCTCATCCTTAGTAGCACGTCAATTTTTTATGATCGGTTTTTTAACTACATCTTATGCTCGCCATGAATATAATCCTTTTTTCTTAGGTATTTTTTTCAGTGTAGTTTAACATTCACCAAAAATTATACCATTTAAATGTCATTTTTCGAACTCTAGTGTATTTTTCTGTAAGTATTCGTTGTTCCAAAACCAAAAAAAGGGATAAGATAGAAAAAAGTTTCGAACGATTTAAAAAATGTTAAACACGGAAAAAGTCATGGGATAATTAAATCAATAGATGAACGAACGAATAGTAGATAGACGATTTGTCATTTGATTGATTATTGGAACTATCTTATAATATTTAATGAGTTAATAAAATAGATATAATTATTGACTATCATAAAGTAATTGTAATAATCATTCAAATAATTAATCGTCCATCTAATGGTCACCCGTAAAAAACGCAATTTTTCGTTGTCTGGAACCCTAAAATAGATGTAGACAAAATATCTATTCGGATTTTTTACCACATTTTTCCATATTTCTAGAACCCCAATGAACAATTATCAACGTCCATTATACGCGCCGAGTAAAAAAATTTCAATCGCAATTTAAGCTTCAAATTTGAAGAATTTTTTCTCTGTAAAATCACTCGTATACCTTTTTCGCGTAATTTCCAACCGATGCAACTGCACCGAGCTTTTCTCGCACCCTCAACTAATAATCTCTCGCTCAAGATACACAGATCGAGGGGGACAGAACAAGACACCACCGTGTAACAGGACACAACAACATACACGTACAATAGATGATTTTCTGCTTCTTTAATTTTTTTTTTCTTCGTCGCAATTACTTACTCGCTAAAAAGTACGACAGCGACGAAACGCATCGTCGTAGTCGTTGTCATCGTCGTCGTCACTTGGTTCTTCCGCTCTCTTCTCTCTTCGATCGACGAACGCGCGAGTGTTTAATTATTATTATTATTTTTTTGTTTCGTTAATCTTTAAATATGCTTTACGATTAAGCGTTATTATCTTTAACACTGATACACGATATTCTTCTACGATATATACATAAACTACGTAGTTTGTTGGTTTATTGGTTGTGTGTTGTGCTGTGGAGGTGCTTCGTCGAATGCAGCTGTTTTTTTTTTTTTAAATTGGCGGATTATTGGACTGCGATCCCGGGGCATTGGAGGCCGCCCCGAAGGCATTGTTCCCATTGAGATTCACGTCGTGCTGCTGCTGATGTTCATTGTCCTCGCTTTCCTTTTCCTCCTTCTCGGGCTCCTTCTCCGGCTCGTTGCCCGTCAGCACGAGATACTTTTTGCGTATGGCGTCCCAGTCGACGACGCTCTCGATTCTGGCCGCGCTGTTGAAGGACAGCTGGCTGCCCAGCGGCGACAGATGCATCTGCTGCATCACCGACAGGGCCGTGATGCTGTCCTTGGCCTCCTGGCTCTCGGGGCCCTTCTTCACCTTGGACAGCCACTTGGCGCCCATCTTGGAGCGCGGAGACATGCGCCCGCCGCTGCGCTGCAGGCCCATCATGTGCACGAGCGAGGGCCGCTTCTTGCTGGCGCTGCGCTGCTGGCACTGCTTGATGAAGTACACGATCCAGGTGGTGAAGAGGTTCAGCGGCGAGGGAGCGGTCGTTCTGTGTGTGCCAGGAGAGCAGAGCAGAGAATCAAAATTCTCGTCTTTATAATTTATGACTGGTTCACGAGCGAGTTTGTGCAGTCCGATCGTTATTGGGGGGGAGGGTCGCGCCGCCGTCAAAAAACAAAACTCCCGCGCAGGATGTCTCACAAGATACATCAATTTTCCTCGCACAAAAAACGACCCTCGTAGCGAGTCTTTGTCGTAGCAATTTTACAATTTTTTGATAAATTTTGCACTTCATAGTGCGTGAAAAATCCAAAAGTCAAGAATCGAGCCAAATGTAATTCATGCAATCGTTGCAAAAATACTTTCAAACGTGTTGGCAAAAATTATAAGAAAAATTCATTTTAATCAAATTTTCAATAACAAGAATTATATACCGATGACAAAAGTCCATCATCCGTATAAAAAAGTGTTGGAAAAAACTACTATGTCGATCTGCATTTCGAGATATGTAATACTACTGGTCTACAATATATTTGTCCAACTACCTACTCATATGGGCTTACCTGTGCATATTTCTAATAAGTTTACTCAATCCGTATTTCCACTCGATGTCCGACTGGGCCTGGATGCGCTGATAAGTGTCGCTCATCATGGCGATGAGCAGATTGATGAGGACGATGACAGCCACGAGCATGTAGACGCCGAAGGCGAGCTTGAAGAGGCTCGAGGTCCACTCGGGCTGGTTCTGCTCGACCTTGAGCTCGCTGTGAGTCGTCTGGCCGAAGACGGCGAAGAAGAGATACTCGAAGGCGAGCATCGGATTCATTTTCACTGTGTGTGGTGAGTGTGGAGCAGAGTTGAAGCCGCAAACAAAAAATTGCCACGACTGCATCTCTCATTGCTTTTCTAATTTTTTGGTTGTTGTTGTTGTCAGATCTACGTTTGATTAAGTACCCACTACGAATTGTTTGGTTTTTTCAACATAAAAGCGGGTGACAGTGACGGAGCTGGTTGACAGACACTTTGTTCGACTACTCTGCGTTTTGGCTACTTGAAGCGCTATTCTAGGTCTAAACTTTCTATTGTAATTAACTAATATAATAACTATCATTACAGCTGATATCATGCACTCGTGCACTTTGGACAGTACAGTTTACTTCTGGACTACAGTTAAGTGATCGCTAAGACACATTATTCATATTTTCTCGCTTTTATTCTAGAATTTCACAACCAAAAATTGACACTTTGGTTTGACGCAACACACATACAGACACATTATCATACGCTCGATCTCGTTTACGCGCGCGAACATAAATTCAAAATTGACGTTTGCTCTCAACAGGACGTATGCATGTACACATATCTTATGTAGACTTAGAAAATAGAAAGGTACTTGTACAAACATTTATTTTGGCGTGGTATATTGCATATGTAGACACTTATTATGTTATAAATGATGGTGTTGATTGTGGATAGCGAAAGCTTTTCGTTCATGTCTTGTCGAGTATCTTCTCAGCTGTTCGCATGCATAATAAAAAGAGAGAGAAGATGCCATCTCCAAGCACAGAGTAGGTGTGTTTTTTTTTTAGTTCTTGCGAGTGTGACGAGTTCGTTGCGGCGCACAGACACATACATATAAAAAGATAGAAAATTTGACACTAGGACACATGTGGGTGTGACGTACACGAATGCACAGAAGGTGGGGTGGGTGGCTGAGCGGCGGCGGCGGCCGCGCGACGCACATGGTTTTTTTCGTATTGTTGTATTAATGTTATTATGAGGGAGCGGACTGCACAACAGGCCAAAGAGATGCATTTGTTGAAATTGCGGCTTGCAATATTGACGTAACCACATGAAGCGGACAGAACGTGTCTCTTCTTTTTTTCTCTCGCTCTCTTTTTTTTTTTTTTCAATCCAGCAGCAGAGAGAAAGAACGAAACACACACGACACAACAATGGTTGATTATAATGTATTTGTATTTATAATAAAGAGTTGTAATAAAACATATGCTGCATTTGAACTGCACTGGACGACACAACAAGAAAGACACTGATGCTGTGGTGTAAGTTTTATATTTTTTTTTTGTTCAATTGCTTCTCGGCCGCTGGCGAGCAGCAGCAGCAGCAGCGGCGGCTCTCGTCGCTCGCGCAGCCGAGAGACAGAGACGACTTACGGTCTTGTGTATCGTCGCAACCGGTCTTTTTCTTGTAGCGCCCAAAGCGTCGATGCGACGTTACCGGTGGAATCGGTACGTTAGTCTCGATCATTTCCCAATCGGTTAAATTTTGCGCCACCATTTCTAATAGCCCATCGTGATACAATAACACACATACAGACTTATATACGATCTATATTCATCATATAAGTTTCATAATAGTATATTGTTATATAATATTTTTTTTGTATATAATGCCTAAGATTATAAGATATAGTTTTTTTGTATGATACAATAGGTGTGTTGATTATTGCAATTTTAAAAAAGTATCTAATCTAATATTGTCATAGTTCATAATAGATTTTTTTTTGGTATCGCGCGTCTAATTCTAAAAAAATTCATAGCTCTCATTGGTCTTTTTCGTAGCTATATTCTATGTCTAATGTTCTAAGCTGTATTAAAGGGTGGTTGAAAAATCAGCCTCGGATTATTCTCAATTTTGGTTTTTGTAGTATAAATTAATATACGTAGCCTTGCTGCGTGTTAATTGTTGCGTGACGTACTTTTTTTGTTTTGTTTTTTTGCTTTGCTTTGATACGGTTACCTGGACGTCTTGGTTTCTTGGGGTTATACGGTAATTGTTCTACAATCGGTGGTTCGGTAACGGGCTCTTTTCAGGAGAGAAGAAAAAGTAAGACAAAAAGTATAATATGTAAAAAACTGTTAAAAAATGTTTCATGTTATTATAAAAAATTACTTTGTCATTGCGTTAGAGAATCAAAAAGCAAATAGAGTTTTAAAAAATGCCAAAAAGGGTAGAAAAAAGAAAAAAATCGGTGTGAATCGATAGGAAATTGTTTCAACCACCCACGCAGACACGAGTCTGTTGAGTCATTACGCTTAAGATTACCTGATTATTTGTTACTGATTGAAAAATTAAAGAAAAAAGAATAAGAAATAAGTAGAATAAAAGAAATGCAGAGTATATTAGAAGTAGAAATAAGTAAGAGAAGAAAAAAGAAAATAAGGTCGAGCTGTGTTGAGGGATGGAAAAAAGGCCGAAGCCGACTCACCATCGGAGAACGGAGGCTTGTTCTGCTTGTTCGTGTCTCTGTTGCTCTTCTCCTTGAAGGCCTGATTCAAGGCGACGAAGTGCATCGAGAAGCCAAAGACGAAGATGGCCAAGACGGCCAAGAATCTGGCCAGATCCTTCATGAGATTGCCGATGATGATGGCCCAGGGCCCGAACAGATGATGAAACGAGAGAAAGTCGAGGATCTGCACGCAGGCGAGCAAAAAGCTCAGGGCGAACAACTGATTTCGCAGATAGAGCAGAGTGCCGTAATTGTCGACGGCGACGATGTTGAAGTAGCCGAGCAGGTGGAACGCCACGCCGAATATGCCGAACAGTAACACGGCCAGCTTGATCCAGCCCAGGCCGCTCTTGTCGCTCGGATTGGTGAGCTCGAAGAGCAGCAGGCCCGAGAGCATGACCAGCAGGCACCACTCGTACCAGTAGGGCACGAGGGGATTCCGATTGACCGTGTAGACCGGTATGATGCCGACGAGCGCCAGAAAGACCATGAGGTAGATGTGCGAGGTCAGATAGGACATGAACTTGATGATGGGCACGTTGTTGTACTTGTGGCCGAGGGGAAGGGCGAAGACAACCCAGACCGGAGGGCAGATGACGAATACTATGAACAATAGTATCGTGCGAAATGCGTTCCAATTTAGGCTGCCTCGCCACAACTCCTGCAGGTAGCGCTGCACCACCGTGTGGGCGATCACCTCCTTCTGCTCGTTCTCGATGAGGACGTCGAGAAATTCCACGTTGCGCCGATCCATCGAGGTGAGGATGCGGCCAGCCGAGTCGGCGCCCGCGGCCAAGGCCAGCAGCTCCGTCGCCATCGCCTCGCATTGCTTGCCTATATGTTATACCGATCGATTCGTGCTCTCGTTATCATCGCTTCGACATTTGCATAATGTGGCATGAGATGATGATGATTATTATTATCATCATCATCCCTGTATTTACCGGCGGCGATCAAGTCTTTGGCGCGCTCCTTCTCCTTTTCCGACAGCTTGATGTAGATGTTGGACAGTTTGGCGGCTGTGTCGACGGGCGCGGGCGAGACCAGTACGAACTCTTCGATCGGCTTGTTGTTGTGGCTCTTGCTGCACACCATCATGTTGTACACGAACTGTGCAAAGAGAAAAAAGAGAAAAGAATAGCATTATAAGAAATGGAAATAGGACGGCCGCGGGGGGTAGGCGACGCCGCCGAGACTCTATTTCATCGCGCCACGACTAAGCAAAGGACGACGACGACGCGTGTGTATATAGGTAGCTGAGCTAGGTATCAAGCGATGCACAATTCCATACCATATATATAACTATATACAACGGCGCGTGTCGCGTGTCGGACGAGCGTTAAGGGCTGCGCAAGGATTTATATACACCACTGCTGTGTGTGTGTGTGTGTCTACGTACTGTATACGTTTCGCTTGTCTCCCTCCCCTCCCTCTCCACTTTTTTTTCTCGGTTCCTTCGCGATGGAGATTGTTGTGTATCGTATTATATATGTGTACACAGCTAATACGTATACATTCGCACGGATTTTCGTAATTGTTTTACGCAGAGTCCGCCCCTCCCCCTGTATATAATGACTTTTCGTCGAATCCCGTGTATGTGTGTGTGTGTGTGTCTTTTACTTTTTCCCATACCAAGTTCAGGATATTTTTTATTTTCTTCGGCGAAAGGGGGACACGGAGAGGCCTACTCCAGTTCTGTGCGGAGCGGCGCGCGACACAAACGCAGCAGTAAGCAATCCTCGCAACCGATCGATGTAGGCGCATACATATAAGTAAAAGCGAGCCCGAATATTGAAATTGCAACCCAGATTTGTGCGAGGGGTTGTGTGTGTGTGTGTGTCTGTTGCGTCACTCGCTGCTACTACCGCTTTACTACTACTCACCCTCCTGTCCTCCATGAGGGCGTAGGTGTCGTGCTCCTTCTCCATGAGATACTTGAGAACGTCGTTGTGCCCCTCCGAGGCGGCGAACCATATGGGCGCCGAGCCCAGATTGGTCTCGCTCTTGGGCGACGCGCCGCTCTGCACGAGCAGCTGCACCACGTCGAGGTGACCGGCTCTGGCGGCGCAATGCAGCGGCGTCCAGCCGTTCTTGTCCGTGGCGTTGATCTCGGCGCCCTGGCCCAAGCACCTCGACCATCTGGTAGTGGCCGTGGGTCGCCGCTATGTGCAGGCCCGTCTTGCCGTAGCGATCCGCGCTGTGCAGCAGCTCGGCCGATCTACTCAGCAGCAGGCCGACCACCGTTATGTGACCACCGAAACAGGCCAAATGCAATGGATTGAACCCGTTCTCCGTTGTCGCGGCTTCGACCTATTCAATGAGTGCGTAGCATCGATCAACGATGAAACGCAGACAATAATACGTATTGTTCGATGAACGAATTTAAAACGCACGTGAAAGTTTAAAAAAATACAAACATTTATTCATAAATGTTTCGTATTTATGCCAATCGGACATTTTTTTGCTACTTGCGAGTTTAAAATGCTCCATCTGCTGATCAAATTAGAAAGCTCGTAGTCAAACGTGACACCTTTTAATTGCGACGATTTTAAATCTTGTTACAATACAAGGTGAATTTTGGAATATGAACTTTTACATTTTCTCACAAATATATAACTCTTTATTAAAATCAATAAAGTGCCGTGTGAATGCAGCTGTTAGAGTGAAACTTTAACAAATAGACCAAGCAAATAAATAAATTTTTATTTTGACAGCCTTTCTTAGTTAGCTGCATTTTAAAAATGAGTCAATTTTTTTTTAATTGAATTTGTAATTTGTAATGAGTTTTATGTTGATTTGTATATCAATTCAATTGATGTTATCGATTTTCTCTTGGTCATCTCAGCCTTGACTGGAATATAATTTTTAGAAAAATTCATCAAGAACCACGAGTTATGCACGCGAATTATTTGACCGAGCTACACCCGCACGAAATGCTCCGCAATTGCCAGTGAACTTGCAATTAAAAATGAAGGCTATTTATACGCTCGAAGGAGTCGAAGAGAGAAAAAAAAAGTTCGGAAAGAAAGTTTTGTGGTAAAGCAAGTGTGAGCTCGTACCTGCACACCGGCAGAGTTCAAGAGTAATCTGACGACGTTCTCGTTGCCCGAGTAGGCCGCCAAGTGCAGCGGCGTCATTCCCGACTCGCTGCCGAGCTCGCCGACCAGCGAGCCGCCCGTCGGCGGATCGGACTTCACGGTGCCCGGCACGTGAGTCAGTAGCTCTCGCACCGTGTCTGTGAAAAAAAAGCAAAATCAGAGGCGTGACATAACTTGATGAAATTTTTCCCGTGCTCCACCAATCTCTTGCCCATGATCTGTACTAGCCACTTTTTCTTTTCAAAGTCTAAGCATGTTTTTCTGATCGAGCTTTAAGTCACGACACAAGACCTTGCGTCAAGGTCCGTTCCGATCTCGATATTTTTCTTATCGTCGCGTTGTATTATTATTATTATTGTTATAATAGAACGTGCCGCACGCTGTCGATGCGTCTTTCTCCTGACTCGCAGAAAATAAGCACAGCAAACGCACACACACACGAGAAAATAGAAATTTCGCGTGCGGCTGTATCCCCACTCTGTACTTTTAGTCACGTTTCGTAGTTTTTTTTTTTAAATACGTACATAGCCAAATGCAAAACTTGAAGATTTCTATAGCTGACGTTACGCAAAGTTATTATTCTCCGTATCATATACTGTGATATTTTTTTGCCACGGCGCACACAACGATCAATGGGCTCTCCGCAGGCCAAAGTTGCGTTTAAAAACGTAATAAAGAAATGTGCAAACACGTATACGTACGATTCTATGTAAAAATATTTTGCGAATCGCACAGCCCTCCCTGCACTTATCTTTTTAATGGCATATTATCAAAGTTGCATAGTTATATACGAACTCTCGGCAGCTCGCAGGAATTATTATTGCACTTTTCTCGACAAGAAATATAATAGAAAAGGTATAAGAAAGTAACAATCGACTCACCGGCTTGTCCGAAGTAAGCGGCCACGTGCAGGGCGGTGACGCCCAACTTCTTGCTGGATATCCTCAGGCTCTGCGACGATCTCATGACCTCCAGCACCTGTCCGTGGCCGTGCTGCGCCGCCAGATGCACGGCCGTGAAACCCGCGCGATTCTCGTCGGCGCACGAGGCGCCGGCCCTCACCAGGGCCTTGACGACCTCGGCGTGGCCGCCCTCCGCCGCCAACTGCAGCGGCGTCGCCTCGGTCAGCTTGTTCCTCGCCGTGATCACTCCCTGCCTGTCGAACTTCATCAGTTCCTCGATCACGCGTACCGAGCCCTGCATCGCGGCGATGTGCGCGCACGTGTTGCCGTCCTTGGTGCAGGCCATCACCAGGCTCGGATGGCGCTGGAGAAACAGCTGGGCCACCTCCGCGTAATTGTTCATCGCCGCGGCGTGTATGGGCTTCTGGCCCTGATCGTCCGTCGCGTCGATGCTCGCGCCCAGCTCCAGCAAAAGTTTGCAGACCAGCAGCTGGCCCGCCCCGCGGCCAAATGCAGCGGCGTCTGCTTACGTAGCGTGAGTACGTCCAGAGCCGCGCCGTGGTCCTGCACGAGGAAGCGCACCAGGTGCGTGTTGCCGTTCATCGCGGCCAGATGTAGCGCGGTCGGCCCACCCGGGACTTGCTGTTGATGAAGGCCTTGTTGGCCAGCAGGGCGTCGCAGACCTCGAGGTAGCCGTGCTCCGAAGCGAGATGAAGAGCCGAGCGACCCTCCAGGTCGAACACGTCGACTCGGGCGTGATTCGCCAGCAGATTGTTGACGATGTCCATGTGTCCGCGGTGCGCCGCTATGAGCAGAGGCGTCCAGCCCACGGCGCTCTGCTTGTTGAGCGCCTTCTGCACCTCGGTGGCGCTCATGTGGCTGATCATCTCCGACAAGACCTCGTTGTTGCCGGCCAAGGCGCAGTAGTGGAAGGCCGACTCCTGGGCCTGTTTGGTCTGGAGTCCCACGTCGGCGCCGTTCTCCAGCAGTGCCCGGATGACGGCCCGATCGTCGCCCGGCTGCACCACCTCCTTGGGCTCGATCTGGGCGGCGTAGTGCAGGGCGCTGGCGCCCTCGAAGCTGAGGCTGTTGACGTAGCTGGTGGCCAGCTCGGGGCCCTTCTTGTCGCGCACGAACTCGATGAGGTGGCGCACCACGTCCGAGCGGCAGCCACGGCAGGCGAGATGAAGCGGTGTCTCGCCGTTCTGTCATCGACGCGTGCGCACATGTTGGCAACGTAACGTGTTTTCAGTGGCTAATCATTTGTCGCGATAACTTTCTATTACGTCTACGCAAGCCTATATACAATTATTTATATATCAGGTGCCCTGGGTGCTTTGTAATAGGAAGTATAATAAAACTACATAGGTGATGGAAGCAAGTGTGAAAAAACATCGAGCGTTGCGATTCAGCGTCTCGCGTGATCTTCGGGACTTTTACACGTAAGCAGATTCAAAAGAAATAAATAAATTATATTCTTCGTGATCATTGCAGTAGTAGTAGTAGTAGTAGTTTCGTTTGATTCTTTCGTGTATATGTACACAGAGCGAGCCTCTCTCGCGTCACTCTAAGAAATGCTCACATAAAACTTTAATATCGTCTTCCAGCAGACGAGCTTGCGCAGCCGAGCTGGCCTATAATTTCGGGAAACACAAGAAACAGACGCAAAAGAGAGAAAACAACAGAGCGTTAATCACTTGGAATTCAATGTTGTTCGTGTAATTTAATAATTTAGCTGTTATGTATACGTGTGTTTCCGCATCTGTAAAAAAATTGAGAGAAGATACCTTGCGATGCGATGAAAATATGAGAAAATATATACACGGTCGTGTAAAAATGGTGATATTTACAGTATCTATTATCGTAAAATTTATACGGTGTCTTACATCAATGTACATCCGCTACGATATATATAATATAGCTACAAAAACGTATATACTGGAAAAATACAAAACTGAAAAAACATCAAAAATCGATTTACAACGAGGAATCGGGATGGACCAAAAACTACGCTGGCTGTTTAATAATAATGTACAATTCAATATACAAAATGAAAAAACAAAAAAGTGTAAATGTCGAAAAAAGTTTGCGCGTTAATATTAGTTAATTGGTATATATACTTTGTACAAGATAGAGCGAGAGTCGTTTAGCGTCTCTCTTACCTTGGACTTGAACATGGGATCGCCTCCGTCGTCGAGCAGCAGCTTGAGCGTGGCCAGATTGCCGTGGCTGGCCGCCACGTGGACGGGCGTCTGTCCGTCGTCCGTGGCCAGATTCGGCCCGGCGCCGGACTTGAGCAGCATGAGCGCGCATCTGTCGCCGTCGGGGACCCTTGCGGCTATGTGGAGCGGCGTCTCGCGAAGTTTGCCGCCTCGCACGTGCACCTCGGCACCGTAACCCAATAGAGTCTCGACAACGGCAGGCTTTGCGCTCTCCACGGCTATGTGCAGCGCCGTGTAATTGTCGTTGGTCACCGCGTCGACCTTCTCGCCGCGCTGCAGCAGCGTCGAGATGATGCCCACGTGGCCGTACTTGGCCGCGGTGTGTATCGACCTGGCGCCCCGCTTGTTCGGCATGTGCAGATAGACGCCCTTCTTAAACAGCATCGTGGCGCACTCCGAGTGCCCGTTGAGCGACGCTATGTGCATCAGCGTAGAGCCGTCCTTCGTGCGCTCGAAGATGCTCGCCTTGAACTTGTCGGCGAGCAGCTCGATTATGCTCGCGTGGCCGTTCTCCGCGGCGAGATGCATCGGCGTGCGGTCCAGATGGTCGGTTATCGACGCCGAGGCCCTGACCCCGTAAAAGTACTTGACCAGGGTTTCGTCGCCCTCGGCGCTCGCTATGTGCAGGGCCGTCTGGCCCGAGCCGTTCTGCGAGTCCACCGAGGCGCCGTAATCGACCAGGATCCGACACATGTCGACGTCGCGTCTCCGCGCGGCCAGATGGAGGGCCGTGTCGCCCGCCGGATTGGTGGCCCTCAACTGATCGGGCGCCTGCTGCGAGAGCAGCTCCCTGCACATCGACTGGTTGCCGGCCTCCACGGCCAGCAGCAGCGGGATCTTTCCCTTCTGCAACAGGAGGCACCAATTACACCGATCGATCACTACGTCCGTCGATCTGTACGATTCTTTGTAAGTGGCTGCTTTTGTCTCGGAACCCAAGCGATCTCCTACTCGAAATAAACGTACGCGTACTTCGTCCAAGATGTTGTCGACGGCGCATCTCCAGTAGCGCGAGAGGACGTTGACTCGCGCGAGCGTCCGTTTGGCCGTCGTACCCAGCTGCTGCTGCTGTTGATACGGACCTCTACTCGTCTCGGGATTTCGCCTGGCTAGCGGTTGGTTGCTGCTGCTGCCTCGCCTCATGATGTCATCGGGCCTCGAACGCGACTGACATCGGAGAGGCCGAGGCAGCTCGACCCCAGCACCAGCAGCAGCAGCCTTACGTGTAGTTTTCACAAACGATCGAACGCCGAAACCGATTAGGAGCCGCCGAGGCTTACGTGCGAAACGAATATATCGTGTGCCTGCCTGCCTGCCTGCACTGCACTCTTCGCTCTGCCTGCCGATGCTCTTTCCGCGAAAACGAATATTATTTCCGTCGTATCCTCAATTTAGGCGCCCCCCAAGTATAGGTGTAGCGCGAGGAGCCGAGCTTGCAAGCTCACACCTCTCGCTCGTTGCTGCAAGCTCGAACGTGTCGATCGGATAGCCTAGAAACTTTCTTTCTTTTTTTTTTATCACTCGGCCTCTAATTTTTTTTTCTCCTTTTTTTTCTTCGTATTTGTACGTGAAATCGTTTCTTGTCTTGTCCCGTGGAGCTGTCCCAACGCGATATTTTTATAACGTCACGGAATACAGAGAGAGAGAGAGAGAGACAATATTTCGCTGCATCGCTCGACAAAACCCATGGCAGATATAATATACTTTTTATTTTTCCATTTAAATCCGAGAAACGTACATAAAAAAATAAGCGGCATGAGAGAGAATCGTCGAGGCACAAACACAGCAGCATAGCTGTGCGCAGCTCGTTGTCACGCGATCAGTTTTCTCGTTTTTTCGAGCTTGCACAGAAAAAAAAATAAAGAGTAAAAAATCTCGCCTTCCACGCTATCTGCTCCTTTTCTCTCTCTCTCTGTACTTCTCTCTTTACCCACCCCCTTGCCTACCAGCCGAAAAGTAGTGCCATTTCAACTTTGCAGTCAGGTCTCTCTCTCTCTCTAGTCCCGCGCGGCGCACACGCCTATGGTCTATTGCCACGCGATGTTTCTCATCCACCTCAAGGCAGGAGGGCATGAGCCGCTGAGCTCGCGAATCGTTAGAAAACACCATTAGACGCTTTGGTGCACTGCAACGCAACGGGCTTACACATAATAACGGGGGGGCCGTGTACGTGTATTTTCTCCGCTCGACACGATAGAGAATACTGTACGCAGTGTGCCATGCCTTCGGTTCACTGCTGCAGCTATATCTTAAAAGTATAGAAAAATAAAATAAATGCTTGTACGTATATACTCACGCCATCCACTTTCAATCGTATGTCTCGACCCGCCGCGGCCAGTAGAACTCGTAAAATAGACGTAGCAGTCCCGGTTTGTCGTGATGCCACGAGATGGACTGCGGTCTGTTGTCTGGGCTGAGACGGCAGAGCGACATTTCCAGAGAAAAGAAAACACACGCACGCACCAATGCATGTTTTATATTAATTACGACGTCTTTCATACTTTTTTGTGTGTGTGTTTTTTTTTTTCATTGATAACAAATAGTATACATCCAAACATGAGTATATAAATATTTACAGTCTCGGTCACGAGATGTGTGGATACTGTCAACTAGTTTGCGTGCTAAACCGATCTATGATACACTATGATACAGATCGATTTTTACGATGTACGTTCATATAATATATCTACTTGCATACTCTGAGTGCCAACGAATTACTTACTCTTCGTTTAAATCGAGTATATATTGTATATAATGATTACGTATCAAAAACTTTGTACACGAAAAAATTCATATATTGTCATCATGTTTCATGAAAAAAAAAAAAATTTGTCGGAACATCATGCGAATATACTTACTCCTCCTGGCGCGTACGGATCGACACCTCTTTTTGAAAGCAGAAGCTTGACGACGTCCTCTCGCGAGAACATCGCCGAGATGTGCAGGACATTGTAATTATCCTGTGAAAAGGAATAAGTAAAAAAAAGATAAAAATGAGAAACAAAAGAGAAAAATCGTTTGCTCGCAACGTACAGAGCCATATCGTGTATAACGATCCGACGCAAAATCGTGCTTATTAATCACGGACTTTGAGGTCGAAGGGATAATAATACGCAATGAATCAGCCGCACCTCGATATGCATACGGCGGCTTTCAACATCTATTAACGTCTCATTTGGAGAATCGACTTTATTGTCAGTTAATATATATGCGGGTGCGCCTCGTGTATAGGAATATTGCACAGTACAAAATTGCCTCGAAGGAATTTGGGCAAATAATCGTCATTAATAACGAAAAATCAAACGTTACGATAAGGCGCGAGAGGCGGCTACGATAAGCAAATTATTTCGACATTTCGCAATCGTAGAAACGAAAGTCGGGGGTGTATAAGTTAAGAAAGTCGCGCGCGCGCCCGAGTGTAGGTTAACGAGCCTTAGCCGTGAAGGCGACATCGCGTGAAGAGAGAGAAAAAAAAAGTTACGCGCCGCAAGAAAGGCGCGCATTATATAGCGCGGGGGGCATAAGGGGGAGCAGTGGCAGCGCAGCAGAGGGTAGCGCGTATAGAGGTCAGTAAGCTTCTGAATACGATTTTATCGCTTCGAATGTATGTGTGTGTGTGTGTGTGTGGCGTATGTAATGCCGAGAATCGCGGCGGGCTTTTCGTGTCCCGCGTAAGATCGCTCGTGTATACTGGCCTAGTTATGCTCGCGCCACTGCCGCTCCTGTATACGTTTTCACTGCGTCTTAATAATAATAATAATAATAATAATAATCGTAATCGCAACAATAATAACAATAATAAGAATAAGAATTGCGGGTAACGCGGCAACAACCAACAACAACGAACGACGACAATAACAATGTACAAAGTGCAGGGTAAGGAAACGCGCGAGCGATCCTCGGCCTTGGCCAAGCTCTACTTTGGAGAAATTTTTTTCTAATTGTTCGCTCACGCGATCGGCCGCGAACTTTTATACACACACACACGTTCGCTGCTTTGGGGGGGCTGGGATTTTTCCTTTCGTTTTTTACCTCAACACGCCTTTCGATATTATATTATTATATACATTATACTCACGTTGTTGCGTGCTCCAACGTCGGCACCCAACTCGATCATGCGGTCGAGGAAAGCCGTGCGGTTGTCTTTGACTGCGTACATCAGTGGCGTCATGCCCGTTTGCTATTTCCAGCCGCAAGACGACAAAGAGAAGAATTATAATATACGCGAGGGCAAGGAACGAATTAAAGAAAGCTCGATGTGTACTCACTGGGTCCATGAGTCCCGCCAAGGGTGGATGGGCGTCCTCCCCCTGGCTCTGGACGACTTTTTCCAGTGTCTTCAGCAGAGGATCGGCGGCCGACCATTCGCCGCGACTCGCCACCGACAGCAGCTTTTGGGCGGCTTCGCGGGCCGCCGCGCCAGCCGAGCTCGGCTTGCTGCTCGGCTGGGACGCACCCTCGGCACCGGGCGAGCCGTTGGTCCCCGAGCTCGCTGCGGCTTCATCTTTGGCGTCCTTGGCCGGGGTGTCTTCCTTGGACGAGGTCGACGCTGCCGCCGCGGTCTTGTCCTTGGCTGGTTTGTCGCTGGTGCCGCCGCTGTCTTTGGCCGCGGGCCCGCCAGCGGCTTTCTTGCCAGCGCCGCTGCTACTCATCTTCTCCGGGGGGAGCAAAGTCT